>CM029015.1:3070748-3768996 GCA_016801055.1 Panax notoginseng | reverse complement strand
CCCAAAATGGCAATAAAAATAACCTAATATATTAGACTCAACCTTCAATGACTCCCTTTTCAAGCTAAAATCCAATTGGCTGATTTAAATGAAAAGTCAAATCTGGTCAAGCCCGAACTGGCGCGACCGCGCAGCCCAATAGTACAAATTAGGCGCGGTCGCGCTACAGAGCACTACTGAATGAGGTAGGCCACGTCCGCGCTGTCCCTTAGTTCTAATTGGGCGCGACCACGCTATGCATCAGTGTGTCTTCTGCTATGCTTAGGAGTGAGCCAAAAACAAGTAAAATCGAATTACCGAACATAACCAAATTATTTTACCAAATTATTTCGGTTGTTTCGGTTTTTTTTTTTCTAATTTCGGTTATATCCGATTTTTTGTTTGGTATTCGGTTTCGGGTTCGGTAGTAAAAAATCAGCTATTTGGATACCCAAATAACCAAACTTATTAATTAAAAAATATAATTTTGTACTTATATGTTTTGCAGAATGTCAGAAGTCTACCCTAGCCCCTAATTTCTATTTCCCAAATCCCAAAAAGGGGTGTAAACGATTCGAATCTCAACGAATACCTTAATGCTTAGATCCGGCTTCATTTGAAAAAATTGAGCTCGAATTCGATTCGGATTCGATAAGGGATTTATATTTTCGCGCCAGATTCGACTCGGATCATTACTCGGAACTACTCGGCTCGTAAGTACTCGACTCATTTACAAGCGAGTTACTCATGAGCCTTCAAATCGAGTTTCGGATATGAACCATTTCACTTAAAACTAAACCACTACATACTAAATTGATTACTTAACTAATATTTATCTATAAAACTTTTACACTTTTATTTATGTATTGAAATTATAAAGAATGTAATATAAATTGACATTCAATTAATTGATTTATTCAAGTACAAATTTACACAATTTCATACTACACTTTATAAATTATAAAGATTGATATAAATATCACATATTTAGCTTACTATCATGGATCAAACCAATATTCGAATATGATCCATCGAGCAGGTATCGAGTATGGTTCGAGAAAAAATGAAATACTCGAACCCTAATATGAGCGAACATAGGTATGCTCGAATTCGACTCGTGTATCTTTAAACGAAAACGAGTATGGATCAGATTCGACTCGGATCAACTTCGAATTCGAGCTTTGGATCATATTTTCGAGACGATCTCGAATCGAGTACGAACTATCTACACGGATTACACCCCTAATCTCAAATCTAGTCTCATCTCAGATCTCAGCTCTCCGCTCTCTTCATCTCATTTTTAGGCCTCCGCCTTTTACTTCTTAAAGCGGTACAAGAAATAGAAGGTGTTGAAGGAGAACATCTAGGGAATCACTAAACTAGCAATTCGAAGCAAATCCAGGATCAGCGCGAAGGTCAATTATTAAAATCTTTAACTTTCGGGTGAATTAGAAGTGTATCACATGCTTTTAGTTATCAATAATTTATAAATTCACTTGTCAGCACTCGGCACTTGAGATCTCTAACCTACTAAGGGAATAAATAATAAATTTTTACACTTTTGCCTTGCAAAAATCAAGTGATGGACAAGCAAAAAGCAATCAAAGGTTATCAGAGTTAAGTGGGGGATGAAGATGAGCATGGCAAAACACTATGTGGGAGATGTGGGGGCAATTACAGTGTCGATGAATTCTGGATTGGCTATGACATCTGTGAGAGGTGGTACCATGGGAAGTGTGTGAAAAAACACCAACAAAGGTAGAAAATATCAAGCAATACAAGTGCCCATCTTTCAGCATAAAGAAGGGGAGGTAGTGACATCTAAATAATAGCTTGTCAGAGGGCTTATCCTCATACTTGGGTTAACACAGTAAAATTCAATCGAAATTTTCAATCCGTCAAGTATGTGGGGAAACTTCATTTCGGTTTTTAACCGAATAACCGAATAGTAAATTTGGTTTTTCGGTAATTCGGTAATTCGATAATTCGGTTATCTACTATTTCGGTTTTTAGTTCAGATATCAAAAGTGTGTTAATTTTTTTCCCCGGTTATAACCGAACAGCTATTAGGTTCGGGTATAATCGAATTGCTCACCCCAAGCTATGCTGCGGCTGCTTCCATTCCTTCAATCGTTGATCACCTAGTCTTCCATCACACCACTTTTTATCCACATCAAGCCATTTTTGCATCAGATGCTTTCACATGCCACCAAATGAGCTCCCGATCGTGAGTCCTACAAAATGTAGATAAAATGTATGAAAAGCTACAATGAAACACGTGATTAGGTAACGAATGTAGTTAGTTGATACCAGATAAGTAGTTACAAAACCTACTTATCAAATACCCCAAAACTTGAATCGTTGCTTGCCTTTAAGAAACAAAACAAAGGAAAGTAAATAAAACTAACTATGAAATATACACAAACATGCCTAAGAATCCAACATTAGTAAGTATGAAATCTAATTGAGATGAAAACTGCAATGATCATCAAACAGAATATCCAACCAAGACAAGGTCAATGAGCCACAACATTTTGCAAACCGAAGCCTGTCATCACTGATGTAGTGTGTGTGTGTGTGTGTGTGTGTGCTTAGCAGCCATTAAATTTACTACAGAATAAATATTTCTCATAATATGCTTCTTAGAGGGAAAAATGCAGAATTAACTTAAGAACCTCAGCAAACAATCAAAGCTCTGACCAATGCTACACATCAATTAAGCTAAGAGTTAACAAGAGATTTATTATGCTTTTATTTATTCACAAGGGCGATATTCGCACTTTCTCGTGTTTACACTTGGTTGTGCAATGCCTAGCTATATTAGGCTTTTCAGTGATACCCATGCAGTGAGATTTCGACCAACAACTCCCAAACCAGACAGTTTTAGGCGCTGGGTATAGAGACACCCTAAGGGCTTACTTACTCAAGTATCAAAGACCACAGAGCTAAGCTAGCTAAGCATTTATTCACAGATATTTTTTTTATATTCATATATAGCATGCATACCCCATGTTTTCCCCCAAACTTAAGCTTTAGCATCATCTTAGTCATTACTGACTATTTACTAAATTTGTTATTAAAACACAAGTTTCCCACCATAAGGTAATTATGCGACCATTTAAACTAAGCAAATCATAATGGCTACTCTAAAGTGCTATCCGAATACCTCATTTTCAAACAGATTAAAATTCACCTCATTTTATAACCTCATAACCAAGCTAAAGTTATCAATAATGCTAATTAAACAACCAAGCAATTCCAGTATCATCATGGGCCAATAAGGATTTCAAGTAAAAAAGATGTTAGGATTCATGCAAGATGATCTAACTAAACACAATGCAACAAAATAAGCAAATATTTTTGGATTTTATCTCTTTTTATTATTATTTTTTAGTAAATTGAACTTAAACAATTTAAACTATAATGAGACTACATTAACATGCAACCGAATAAACTAAATTAAATGAAAATTGCACTAATCATGCAATAAAAACTAATACCAATAAACAATGTCATCATTGGAAGGTAAAAGTTAGAAAGGAACTCCCTGAGCAGCATAACCATCTCCACCTGCTTCATCCTGCTCAAGTGGTGTGTCTAGAGGTGGATAAGTGCTACCTGACCCAAAGATAGGGAAATGAGCCTCCATGCCAAGCTGTGCAAATGCTCGAGAGACTGCCCTATCAAATTTAGTAGTGTATATCGTGAAATCAGTGTGCAGGGCATCTATTCGTCGCCTCAAGTGACGCATCTCCCGATCCTGACTAGTATGATGTGAAGGAGGCATTGCATTAGGAGCCTTAGCTTCTTCTTTGTCATCCCCTTCTTCTTCTTCAGTCTCCTCTTAGTCTTTTAGGATGAAGTCAAGACCCCGAGGATGCGATTCTCCTCCTTCCCATATAGTGTATTTTCTTATGGCCGCATGATTGATGTTTTTCATTGGCATCTGTAATGTCTCATCGTCCCATTTAACGCCTACCTGGCCACACAGTTTGGTGACAATGGATGTGTGTGGAATCCCTCCAGTTATACTTCCTCATATATAACGCAGCATGGACTGATGGATTAGGTGATCCACATCGATCGAATTTCCCTTGATGATGTCATAAAATAATATAGCTCTTTTTGTAGTGACATCGTTCTGGTGGCGTATGGGGACTAAGCTAGCACAAATGAAAATGTACCCAGCTTTGGCATATCGATTCAGTGCAGTGTAAGGGAAGTGGATTTTTCCATCGGTTCCTGCTCTTTTAGTCCATACAATTCCAGGCTTACACATTTCTTCCACTAGCTTATCCAAATCAGTATCGAAACGCTAGTACTCCACCTAGTTAGACTTATTCGGTGGCAAGGCGTCCAAGTGAAATAGCTCGTTAATGCTTTTCTTGGTGTAAGAAATCTGTTTGCCCCTGACATATGATATCCCATTTTGAGTTTCCCTGGCGTTGGCATAGAATTCACGAACTATGGTCATCGGTGTTGCCAATGGAGTACTAACCACTAAGAACCATCCATCCTCTCTAATCATATTCTAAATCTTTCCATCCTCCTTATCGGGCTTCAGCCCTCTTTCTAGCACAAAGTTTTGTTCATCAATACATCAGAATAGTAATTTTGGGCTGAGAGGTTGAAAAATTTAGTCGTATCATCGCGACTGCTACCTTCGCCATCACTACTGCTTGAAGACGATTAGGAAGGAGTTCGAACTCTTTTAGGTGCCATAGGAATGTGAACTTGGATTTGCAAAAGAATTTTCTGACTTTGATAATGGTGTTACCCCCAAACTGAATGATTTATACCCTAAACTTCTTTTAGACCCTTAATCAAACAGTTATAATGCAACCCAAAGTCTGCTTGCCCTAGCTATTGCTCTGATTTTTTATTATAGAATTGACAGGGAGTGGCTAGAGTTTATATAGCAGGAGGATAAAGAGTGTGTAGATGGTAAGATCCCAGTGGGATATGGAGTTGAGGCATTCAATTATTAGATAAGAGAAGGAAAGGGTTTAAAGCCATGGTGCTCTGTTTTGGGAGGTAGCCGAGTTTGAGTTGGAATAAGATAATAGAAGTCATGTATGAGATATTTAAAATCTGCCTTTTGGTTGTGTCACAGCCGTGCGGGACTTGTTTTATATTTGGGTGCAAGCGCGTAGTTGCCTGGAGTTGGAATTTGTTGACTGTCGAAGGGCGCGGGCGCGCTGCTTTCCCATACAAATAGGGCTCGACCGCATTGCCTTGTACCCTGGCAGCCTTAGCCTTTTCAGCTGTTCTGACCATGCATGATTATACCAATTGGATTGTACTTGAGAGAGACCAAAAATGAACTATTAAAACTATTAAATCTACAAAAAAAATTCTATCAAATATTAAAAGTACGAAGAATTAAACATAAAGGGAGAAATGATTGGATGAGGTGCCTCTCATCGAGCGCTTGGTGTATAGTCGTTCAGCTCGACTACTCCCTATTCTATTGTGGATTGGCGATGACAATTGATGACTTTTGGCAGTCAAAGTCACCACCCCAATAGTGCTTTAGGCGTTGTCCGTTGACCTTGAATGGTTGCTCTTAAATTCTTGCTAACTATCTCAACGGCGCCATGTGGAAATACAGTTTTAACAAGGAATGGTCCCGACTATCGGGACTTAAGCTTTCCAGGGAAGAGTCTCAACCTTGAATTGAAGAGTAGAACTGCTTGCCCTAACTTAAACTTTCTTTCAATTATTTTTTGATCATGCCACTTCATGACTTTCTCTTTGTATAATTTTGAGTTCTCATACGCCTGCAGACGGAATTCATCAAGTTCATTAAGTTGGAGAAATCTTTTCTCCCCTGCAACTGTGAGATCAAAATTTAACTTTCTGATGGCCCAGTATGCTTTGTGTTCAAGTTCCATAGGAAGGTGACAAATTTTGCCATAGACTAACTGATAAGGAGATATGCCAATCAGTGTCTTGTGTGTAGTCATGTATGCCCAAAGTGCGTCATCTAGCTTTATTGAGCAATCATTTCTAGTTGAATTGTCAATTTTCTCTAGAATCCTCTTCACCTCTCTATTAGATACTTCTATTTGGCCACTAGTCTGAGGGTGATATGTAAGGGCAATTCTATGATTCACCCCATATTTTGCTAAGAGAGATGTGAAATATCAATTACAGAAATGGCTCCCTTCATCACTGATGATTGCCCTCGGTGTAACAAATCTTGTGAAGATATTCTTTTGCGGAAATTTAAATACAACTTTGGCATCATTCGTTGGTAAAACACTGGCCTCAACCCATTTAGAGACATAGTCAACTGCCAAGAGGATGTAGAGGGTTCTGAAAGAAGATGGAAATGGCCCCATGAAGTCTATCCCCCATAAGTCAAAGACTTCAACCTCAATGATAGTATTCAATAGCATCTCATGAATCTTAGAGATACTACCCAACCTTTGAAATCTATCACGTCTTTGAATAAAGTTGGCTAATAAAATCCTACTTGTTGCACCTTGGTGGCCGTCCTTTCACTTCCATAGTGTCCCCCCATATAAAGATGCATGGCATGCATGTAGAATATTATATGTTTCCTCTTGTGGAATACACTGCCAAATCATTCGGTCGGCACATTGTCTGAACAAGAATGGTTCATCCCACATATTCCTTTTTACATCATGTAAGAACTTCTTTTGCTATCGTGTCAAGTTTGGAGGGAACACATTGCCTACTAAGTAATTGACAAAATCAGTAAACCATGGGATTTTGGAGCAAACTGCAAACAATTTTTCATCAGGGAAGCACTCATTGATCAAAGCCTTATCCATCTTATCTTGCTCCGGACTGACTAACATGGAGAAATGGTCCGCCACTTGATTCTCTGTACCCTTTCTATCCCGAATTTGCAAATAAAATTCCTGAAGTAGTAGAATCCATCTAATCAACATAGGTTTTGCATCTTTCTTGGAAATCAAATACCAGATGGCAGAATGATCAGTGAAAACCACAACCTTAGTCCCAATGAGGTAAGAACAAAACTTGTCAAAAGCATAAACTACTATAATTAGTTCCTTCTCCAGTGGCTGTGTAATTCAACTGAGCATCAGACAGTGTTTTGCTAGCGTAATAGATGGCATGAAAAACCTTTTCCTTACGTCGGCCCAAAACAGCCCTCATCGCATAATCATTAGCATCACACATTAATTCAAATGGTATGGATCAATCAGGTGCAACTATCACTGGTGTTGTGGTCAATTTTTTCTTTAATAGCTCAAAAGTTGACAAACAATCCTTATCGAATCTGAAGGGTACATCCTTCTCCAATAAACTGCATAATGGCTTTGTAATTTTGGAAAAGTCCTTTATGAATCTGCGGTAGAATCCGGCATGTCCCAAGAAACTATGAATCCCCTTGGCTGACGTAGGTGGTGGTAGATTCTCTATTGTTTCCAGTTTGGCCTTATCCACCTCCAACCCCTTTGCTGACACTTTATGTCCAAGGATGATCCCTTCATGCACCATGAACTAGCACTTCTTCCAGTTTAGCACAAGAATGGTTTCCACACAACGTTTTAACACCATAATCAAATTTTCCAAACAGCTGTCAAAAGAATCGGTAAAGACTGAGAAATCATCCATAAAAACTTTAACATTCTGTTATACCATATCTAAGAAGATGGCCATCATAAACCTTTGAAAAGTTGTCGGTGCATTACAAAGCCCAAAAGACATCCGCCTAAATGTAAAAGTACCGTAAGGACAAGTAAATGTCGTCTTCTCTTGATCCTCTAGGGAGATGATAATCTGATTATACCCTGAATACCCATCTAGCAAGCAATAATATTGATGTCCTGCTAATCTATCCAAAATTTGGTTAATGAAGGGCAAAGGGAAGTGATCATTTCGTGTTACTTTATTGAGCTTCCTGTTGTCCATACAAACTCTCCATCCAGTTACTGTCCTAGTAGGTATCCGTGAAAGTAGTATACACACAAGCCAATTATGTTTGATGATAAAACATATACTTTGTAACAATCTTATTCATTTATTAATAAAAAAAAGTATTAATTTCTTAAAGGCTTTTAATTATCTACATGATGCTACTTTATAATATGTGGTAAACCCATAGTTTTAAGCAATGCTTTTAGAATAATGATGATGATCATTCTAATGAGATCTAAATTCTTAGAAAGCTTAAAACTAAAATAGTTCCCAATCGTTAGATTACTAAATTGGGGATTAATAAATTCGGATAGATTGGTACATACGTTGCTTACTCATTGGATGAGGATGATTGATCTCATGATCATTTGTGTGGAGACACTAAAGCAAGTATGTAGGTGCTTATTGAAGAATAAGTACACTGAACGTGGCTCGCTAAGGAATACCTAATAGAGTTTTACTTGCATGTCAATAGGAATTCCTGTAATGATAGTAATACAAGTGATCCTTGGACTTGAGATCATCATAGTATCTTATGTATGATGAATTATACTTTGACTTATTCCTTAAGACCTTTAAAGTATATCAAAGAGTATGCTTGGGTATAATAAATTGTACATGGAGATAATGTATGATCAATAAAGAATCTACCGCTTCTAGTAAAAGAAGAGAAATGTCCTCTATGATTCGATAAATGACAACCCAGTGGTCCTTGGCCAAGGAATAATGAAATTAGAAAAGGAGTTTCTAATTTGTATTATTTGAAGTTGTGCATTTGAGAGTCAAAATACATATAATTAAATAAAATAAGACTTGACAGTAATTCCATGTCTTATATTTAATTGGAACATTGTATGGTGGAAGGATTAAATTGTACGGAAACTATTTACTCAAAGATTCTTTTATGATTAATGTTGAAATCTATATTATCTGAAAAGTCGTTGATTGCTAAGGAGACTTATCCTTATTGTAGAATAAATATTATTTATTTAAATAAATTAATACTTTAATTTATTTATTTAAATAAGATTAGAATTGTTCTAATTGATTTATTCACAACCGGTTTAATATGGAGAACCTAAAGGGTCACACCATAAAAGGAAGAATAATTATTTAAAAAATTAATGGCATAATCGTAATAATATGTTAAGTGTATTTAATTTAATCTATGGTGATAGAGTAAATTAAATAGCTTAATATTTATTATTTAATATTTTAGAAATATTAAATATAAATTAATAAAAGGAGTCTTATTAATATTATTACAATTATTATTATTTTAATTTTTAAAGGAGTTTGGAAATTAATTTAATATAAGTACTCTCATTTATTCCTAATAAGATTAGGAGGCAAATTAATTAAAAGAGTTTAATTAATTATCCCTAATAAGATTAGGGAGCCTAATTAATTAAAAAAAATAATTAATTAAATAATACCATATTTTAATAATATTAAAAGGGTTAACTGATATCTTTATAAGATGAGTCTTATATTAGATATCAAGTGACGTGATTCCAATTGTTAAAGAGTACACCTTTTTCTATGAGAGATAGAAAAACTAGAGTTTTGTCAAACACCCATCTTCTTGAATCTTTCTTCTTTCTTGGTGGATCACCTCTAGAGGCCAAACACTTGGGTGGCTAACATTGATCAAAGGAAGGAATCAAACCCGATGGATTCAAGTTGAACGCGAAAATGATTGGAGGTGAACTTGTACATGAGGAAGCTCGTATCTTTAAGGGTATAATTCTTGTTCTTTATTTTTTCGTTTAATTAATAATTGTGCATAAATGATGATCCAGGTATATAATTTGTAAAATTTTAAAACTATGTTCTTTCATGCTTTCGCTTACTTTGTGCAATTTGATTACGTTCATGAATATTACAAACCTAACAAATAGCTCATTGTTCTCATTTTTCACCATTGTCATTCCCCATTCTTTGGAACACATTGCACTGGGCTCACCCAGGAACTATCAGAGATATGGTATATAATCCCAACATCTAACCATTTCAGAATCTCCTTCTTTACCACTTCTTTCATTATAGGATTGAGCCTTCTTTGTTGTTCGACTGTTGGTTTGATATCACCTTCCATAAGAATTTTGTGCATACAGAATGAAGGATTGATCCCTTTGATGTCTACAATGGTCCATCCTACTGCAATCTTGAACTCTTATCAGTTTATTTTCTTAAAATTCGTTAAGTGCAGATGCAATAATAATAGGCAAAGTAGATGAATCACTCAAATATGCATACCTGAGATGATTAGGCAGAGGTTTGAGCTCAAGTATAGGAGGTATCTCTATAGATGACTTCAAATGATCCGGAGACTTTTCTACATACCCCAATGGCTCGAAAGGAACTTTGAACTTGTGACAACCCGAGAATTTAGAAATTTTTTTAAAATTTTAATTAATTAATTTAAGGTTCAAAATTAGAACCTAGACAGAAAATAAGTGTATGCGTTTCATATTTTTAAGATGGAATTTTGAGGATTTCAAAATTTTGTGAAGGATTTAGGTGAATTATACGGGATTAAGGGAATAAGCGTTTATGTTCTGTGTGCATGATGTGGTTAAGGATCAAGGGTTGACCAGATAAATGGTATCTGTAACAAACCCTAAGTATATATTAAGAACGTCAACGTTTGGTTAGAAAACCCTAACGATTAATAAGAAACCCTAGAAATCGGTTCTAGAAACCCTAATTTCAGTTCTGAGAATTCAAAACCTTAATTCGGTGTATAAAATCCTAAATTGGGAACTTAATGGCGTAAGTGTAAATAATTATAAGATTATATAGGGTAAAGCTTAAGTAATTAGCAAACCCTAATCTAATTACGAAATCTAATTTCAAAAATAGAAAATTAATTTTCTATTAGAAAACCTAATTCTGGGTTTAAAACCCTAAATGGCCAATTACGACCCTAATTGCTAAATTAGCGATTTTAATTAGGAAATACTAATCCTAATTAGCAAGATTAAAGACATGATTAAGAAATTTTAATATAATTAGAAAATCCTAATTATACTTTAGAAATATTAATTTTTTATTTTAAAAACTGAAATTTGGAAATCTTAGAAATTAAATTGCAAGTTAAGGGTTAAACCCTAAACTCTAAAAGTTTCAAACCCTAAACCCAAACCCTAAACCCTAAGGGGTTGGTCAAATGTCAAAAATGCTATTAAAATTAAAAGAAAAAAGACCAAAATGCTCTTTTCTTAAAACTTAAGCAAAAGATATGGTAATCTTGGTGACTCACTACTCTAATGTTTATCCCATGTGCCTTAAATCATCCCAAGATCAGATTTGGGGACACCTAGCAACATTAGATACAATGAATCAAAACATAAGAGATTTAAAAGTAAGAAAATACTTACTTTACTTTTCATTTTTTCCAAGACCATTCTCTCTCTTCAATTTCAAAATGTAGAGTGAGAGAGAGAGAGAAAAGATAAGCTAAGAACACTTCGTAGCTAAACAAGATCAGATCATCAAGATCAGACCCAAGAATCAAAGTCTAAAGAGGTATAAATCCTTATCTTAGAAATCATTAGATCTGATGTTTGATGTTTTTGTTTGTTGGTTAGATATATGTTAGAGGGTATCATTTGATGATCTGGGTTGCCAAAACCTAGATCCATATCACTTAGATGCACGAATCTAGCATTTTTAGAAATCTGGAAAAAAGTTCAAGAATTGGCCTGACAACCATATGTCAGTGGCCTTAGATCTTTATGTGTTAGATGTTTTGTGTGTTTTATGTTTAGGATATGTTCTATGATATGTGGTCTTTACTCTGCAAGTTGAATCAGGGTCATAGGAAGTCTAGATCGAAAGTTATGAGCAGTCAAAACCCATTGACCAACCACGAAAACTGAAAATCTGGGCAGCCCAGATTTCCAGATTTCATCTGACACGTTTTTAAGGCCTTGAATCTTGCTGTTCTTTGCTGGTTTGGCCACGTTTTTGTTTTCAGGTTGTAGTCTGGTATAAGTACTATAATATCAAGCCTTTATAACACTTAGATCGTGCATAGAAACAAAATTAAGGCTGGTCAAACAACCGTTGACCATCAGCCGGATGAACTTTTCTGGGAAACCCAGAAAGTTCAAGAACACGTTCCTCATAGTAAGTTTGACCGGCTCAGATCATGAGTATGTAATGTTGTTATGTTGATCGGTTGTTATAGGATTGTACACTGACGTATATACTACATACTGGAACCATTATATCACCTAAACCAAGCTTTGAAAGCAAAGATTTAGTGGCTCAAAAGAAGCACCTCGATTGTTCTTCAATTTCTGGAAAACCCAGAAATTGAAGAACATGTCTGACAAGGTTTTCTGTCGTTTAGATCTTGTAGATTTGATGTATTTTGGCTATGTAACTTGCTGTATATTATAGTATTACATCAATACTACAAGCATATTACATTAGATTGCCCAGAAACCGTATGATCAAAGAATTATTGATGGTCAAACCTCATACCTTGATAACTAACATGAAGATCTGGGTTTAGGCTCAAGAACGCGAAGAACACCAACAGCGACGGATTTGTCGCCTAAAGACCCTATAGCGACGCTTAATTTCTAAAAATAATTATTTTATTTAAAAATTAGAGAAAAATAGTTTTTAATTATTAAAAATACATAATAAATTCCGAAAAATTATTTTAAAGCCTGAAAAATAGTTTTTAATTATTTTGAGTATATTTCATAAATATTTAATATTTTTGGAATATAAATGGTATTTAATTTATTTAATTATAATATTAAATAAATTATTTAAAAATAGTTTTAATTCATGAAAAATCATGAAAAATAATATTATGGTATAAGAAAATATTTTAGGATATTTTCAGTGACTTTTAATATTTTGTGATGAAATTCATTAATTAATCAATATTAATGATGATTAGTTTATTTAATTAATATATTAAATAAATTATGGAAAAAATAGAATAAATGATTTAAAAATCATATAAAAATGATTTAAGTGTTAGAAAAATATTTTATGTTATAAAATATAACTTTTGATATTTTGTCATAAAAATATTAATATTTTAATATTAAAAGCAATTATCGGATAATGAATTTAACGGGTCTAAAAATCATATAAAGGTGATTTTAAGGTATTAAAAATACTTTGTGATATTATAAATATATTATAATATTATGACTTGTATATCATTAATATTTGATAATAAATAAATATTAATGATAAAAGAACTAAGTGGTATTTAATTCATTTAAATACGTTTTTAATGATTGAAAAATCAAGATAAATGATAATAATTATGTAAACATTATTATGAGACTTAGAAAAATATTTTGATTGTTAATAACATTATTTAAGTTAATTGTTAAGTGTTAGGCAGAGTTTAATTGAACTTAAACTCGTGAATAAAAGTCCGACTAGACCGTCGGGACTTTAGAATTTTGTCGGAATCAAGATAGAGTGCAATAGTTTGACTTGATACCGAGTCTTATGTGTGTTATAGACTGATAGGATTATGTGTTATATGTTTAGGTTATTATATGTATATATATGTAATAGTATTATATTATGATGATATTATTCTAATATTGGAGATCTATATTACTAATATTAGGTCTTCGGATAAAGCGATATAAATTGCGTAGTGGTAATCAACGGTTCAGGCAAGCACGTTTTTACTTAACTCTACTAAGAGTGTTTCATTCAGATAAGCTTATGGTTAATCATTGCTAGTTGCCATGAATTGTACTCTGTACATATTGCATGTATAAGTCAGGTATGAAAGGCTGATCACCTTCATTACCAGTTGGTTCAGATATATTTGTTCATGTATAATACTTGTTCAGTCAAAAGTTTGTTCCTGCTAGTTCACAATTATATTGTTGAATTTTAGCCAGCTTATTATTCAGACTCTTTCAATCATGATATATCGTTATATTATTGAATTTAAACTTGTTGGGCAATCCTTATGCTCACCCTTGCTATATCATGATAAACATTGCAGATTAAGACAAACGCATCGGATACAAGGAAAGGTTAAAGACAGTTCCAGCTTAAAGTTAATGTGTGCAATTAGTTTTGTAATAGTATAGTTTGATAATGATGTTATGTGTTAGATAGTTATAAATTGTGTATAAGTTAAGGTTACTCGACCTTGGGGAAAAGTATGTAAGTTTAGTGTATAAATAATTTATGTTTATATCTTCCGCAAAAGTAGTAATAGTTGTATAGAATGATCGAACCGGATCCGCGGTGATTTAGGACCTGGATTTGGGGACGTCACAGTTGGTATCAAAGCTGTAGGTTATGAACCTTAGGTAGGAATACCTGAGACTAATAATTGCAGTGATTAGGATAAGTACTAACTCACATAGAGTTAGTTGGGTCGGTAAGATTCAAAGACGAATCTCAGCGAGTTATAAGTTACGGAGTTCCCTAACTCTGATAATTAAAGTTGAATAGTAGTGAGAAATAGATAGAGTCTAAAAGACTGAAAGTGCAGTGATAAGAGATCGTAAAACAAAACGATCTAGATATAGAAATGAATTGTAATGTATACGATGAGATCACTCCGTGATCAGATAAGGTTATAGTATGGAGAAGGATCAAGCGAATGATTGAAAAGTTACAGCAAGTTTGCTGGGTGACAATTGTACTATGAATTGGTACAGATTCAGGAAAGAATTATGAATACGAGTTGAATGAAATTCGTATTGAGAAGGGTGTTAAGGTTAGGTGGGGATTCAATTGAGGACTCATGTCAGCAGCTGAGTTGTATGATTCCTTGTATGGGCAGGAAATTGTATTTGGTATAAAAACTACTTAGTTCTGGCAATGATAATCATTGAAATATTTATGTCGCGCTATTTGTTATATGCATGTTAAGAAGGTGATTCCTTTCTCATGTGTATAACAGATAGATATGTCATAGGTAGAGAATATCAGGTTAAGTACGAGTTCTTAAAATTCATACTTATGTGACATTCTTTATTCATAGTTATATGAAATGTTTATGAACCCCTCAGCGAATGGACGCCAAAGGTCTGACTAAGACAAGTTCTTAAACTCATATGATTGTGGCAAGTAAATGAACTCATAAGTGTGGTTTGACGAACTAAGTATAGTTGTGTGTAAACAGAATATTGAGGATAATAGGATCAGATAGATTGTTAAGCAAATGATTATTAGTGGAGACATAAGTTTTTCAAAACTCCTAGCTATGCTAGACTTCAAAATTTTGACATCAAGCTGAATACGCACTATGTGCTTTTAAAAAAAATGTAGACTTGTAATCATTTTTGAAACGGTATAAAGTATAGTCTATGCTACATATTTCAGCTAGAAGCAAATGATTTGAAATATCAAAAGTTATTTTATTTATCACTTATGTACCATGTAACCTGGTGCAAAGATGATAAAAAGTGATGGAGTTGTAAATACAGGAATACTTGGTGCGAATCCGATCTGAAAATCATTGTTCCACTATTGTATGATGTGTTATGACAAAGTCATACGATGACGACATCCTTAAATGGACTGTTAATACAGTACGGCATCATGACGTCATTCTCGAATATATTTTCAAAAATTTTAATTTGCCAACGGGGTTTGGCTACACCTAAATAATTCGATTGAATTGAATTATTGATTTGAGTATATGCTATTCGATTCAGCTAGACTAAAGTTTATGAAAACTCTAAGTGTTTATTGAAAGAAATTTCCCGAACCAAATTATTTTGGTACGAAATCCAACAAGACTGAGGTAGAATTTTTGTGCCTTTGACAGTGACGAGAAACAGATAAAAGCAGTACTTGGCCAGTGCAGGGCATATCGGGCTAACTACCCTTTGTGTTCGTAAGTTATGACGGTTTGCGGATAAATTTCCATAAAACCTTTGCGAAAATGACAGACAAATAGTCTATAAGACTCCTCAGCATAATTTGAAAACTTTTACTCTTGTGAGTGGTGTATTGAGTAGCATGTGACGATGAGAAGGAATGGTGAATGGTGTAAGGTGTAAGGTGTAAGGTAAATTTTGGGGACGAAATTTTTATAAGAAGGGGTGAATGTGACAACCCGAGAATTTAGAAATTTTTTTAAAATTTTAATTAATTAATTTAAGGTTCAAAATTAGAACCTAGACAGAAAATAAGTGTATGCGTTTCATATTTTTAAGATGGAATTTTGAGGATTTCAAAATTTTGTGAAGGATTTAGGTGAATTATTCAGGATTAAGGAAATAAGTGTTTATGTTCTGTGTATATGTGTGCATGATATGGTTAAGGGTCAAGGGTTGACCAGATAAATGATATATGTAACAAACCCTAAGTATATATTAAGAACGTCAACGTTCGGTTAGAAAACCCTAGCGATTAATAAGAAACCCTAGAAACCGGTTCTAGAAATCCTAATTTCAGTTCCGGGAATTCGAAACCCTAATTCGGTGTATAAATCCTAAATTGGAAACTTAATGGCGTAAGTGTAAATAATTATAAGATTATTTAGGGTAAAGCTTAAGTAATTAGCAAACCCTAATCTAATTACGAAATCTAATTTCTAAAATAGAAAATTAATTTTCTATTAAAAACCTAATTTTAGGTTTAAAACCCTAAATGATTAATTACGACCCTAATTGCTAAATTAGCGATTTTAATTAGGAAATACTAATCCTAATTAGCAAGATTAAAGTTATGATTAAGAAATTTTAATATAATTAGAAAATCCTAGTTATAATTTAGAAATATTAATTTTATATTTTAAAAACCGGAAGTTGGAAATCTTAGAAATTAACTTGCAAGTTAAGGGTTAAACCCTAAACCCGAAAGGGTTCAAACCCTAAACCCAAACCCTAAACCCTAAACCCTAAGGACATAAGCAAAAGATATGGCAATCTTGGTGACTCACTACTCTAATGTTTATCCCATGTGCCTTAAATCATCCCAAGATTAGATTTGGGGACACCTAGCAACATTAGATACAATGAATCAAAACATAAGAGATTTAAAAGTAAGAAAATACTTACTTTACTTTTCATTTTTGCCAAGACCATTCTCTTTCTTCAATTTCGAAATGTAGAGTGAGAGAGAGAGAGAAGATAAGCCAAGAACACTTCGTAGCTAAACAAGATCAGATCATCAAGATCAGACCCAAGAATCAAAGTCTAAAGATGTGACGCCCCCAAAATAGGTATACATCACCCATTCTGAGTCACCAAATACATGGTACAGAAACAAATATAACTTTATTAAAACGCTTGTCGCGCAAAGTACGATAACACAATACTGTGAATTTAAATATAAATATGGTCTTCTAGACAATATCTACACTCAAATAAGTCCTCATTAAAATTATTGAAACACTATTTTATAGAATAGTGACGACTGCTCACACAACTGATTAGAAACATCACTCCACACGCCGACTAGTTCCCGCTATATTCTCGCCTCCTGAGAAAAATAAAACAAAAAGAAAAAGGGTGAGCTCAACTAGCCCAGTAAAGAATATTATGACTAAGATAATATACAACAACTTATCATTAGTCTTCAACTGGGAAAAAACTTATAAAATATAATAGACAACAAGTTTTAGATCAACAACTGCAGCGGAAACAACAAACCATTAGAAGAGTCAAGTAGAGAATGAGTTCTACTATCTTCTAAGATTTAAAAGTCCATCATCAATATTTTATCCCTGTAACAATAATCAATAACCATCTTTAATCAAATATTCATCTTTGCACTACAGGCCAAAGATATTCATTTGTATTACCAGTCGGTCATGTTCATCTCAACACCTGTTCATCTTTGCACTACGGGCCAAAGATATTCATCAGTTAACCATTCATCTTTGCACTACAGGCCAAAGATATTCAGTAATATCATCATTTAGGACTGAGGATGATGAAAAATATTTTAAAGAAAACGAACCCAGTGAGATAGAAGGACAAATATTAGGGATTCGTATTACAGTTTATCCAAGTGCAATAATACTCCATAACAACCAATTGTGAAGTAGAATTCAAAAATAAATCAAAACATGGATACAATCAAAGATAGTAACCATAATAGACATCTTGGACAAAAAAAAATTTATTTTTCGGTGAATAGTGCCGTATTCGTGAATAGTATCGTATACGTGAATAGTGCCGTAGACGTGAATAGTAACCCCGACACAAAAAGTTTCAAATTTGATAAAAAGTTCAAACCAATATTTCGGCATAATGATATTGAAGAAAATAATATCATTTAAGAAGAAAATAACATCCCTTACCTCAAGATAACAATACTTCTGTTCGGAATATCGGTATAAGGCTGAAGAAAACTTGCACTAATAAATAAAAACTCACAAAGTATCTAAATACTCACAAAATACGCTCAATAATATAGAGAGAGAAAGAGAGAAAACCTATGAATTCTGGTGTGATTTTCAATTCTAACTTAGCCCTCTATTTATAGGAAAATATTAGCACACCGAAGTAAACTTGACCTACAACCTGATGGCTTTACTTGCTACTATTTCCACCCACCACATTTGAATAAAAATTCTAGCACATTTCTCACCAACCAAAAGTGGGGCCCACTCAATTCTAGAATTTTTCACCAAAATCATTTATAAACCTAATTTCCGAATCAGTCACCTCTTAAAATTCATAACAAATTATACATTCATTTTTAACAGTTCAAAATTTGTGGACATATACTCAACTTATATATGTATAACATATCCAAAAATCACAACGATCCAACAGTCAGATTAAAAATTATAACTCACGCAATATATCTCAAGAACATTGATTTAATTTTTAATACCTCCATTTTGACAAAAACACCTCAACATTAATTCCTTCACATAAAATAAATATATCCATCAATTATATCCACATAAAATAAATATTTTCTTATCATATAAATCAATAATTAATTATTCACAAATAATATTACAGAATTACAATTATGACAACCAGGCCGTTCCCAAGAAAGAGGGGGCTTTCCAATAAGGATTTCTCCTTACTGGCATGCAATTAGATGACCAAACCTCTCCTTAGACAGAACTTTCTAGACATTGCCAATAATGTTATCTAATAATATTATTCAAATAATATCAATTATTGATCTGATAATGGAAAATACTGTGCAGCAATAATTATTGAAATAGCAATAATATAAAATATCAACGCAGCAATTATTGAATCAATAAAATAAAATATTGAACAGTAACTACTGTAACAATTATTGAGTAGTGCCTTCTTACGTAAGAATCAATAATTAGTGCAATACCATGTGCTACTGTATTTTAACCACCGGGTATTCCAACAGTATTAACGGTAACAACTACGCCGTTATTTATAAACAACTTATACTTGTCGTTTTCTTCATCCCATTGCTTTCCATTATGGGGCCCACACAAGGCTCAGCCGTCGTACGTATATTCCTCGACAGAAAGAATATTCCACGACCAAACGAATATTCCCCGACAACAAATGACTATTTTATAACCACTTTAATATTTTATAACCACTTGTTTATTTTGCAAAATTTACACTTTTCACCCATAACCAAAGCATTATATCAAATTAACACCTTATTATTCACAATAATATTTAGAGAAAATTTGATTTTATTCCTTAATAAGTTGGGGTCTTACATCCTCCCCTCCTTATGAAATTTCGTCCTCAAAATTGACGTACGTACCTGGTGTTTCGAAAATGTGAGGATACCTCGCTTTCATTTCTAATTCCAACTCCCAGGTCATTTCTTCAATATCATAGTTTCTCCACAAAATCTTAACTTGTGGTATAACCTTCGTGCGTAGAACATACTCTTTCCTATCCAAGATTTTAACAGGTACCTCCTCGTACGTTAAATTTTTGGCTATCTCGTCTGGTTCTAACTCAATTATGTGGTTCGGGTCTTTAACATATTTACGAAGCACAGATACGTGAAAAATATTATGAACACGAGACATGCTTGGAGGTAATGTGAGTCGATATGCCACATTTTCTATTCGGTCAAGAATTTAAAATGGACCAACAAATCGTGTATTGAGCTTTCCTCTCTTCTCAAATCTTATAACTCCTTTCCATGGTGCATGTAAGACCCCAACTTTTATAAATAAAGATGAATTTTCTATAAATATTATTTTTGAATATTATGGAGTTAATTTGATATAATGTTATAGTTGTGGGTAATATTTATAAATTTTGCAAAGTACGCAAGTTATTATAAAATATTCGATTGGTCGGGGAATATTCGTTTTAACAGGAAATATTCGTACAACGTCACAATTATTGGTGGACCCCACAACGAAATTATTATCGGGTTGAGAAAACGACAAAAATATTTTATTAAAAATAACGGCGGAAGTTTTACCATTGATACTGTTGAACTACTCGGTAGTAAAAGTACAGTAATACGTGTGGTTGCATAGTAGCACACAATATTGATTATTAATGCTTATGTGAGAAGTCACTCAGTTTGATTCAATTATTGTCAGTTAATAATATGAATTATTTAGCGATAATGAAGTTTTGTTTTATTCGTATTATTAACGTAATAAAACAGAAACATCTTTTTATATAAAACAGAATACTTTATTAAAGTTATTCTACAAATAGAATATATTATATTTTATTTAAAAGATTTTTCTTTAAATATGGACCGTCAGATTAAAGTAATCAATCTGGACCGTTCATTGATTAGTTACTATGCATTCTATTTTTCTATAAATAGCAGCTCATTCCTTCATTATTTCTTACGAATTCATTGAACTCTAGAGAGAGAAACTATAGAGAGAAACTATAGAGAGAGAGAAGAAAAGTATTCTGCTAATTAACTACTTCCTTAGTTCAATTCTTCTTTAAAACGGTAAGGGGTGTTATTCTTTCTTATTCATGAAGAGAACTGTTGTTATTTCATTTCTTATTATTATGTTGGAATAACCTGTATACGCGGTCTACCTTATACTTGGTGACATTCTTTTATTATTCTGTTGGAATATCCTGTCTGTGTGTTTTACACCGGACCTGGTTTCGTCTTTATTATTATTCTGTTGGAACATCATGTCTGTGTGTTTTACACCAGACCTGGTTCCGTCTTTATTATTATTCTGTTGGAACATCCTGTCTGTGTGTTTTACACCAGACCTGGTTCCGTCTTTATTATTATTCTGTTGGAACATCCTGTCTGTGTGTTTTACACCAGACCTGGTTTCGTCTTTATTATTATTCTGTTGGCACATCCTGTCTGTGCATTTTACGCCGGACCTGGTTCTATTATTTATTATTCTGTTGGAATAACCTGTCTGTGCAGTCTATCGAATGTATGGTGATTTCTTTTGTTATTTCATTCTTTATTATACTCAGTTGGTTAAGTTTTGATTTCTATACTCCATGAAATTTGTGGAATATCCTTGATAATTACGTTTCATCCAGTATCTTTTCATAGAAATATTCTTCTAAGCATTCTTGAATTTTACTCCACAAAGCAGTATCATGTTGACAATTTGGACGTTGTTAATTCTTGGATAAATTAATTCTTGAACTTGTTTTATTGAATTCTTATATCATTGTCATCGTCCTCATGTTTATAAAATGTTGAAAGTCATCTGTGGCCTGTAGTGCATAGATGGACTTGGTATAATTATGACCAGGGAATATTTGGTATAATCATGACCGTAATGTTACAAATGATGTGGTAAAAGTCCTCATTGGCCCGTAGTGCATTGATGGACAGTTGTTGGCATGATCATGACCATTAATGAGTACACGAATATCCTTGGCCGTAGTGCAGGGGTGATTCGATGATGTGGATTATTTTATTAAGCTGAGTCCCAGCGATAACAGTGTTGAAAAACCTTTTAAATCATAGAAGATAGTAGATTTTATTTTCTACTTGACTCTTTTAATGGATTGCTTGTTCCGCTGCAGTTAAACTTGATTTTTGTTATATTTTATCAGTTTAACACTGTTGAAGGCTAATGATAATTTATTCTGCGTTATCTTAGTCATAATATTTCTTACTGGGCTAGTTGCTCACCCTTTCTTTCACTGTTCTCTTCAGGAAATGAGAATATAGCTGGGACGAGTCAGGGAACGGAGTGATGGACCAGATGATAGTATTAGTAGTCCTCACTATTCTGTTAAATAGTGTGACAATAATTGTAATGAGGACTCCTTTTGAGTTTGTATAGTCTCTAGTAGACAATAATTGTATTCAAACTCACAGTTATGTTTTGTCGTATTGTACACGATAGTTGTATTAGTAAGTTGTATTTGTATTCTGTACCATGTATCTGACGACCCAAGATGGGTGATGTATACCTATTTTTGGAGGCGTCACAGTTGGTATCAGAGCTTAGGGATATGATCCCTGGCTAAGATGTGAGAATAGAACTAGGAGGGGAGAGACGGGGAATTCTTTCGCTAGTATGACCTACCTAAGTTTATTTGCATGGTATTTAATTGGTCGGTCAGAATATAAGGATAATATATGACATCAATTAACTTTTGTTTTGTGGCAGTATCTGAAACTGGCATCCGAGAATATTGAGAATAGCAATGGAGCACAGGCGACTGTTGATTCACCACATATCAATAATCGGGATAATGTGCATCAGGAGGGCGACAATCCTCATGCAAACAACAATACTAACCAAATGATAAATGATGGAATGTTCAGAAGCTTTATGCAGTTCATGCAACAGCAGGCGAGAGCGGCTCCTCTTCAAAATGTAGGTGGAAACACTGAAAACTCTCGGACGGTCATCGCTAAACAGTTTAAGAAGCTGGGACCACCGGAGTTTAAGGGAGAGCCAAAACCACTTATAGCGGAACATGGATAAAGCAGATCACCAAGATATTTGATGTCTTGGGATGCTCCGACGAGCAAAAGGTTTCCTTTGCCTCCTTTATGTTGCGAGGAGAGGCAGATTACTGGTGGAAGTCAACAGGCCAGAAATGGTAACCACTTCGGTGGTAATCAGGGCCAAAACAATAAGAATGGTCATTTCAAGAAGAGGAGATTCAACAATGATGGAAAGACGTCAGCACCAGCACCCGTTGTTAAGGAAGGAGAACAACCACCTATCATATATTTTAAATGCGGAGGGGAGGGGCACATCAGTCCAAACTGTGTGATGTCATCTAAAGCATGTCATAATTGTGGAAGAGAAGGTCATTTAGCTCGATTTTGTCATTTACCAAAAACAAGTTCAGCCAGGATAGAGGCACCAAAGGCCGTCCCAGAAAATTGTCAAAACCGATAGTGCAAGGGAGAGCGTTTGTTGTGACCTCCCAGAAAGCAAGGAACCCGAATGAGGTCATCACGGGTAAGCTTATCATAAACTCTAACGAAGTCTATACTTTATTTGATACCGGTTCTACCCATTCTTTTATTTCTCCTACTTGCGCTCATCGATTAAATTTGACTCCGGAGAAATTAGACTTTAACTTATCTGTTGAAACTCCATTGGGAGAAACCTTCATTACATCCACGGTTTATAAGTCTTGTTTGGTTCAAGTTGGTACCCACACATTACCTGTCGATCTGATTTCATTAAAAATACTTACATTTGACGTGATTCTAGGGATTGATTGGTTAACTACTCATTATGCAAAATTTGATTATTTTCGTAAGGTTGTTAGCTTTCATATTCCTAATCGACCTATTATGCGAATTCAAGCAACCAAACCATTAAAATCAATCGCTGTCATCTCAAGCCATAAAGCTATTCGTTTATTGAAAAACGGATGTCAAGCTTTCTTAGCTCATGTCACGGATCTAAACAAAAATACGTCAGTTTTGAATGATATTTCTATTGTTAATAAATTCCCTGACATATTCCCTGAAGAACTTCATGGCCTATCCCCAGAGCGTGAAATTGAATTTTGTATCGACCTTGAACCCGGTACAAAACCCATTTCCAAAGCCCCATATCGAATGGCTCCTATTGAACTTCAGGAGTTAAAGATCCAACTGCAGAAATTGTTAGACATTGGCTTTATTCGTCCTAGTACTTCTCCTTGGGGTGCTCATGTTCTATTCGTGAAGAAGAAAGATGGAAGTATGCGACTTTGTATTGATTATCGGGAGTTGAATCATGTCACCATCAAAAACACGTACCCATTGCCACATATTGATGACCTGTTTGACCAGTTGCAAGGAGCACAATTCTTTTCAAAGATCGATATTCGTTCTGGATATCATCAGCTGAAGGTTAGAACTGAGAATATTCCAAAGACGGCTTTCAAAACTCGGTACGGGCATTATGAATTCCTAGTCATGTCCTTTGAATTGACTAATGCTCCTGCTGCCTTCATGGATATGATGAACCGGGTATTCAAGGAATATTTCGATCACTTTGTGGTCGTCTTTATTGATGACATCCTTTTTTATTCCAAAAGTCGTGAAGATCATGAGCAACACTTGAGGCTGGTACTCCAAAAGCTTCGTGAATACAAGCTTTATGCCAAGTTGAAGAAATGCGAGTTCTGGCTGGAAGAGGTAGCATTCCTTGGGCACGTAGTATCAAGTCGTGGAATATCTGTTGACCCGACAAAGATTGAAGCTATTCAAAGCTGGGAGCAACCTAAATCAGTAACCGAAGTACGTAGCTTTCTCGGTTTAGCTGGTTATTATCAGAGATTCGTGGAAGGATTTTCTCGAATCGCTACTCCACTAACTCAGCTAACTCGGAAAGATACAAAGTTCGGTTGGAGTGAAGAATGTGATAAGAGTTTTCAAGAACTCAAGAGGAGACTCATTTCAGCACCTGTTCTAACAATACCATCTGGTTCGGAGGGATTTGTCATCTACAGTGATGCTTCGAGCAAAGGATTGAGATGCGTTCTCATGCAACATGAAAAAGTCATAGCCTATGCATCAAGACAACTCAAGGAATATGAGAGGAATTATCCTACTCATGATCTAGAGTTGGCAGCTGTTGTCTTTGCACTTAAAATTTAGAGGCATTACTTGTATGGGGAGAAGGTGGAGATCTTTACGGATCATAAAAGCCTCAAATATTTTTTCACTCAAAAGAAACTCAACATGCGACAACGACGTTGGCTTGAACTGTTGAAAGATTATGATCACACCATTCAATACCATCCTGGAAAAGCGAACGTGGTAGCTGACGCATTGAGTAGAAGATCATATGCAAGTACGAGTGCGATATTGTCAACACAAAGGCCCATTTTGTGTGACTTGCAAAGGATGGAGATAGAGTTAAAGACTCCAGGGACCCATGTGATGATGGCGAATATACGAGTAGAACCGACTTTAATCGATAAAGTTAAAGCTGCTCAAGCTACAGACCTGGAGCTTATGCGTATGAGGAAGAAAGTGCAAGAAGGTGCTATACCGGAAGCAAGAATCGATGAAGAAGGAATACTTCGAGTCAACTCCAGACTTTGTATTCCTAACGACCCTGATTTAAAGTATGAAATCATGATGGAGGTGCACAACACACCGTTTGCAATCTATCCTGGGAGTACCAAAATGTATCATGATCTTCGTCATACATTTTGGTGGAGCAATATGAAGCGAGAGATAGCGCTGTTTATCTCAAGGTGTCTAACTTGTCAACGAGTCAAGGCGGAGCATCAAATACCAAAAGGTCCATTGCAACCACTTAAAATTCCAAAATAGAAGTGGGAGCACATTACCATGGATTTCGTTACTGGTCTTCCTAAGGTTTCTCAAGGTATTGATGCGATTTGGGTCATTGTTGATAGATTGACCAAGTCTGCTCATTTTTTACCGATACGAGAAACTTATACACTTGAATGTCTTGCTCGTATGTACTTAAACGAGATTGTAAGACTGCATGGTATGCCAGTATCCATAGTTTCTGACCGAGACCCAAGATTCACTTCACGATTTTGGGTTAGCTTGCAAAAAGTTATGGGCACGGATTTACGATTTAGTTCGGCATATCATCCTCAGACGGTCGGACAATCAGAGAGGACTATTCAAACTCTGGAAGATTTATTAAGACTCTGTGTCCTTGACTTCAAGGGAAGTTGGGACAAGTTCTTATCATTGGTGGAGTTTTCCTACAACAACAGTTATCAAGCAAGTATTGGCATGGCTCCATTCGAAGCGTTG
Organism: Panax notoginseng; assembly: GCA_016801055.1. Classification (NCBI taxonomy): domain Eukaryota; kingdom Viridiplantae; phylum Streptophyta; class Magnoliopsida; order Apiales; family Araliaceae; genus Panax; species Panax notoginseng. The sequence goes on along the minus strand of CM029015.1, from coordinate 3,742,995 downwards.
TATGGAAGAAAGTGTCGTTCTCCAGTATGCTGGGATGAGGTGGGTGAAGCAACGTTGTTGGGACCGGAGTTGGTACGTATGACTACAGAAAAGATTCAAACGATCCGACAACGTATAAAAACCTCACAAGATTGACAAAAGAGTTATGCTGATCTTCATCGAAAGGACGTGGAATTTGATATAGGAGATCATGTGTTCTTACGTGTTGCTCCATGGAAAGGAGTTATGAGATTTGGAAAGAGAGGAAAGCTCAATCCTCGATTCATCGGTCCATTTTTAATCCTCGATCGAGTAGGAACCGTGGCTTATAGACTCGCTTTACCGCCAAGTATGTCTCGTGTTCATAACGTTTTTCACATATCCATGTTACGTAAATATGTGGAAGACCTGAACCACATTATTAAGTTAGAACCGGACGAAATAGCGGAGGATTTAACGCATGAAGAAGTTCCTATTCAAATCTTGGATAAGAAGGAACATATTCTACGCTCCAAGGTTATACCTCAAGTTAAAGTTTTGTGGAGAAATCACGATGTTGAAGAAATGACTTGGAAATTAGAATCTGAAATGAAGTCAAGGTATCCTTACCTCTTCGACATACCAAGTACGTACCCTAATTTCGAGGGAAAAATTTCATAAGAATGGGAGGTTGTAAGACCCCAACTTTTATAAATAAAGATGAATTTTCTATAAATATCATTTTTAAATATTATGGAGTTAATTTGATATAATGTTATAGTTGTGGGTAATATTTATAAATTTTGCAAAGTACGCAAGTTGTTATATAATATTCGATTGGTCGGGGAATATTCGTTTTAACAGGGAATATTCGTACAACGGCACAATCATTGGTGGACCCCACAACAGAATTATTGTCGGATTGAGAAAACGACAAAAATATTTTATTAAAAATAACGGCGGAAGTTTTACTATTGATACTGTTGAACTACTCGGTAGTAAAAGTACAGTAATACGTGTGGTTGCATAGTAGCACACGGTATTGATTATTAATGCTTATGTGAGAAGTCACTCAGTTTGATTCAATTATTGTCAGTTATTAATATGAATTATTTAGCGCTAATGAAGTTTTGTTTTATTCGTATTATTAACGTAATAAAACAGAAACATCTTTTTATATAAAACAGAATACTTTATTAAAGTTATTCTATAAATAGAATATATTATATTTTATTTAAAAGATTTTTCTTTAAATATGGACCGTCAGATTAAAGTAATCAATCTGGACCGTTCATGGATTAGTTACTATGCATTCCATTTTTCTATAAATAGCAGCTCATTCCTTCATTATTTCTTACGAATTTACTGAACTCTAGAGAGAGAAACTATAGAGAGAAACTATAGAGAGAGAAGAAGAAAAGTATTCTGCCACTTAACTACTTCCTTAGTTCAGTTCTTCTTTAAAACGGTAAGGGGTGTTATTCTTTCTTATTCATGAAGAGAACTATTATTCCATTTCTTATTATTCTGTTGGAATAACCTGTATACGCGGTCTACCCTATACTTGGTGACATTCTTCTATTATTCTGTTGGAACATCCTGTCTGTGTGTTTTACACCGGACCTGGTTCCGTCTTTATTATTATTCTGTTGAAACATCCTGTCTGTGTGTTTTATACAGGACCGGTTCCGTCTTTATTATTATTCTGTTGGAATATCCTGTTTGTGTGTTTTACACCAGACCTGGTTCCGTCTTTATTATTATTCTGTTGGAACATCCTGTCTGTGTGTTTTACGCCGGACCTGGTTTCATTATTTATTATTCTGTTAGAATAACCTGTCTGTGCGGTCTATCGCATGCATGGTGATTTCTTTTGTTATTTCATTCTTTATTATACTCAGTTGGTTAAGTTTTGACTTCTATACTCCATGAAATTTGTGGAATATCATTGATAATTGCATTTCATCCAGTATCTTTTCATGAAAATATTCTTCTAAGCATTCTTAAATTTTACTCCACAAAGCAGTATCATGTTGACAATTTGAACGTTGTTAAGTCTTAGATAAATTAATTCTTGAACTTATTTTATTGAATTCTTATATCATTGTCATCATCATCATGTTTATAAAATGTTGAAAGTCATATGTGGCCTGTAGTGTATAGATGGACTTGGTATGATTATGACCATTATTCGGTATAATCATGACCGTAATGTTACAAATGATGTGGTAAAAGTCCTCATTGGCCCGTAGTGCATTGATGGACAGTTGTTGGCATGATCATGACCATTAATGAGTACACGAATATCTTTGGCCGTAGTGCAGGGGTGAATCGATGATGTGGATTATTTTATTAAGATGAGTCCCAGCGATAACAGTGTTGAAAAACCTTTTAAATCATAGAAGATAGTAGATTTTATTTTCTACTTGACTCTTTTAATGGATTGCTTGTTCCGCTGCAGTTAAACTTGATGTTCATTATATTTTATCAGTTTAACACTGTTGAAGGCTAATGATAATTTATTCTGCATTATCTTAATCATAATATTTCTTACTGGGCTAGTTGAGCTCACCCTTTCTTTCACTGTTCTCTTCAGGAAATGAGAATATAGCTGGGACGAGTCGGGGAACGGAGTGATGGACCAGATGATAGTATTAGTAGTCCTCACTATTCTGTTAAATAGTGTGACAATAATTGTAATGAGGACTCCTTTTGAGTTTGTATAGTCTCTAGTAGACAATAATTGTATTCAAACTCACACTTACGTTTTGTCGTATTGTACACGATAGTTGTATTAGTAAGTTGTATTTGTATTCTGTACCATGTATCTGACGACCCAAGATGGGTGATGTATACCTATTTTTGGGGGCGTCACAGAGCAACACGTAACAATACATGATCCCCAATACTAAATTCTACATCCTTTCGATGAAGATCCGCATAACTCTTTTGTCGATCCTGTGCCATTTGTATACGTTGTCGAATCGCTTGGATCTTCTCTGTAGTTATGTGTACCAATTCTGGTCCTAATAATGTTGCTTCACCCACCTCGTCCCAGCATACTGGAGAACGACATACAAGGCTTCAAATGGAGCCATACCTATACTTGCCTGATAACTGTTGTTGTAGGAGAATTCCACCAGTGGCAAGTACTTTTCCCAACTTCCTTTGAAATATAGAACATAGAGTCTTAATAGATCTTCAAGAGTTTGAATAGTCCTCTCTGATTGCCCATCCGTTTGAGGATGGTATGCCGAACTGAATCGTAAATTCGTGCCCATAGCTTTCTGCAAGCTAACCTAAAATCGTGAAGTGAATCTTGGGTCACGATCCGAAACTATGGATACTGGCATACCATGCAATCTCACAATCTCATTCACGTACATACTAGCAACACGTTCAAGGGAATAAGTCTCACGTATAGGTAAGAAATGAGCAGACTTGGTTAATCTATCAACAATGACCCAAATCGCATCTATGCCTTGAGAAACCTTGGGAAGACCCGTAACAAAATCTATAGTAATGTGTTCCCACTTCTATTTTGGAATCTCAAGTGGTTGCAATGGACCCTTTGGTACTTGATGCTCCGCTTTTACACGTTGACAAGTTAAACACCTCGAGATAAACTCCGCGATCTCTCTTTTCATATTGCTCCACCAAAATGTATGTCCAAGATCGTGATACATTTTGATACTCCCAGGATGGATTGCAAACGGTGTGTTGTGTGCCTCCATCATGATTCTATGCTTCAAGTCAGAATTGTTAGGAACACAAAGTCTGGAGTTGACTCGAAGTATTCCTTCTTCATCGATTCTTGCTTCTGGAATAGCACCTTCTTGCACTTTCTTCTTCATACGCATCAGCTCCATGTCCGTAGCTTGAGCAGCTTTAACTTTATCGATTAAAGTCGGTTCTACTTGTATATTTGATATCATCATGTGGGTACTTGGAGCCTTCATCTCTATCTCCATCCTTTGCAAATCATACAAAATGGGCCTTTGTGTTAACAACATTGCACTCGTACCCGCATATGATCTTTTACTCAATGTGTCAGCTACTACGTTCGCTTTTCCAGGATGATATTGGATGGTATGATCATAATCTTTTAACAGCTCAAGCCAACGTCGGTGCCGCATGTTGAGTTCCTTTTGGGTGAAGAAATATTTGAGGCTTTTATGATCCATATAGATCTCCACTTTCTCCCCATACAGGTAGTGTCTCTAAATCTTCAACGCAAAAACGACTGCTGCCAACTCCAAATCATGAGTAGGATAATTCCTCTCATATTCTTTGAGTTGTCGCGAGGCATAGGCTATGACTTTCCCATGTTGCATGAGAACACATCCTAACCCTTTGCCTGAAGCATCGTTGTAGATAACAAATCCATCCGAACCAGATGGTATTGTCAGAACAGGTGTCAAAATGAGTCTCCTCTTGAGTTCTTGAAAACTCTTCTCACAATCCTCGCTCCAACCGAATTTTGTATCCTTCCGAGTCAGCTGAGTTAATGGAGTAGCGATTCTAGAAAATCCTTCCACGAATCTCCGATAATAATCAGCTAAGCACAGAAAGCTACGTACTTCGGTCACCGACTTTGGTTGCTCCCAACTTTGTGTGGCTTCAATCTTCACCGGGTCGACAGATACTCCATGTTTTGACACCACGTGCCCAAGGAATGCTACTTCCTCAAGCCAGAACTCGCATTTCTTCAGTTTGGCATATAGATTATTTTCACGAAGCCTTTGTAGTACCAGCTTCAAATGGTGCTCATGATCTTCACGGTTTTTGGAATAGATGAGGATGTCATCAATAAAGACAACAACGAACTGATCTAAATATTCTTTGAATACACGGTTCATCATATCCATGAAAGCAGCAGGACCATTAGTCAATCCAAAAGACATGACTAAGAATTCATAATGCCCGTACCGAGTTTTAAAGGCAGTCTTTGGAATATCCTCAGTTTTAATCTTCAGCTGATGATATCCAGAATGAAGATCAATCTTTGAAAAGAATTGTGCTCCTTGCAACTGGTCGAACAGGTCATCAATACGAGGTAGCGGATACCTATTCTTGATGGTGACATGGTTCAATTATCGATAGTCAATACAAAGTCGCATACTCCTGTCTTTCTTCTTTACGAATAAAACAGGAGCACCCCAAGGAGACGTACTAGGACGAATGAAACTGATGTCTAACAATTCCTGCAATTGGACTTTTAACTCCTGAAGTTCAATAGGAGCCATTCGATATTGGGTTTTAGAAATGAGCTTTGTACCAAGTTCAAGGTCAATAAAGAATTCAACTTCACGTTCTGGGGGTAGACCAGGAAGTTCTTAAGAAAATACGTCAAGAAATTCACTAACAACAGAAATATTATTCAAATCTGACGTGTTTTTGTTCAAGTCCATAACATGGGCTAAGAAAGATTGACATCCATTTTTCAATAAACGAATGGCTTTATGGCTTGATATGACAACGATTGATTTTAATGGTTTGGTTGCTTGAATTCGTATAACAGGTTGGTTAGGAATAAAAAAACTAACAACCTTACGAAAACAATCAATTTTGGCATGATGAGTAGTTAACCAATCAATTCCTAAAATCACATCAAAAGCAAGTATCTTTAAAGAGATAAGGTCAACAGGTAATGTGATTGTGCCAACTTGGATTAAGCAAGATTTATAAACTGTAGATGTAGTGAAAGTTTCTCCTAACGGAGTCTCCACAGATAGGTCAAAGTCTAATTTCTCCGGAGTCAAGTTTAAACATTGAGCACAAGCAGGAGAGATAAAAGAATGGGTAGAACCGGTATCTAGTAAAGTATAAACTTCGCAAGAATTCAAGATTAGCTTACCTGTGATTTCTCGCGTTTTGGCCAGTCACAACAAACGCTCTTCCAGGAACCGCTGATTTTGACTTATCCGGGACAGCTTTTGGAGTCACCATCCCCGCTGAACTTGATTTTGCTATAGAACACTCTCGAGCTATATGACCCTCCTTTCCACAGTTATAACATACCTTGGATTGTTGTGGACAGTTTGGGCTGATATGTCCCTCTTTCTCGTATTTGTAACAAACGACCGGTGCTCGTTCTCCTCCCCTAGAAACAGTTGATGTTTGTGCTGACGTTTTCACGTTATTATTGTTGTACCTTCTCTTCTTGAAATCTCCTCTCGACTCGCTTCTTCTATTATCACGGCCACGATTTCCACCAGAGTGGTTACCGCTTTTGTCTGAATGTTTTCCTCCCTACTGGTTTTCATTGGTCCGATGACCGCTGCCACCGGTATTACCTTGGTTGTGTTCCCTCGGTTGAATATACTCATTATCTCGCTCTAATAATTGAGCCCTGTTTACAACATCTGAATATAAAAAAAATTTATGAGAGATAAGATATTGCCGAATCTCGGGTTTTAAACCTCTCAGAAACATCCTTGTCATTCGTTCCTCATTCTCGACCAAATGAGGTGCAAACTTGGATAACTCTGCAAACTTCACCTCGTACTGGGACACCGTCATGTTATTTTGTTCCAGTCTAATAAACTCCACCTCCTTCATATGACGAATACTTTCACGAAAGTACTTTTCATTAAACAGTTTCTGAAATGTTTCCCAGGACATGTTGAGTGCGTCAGGCTGGGTACGCTTCACAGACTCCCACCAGTAGTATGCCTCACCTCGGAACATAAAGGTGGCGAATGGAACCTTCTGTTCCTCTGTGCATCCCAAGACATTGAATATCTTCGTAATTTGCTTGACCCACGTTTCCGCCTTAATCGGATCCGGCTTTCCCCAGAATTCTGGTGGTCCCAACTCTTTGAACTGCTTGGCCGTGACAAATCGTATGTTGTTATCATTTCCACCCGTATTCTCTACACGAGTCTCCCTCGTCTGGTTTTGCATGAACTGTAAAAAGCTCCTAAACATTCCATCATTCATCGTTTGCTCGGGTAACGTTGTTTACAGAAGGAATATTGCCTTCTTGTTGCACGTTCTCCTGGTTTGTGACTAAAGGTTGTTCCACAGTCTCATATACTCCATTGTTAACGTTCTCGGCTGTCATTCTCAAATACTGCCATAAAACAAGGGTTAATTAAACAAATTAACATATCACATAATATCCCTATATTATGACCAACCAACAAATAAGCTTAGGTAGGACACACTAGCGAAGGATTTACTCGTCTCTCCCCTCCTAGTTCTATTCCCCGATCTCCGCCAGAGACCATATCCCTAAGCTCTGATACCAACTGTGACGCCCCCAAAATAGGTATACATCACCCATTCTGAATCGCCAAATACATGGTACAGAAACAAATACAACTTTATTAAAACACTTGTCGCGCAAAATACGATAACACAATACTATGAGTTTAAATACAAATATTATCTTCTAGACAATATCCACACTCAAATAAGTCCTCATTACAATTATTGAAACACTATTTTATAGAATAGTGAGGACTGCTCACACAACTGACTAGAAACATCACTCCACACCCCGACTAGTTCCCGCTATATTCTCGCCTCCTGAGAAAAATGGAACAAAAAGAAAAAGGGTGAGCTCAACTAGCCCAGTAAAGAATATTATGACTAAGATAATATACAACAACTTATCATTAGTCTTCAACAGGAAAAAATCTAATAAAATATAATAGACAACAAGTTTTAGATCAACAAATGCAGCGGAAACAGCAAACCATTAGAAGAGTCAAGTAGATAATGAGTTCTACTATCTTCTAAGATTTAAAAGTCCATCATCAATATTTTATCCCTGTAACAACAATCAATAACCATCTTTAATCAAATATTCATCTTTGCACTACAGGCCAAAGATATTCATTTATATCACCAGTCGGTCATTTTCATCTTAACACTTGTTCATCTTTGCACTACCGGCCAAAGATATTCAGTAATATCATCATTTAGGACTGAGGATGATGACAAATATTTTGAAGAAAACGAACCCAGTGAGATAGAAGGACAAATATTAGGGATTCGTATTACAGTTTATCCAAGTGCAATAATACTCCATAATAACCAATTGTGAAGTAGAATTGAAAAATAAATCAAAACATGGATACAATCAAAGATAGTAACCATAATAGATATCTTGGACAAAAAGAAAATTTTTTATTTTTTGGTGAATAGTGCCGTATTCGTGAATAGTGTCGTATACGTGAATAGTAACCCCGACACAAAAAGTTCTAAATTTGATAAAAAGTTCAAACCAATATTTCGGCATAATGATATTGAAGAAAATAATATCATTTAAGAAGAAAATAACATCCCTTACCTCAAGATAGCAGTACTTCTATTCGGAATATCGGTATAAGGCTGAAGAAAACTTGCACTGATAAATAAAAACTCACAAAGTATCTAAATACTCACAAAATACGCTCGATAATATAGAGAGAGAAAGAGAGAAAACTTATGAATTCTGGTGTGATTTTCAATTCTAACTTAGCCCTCTATTTATAGGAAAATGTTAGCACGCCGAAACAGACTTGACCTGCAACTTGATGGCTTTACCTGCTACTATTCCCACCCACCACATTTGAATAAAAATTCTAGCACATTTCTCATCAACCAAGAGTGGGGCTCACTCAATTCTAAAATTTTCCACCAAAATCATTTATAAACCTAATTTTCGAATCAGTCACCTCTTAAAATTCATAACAAATTATACGTTCATTTTTAACGGTTCAAAATTTGTGGACATATACTCAACTTATATATGTATAACATATCCAAAAATCACAACGATCCAACGGTCAGATTAAAAATTATAACTCACGCAATATATCTCAAGAACAGTGATTTAATTTTTAATACCTCCATTTCGACAAAAAATACCTCAACATTAATTCCTTCACATAAAATAAATATATCCATCAATTATATCCACATAAAATAAATATTTCCTTATCATATAAATCAATAATTAATTATTCACAAATAATATTACAGAATCACAATTATGACAATCAGGCTGTTCCCAAGAGAGAGGGGGCTTTCCAATAAGGATTTCTCCTTACTGGCGCGCAATTAGATGACCAAACCTCTCCTTAGACAGAACTTTCTAGACATTTTCAATAATGCTATCTAATAATATTATTCAAATAATATGAATTATTGATCTGATAATGAAAAATACTGTGCAGCAACAATTATTGAAACAATAATATAAAATATCAACGCAGCAATTATTGAATCAATAAAATAAAATATTGAACAGTAACTACTGTAACAATTATTGAGTAGTGCCTTCTTACGTAAGAATCAATAATTGGTGTAATACCGTGTGCTACTGTATTTTAACCACCGGGTATTCCAACAGTATTAACGGTAACAACTACGCCGTTATTTATAAACAACTTATACTTGTCGTTTTCTTCATCCTATTGCTTTCCATTATGGGGCTCACACAAGGCTGCGCCGTCGTACGAATATTTCCCGACAGAAAGAATATTCCACGACCAAACGAATATTTCCCGACAACAAATGAATATTTTATAACCACTTGCTTATTTTGTAAAATTTATACATTTCACCTATAACCAAAGCATTATATCAAATTAACACCTTATTATTCACAATAATATTTAGAGAAAATTTGATTTTATTCATTAATAAGTTGGGATCTTACAAAAGAGCTATAAACCCTTATCTTAGAAATCCATAGATCTTATGTTTGATGTTTTTGTTTGTTGGTTAGATATATGTTAGAGGGTATCATTTGATGATCTGGGTTGCCAAAACCTAGATCCATATCACTTAGATGCACGAATCTAGCATTTTTAGAAATCTGGAAAAAAGTTCAAGAAATGGCCTGACAACCATATGTCAGTGGCCTTAGATCTTTATGTGTTAGATGTTTTGTGTGTTTTATGTTTTGGATATGTTCTATGATATGTGGTCTTTACTCTGCAACTTGAATCAGGGTCATAGCAAGTCTAGATCGAAAGTTATGAGCAGTCAAAACCCATTGACCAACCACGAAAACTGAAAATCTGGGCAGCCCAGATTTCCAGATTTCGTCTGACACGTTTTTAAGGCCTTGAATCTTGCTATTCTTTGCTGGTTTGGCCACGTTTTTGTTTTCAGGTTGTAGTTTGGTATAAGTTGTGACGCCCCCAAAAATAGGTATACATCACCCATCTTGGGTCGTCAGATACATAGTACAGAATACAAATACAACTTAATAATACAACTGTCGTGTACAATACGACAAAACATAAACTGTGAGTTTGAATACAAATATTATCTTCTAGAGAGTATTCATACTCAAAAGGAGTCCTCATTACATTTATTAACACACCATTACATAGAATAGTGAGGACTACTAACTAATACTATCATTCGGACCATCACTCCGTACCCCGACTTGTCCCAGCTACGTTCTCATTTCCTGAAGAGAACAGTGAAAGAAAGGGTGAGCTCAACTAGCCCAGTAAGAAATATTATGACTAAGATAATGCAGAATAAATTATCATTAGCCTTCAACAATGTTAAACTGATAAAATATAATAGACATCAAGTTTAACTGCAGCGGAACAAGCAATCCATTAAAAGAGTCAAGTAGAAAATAAACTCTACTATCTTTTATGATTTAAAAGGTTTTTCAACACTGCGATCGCTGAGACTCAGCTTAATAAAATAATCCACATCATCGAATCACCCCTGCACTACGGCCAAGGATATTCGTGTATTCATTAATGGTCATGATCATGCCAACAACTGTCCATCAATGCACTACGGGCCAATGATGACTTTTACCACATCATTTGTAACATTACGGTCATGATTACACCGAATAATCCCTGGTCATAATCATAACAAGTCCATCTATGCACTACAGGCCACAGATGACTTTCAACAGAATATAAACATGAGGATGATGACAATGATATAAGAATTCAATAAAATAAGTTCAAGAATTAATTTATCCAGGAATTAACAACGTCCAAATTGTCAACATGATACTGCATTGTGGAGTAAAATTCAAAAATGCTTAGAAGAATATTTTCTTGAAAAGATACTGGATGAAACGCAACTATCAAGGATATTCCACAAATTTCATGGAGTATAGAAGTCAAAACTTAACCAACTGAGTACAATAAAGAATGGAATAACAAAAGAAATCACCATGCATGCGATAGACCGCACAGACAGGTTATTCCAATAGAATAATAAATAATGGAACCAGGTCCGGCGTAAACGCACAGACAGGATATTCCGACAGAATAATAAATAATGGAACCAGGTCCGGTGTAAAACACACAGACAGGATATTCCAACAGAATAATAATAAAACGGAACCAGGTCCGGTGTAAAACACACAGACAGGATGTTCCAACAGAATAATAGAAGAATGTCACCAAGTATAGGGTAGACCGCGTATACTGGTTATTCCAACAGAATAATAACAAATGGAATAACAGAAGTTCTCTTCATGAATATAAAAGAAATAATATTCCCTACCTTAAAAGAACTGGATATTGGAAAAGTGATGTAGCAGAATACTTTTAGTCTCTCTCTCTCTTATTCTCTCTATACTTTCTCTCTCTATAGCTTGAATGAATTCGTGAAAAATAATGAAGCCCTAGGCCTCTATTTATAGAAAAACTGAGGGTGGCTCTTGGTCTTAACGAAGGGTCAAATGACTCTTGGTCTTAACGAAGGGTCAAATGACTCTTGGTAATATTGAAGGGACAACTACTATTGACGAAAGTAATTACTATTGACCAAGGTAAATACTATTGACGAAGGTAATTACTATTGACCAAGGTAAATACTATTGACGAAGGTAATTACTATTGACCAAGGTAAATACTATTGACGACGGTAATTACTATTGACGACGGTAATTACTATTGACGACGGTAATTACTATTGACGACGGTAATTACTATTGACGACGGTAATTACTATTGACGAAGAGACTCTTAGATGATGACATATGGCCCCCCATAAAATAACCAAACTTACCACAACGTCTCAATAATATAACATATTATACAGATGATACTATGACAATAATTTAAGAGATATGATGCAGCAATTACTGTAGCAATAATTGAGTATAGCTGAGTGACTTCTCACGTAAGCATCAATAATCAATACCGTGTGCTACTATGCAACCACGCGTATTACTGTACTTTTACTACCGAGTAGTTCAACAGTTTTAACGGTTTTAACGGTAACACCTCAGCCGTTATTTTTATAGAAAGATAATTCTGTCGTTTTCTCAATCCGACAATAATTCCGTTGTGGGGTCCACCAATGATTGTGCCGTCGTACGAATATTCCCCGACAAAAAGAATATTCTCCGACCAAACGAATATTTTATAACAACTTGCTTACTTTGCAAAATTTATAAATATTACCCACAACTATAACATTATATCAAATTAACTCCATAATATTCAAAAATGATATTTATAGAAAATTCATCTTTATTTATAAAAATTGGGGTCTTACATAAGTACAATAATATCAAGCCTTTATAACACTTAGATCGTGCATAGAAATAAAATTAAGGCTGGTCAAACAACCGTTGACCATCAGTCGGATGAACTTTTTTAGGAAACCCAGAAAGTTCAAGAACACGTTCCTGACAGTAAGTTTGACCGGCTCAGATCATGAGTATGTAATGTTGTTATGTTGATCGGTTGTTATAGGATTGTACACTGACGTATATACTACATACTGGAACCATTATATCACCTAAACCAAGCTTTGAAAGCAAAGATTTAGTGGCTCAAAAGAAGCACCTCGATTGTTCTTCAATTTCTGGAAAACCCAGAAATTGAAGAACATGTCTGACAAGGTTTTCTGTTGTTTAGATCTTGCAGATTTGATGTATTTTGGTTATGAAACTTGCTGTATATTAAAATATTACATCAATACTACAAGCATATTACATTAGATTGCCCAGAAACCGTATGATCAAAGAATTATTGATGGTCAAACCTCATACTTTGATAACTGACATGAAGATTTGGGTTTAGGCTCAAGAACGCGAAGAACACCAACAACGACGGATTTGTCGCCTAAAGACCCTATAGCGACGCTTAATTTCAAAAAATAATTATTTTATTTAAAAATTAGAGAACAATAGTTTTTAATTATTAAAAATACATAATAAATTTTGAAAAATTAATTTAAAGCCTGAAAAATAGTTTTTAATTATTTTGAGTATATTTTATAAATATTTAATATTTTTGGAATATAAATGGTATTTACTTTATTTAATTATAATATTAAATAAATTATTTAAAAATGATTTTAATTCATGAAAAATCGTGAAAAATAATATTATGGTATAAGAAAATATTTAAAGATATTTTCAGTGACTTTTAATAGTTTGTGATGAAATTCATTAATTAATCAATATTAATGATGATTAGTTTATTTAATTAATATATTAAATAAATTATAGAAAAAATAGAATAAATAATTTAAAAATCATATAAAAATGATTTAAGTGTTAGAAAAATATTTTAAGTTATAAAATATAACTTTTGATATTTTGTCATGAAAATATTAATATTTTAATATTAAAAACAATTATCGGATAATGAATTTAACGGGTCTAAAAATCATATAAAGGTGATTTTAAGGTATTAAAAATACTTTGTGATATTATAAATATATTATAATATTATGACTTGTATTTTATTAATATTTGATAATAAATAAATATTAATGATAAAAGAACTAAGTGGTATTTAATTCATTTAAATGTGTTTTTAATGATTGAAAAATCAAGATAAATGATAATAATTATGTAAAAATTATTATGAGACTTAGAAAAATATTTTGATTGTTAATAACATTATTTAAGTTAATTGTTAAGTGTTAGGCAGAGTTTAATTGAACTTAAACTCGTGAATAAAAGTCCGACTAGACCGTCGGGACTTTAGAATTTTGTCGGAATCAAGATAGACTGCAATAGTTTGACTTGATACCGAGTCTTATGTGTGTTATAGACTGATAGGGTTATGTGTTATGTGTTTAGGTTATTCTATGTATATATATGTAATAGTATTATATTGTGATGATATTATTCTAATATTGGAGATTTATATTACTAATATTAGGTCTTCGGATAAAGCGATATAAATTGCGTAGCGGTAATCAACGGTTCAGGCAAGCAAGTTTTTACTTAACTCTACTAAGAGTGTTTCATTCAGATAAGCTTATGGTTAATCAGTGCTGGTTGCCATGAATTGTACTCTGTACATATTGCATGTATAAGTCAGGTATGAATGGCTGATCACCTTCATTACCAGTTGGTTCAGATATATTTGTTCATGTATAATACTTGTTCAGTTAAAAGTTTTTTCCTGCTAGTTCACAATTATATTGCTGAATTATAGCCAGCTTATTATTCAGACTCTTTCAATCATGATATATCGTTATATTATTGAATTTAAACTTGCTGGGAAATCCTTATGCTCACCCTTGCTATATCATGATAAACATTGCAGATTAAGACGAACGCGTCGGATACAAGGAAAGATTAAAGACAGTTCCAGCTTAAAGTTAATGTGCATAATTAGTTTTGTAATAGTATAGTTTGATAATGATGTTATGTGTTAGATAGTTATGAATTGTGTATAAGTTAAGGTTACTAGACCTTGGGGAAAAGTATGTAAGTTTAGTGTATAAACAATTTATGTTTATATCTTCCGCAAAAATAGTAATAGTTGTATAGAATGATCGAATTGGATCCGCGGTGATTTAGGACCCAAATTTGGGGACGTCACAGAACTTGTTTACCCTTAGTAATCCATCTAACATCTGCAGATATTCTGTCAACTCTGGATCATCCATGTCAATGTCCCCCAATAGTGTAGTTTCCAAAGGATCCTTATTCATCACTCTTAAAAACTCATCATAAACTAGTTTTTTCACTACATCCATTCAGAAGCATTCCTCTTCATCTGTATGCAATTTCATGGCCTTGAACACATTGAATGTAACTTCTTGATCCTGAACCCTCATAGTCAATTCCCCTTTTTGCACATCTATGAGTGTCCTCCCAGTTGCTAAAATGGCCTCCCAAGTATAATGGGAATTTCCATGTCCTCTTCATAATCCAAGATGATGAAATCCGCTGGGAATATAAATTTATCTACCTTAACAAGAATATCCTTTACAATTCCCCTTGGTTATGTAACTGGCCGATTAACAATTTTAAGAGAAATGTTTGTTGGTTTTAGTGCTGGAAGTCTCAATTGAGTGTACACAGATAATGGCATAAGATTAATGCTAGCACCCATATCACACAGACATTTGTTGATAAGCTATCAATAGTGTAGGGAATAGTAAAGCTGCCAGGGTCTTTCAACTTTGGAAGCAACTTCCTTTGCAATACAACACTACATTCTTCAGTTAGGGCTACTGTCTCAAAATCCTTTAACTTCTTCTTTCTTGACAAGATTCCCTTCATGAACTTGGCGTCGCTCGGCATCTGCTCTAAAGACTCAGCAAATGGTATGTTAATTTGTAACTTCTTAAAAACTTCAAGAAATTTGGAAAATTATTTGTCCAACTTCTGTTTTTGAAACCTCTAGGGATAAGGAACTGGAGGATAAACTATGGTTTTCTCAGTCTTTTCCTTCTCTACTGGCTCTGCCTCTGCTTTCCCTTCCTTTTCCTTTAAATTTTTAGCATTTTCTAAGTCTGGGGAAGGGCTCGGCCGCGTGGTCTCCCTTTGTATTTCAGGCGTGGCCGGACCGTCTGCCAGAAGTTGTTTTCCACTTCTAAGTGTTACAGCTTGACACTGCTCTTTCCTTTCTCTCTTTGGATTAACTTATGTGCTACTGGGCAGAGATCCTTTTGGTCTATTTGTCAACATACTAGCCATTTGACCCACTTGATTCTCCAGATTTATGATTACATCTGCTTGACTCTTTAACATCACATCATTGTTAGCCTTATACTTCATCATAAGCTCTTCCAAATATGGCTTCTTCTCTAGTTGTGGGGGTGGAACTGTTTGTTGTTGTTAATTATGAAACCCTATGGGGTATGATGGTCTTGGAACTTGTTGATGATTTTGGTTATTGCTCCATGAGAAATTAAAGTGGTTTCTCGCCCCCGAATTATAGCTATTCTGATATGGTTTTGGTGGTCTCTAGTAGCTACCCACAAACTGTACTGCTTCAGGATTGATGACACATCGATCAGTTGGATGTGCTCCTGCACATAGCTCACAAACAAAAGCCACTTGCTGAATTTTTGACTCTACAATGGAATCAATCTTCTTTGACATTACTGACAACTGAGCTGTTAATGTGGTGACTGCATCTACCTCAAGTACCCCGGCTACCTTTTGTTGATTCATTCTAGAAGTTTTCCATTGATAATTGTAAACGGCCATGGTTTCTAGTAATTCATATGCCTCCCCAAATGTCTTAGCTATAAATGCCCCTCCAGAAGCTGCATCAATACTTGTACGAGTATTACTACCTAAGCCATTATAAAATGTTTTCATCTGTAGCCACTGGGGAAGTTCATGATGTGGACATCTTCTCAATAATTCTTTATATATTTCCCATGCCTCATAAAGTGATTCCCCATGTTGTTGCCCAAAAGTAGTAATGTCGTTCCTCATTCTTGCAGTCTTCGCCAGTGGGAAGAATTTTGCTAGGAATTTCTAGGCTAATTCATTCCAGGTAGTAATGGAGCCTGGTGGTAATGAGTGTAGCCAGCTTCTTACCTTGTCTCTTAATGAGAATGGGAATAGTCTAAGTTTCACTGCATCTTCTGATACTCCACTAAACTTGAATGTTTCACAAATCTCTATAAAGCTCATCAAGTGCTCATTCGGGTCATCATTAGCCATTCCCCCAAACTGGATCGAGTTCTGAACCATTTGAATTGTCCACGGTTTGATTTCAAATGAATTAGCTGCTATGGCTGGCCTCGTGATACTTGATTACAATTCATTGATATGTGGCGTAGCATAATCTCTCAATGCTTTTTATTCTTTAGCCGCCATGATTACCAGTGTCTCAATTGCCTCTTGAATTTCCTTAATCCCCTTAATCACTAAACCCTTCTATTAACGCCGTCCTTTTAAAGAAAAAAAATCAGGCTTCTTAGATCGAGTTTACATGCACTATTCAAGAGTACCTGAAACAAAGAAAAAATATATAAAAAGAAAGAAAAAATGTTTAACTAAAATCGATCTAATTTAAACTGATGATGAAAGTAATAAAAACAATTTAATAATCCCCGGCAGCAGCTCCAAAAACTTGTTGGATTGTTTGTATATATGAAAAATCAATACACACACGCAAGTGCACGTGGTCAACAAGTAATATAATGAAAGTAAAGTACCGTTCCCACAGAGAAAATTAAGTTGAAATCTAATCTAACAAGCACTAGTTTTATAACTATTTCGGTCTCTTTAAACAGATGGATGAGATTGTGAATTATCTAAATTGCACTGAGAAACAAATTAAACTAATTAACAAGTGATTAAATCAGATAAGGGAGACATGAGATTATAATTTCACTTATTGCAGCACTTAGATTAACATACTTCCTGATAAGCCCCGATTAATTACTATAGATTTTTAGTTGAGAACACGAAAGCAAAATATGACCATCTCTCGATGTATTATGCACATATCACATTAAATCCACAAAAGATAGAATAAATGCGAACACCCTAATTAATTAAACCACTATATTTCTATGTGAATTACGTTTAAATACGGTTTAAGCATAAGTTCTCAATAGACTATACGCGGTGCTTCGGTATATCTCTATCGTAGACACGAATTATGAATTTCATTGCCATGTAGAAGTCATAAACACATGATAACATGATCATATCTGAACATATACTCTATTTCTCAATTTCATATAGACTATCACAATAATTGGTGATCAAGCAATTAACACAAATCATATTAGACAATCCATTAACAATTAATTGGAACTCAATAAAGAAGCATATCAATTTCAGCTAAGCAATAAGATCCATTATAATCCCAAACACTACTACAAAATACCAAATAGACAACACTTAAACCACAACGTTTTTAATAAAAACGTTGTGGTATTTTTTTTTACAACGTTTTTAAAAAAAACGTTGTAGATATATATGTAAAAATGTTATCTATTTAAAAGGTCATTTTTTTTATGTTAACTAGATAACGTTTTTTTTTTAAAACATTGTGTATAAAGAAAACACGGAGCTTTAAAAAATCTCGCTAAAGTGAAAACTTAAATAATAAGTATCACTCTTACCAGTATTTTGCCCTAGCCCGCTCCCAGTCTCCAGGCCAGATCTGAAATTTCTCAGCCTTAACCAGAGGATTCTCCCTCGCGATTACCTTTCTCCCTACCGTCTTGAAATCAAAGGCGCAGCTGTGCTGTTCTGGGTACTTGTGAGTCCCACAAAACGTCGTCCCACACCTGCACGTGAAACCCATCAGCCCGACCCTCTTCCAGCACGCTGAGCACCGGTTCGGTCGGACCACCTGCTCTACAAACCAACCGATTGAGAGAAGTTTCTGACAAGGACACCGCCGATGAAGACGGCAAAACCACCGCCTAAGTTAGAGACAATTAGGTCAGCTCTTTGTTAATCATATCATTTCTTTATATGTGTCGATTCTGTTCAATTTCAAATGGATGAGGTTTGTGATTGATAATATTAATTATTCCGTTTGCTGATATTCTAGTTAGTTCTTTCTGGATTTTGTGCTTTCGTTCTAAGAAGAGCTGATGCTGCTAGATAAACTGGAATTTTGGAAATTTTAGGCCATTGATGATTGGGGAAAAGCATGCATTTCATTTTGTTGTCAATTCATTGCAACTTTTGATGTGTGATTTTATTTTCTTACACTATTAATACTTAGTTGTGTGCTTCGAATTCTGCTTCTCAGGTTATTTTGATGTCACTTGATTAAGTACATGAATTTCTCTGAAAAGATGAGATACACAATGGGTTCATGTCAATATTACAGATATCAAGGTTATGAGCCTCTGGTTTTGTCATGTCCCAGTTGTTCTGGTACTTTTGACTGCCCAACTGTGTTCAGTTCCAACTGTAATATGTGAATATATTGATTATTAATTTGAATAGATGTTTTGATACTGATGCCACTTCCACATGAATCTCATAATAATATATATTCTCTGATAACATAGGGCCAGGATTTATACAAGTCTAAACAAGTGAGAGATAAGCAAATAGTGCGCATACTTAGGAAGGTACGATTATCTTCTTTGTCATTCTTTGTATTTTTTATTCATTTGTATGCTGAAACAATATAAGCCACATACAATTGATCTTAGTTCATGAATTTGATTAAATGACAGGCTCCAACCATTGCAGCAGCAGCTTATTTGAGGATGGTAGGAAGACATCATGTTCTTCCTTCTAGTAGCCTGTCTTATTCAGAGAACTTCTTATCCATGCTAGATTCGTTGTATGTTCTTATGTCACCGAGGCAAATGAAGATGTTGCTGAGTTCTCTGGTATGTCTACTACTTTTGAAGGAGTTTACATATTTAAGTTAACAGAAGTTACCTTAATTCTATATATATGTATATCCTCCCCTATTATAAAATACTATAAACATATAAGCAGTTGTGGCATGTATATCAGTTTTGTTACTCTTGTAATGTGTTGAAACTGCATTGCTTTCATTCAGGGTGTAGAGATATGTTTGGAAAGACATTGGAGGAGGGAAACTATGCACAATCTTGTGAAAGAAGCCACTGGAATTGATTTCACCGAGTTGGGCAGTGATCTTAAAGTGGCTAAAGAAGTTACTCTTAGGCCAATAGAACCTGTATTTTTGTTCTTGTAGTTTATTTTTGATTAGATAAATGCTTTGCTATTCTGCCTTGTAGCTTTTTCATGTGGTTTCTCCTTTTATTTTAGTCATCCTCTACATGGTTTACTATCCTTTTATTTGTAACTTCTGTACGAAAGGTAAATTCTGACAGTGGTTTCTCCTTTTATTCTAGTTACTCATTGGAGTTGACAGTGGTTTAATGTTAATGACACTGTATATTCCTGTTGCAATAATATTAGATCTTTCAGTTTTCTTGTTTTGTTTCAACTTTTTCTTCATTGACTTAAATGTGTGTGTGTGTCCTGAAGTCCTATGCTTACACAGATCAAGTGGCAATTTGAGGGAGGTTGATTTGATCAATGAGACACCCATAGCACAGAACGAAAGAATCCTTTCAAGGATGGCTGCCCTTTCTAAAACAGGTATGTGCAAGCTCTAAAATTTAGAACACCTTTAAAGGATTGGTAGGAGCAGGACTGTTGAAGGAGATAGCTGTGGCAGCTTTAATGTCTATAGCTATTGGCAGCTTTAATGTCTATAGCTATATAAATGCTTTTTGCTGATGTTATCTAAGAGCCATATAATGTCTATAGCTATTAGCTGCTGGTCCCCAGGAAATGAATGTTCATAGCTTTTGACATTTTGGTGATTTCATATAATTTGTATAACAGGGGATTCAATCTGCTGATCACACAAGCTTCGCTAGTATTGCTAATTAAATACTCCATTTGTCCAGAAAAATGATGTCTAGAGCCACCAAACTGAATGTGTACGCGTCCTCAGTGATTTCTGACTTGAGGGTTCATAAAACTCTACCAGTGTAGCATTTGTATTTTTTAATTCATGTTATTTCATAATCAATGCTTGAGACATTTGAAACTGTAAACAAATGGTATTATTGGGATGTATTTTGAACGGTTGATACATTTTGGTTTTAAATTTAAATGAGAATTTAGACCTTTTAGCTATATATCATGGCATTGCAGGTGTATTGGTAATATAGGTGAACCACAATATTTTTTTTCTTTTTTTTTTCTTTATCTACAACATTTTAAAAATGTTGTATAAATTGGTTAAAAACGTTGTCTGATATACTAAACTACAACGTTTTTATTCAGAAAACGTTGTGGAATCATACCTACTACAACGTTTTTAAGCATCTGCTAATTTTTGAAAAATAAATCTACAACGTTTTTTTCCTAAAAAACGTTGTGTATTGTGCTTAACTACAACGTTTTTAAAACGTTGTGTAAGGGTGTCAAATAGATGACACTCTTAACCACGACGTTTTCCTGACTAAAACCACAACGTTTTTTCCACGTTGTCTATTTACTGTTTTCTAGTAGTGAAAATAGGGTTTAGTTCATAATTGAAACAAAATACAATATCCACAAATTGATTATACATTGAAAACAAAGATAGAAGTAAAGAGAAGTAGGAATTAGGAATAGCAAATCTGATTTTCTACTCTTACTTCACATCTGAACTTCCACGGATCTTCAATTACTTCAATATCCAAGTATCTAACCTAATCTAAGAATAAAAATTAACAATTTAAGCTAGATCCAAAAAGTAAAGAATATAATGTGGATATACTAAATTCTACCCAAAATGGCAATAAAAACGACCTAATATATTAGACTCAACCTACAATGACCCCGTCTTTAAACTAGAATCCAATTGGCTGAATTAAGTGAAAAGTCAAATCTGGTCAAGCCCAAACTAGCGCGGCCGCGAAGCCTAGCAGTACAAATTGGCGCTACAAAGCATTTCTGAATGAGGCGCGACTGCGCTATGCATCAGTGCTATCTTCTGCTATGTTGCTACTGTTGCTTCCATTCCTTCAGTCTTTGATCACCTAGGCTTCCATCACACCACTTTTTATCCACATCAAGCCATTTTCACATCAGATGCTTTCACATGCCACCAAGTGAGCTCCCGATCGTGAATCCTACAAAATGCAGATAAAATGCATGAAAAGCTACTATGAAACACGGGATTAGGCAACGAATGTAGTTAGTTAATACTGGATAAGTAGGTATAAAACCTACTTATCATGTATGGAGGTGATCCTACGTTGACGTGGAAAGTAATAAATTCTGATCTCCATCAAACAAAATTGTTTATGGAAGTGTGCCCTCTGCGTCTACAATTACATCTGATCTCAAAAGGAGAACAATCTGCTACAAGAATAAGTAAAAAGGAAATTGTTGGAGAGCTCCGCAGAAAAGCTTGCGAGATATTTGATCTTAATTTTTACCGAGCATGCATTTGGGACTACTTCAGCCATAAAAAACATGCCTTAATGAATGACATGGATAAAACTCTTGATGATGCCAACATAGAAATGGATCAGGATATTCTTGCCGAGGTCATTGACAATACTGGTGGTTTGCATGAGTTCTGTTTAGGAGAATATATTTGTGGCAAATGAATTGACGGTGTTTGTAGACCCTTCTAAATAGAGCTTATCGGTTACAGGAGGTTTATCTACGAGCGATTATTTATCTAGCTAGAAATTGCAATTTGGAGTTCTCACAAATTCCATATCAAATTCCTCCAGTTAGAAAGGTGGACAAGACACATGGTATCACTGGTGTTAGTACAATGGGGTCTTTTGGTGGTCTTACTGGTTTGTTGAATCATGGAAATACTTGTTTTATGAATAGTGTTGTTCAGTGCCTTGTTCATACACACGTGTCTGCTAGATATTTTCGAGAAGATTATCACCAAAAGATAAACTGGCATAACCCTTTGGTCACGGTTGGTGAACTAGCTGTAGCAGGTAGATGGAGAAGTAAAGCAGATTCTGGAAGCATTTGAGCTCATACTGTAACGACTTGAAATATCAAAATTGGATTTTGGGAAGATTGTCGTTGTCTCTCGTAGTGGGCAACAACATTGTAGTGTATATTGTAAAACGGGTAGTTCGGAAATAATTGTTATCATTTTGTTCCAAAGAAACCTCTAGTGGGTCAACTTCGTGATGCATATTCAATCATTCATGGCATCTTTTCTTATTGGGGAATATGCATCTAAAACTGATGGTATAGGGATGAACTTAATATACAAGCCTGATACAAGGTAGATGTTCACCCATGACTCTTCAGACGACAACGGATCACTTCGGACTATATCACATTGGTCATTTTCATTATGCCATCAACTAGCTGTCCAAGTTGTTGCTTTCATAATTTTCCACGCATAGAGCTTCGTCTTCGGACAAAAAACTCCAAATAGTGTGGTCATCCACATATGGCGGTATAATGTCAGATTGATGCCTCTCACAGGGTTGGGAAGGTTTTTATGGTGGTATAAGGTCGGATGGTGGTATAAGGTCGGATCAATGCCTCCCATAGGGGTCGGGAAGGCTATTATAGTGTTATAAGGTCAGATCAATGCCTCCCACAGGGGTCAGGAAGGCTATTATAGTGTTATAAGGTCGGATCAATGTCTCCCACAGGGTCGGGAAGCTTATTATGGTGTTATAAGGTTGGACGGTGATATAAGTTCGGATCAAAGCCTCCCTAGCATTAAGGAGCATTCTTTCGGTGTGATAAGGCAGGGAAACAATGATGATATAAGGAGACAAAAGGCAGGTATCTTATAGAGGTCAGGAAACGGTTTACTTAAAACTTACTCGATCGACATCGGCAGACCAAATCCTCACTTGCAGTCGGTACAATAGCATTGGTTTTTCACAAAAGCTCATGAAGGATATCCTGATCAATCCACTAAGAGACTTGTCATACGCTTATGAGCGGACATAAAATTTCATCAAGATTAAGGAGGTTACAACATGTCTGAGTCAGAGTTAGAGGTTATGGTGGGTTCGCAGTTTTACTGACATGGCGGTCAGAGGGTATGGTGGACTTTTTTATTACTCCCTTATTATAGATTCTTTATAACATGAAAGTGGGCAATGTTGGGATCTAATTATTTGGGTCTGGCCAAGGTCTAGCCTAATGGTCCGGATCTGGTGTTGGCTCATATACATTTATTTTGGCAGCTTGCTCAAATAGTGGAGAGTTCTTATTAAAGTAAGATTGTGTTTTCTTATTTGGTAGGATAAGGAGATCTAATTTGGAAAAAAATCGATTAGTCATTAATTTGCAGTTATAAGGTGATTCTAAAAAGGACTCGTACTCTTAATTGGATTCGAGTGGACATGACATTTATAAATATAGAAATAAGCAAGGGTTTGAGATAGAACACAATAACGTACAACAAAAAAAAGAGAGAAAATACAAAGTGTAAGGAGAAGGAAGAGAGGAATAAACAATTTGTACTCTCTATTATTTTTATAGTGGATTTCTTATCTCTTCCCGTGATTTTTTTCCAATTAGATTTTCACGTAAAATTTTGTGTTATTACTTTATTTAATGTGTCATTATTTTATTCCATATACACACTAAAACAATTGCATATCTTCCATTATAAACGTCTTCTTAGCTCGTTATTTGATGATTTGACAAGCGGTCAGATTTTGACGTTAACAAATAGAATAATGTTTAAACACGAAGGCCTCTAGCTAACTAGGTAAGTCAAAATTGACATGCATCTCCTTGGAATATTGTACCTTGTCGGGGTTTTAAGGGAGTCACGTTTGCAGCTTCTATAAGCAATTTATTCTTTGCATGCAACACTCTTGCAAGCTTAGTTAGTTAAGTAATCAATTGATCTAAAAGCTTAAATTTTTAGAAAAAGATTCATTTAAAAACTTAAATTTTTAGAAAGAGACACTTAATATGCAGTGATTTGAACTCAAAATCTTGCACATTCAAAACTTTGATACCATCTGAAGAACCAACTATCTAAAACTTAAAGTTTTAGAAAAATTCACTAATAATGTATATCATATCTAATATACTTCTATTGGAAATAACACCGTGTCACATTAGCTAGTTTTTTTTTTAAATGTAATCACCATTAAACCGAACACTGAATAATTTTTTTGATAAAATGTAACAAATTAAAAATGTATTCTTAAAGGTTCTAAAAAATGTGACTTTATTTTGTGGGTGATTAAACTGAATGCTGAATATTTTTTTTAATGTAACAAATTAAAATTGTATTCTTAAAGGTTGTAAAAAATGTCTTTATTTTGAGAGACGGGGGAGTATGTTACAACGTTTTTTGGGAGCACATATTGCATAATAGTATTTCCTGTAGGGTTAAGATTCTCTCCATTACATATATTTTTTAATTTATTTTTTAATTTTTTTAATACATAATTAATGACACAAATATATATTTATTTCAAATAATGAGCGACTATTACTATTCACTTCCTTGCAAGTGGTGCAGCTTATAATTAATGATGATATGACACTTTAGGTGGGGGTAGGGTTTCTTGGGTGTGTATGATTTTCTTTTTTTCTTCTTTTGAAAATGAGAAAAGAGGATTTTTGTGATTGTACGTCTAGGTTGTGTTACTTTATTGTATGTTTTGAATCTGCCCATAAGTCCTTTACACAGAGAGGGAGAGACAGACTGTTATAAGGAGAAGATCATGACGAGGAAGAAATCTCAAATTCTTCGATTTCAAAATATTTGATCATTATTAATTTTTAAATTTAACTTAAAATATTTTTTAACTCTCAATTGGCATAAATTAACTATTTTATTTTTAGTGAATATATTATTGACTATTATAAATTATTTAAAAAACACTACTTTTCATAATTTTTAATAAATTATATTAATTTGAGTTTAAAAATGTTCTTAAATTGACTTTAAAAAAATAATAATAATTTTATAATTTTGAAATGAATAAAATATTATTATATATACAGTCTAACCGTATCGATTAATTGAAAGAAGAATGTAAGTACGAGAATTCAGGTAATTTTAATTTTGTGAAGATAAAACTATAGTATAGAAAACAGTTGCATTCTTGCCTTTTATGTGTATCCCTATCTTTATTGTTATGGAAATGATGCCCCTCTGATAAAGGTTGAGTTTTTGATTTCTCATTAGCTCTTCTAATTTAAGTTGCAAGCATTTGGAGGTATGTCAAAATCAGGTGTTGGTGTCTTTGCAATTTGAACATGATAATTAAAGTAGTAACGAAAAAGAATTAAGATCTCAAATTAATAAAATTAAGCTGCCTACCTTTCACTACCGAGATACTACAACAGTCTTTTATTGGATAACTTGTACTCCAGTATAACAGATTATGGATGATAGTCGATTGATAATGAATTAAGATGAGTTTAGCCCTTTCCAAATCTTTTTCCCTTTCAATTATAAGTAGATTAATTGTGGTTATTCTTACAGACGATATATATATATATATATATATATATATATATATATATATATCTGAATTGTTATTAACTCATTCTGAATTGTTAATATTGATAGATTTTCCTTACCCTTCCTACTCAATGCGTCATATACTACGTTTACCTTCCCTGAATGATATAACATATCACAGTCGTAATCTCTTATCCATTCCAATCACCTTCTCCACTTTATATTCAACTCCTTCTGTGTGGAGATATATTTCAGATTCTTATAGTCCGTGTATATCCCACCTTTCTTCCCGTATAATTACTATCTTCAGATTTTTAATTCAAAAACTTCAGCTACCAATTTTAGATCATAAGTAGGATAGACCTTTTCATAATCCTTTAACTGACGTGATGCATACACAATGACATTGCCATGCTACATGAGCACGCAATCTCGTCATCCATGCGAAGTATCGAGATACACTACAAAATTCCTCGTATTGTCTGATAAAGACAATATAGGTGCCTCCCTTAATCTTCCTTTTAGTTCCTGAAAACTATGTTCATCACTTCTCATTTCCAACGTACCTATTAATTTTTCCACCGACAATGCCCCGTACGCGTATCTATCTTAGAAAATTCTTTGCCCCTTTCAACTGATCAATTAGATCATCGATCCTGGGCCATAGGTATTTATTCTCAACCGCTAACCGAATAGTCATATATTTGACTTACGCATTGGTTTACTTAACTTTACTTCTTAGGATTCGTGTTCTTTTGACCTAAGTTTACACGACCTACATTTATTACCGGCTTACATCTTCATGACATACGAAGATGTCTTACTTAATACGTTCCTCATCTTTGATGATTTATATTCTTATCTTCTTCTTATTACTTCTCTAGGAATCAGCACACATCGCTTCTCTGCTAGTAGTCCATATGGTACTCTGAGTGGTTTCCCACAAACAACCAACAAACAAGTTCTCGTCTCATCTACACTGCCATCACAGTGAGTTAGATCGGTCGCCAGTTTCGTATATACCTTCGCTCTCTGAAGGAGTTGTTTAGCCCAGCTCCCATATGTCAACCATCAAAGGTTACGATTGTACCACAACCTAAACTTGTCTTAACATCCTTCTAGATTGCATCATAATTTAGACAACAAGAATTTTTTGGTGTTTTATCACCGTAAATTACTACCTTGGGTTTCTTAGAAAACCAAAGATTCATACTTTTCCTTAGATAATTTGTTAAAGTTCTATGGTTAATCAACCCATTCATACAGAGAATTACTTCAAATTCTCTTAACTTTATTGGTACCTATCTACCGATACTTGTTTACCTTTATTATTCATGAAACAATTTCCACAAATACAATTTACGAAAGTTATTTCTTCATTCTCTACCTTAACGTTTAAAGGTACTTATAATCCTTTCGGGAATGAACTTAATCACTTAGCAAATTCACATGTTATAAAAGAACAAGTAGCACTCCAATCAAATAGCACATAAGCATTCATTGTATTGCCTGGAATGATACCTGCTACTACATCTGCTGATGCAACTGCATCTTGGACCGTCATATTACAAGTATGGACCATAGGTCTACTCGACGATAGTGGTTCAGTAATGGTTAACTTACCACTACTAACAACCCTACTCTCTTCCCTCTCCCTTGCTCTTATTCTTCCTCTCTTTTGTGGTATTGGGTCAACGCCTCACTACCACCCTCTGCTATAATCACCTTCTCCGGAATGGTCACATAGGAAACCTTCTGGAACACCGCCATACTACTATAGAGCCAGGGTTTCAGGCCCTGCTCAAACCTACGAGCCTTTCTCTCCTCAGTGTCCTCTTAGTGTGAAGCAAATTTTTTTCAATTCATTGAATTTGGCTGCGTACTGGGAAACTGTCATGTCCCCTAGTTTAAGTTCTAAGAACTTAATCTCCATCCTCCCTTACATGATTGTAGGGAAATAATTCTCGAAGCAAACCTTCTTAAATTGTTCCCATGCTACCGCATCTGTTCTAGCCCCACCATGGTGAACCTCTACCCAAAAGTTGGCTTCCCTTCATCATATAGGTCGCAGAAGAAGTCTTTTGCACCTCAACTACGTTTGAAATATCAAACGCCTTCTCTATTTCTTTTACCCCTGTATGGCCTCTATTGGGTCCGTTGTTCCTTCGAACTCTGGCCTCTATTGGGTCCGTTATTCCTTCGAACTCTGGCGGACCTATGCTTTTAAACTCTTTAAAGGTAGTCGTTCTGGCTACCCTAAGTTCTGTGATTACTCTACCCCCGGGTTGGTTAAATGTAGTCGTTAATAAATTAACGAACTCTTGCATAGGGTTGTTTTGACCCCCCCCCTTTTAATTATCATTATGTGATTCCGTTTCCTGATTATGGTGTCTTCTCCTTGGCGGCATTATGCTGATAAAATTTCATTATTATCTATTTACTTACTTCGTTATTAGTCGCTACATACCAAATCATACCATAACAAAGCATATTAAACGAAAACTTCATTATATTCATATGCTTCTTCATAGTTTAAAACTATTTACAATTTGTTTTCCATAGCCAAAAGCCATTACATTTTCTCTCCCACAATTGAACCTCACAAAAGTTGGGATTTACAAAAAGACTACCCTTTTTATACAAAAGAGGGTTTTACATCACTACACATATATTTATAAATCTAGATTTTTAATAATGCAGAACAATATCCTCATGTTTCTCCTTCACAATCTTCGCTACAGTATCCCGACTAATAGTATGCCGAGTCTGTCCCGACTCTATGGAATAACAAGCAACTTTCAGCTTGAAATCCTTATGAGCACTCTTATGGATGTAAGACATCCGTGCTATCTTCCGATCCTTCTCCCCCAGTTCTTTACGAAGCTCATCAACCTCCTTCTTAAAATCCCTAGCCTTATTTATCATGAGCACCTTCTCATCATGCTCGGACTCAAAATCTGCTTCTGCAGACTCCTTTGCTACATAAAGAGCACTAATCTCTTCATTCTGATTCTGCACAACTGTACTCAGTTGCACATTCTTGTCAAGCTCTGTCAGATACAATGATCTCATTGCATCTAGAGGTGATGACTCTTGTGTAGGTACCACCGTATCAACCGATGTTACCTCCATTCCTTCCTCCACATCGTTCATTATACTAAGGTGTAAGACCCCGAATTTTATGAAATAAAAGTATTCAATTTTTCTATTCAGTAAATGGTTAAATTGATAAAAGTTTAAAGTTATGGGTGAAATATGAATTTTTTTTCAAAATAAGCAAGTGGTTATAAAATAATCATTGTTGTCGGGGAATATTCGTTTGGTCGTGGAATATTCTTTCTGTCGGGGAATATTCGTACGACGGCGCAGCTATTTGTGGGCCCCATAACGAATAACTGTCGGGTGAAGAAAACGACAAATTTGAGTTTTTACAAATAACGGCGTAGTTGTTACCGTTAACACTGTTGGAATACCCGGTGGTTAAAATACAGTAATACGCGTTATTGCACAGTAGCACACAGTATTGCACAGTATTTTTAAAATTATTGATTCTTACGTAAGAAGGCACTACTCAATAATTGTTACAGTAGTTACTGTTCAATATTTTATATTATTGTTATTTCAATAATTGTTGCTGCACAGTATTTTCCTTTATCAGATCAATAATTCATATTATTTGAATAATATTATTAGATAACATTATTGTCAATGTCTAGAAAGTTCTGTCTAAGGAGAGGTTTGGTCATCTAATTGCGCGCCAGTAAGGAGAAATTCTTATTGGAAAGCCCCCTCTTTCCTGGGAACGGCCTGGTTGTCATAAATGTGATTCTGTAATATTATTTGTGAATAATTAATTATTGATTCATATGATAAGGAAATATTTATTTTATGTGGATATAAATGAGGGATATATTTTTGTGGTTAAAAATGAAGGAGTTAATGTTGAGGTTTTTATCCGTATTTTTGTCGGAATGGAGGTATTAAAAATCAGGGTTTTTGAGATATTTTACGGGGATTATAATTTTTAATCCGACCGTTGGATCGTGGTAATTTTTGGATATGTTATACATATATAAGTTGAGTATATGTCCATAAATTTTGAACCGTTAAAAATGAACGTATGATTTATTATGAATTTTACGAGATGACTGGTTCAGAAATTGTTGAATTTTCGGAGTTAATCATTTTGGTGGAAAATTCTAGAATTGGTGGGCCCCACTTGTGGTTGGTGAAAAAAATGTGCTGAATTATATTTCAAATGTGGTGGGTGGGAATAGTAGCAGGTAAAGCCATCAGGTTGCAGGTCAAACCTACCAAAATTTTCCTATAAATAGAGGGCTAAGTTAGAATTGAAAATCACACCAGAAACATAAGCTTTCTCTCTTTCTCTCTCTAGATTATTGAGTGTATTTTGTGAGTATTTAGATACTTGGTGAGTTGCTATTCATCAGTGCAAGTTTCCTTCAGCCTTATACCGATCAGAAATACTGCTCTTTTGAGGTAAGGGATAGTAAGGGATAGTAAGGGATGGTAAGGGAAGTATTGGTATGAATTTTATTGTGAAATTTCTACCTTTTTGAGTCGGTGTTACTATTCACGAGTTACTATTCACGAGTTACTATTCATGAGTTACTATTCACGAGTTACTATTCACGATAAAATTGGTTTCTTTTACTAACCAAATTATAGTTGATTTATGAATATTACTCTTGAGATTAAATCTATATGTTGATTATATTGATTTTATTATCATATATAACATTTTTATAACCCTGATGTTGAATTTCTCTTTCACTGGAGTGTAAAGATGGGTAGATTATTGGTATGATCATGACTAGGGTTCTCTTTGGCCTGTAGTACAAAGTTGAATTGTGACTGGTATGATCATGACCATTGAATTTACAATTGAATATCTTTAGCTTAAGTGTAAAGATGAATTGATTAACATGGTTATAATTATGGTGTATATAAATTCTGAAATGATTATATATTTCTTCGAGATATGAATATATTTGGCCTGTAGTGCAAATATTAATTGTTGAGGAATATCTTTGGCCTGTAGTGCAAAGATGAATTGTAGATGAATATCTTTGGTCAGTAATGCAAAGATGAACTGTTGATGAATATCTTTGGCCTGTAGTGCAAAGATGACTTGTTGATGAATATCTTTGGCCCGTAGTGCAAAGATGGATTTATTAGTATGATTATGAACAGGAACTGTGATTTGGTATAACCATGATCTTTGATGTTTCAGGTAAAGACATGTGATGAAAATATTCTTCGTCCTGGGTGCGAAGAAAAATTTAGAATCACAATTATGATTATGAGTTATTCATATGATTGTGGAAAGGAACTGTTGATTGATGTTACAGGGATAAAACATTGTTGATGGATTTTTAACATGGAGAAGATAATAGACTTTATAGTCTATTTGACTCTTCTAATGGATTGCTCGTTCCGCTGCAGCTATGGTTGAAATTTTTATCATTTACCATATGTTCTAAATCTCTGATTTATTATTGATGAAGGCTATTGATAATTTAATTATCTTTAGTCATGATATTCTTTACTGAGCTAGTTATGCTCACCCTTTTGCTTCACAATTCCTTTCAGGTAATAAGAGTGTAGCTGGGTCGAGCGAGGGTAACGGGGAAATAGAACGGTGGTCTCTAGCTGTGGATGTTCTCCCGAAGCAGTATAGAAAAGTTCATTTAGTAGTTATATTTGGTGAATCCAATAGG
The DNA here is from genome assembly GCA_016801055.1 of Panax notoginseng. Lineage (NCBI taxonomy): Eukaryota > Viridiplantae > Streptophyta > Magnoliopsida > Apiales > Araliaceae > Panax > Panax notoginseng. Next base: position 3,711,203 of record CM029015.1, on the reverse strand, counting down.
GTAAGGTGTACCCAACGTTGGAAGGGTGGTTTACCACTATCATACAAGATGTCTAACGACATACAACCTCGTGTCATCATAAGACAGGGATGTGCTCATCCACTTGCTGAATATATATACGAGCACTACCTATATAATCTTGGTGTTTGTTTGAAGTATAATTCTCAATTAGAGACAGTGGAAATAATGATAAGTCAAGAGAAGACTCACCATTGGGAAGAATATGATAGTAATCTTCTCGTTTTTCTTTGGGGTCTATTGGGTAAACCAAGGATAATTCTGTGGCCATATGATATCTATCACAACCTAGAAGCATGGCCTCCCATGTACGAAGGTTTCCTTAAGCACTTCCCAAAGATTCTAATTTCCAAAACAGTTTTTGACTATACCTTTATGTAAGGTGACATTGTGAGGTGATGTCCACGATTGGAACATGAGTCACATTTGGTATATATTTGTATCCAAACTCGCAGCATATGTGTTGTTATATTTTGCACGACAATTGTTGTAATAAAGTTGTAGTTATTTTCTGTACCATGTATTTGGCGACTCAGAATAGGTTGGATTGAATGGACCTATTTTGGGGTTGTCACAGGTGGTATCAGAGCTTAGGGATATGATCTTTGGCGGAGATCGGGGAATATAACTAGGAGGGGAGAGATGAGTAAATCCTTCGCTAGTGTGTCCTACCTAAGCTTATTTGTTGGTCAGTCATAATATCGAGATATTATGTGATATGTTAATTTGTTAAATTAACCCTTGTTTTGAAGCTGTATTCTAGAAAGATATCTGAAATACAGGAGATGAGCAATGGAGAAATCATGATGATAAGGAAGATGGAATCTGAAATGAAAGCAAGGTATTCTCAACTCTTTGAAATACCAGGTACGTAAATTTCGGGGACGAAATTTCATAAGGAGGGGAGATTGTAAGACCCCGAATTTTATGAAATAAAAGTATTCAATTTTTCTATTCAGTAAATGGTTAAATTGATAAAAGTTTAAAGTTATGGGTGAAATATGAATTTTTTTTCAAAATAAGCAAGTGGTTATAAAATAATCATTGTTGTCGGGGAATATTCGTTTGGTCGTGGAATATTCTTTCTGTCGGGGAATATTCGTACGACGGCGCAGCTATTTGTGGGCCCCATAACGAATAACTGTCGGGTGAAGAAAACGACAAATTTGAGTTTTTACAAATAACGGCGTAGTTGTTACCGTTAACACTGTTGGAATACCCGGTGGTTAAAATACAGTAATACGCGTTATTGCACAGTAGCACACAGTATTGCACAGTATTTTTAAAATTATTGATTCTTACGTAAGAAGGCACTACTCAATAATTGTTACAGTAGTTACTGTTCAATATTTTATATTATTGTTATTTCAATAATTGTTGCTGCACAGTATTTTCCTTTATCAGATCAATAATTCATATTATTTGAATAATATTATTAGATAACATTATTGTCAATGTCTAGAAAGTTCTGTCTAAGGAGAGGTTTGGTCATCTAATTGCGCGCCAGTAAGGAGAAATTCTTATTGGAAAGCCCCCTCTTTCCTGGGAACGGCCTGGTTGTCATAAATGTGATTCTGTAATATTATTTGTGAATAATTAATTATTGATTCATATGATAAGGAAATATTTATTTTATGTGGATATAAATGAGGGATATATTTTTGTGGTTAAAAATGAAGGAGTTAATGTTGAGGTTTTTATCCGTATTTTTGTCGGAATGGAGGTATTAAAAATCAGGGTTTTTGAGATATTTTACGGGGGTTATAATTTTTAATCCGACCGTTGGATCGTGGTAATTTTTGGATATGTTATACATATATAAGTTGAGTATATGTCCATAAATTTTGAACCGTTAAAAATGAACGTGTGATTTATTATGAATTTTACGAGATGACTGGTTCAGAAATTGTTGAATTTTCGGAGTTAATCATTTTGGTGGAAAATTCTAGAATTGGTGGGCCCCACTTGTGGTTGGTGAAAAAATGTGCTGAATTATATTTCAAATGTGGTGGGTGGGAATAGTAGCAGGTAAAGCCATCAGGTTGCAGGTCAAACCTACCAAAATTTTCCTATAAATAGAGGGCTAAGTTAGAATTGAAAATCACACCAGAAACATAAGCTTTCTCTCTTTCTCTCTCTAGATTATTGAGTGTATTTTGTGAGTATTTAGATACTTGGTGAGTTGCTATTCATCAGTGCAAGTTTCCTTCAGCCTTATACCGATCAGAAATACTGCTCTTTTGAGGTAAGGGATAGTAAGGGATAGTAAGGGATATTAAGGGTTGTTATGTTTTTCAGTTTCGTAATTTTTCTGAACTTCAAAAATTCTGGAAAAATTTGAAATGATATTTTGATGAGTTTTCTTGATTGTGTCCAAAAATGGTGATTTTTGGATGTATAGATTGAGAGTTATGAATTTTATGAGAAAAGACTATTTTAAAAGTAACTGCTTATAATTTCTTGTGGTTAACTCCAAAATTGATGAAATTTTTATTGGGAGTACATGCATATGATAGAAGTGTACTCTGTAAATTTCAGAATTTTTAGACAAAAGTACAATTTTTGATAAATGTCTAAATATTCGGCTATTTTGGCCATATGAAAAATAGTAAATGACTTTTAAAAATTCTGAGAAAAATATATGTTCACTATGGGACTATATTATGCTAAATCCCAGAAAAGAAATATTTTTGGAACTGATTTGGTATTTTTTATGAAAATGGTCTAGTTATGAGTAAATGAATTAAATATGTTTTGTGAAGAAAGAAAATTGGAAAATAGGATTTTATGGCTTGAGAATCCTATATGAGGTATATACAGATTTTTGATGGGGGTTTTGGTTATTGATGATGAAATCTTAAGAGTTGACATTTTATGATGATTAAATGCATTAATTAGTAAAGTGTAAACAATTTAAATAAATTGTTTATAAGCTTAAGAAATGTTATTCTTTCAATATCATTATACCGAAGTATTGGTATGAATTTTATTGTGAAATTTCTACCTTTTTGAGTCGGTGTTACTATTCACGAGTTACTATTCACGAGTTACTATTCATGAGTTACTATTCACGAGTTACTATTCACGATAAAATTGGTTTCTTTTACTAACCAAATTATAGTTGATTTATGAATATTACTCTTGAGATTAAATCTATATGTTGATTATATTGATTTTATTATCATATATAACATTTTTATAACCCTGATGTTGAATTTCTCTTTCACTGGAGTGTAAAGATGGGTAGATTATTGGTATGATCATGACTAGGGTTCTCTTTGGCCTGTAGTACAAAGTTGAATTGTGACTGGTATGATCATGACCATTGAATTTACAATTGAATATCTTTAGCTTAAGTGTAAAGATGAATTGATTAACATGGTTATAATTATGGTGTATATAAATTCTGAAATGATTATATATTTCTTCGAGATATGAATATATTTGGCCTGTAGTGCAAATATTAATTGTTGAGGAATATCTTTGGCCTGTAGTGCAAAGATGAATTGTAGATGAATATCTTTGGTCAGTAATGCAAAGATGAACTGTTGATGAATATCTTTGGCCTGTAGTGCAAAGATGACTTGTTGATGAATATCTTTGGCCCGTAGTGCAAAGATGGATTTATTAGTATGATTATGAACAGGAACTGTGATTTGGTATAACCATGATCTTTGATGTTTCAGGTAAAGACATGTGATGAAAATATTCTTCGTCCTGGGTGCGAAGAAAAATTTAGAATCACAATTATGATTATGAGTTATTCATATGATTGTGGAAAGGAACTGTTGATTGATGTTACAGGGATAAAACATTGTTGATGGATTTTTAACATGGAGAAGATAATAGACTTTATAGTCTATTTGACTCTTCTAATGGATTGCTCGTTCCGCTGCAGCTATGGTTGAAATTTTTATCATTTACCATATGTTCTAAATCTCTGATTTATTATTGATGAAGGCTATTGATAATTTAATTATCTTTAGTCATGATATTCTTTACTGAGCTAGTTATGCTCACCCTTTTGCTTCACAATTCCTTTCAGGTAATAAGAGTGTAGCTGGGTCGAGCGAGGGTAACGGGGAAATAGAACGGTGGTCTCTAGCTGTGGATGTTCTCCCGAAGCAGTATAGAAAAGTTCATTTAGTAGTTATATTTGGTGAATCCAATAGGGTAAGGTGTACCCAACGTTGGAAGGGTGGTTTACCACTATCATACAAGATGTCTAACGACATACAACCTCGTGTCATCATAAGACAGGGATGTGCTCATCCACTTGCTGAATATATATACGAGCACTACCTATATAATCTTGGTGTTTGTTTGAAGTATAATTCTCAATTAGAGACAGTGGAAATAATGATAAGTCAAGAGAAGACTCACCATTGGGAAGAATATGATAGTAATCTTCTCGTTTTTCTTTGGGGTCTATTGGGTAAACCAAGGATAATTCTGTGGCCATATGATATCTATCACAACCTAGAAGCATGGCCTCCCATGTACGAAGGTTTCCTTAAGCACTTCCCAAAGATTCTAATTTCCAAAACAGTTTTTGACTATACCTTTATGTAAGGTGACATTGTGAGGTGATGTCCACGATTGGAACATGAGTCACATTTGGTATATATTTGTATCCAAACTCGCAGCATATGTGTTGTTATATTTTGCACGACAATTGTTGTAATAAAGTTGTAGTTATTTTCTGTACCATGTATTTGGCGACTCAGAATAGGTTGGATTGAATGGACCTATTTTGGGGTTGTCACATAAGGTATGACGCTATATCCATCTCCCCCTCAGAGTAGCTCTCCTCAGAAAAGTACTCCTCTGGCTTTAACTGCTCTGGAATCACTGCTGGTACCTCCGCCACTGGCATGGGTACAGGCTCTACTCCGTTCACCAACTCTTCACTCTCCACGTGTACATCTCTATACATCAAGTTATCGATCGACATCCTACAATAACACATGACATGCTGATTAGTACATAATACACAATAGTATAAGCACAAATCACATTTAATTTATTTAGGATTAATTTCCATCTTTTAAATATTTTGATACTGAGTTTCCTCAATACCTTATTGACTTATTCAACTCAAGTCAAGCTCGAGTTTACTTCCTTCGGATTTTTCCTTCCTTAACGAGGTTATTAGCCTAAGGTTCTTCCCCCCTTAAGTTTTATAACCTAATGCTTTGATACCAACTGTGACGCCCCCAAATCCAGCTCTCTTCCAACCCGACATATGGTGCTCCACGGTGCTATAATTCATACAAACATTCAATTAAAATGCCTCAAAAGAACTAATATGTCTTATATATATTCTAAAATAATACTACCATTCCCCATGTTCTTTATAACCGTTACATTTGTTCTTGTCATACTATCAAATATTATCATTACAAACCTATACTATTACATAGGTAATCTACAAGTTCGCTTTAGCCTTCTCTTTATCCTTGTAAAATCCTTCGGTCCATTCGGTCTAAGCTACATTCATATGGTTCAAGCAAGAGTGAGCATAACAAGCTCAGCAAGTACAACAATTTCATTTTAAAAGCATGCTTGAAACATAGGAATCGTATATCTTCAGTAACTGAATAATAGTTACGAAGTACTATCCATAACTTAAAATAGCATTCATATTCCTTCAAAACGTTTCACCATAACAATATTCAGTAAAACACCAAATCTGGTCCAAGACCATGAGCGTTTCATAATTTCTTTGAAAAGGACAACCCGGCACGAAGTCCGTAAGTCTGGCATATCTTACGAGCACTTCTAGGTGATCAGCCTATAGTACTCTATGTTGATCAACACTACATCCATTAAACGTATGTACGTTTAAGTTTTGGCAACCTCGCGTGCCCATCGAATAATCGATGTAAAATACATTTGTTTATTCATACTCATACTTACCTTGAATCCGTACCAAATAATTGGCGTAGGATAACGTTATCAGTTCTATATTGAAAGACTTGTAAATGAATCAATCAATCTATCAAGATTAGTCTAGCTGAGTTAAAACTGGCATCGACTCTTTCTTTAAAACCATACATGCATCTCATAACTTGAATCATTTGAAAACCTGGCTAACACGAAGGTTAGACAAGCATTTAGAAAAACTTGCCTTCAGCGTCTGCTACAGTATAATTACTTTTCCTTTTGAGTCTTTACGGTCTCTACAACACATAATCAGATAACATACCACATTAGGTCATGAATGAACATACATGGTTCCTAATGAATCTTACCCTTCTTCTCAATCTAATTACGTATTAGATTTGTTATTATTGGTTCCGGCTTGCCGTTATTCTTTTACATCGTTCTTACCAACTTCTTTCTCTTATATAACTTAATTGAAATTATTTCAATAATACAACTCGTTTCGAGTTAATCATCCTTACTTATGGCTTACTAATGTCCTTACATTATTAATCGAAACTTGATCGCCATTGGTGAAGTACCAACGTTGAATACCATTCATGGTTTACTTAATTACCCTTCACGTTCTTCTTTTAAATTATTCTTTCTTTCAACCTCTAGTGCGTTGCTTAAGGTTATACATCCTAAATGATGTTACATTAAGTTGATTAAGAATTTAATTCAATCTTTATTCGTTTCTCCTTCCCTTTACAATCAAAACCTTTCTTCTCCATCTACATTCTAGTGCTGGCGTTGCGGCGCCAGCTATTGCTCTATAACTCGCGCTGCGGCGCGGGTGTTCTGTACCTAAAACTCGGTCACAGCGCTGCGACGCCATACCCTTCACTATTTGTCGCGTTGCGGTGCCAAACTTTCGTAGCTCACAGCCCTTTCTGGCGCTGCGGTGTGACTTCTTTCGCCTTGGGCTGGCGCCGCGGCGCCAGCTCTGTGCACCAGACAATTTTGGCAGACTTTTTCATTTGTGAGATTCCCGGACTCGTAACTTCTTCGTTATAAGTCTAAATTGGCTCGTTCAAGAGCCTACGGTTCACAAATTTTATACTCTACATGTTCATGTAAGAATTTTATCTATTCAATTTTGTTTGCTAAAAATTCACCTATTAGTCCATTTTTAACGAAAACGATAAACGTTCGTGAACGTTCAACGCTCGTTTCTTCGTTCTAAGTCAGAATTCGGTCATTCTCGAGTCCGCAACTCTCTAATGCCAAATAAGACTTGTCTCAATTGAAAACCAATGTTTCCAAACTCAATATCAAAATTCAACTTTCATTCCGAGAATTTCACGAATTTGATGATTATCGTCTAATCGTGTAAATTACGCTAAAACTTCGTTACTTAATATTTGTTCTTCGTTTCAAATGGATTCAATCCATCATACTAACATCTTGACATACATACTTCATTAATTTATAAACATGATAAGTTATTACTTGTTCTTTATGAGTTTATAGCCTTTAAAAGTACAAACTACTTATGTTTCCATTTCTCATTACTTATGATTTCTTTTCATATGACTTATCAAGGTTCAAGACTTCTAACCCTCATTCTTGCTTCATCTTATCATACCAACTTCATTTGTGTAAACATGTTACAAGTTCATATACCTTCATTATAAGTTCATAACTTATTTATGATTGAATTACTTATTCATGACTTAGTTACGGCTTATTAAGACTTAAGCCCTTTGATTACTCATTCTTATCATTCCTTAGCATACTTGTTCTACCACTACCCACTTCTCTAACAATGGAAGAGAAAGAGAAACATGGTTCAAGATCTTACCCTTTGATGATCACTTGCTAATCCTTAATCTTCTTCTTGCTTCTTTGAATTAACAAAGGCTAACTTCTAGCTTTTCTAGCTTTTTCTTTCAAACAAATAAGCTCTTAACTTATAATGTATAAGGTGTTGGATGAATGAACAATCAACAAATGAATCCAAGCTTGCTATTTATAGGATTTCTAAGGTTAGGGTAGTTTAGTCTTTTAGACCCTTCCACCTCCTTACTATTCCTTACTTAGGCATTAAGTTAACTTTGTCATTAAGTCTACTTGTTCATCACACTTACTTAGCCTTTAAGTTACTTGCTTATCACTTTGGATCACCCATGGGTTGCCCCATGGTTCATGCCTACCCATTGGATACTTACTTTGGGCTTAGTTTTAATTAAACTAACTTATGCTTTTGGGCTTCCATTAATTTACTTTGGGCTTCACATTAATTCTATTGGACTTTCACATCCTACATATTCCACAAATCCATTACATTTGGCTTAAAGCTTTATAACGTATTCTATACGTATTATTATCGTATTCTAACTCATATACTTATTCAACATATATGATATACCATCCTGCATATATACTCGTATAATACCTCGTATCATACTCGTATTCATTACCTTGTACAATACTTACGCATTATACGATCATCGCTTTAATTAATTATACGCGTTTAAATTCCTTCTCGAAAGTCACTTTTCCTAAACGTTAGGTTTTAAGTCCGCAGGCAAAGAACTGCATTTTTCATAACTGAGATATTATTGGATATTCCATCTCACCTTGATATTCTATCGTTACGTATTTCTCGGAAGTTCAAAAATAATTCCCGAGCAGAAATGCGTGAATAATATTTTTTGAAAAATATCTCGAAAAGTTTTTATTTTCGTCTTAGAAATTCAAACACTTTAATTCTACCTCGTAGGCAAAATACTACGACGTTTCGACATGTTTAGGTCATAGAACGACCTTCAAATAGCTTACTCCCTTATATAATCAATTAAATTTATTTAATAATTAAATTCATTTAATCCTCATAATTAAATAAAATTTTAATTCTCCCAAAAATCTGATTTTCTCGGGCGTTACAGTATCAAAAATAATTTGGGCAGAAAAAAAATCAATTTTTGTCATGAATAGTGCTCCGGGTGAATAGTACCCTAGTGAATAGTACCCCGACATGAAAATATTAAAATTTAACAAGAATGTTCAGAAAAATATTCTTGTGAAACGATACTAGATGAAGCGTAAATTTTAAGGATATTCTACTAATTTCAAGGAGTATAGAAGCAATACTTAACAAAATGATTGTAGAATTTGGAATTTGAAACGAAATAATATTACTTACATACTATAGAGTATGGAAGAAAATATTGTTTCTTATGAATATTGAACAAAAATAATATCTCTTATGTAAGACCCCAATTTTTATAAATAAAGATGAATTTTCTATAAATATCATTTTTGAATATTATGGAGTTAATTTGATATAATGTTATAGTTGTGGGTAATATTTATAAATTTTACAAAGTAAGCAAGTTGTTATAAAATATTCGTTTGGTCGGGGAATATTCTTTTTGTCGGGGAATATTCGTACGACGGCACAATCATTGGTGGACCCCACAATGAAATTATTGTCGGATTGAAAAAACGACAAAATTATCTTTCTATAAAAATAACAGCTGAGGTATTACGTTAAAATCGTTAAAACTGTTGAACTACTTGGTAGTAAAAGTACAGTAATACGCGTGGTTGCATAGTAGCACACGGTATTGATTATTGATGCTTACGTGAGAAGTCACTCAGCTATACTCAATTATTGCTACAGTAATTGCTGCATCATATCTCTTAAATTATTGTCATAGTATCATCTGTATAATATGTTATATTATTAAATCAATAATTGAGACGTTGTGGTAAGTTTGGTTATTTTATGGGGGGCCATATGTCATCATCTAAGAGTCTCTTCGTCAATAGTAATTATCTTCGTCAATAGTAATTACCGTCGTCAATAGTAATTACCTTCGTCAATAGTATTTACCTTGGTCAATAGTAATTACCTTCGTCAATAGTATTTACCTTGGTCAATAGTAATTACTTTCGTCAATAGTAGTTGTCCCTTCAATATTACCAAGAGTCATTTGACCCTTCGTTAAGACCAAGAGTCATTTGACCCTTCGTTAAGACCAAGAGCCACCCTCAGTTTTTCTATAAATAGAGGCCTAGGGCTTCATTATTTTTCACGAATTCATTCAAGCTATAGAGAGAGAAAGTATAGAGAGAATAAGAGAGAGAGAGAATAAAAGTATTCTGCTACATCACTTTTCCAATATCCAGTTCTTTTAAGGTAGGGAATATTATTTCTTTTATATTCATGAAGAGAACTTCTGTTATTCCATTTGTTATTATTCTGTTGGAATAACCAGTATACGCGGTCTACCCTATACTTGGTGACATTCTTCTATTATTCTGTTGGAACATCCTGTCTGTGTGTTTTACACCGGACCTGGTTCCGTTTATTATTCTGTTGGAACATCCTGTCTGTGTGTTTTACACCGGACCTGGTTCCGTTTTATTATTATTCTGTTGGAATATCCTGTCTGTGTGTTTTACACCGGACCTGGTTCCATTATTTATTATTCTGTCGGAATATCCTGTCTGTGCGTTTACGCCGGACCTGGTTCCATTATTTATTATTCTATTGGAATAACCTGTCTGTGCGGTCTATCGCATGCATGGTGATTTCTTTTGTTATTCCATTCTTTATTGTACTCAGTTGGTTAAGTTTTGACTTCTATACTCCATGAAATTTGTGGAATATCCTTGATAGTTGCGTTTCATCCAGTATCTTTTCAAGAAAATATTCTTCTAAGCATTCTTGAATTTTACTCCACAATGCAGTATCATGTTGACAATTTGGACGTTGTTAATTCCTGGATAAATTAATTCTTGAACTTGTTTTATTGAATTCTTATATCATTGTCATCATCCTCATGTTTATAAAATGTTGAAAGTCATCTGTGGCCTGTAGTGCATAGATGGACTTGGTATGATTATGACCAGGGATTATTCGGTATAATCATGACCGTAATGTTACAAATGATGTGGTAAAAGTCCTCATTGGCCCGTAGTGCATTGATGGACAGTTGTTGGCATGATCATGACCATTAATGAATACACGAATATCCTTGGCCGTAGTGCAGGGGTGATTCGATGATGTGGATTATTTTATTAAGCTGAGTCTCAGCGATTACAGTGTTGAAAAACTTTTTAAATCATAAAAGATAGTAGAGTTTATTTTCTACTTGACTCTTTTAATGGATTGCTTGTTCCGCTACAGTTAAACTTGATGTCTATTATATTTTATCAGTTTAACATTGTTGAAGGCTAATGATAATTTATTCTGCATTATCTTAGTCATAATATTTCTTACTGGGCTAGTTGAGCTCACCCTTTCTTTCACTGTTCTCTTCAGGAAATGAGAACGTAGCTGGGACAAGTCGGGGTACGGAGTGATGGTCCGAATGATAGTATTAGTTAGTAGTCCTCACTATTCTATGTAATGGTGTGTTAATAAATGTAATGAGGACTCCTTTTGAGTATGAATACTCTCTAGAAGATAATATTTGTATTCAAACTCACAGTTTATGTTTTGTCGTATTGTACACGACAGATGTATTAATCAGTTGTATTTGTATTCTGTACTATGTATCTGACGACCCAAGATGGGTGATGTATACCTAATTTTGGGGGCGTCACAGTTGGTATCAGAGCTTAGGGATATGATCCCTGGCTAAGATGTGAGAATAGAACTAGGAGGGGAGAGACGGGGAATTCCTTCGCTAGTATGACATACCTAAGTTTATTTGCATGGTATTTAATTGGTCGGTCATAATATAAGGATAATATATGACATATCAATTAATTTTTATTTTGTGGCAGTATCTGAAAATGGCATCTGAGAATGTTGAGAATAGCAATGGAGCACAGACGACTGTTGATTCACCACATATCAATAATCAGGATAATGTGCATCAGGAAGGTGTCAATCCTCATGCAAACAACAACACTGACCAAATGATGAATGATCAAATGTTCAGAGGCTTTATGCAATTCATGCAACAACAGGTGAAAGCGGCTCCTGTCCACAACGTAGGTGGAAATACTGGAAACTCTCAGGCGGTCACCGCTAAACAGTTTAAGGAGCTGGGACCACCGGAGTTTAAGGGAGAACCCAAACCACTTGTAGCTGAAACATGGATAAAGCAGATCACCAAGATATTTGATGTCTTGGGTTGCTCCGAGGAGCAAAAGGTTCCCTTTGCCGCCTTTATGTTGCGAGGAGAGGCAGATTACTGGTGGGAATCGATAAAGCGTACTCAACCTGCCGCACTGAAGATGTCCTGGGAGAAGTTCCAAGAGCTGTTTAACGACAAATACTTTCCCGAGAGTATTCGTCACATGAAGGAGGTGGAGTTCATCAAATTGGAGCAGAATAATATGACCGTGTCGCAGTACGAGGCAAAATTTGCGGAGTTATCCCGGTTTGCGTCCCACCTGGTGGATAATGAAGAAAGAATGACGCGGATGTTTTTAAGAGGTTTGAAGCCGGAGATACGTCAACATCTTGTTTCTCATAAACTGTGTTTGTATTCAGATGTTGTAAATAGGGCTCAGTTGGTGGAGCGCGATAACGAGACAACGCAACCAAAAGAGAGCAGCCGGCAAAATGATAATACCAGTGAGAGCAGTCATCGAAGCGGTGACAACAAGCGTGGAGGGAATCAACAGGCCAGAAATGGTAACCACTTCGGTGGTAATCAGGGCCAAAACAATAAGAATGGACATTTCAAGAAGAGGAGATTCAACAATGATGGAAAGACGTCAGCACCAGCACCTGTCGTTAAGGAAGGAGAACGACCACCTATCATATGTTTCAAATGCGGAGGGGAGGGGCACATCAGTCCAAACTGCGCGATGCCGTCCAAAGCATGTTATAATTGTGGAAGAGAAGGTCATTTAGCCCGATTTTGTCGTTTACCGAAGACAAATTCAGCTAGGATGGAGGCACCAAAAGCCGTCCCAGAAAAGTCAAAACCGGTTGTGCAAGGGAGAGCGTTTGTTGTGAACTCCCAGAGAGCAAGGAACCCGAATGAGGTCATCACGGGTAAGCTTATTATAAACTCTAAAGAAGTTTATACTTTATTTGATACCGGTTCAACCCATTCTTTTATTTCTCCTACTTGCGCTCATCGATTAAATTTGATTCCGGAGAAATTAGACTTTGACTTATCTGTGGAAACTCCGTTGGGAGAAACCTTCATTACCTCCACTGTTTATAAGTCTTGTTTGGTTCAAGTTGGTACCCACACATTACCTATCGATCTGATTTCATTAAAAATACTTGCATTTGACGTGATTCTAGGGATTGATTGGTTAACTACTCATTATGCAAAAATTGATTGTTTTCGTAAGGTTGTTAGTTTTCATATTCCTAATCGACCTATTATGCGAATTCAAGCAACCAAACCATTAAAATCAATCGCTGTCATCTCAAGCCATAAAACTATTCGTTTATTGAAAAACGGATGTCAAGCTTTCTTAGCTCATGTCACAGATCTAAACAAAAATACGTCAGTTTTGAATGATATTTCTATTGTTAATAAATTCCCTGACGTATTCCCTGAAGAACTTCCTGGCCTACCCCCAGAGCGTGAAATTGAATTTTGTATCGATCTTGAACCCGGTACAAAACCCATTTCCAAAGCCCCATATCGAATGGCTCCTATTGAACTTCAGGAGTTAAAGATCCAACTGCAGGAATTGTTAGACATTGGCTTTATTCGTCCTAGTACTTCTCCTTGGGGAGCTCCTGTTCTATTCGTGAAGAAGAAAGATGGAAGTATGCGACTTTGTATTGATTATCGGGAGTTGAATCATGTCACCATCAAAAACAGGTACCCATTGCCACGTATTGATGACCTGTTTGACCAGTTGCAAGGAGCACAATTCTTTTCAAAGATCGATCTTCGTTCTGGATATCATCAGCTGAAGGTTAGAACTGAGGATATTCCAAAGACGGCTTTTAGAACTCGGTACGGGCATTATGAATTCCTAGTCATGTCCTTTGGATTGACTAATGCTCCTGCTGCCTTCATGGATATGATGAACCGGGTATTCAAGGAATATTTGGATCACTTTGTGGTCGTCTTTATTGATGACATCCTTATTTATTCCAAAAGCCGTGAAGATCATGAGCAACACTTGAGGCTGGTACTCCAAAAGCTTCGTGAATACAAGCTTTATGCCAAGTTGAAGAAATGCGAGTTCTGGCTGGAGGAGGTAGCATTCCTTGGGCACGTAGTATCAAGTCGTGGAATATCGGTTGACCCGGCAAAGATTGAAGCTATTCAAAGCTGGGAGCAACCTAAATCAGTGACCGAGGTACGTAGCTTTCTTGGTTTAGCTGGTTATTATCGGAGATTCGTGGAAGGATTTTCTCGAATCGCTACTCCATTAACTCAGCTGACTCGGAAAGATACAAAGTTTGGTTGGAGCGAAGAATGTGAGCAGAGTTTTCAAGAACTCAAGAGGAGACTCATTTCAGCACCTGTTCTAACAATACCATCTGGCTCGGAGGGATTTGTCATCTACAGTGATGCTTCGAGCAAAGGGTTGGGATGCGTTCTCATGCAACATGGAAAAGTCATAGCCTATGCATCAAGACAACTCAAGGAATATGAGAGGAATTATCCTACTCATGATCTAGAGTTGGCAGCTGTTGTCTTTGCACTTAAAATTTGGAGGCATTACTTGTATGGGGAGAAAGTGGAGATCTTTACGGATCATAAAAGCCTCAAATATTTCTTCACTCAAAAGGAACTCAACATGCGACAACGACGTTGGCTTGAACTGTTGAAAGATTATGATCATACCATTCAATACCATCCTGGAAAAGCGAACGTGGTAGCTGACGCATTGAGTAGAAGATCATATGCGGGTACAAGTGCAATATTAACAACGCAAAGGCCCATTTTGTGTGACTTGCAAAGGATGGAGATAGAGTTGAAGACTCCAGGGACCCATGTGATGATGGCGAATATACGAGTAGAACCGACTTTAATCGATAAAGTTAAAGCTGCTCAAGCTACAGACCTGGAGCTGATGCGTATGAGGAAGAAAGTGCAAGAAGGTGTTATGCCGGAAGCAAGAATCGATGAAGAAGGAATACTTCGAGTCAACTCCAGACTTTGTGTTCCTAACAACCCTGATTTAAAGTATGAAATCATGATGGAGGCGCACAACACACCGTTTGCAATCCATCCTGGAAGTACCAAAATGTATCATGATCTTCGTCATACATTTTGGTGGAGCAATATGAAGAGAGAGATAGCGTTGTTTATCTCAAGGTGTCTAACTTGTCAACGAGTCAAAGCGGAGCATCAAGTACCAAAAGGTCCATTGCAACCACTTGAAATTCCAGAATGGAAGTGGGAGCACATTACCATGGATTTCGTTACCGGTCTTCCTAGGGTTTCTCAAGGTATTGATGCGATTTGGGTCATTGTTGATAGATTGACCAAGTCTGCTCATTTCTTACCGATACGAGAAACTTATACACTTGAACGTCTTGCTCGTATGTACATAAACGAGATTGTAAGACTGCATGGTATGCCAGTATCCATAGTTTCTGATCGAGACCCAAGATTCACTTCACGATTTTGGGTTAGTTTACAAAAAGCTATGGGCACGGAGTTACGATTTAGTTCAGCATATCATCCTCAGACGGACGGACAATCAGAGAGGACTATTCAAACTCTTGAAGATCTATTAAGACTCTGTGTCTTTGACTTCAAGGGAAGTTGGGACAAGTTCTTACCATTGGTGGAGTTTTCCTACAACAACAGTTATCAAGCAAGTATTGGCATGGCTCCATTCGAAGCATTGTATGGAAGAAAATGTCGTTCTCCAGTATGCTGGGATGAGGTGGGCGAAGCAACGTTGTTGGGACCGGAGTTGGTACGTATGACTACAGAAAAGATTCAAACGATCCGACAACGTATAAAAACCTCACAAGATCGACAAAAGAGTTATGCTGATCTTCATCGAAAGGACGTGGAATTTGATGTAGGAGATCATGTGTTCTTACGTGTTGCTCCATGGAAAGGAGTTACGAGATTTGGAAAGAGAGGAAAGCTAAATCCTCGATTCATCGGTCCATTTTTAATCCTCGATCGAGTAGGAACTGTGGCTTATAGACTCGCTTTACCGCCAAGTATGTCTCGTGTTCATAACGTTTTCCACATATCCATGTTACGCAAATATGTGGAAGACCCGAACCACATTATTGAGTTAGAACCGGACGAAATAGCGGAGGATTTGACGTATGAAGAAGTTCCTGTTCAAATCTTGGATAAGAAGGAACATATTCTACGCTCCAAGGTTATACCTCAAGTCAAAGTTTTGTGGAGAAACCACGATGTTGAGGAAATGACTTGGGAGTTAGAATCAGAAATGAAATCAAGGTATCCTTACCTCTTCGACATACCAGGTACGTACCCTAATTTCGAGGGCGAAATTTCATAAGAAGGGGAGGTTGTAAGACCCCAATTTTTATAAATAAAGATGAATTTTCTATAAATATCATTTTTGAATATTATGGAGTTAATTTGATATAATGTTATAGTTGTGGGTAATATTTATAAATTTTACAAAGTAAGCAAGTTGTTATAAAATATTCGTTTGGTCGGGGAATATTCGTACGACGGCACAATCATTGGTGGACCCCACAATGAAATTATTGTCGGATTGAAAAAACGACAAAATTATCTTTCTATAAAAATAACAGCTGAGGTATTACGTTAAAATCGTTAAAACTGTTGAACTACTTGGTAGTAAAAGTACAGTAATACGCGTGGTTGCATAGTAGCACACGGTATTGATTATTGATGCTTACGTGAGAAGTCACTCAGCTATACTCAATTATTGCTACAGTAATTGCTGCATCATATCTCTTAAATTATTGTCATAGTATCATCTGTATAATATGTTATATTATTAAATCAATAATTGAGACGTTGTGGTAAGTTTGGTTATTTTATGGGGGGCCATATGTCATCATCTAAGAGTCTCTTCGTCAATAGTAATTATCTTCGTCAATAGTAATTACCGTCGTCAATAGTAATTACCTTCGTCAATAGTATTTACCTTGGTCAATAGTAATTACCTTCGTCAATAGTATTTACCTTGGTCAATAGTAATTACTTTCGTCAATAGTAGTTGTCCCTTCAATATTACCAAGAGTCATTTGACCCTTCGTTAAGACCAAGAGTCATTTGACCCTTCGTTAAGACCAAGAGCCACCCTCAGTTTTTCTATAAATAGAGGCCTAGGGCTTCATTATTTTTCACGAATTCATTCAAGCTATAGAGAGAGAAAGTATAGAGAGAATAAGAGAGAGAGAATAAAAGTATTCTGCTACATCACTTTTCCAATATCCAGTTCTTTTAAGGTAGGGAATATTATTTCTTTTATATTCATGAAGAGAACTTCTGTTATTCCATTTGTTATTATTCTGTTGGAATAACCAGTATACGCGGTCTACCCTATACTTGGTGACATTCTTCTATTATTCTGTTGGAACATCCTGTCTGTGTGTTTTACACCGGACCTGGTTCCGTTTATTATTCTGTTGGAACATCCTGTCTGTGTGTTTTACACCGGACCTGGTTCCGTTTTATTATTATTCTGTTGGAATATCCTGTCTGTGTGTTTTACACCGGACCTGGTTCCATTATTTATTATTCTGTCGGAATATCCTGTCTGTGCGTTTACGCCGGACCTGGTTCCATTATTTATTATTCTATTGGAATAACCTGTCTGTGCGGTCTATCGCATGCATGGTGATTTCTTTTGTTATTCCATTCTTTATTGTACTCAGTTGGTTAAGTTTTGACTTCTATACTCCATGAAATTTGTGGAATATCCTTGATAGTTGCGTTTCATCCAGTATCTTTTCAAGAAAATATTCTTCTAAGCATTCTTGAATTTTACTCCACAATGCAGTATCATGTTGACAATTTGGACGTTGTTAATTCCTGGATAAATTAATTCTTGAACTTGTTTTATTGAATTCTTATATCATTGTCATCATCCTCATGTTTATAAAATGTTGAAAGTCATCTGTGGCCTGTAGTGCATAGATGGACTTGGTATGATTATGACCAGGGATTATTCGGTATAATCATGACCGTAATGTTACAAATGATGTGGTAAAAGTCCTCATTGGCCCGTAGTGCATTGATGGACAGTTGTTGGCATGATCATGACCATTAATGAATACACGAATATCCTTGGCCGTAGTGCAGGGGTGATTCGATGATGTGGATTATTTTATTAAGCTGAGTCTCAGCGATTACAGTGTTGAAAAACTTTTTAAATCATAAAAGATAGTAGAGTTTATTTTCTACTTGACTCTTTTAATGGATTGCTTGTTCCGCTACAGTTAAACTTGATGTCTATTATATTTTATCAGTTTAACATTGTTGAAGGCTAATGATAATTTATTCTGCATTATCTTAGTCATAATATTTCTTACTGGGCTAGTTGAGCTCACCCTTTCTTTCACTGTTCTCTTCAGGAAATGAGAACGTAGCTGGGACAAGTCGGGGTACGGAGTGATGGTCCGAATGATAGTATTAGTTAGTAGTCCTCACTATTCTATGTAATGGTGTGTTAATAAATGTAATGAGGACTCCTTTTGAGTATGAATACTCTCTAGAAGATAATATTTGTATTCAAACTCACAGTTTATGTTTTGTCGTATTGTACACGACAGATGTATTAATCAGTTGTATTTGTATTCTGTACTATGTATCTGACGACCCAAGATGGGTGATGTATACCTAATTTTGGGGGCGTCACATCTTACCTTAAAAAGAGAATATTTCTGACTAGTAGGGTAGGGATATTCTAGAAAAAAAACTTATATTGTTTTCTACGTTCAAAGCTTCCTTAAACTCAAAAGAAATACGCTCAATATTATAGAAGAAGAATTCTCTGATTCTGGTGTGATTTTTATTTTTAAACTATGCATCCTATTTATAGGAGAATGACATGATACTATTTAAGAAAAATCATGGGTGAACAGTTGAAGGATTTCACGGAAGAATTCACGGACGCAATTTTGAAGAAAATTTTTGATTTTACTATGTTACAATATGCAGTACTATGCACACACTATGAAGTATTATGCAACACTATGCAGTACTATACAATCAAATAAAATATAATATATTCTATTTAACATAAAAAAACAAAACTTATATATATATATATATATAATAGTAAACCCGTGATCCCCCCCCCCCCGACATAACATATATATATATATATATATATATATATATATATATATATATATATATATATATATATATATACTGAGATAACTTTCTACCGACAGTTTTAAAAAATGAGTAAGTGGAGGTCCATATAATAAGCCAAATTTACAACAAATACTTCATAAAAATCCTCTCTATTTTTCTCAATTCACTTGGCTTCTCAAAATACGTTTTAAATAACATTCATCATTAATATTATAACTCACAATATTAACGACTAGATCATTCACAGGAAAGAGGGGGCTTTCCGATAAGGACTTCTCCTTATTGGCGCGCAATTAGGTGACCAAACTCCTTTCCTCGACAGAACTTTCTAGACATCGTCAATAATGCAAATAATAATGTGAATAACTTTTTCGTCTCAATTATTGATTTAATAATATAAAATATTGTGACAATAATTGAATCAATAACGTGAGATACTATGCAGCAATTACTGTGGCAATAATTGAGTATAACTGAGTGACTTCTCACGTAAGCATCAATAATCAAAGATATTATACGTTGCCGGATCATTTGAATCTTTTTTGTTGTCATGCGTACCAATTTTGGTCCCAACAACGTTGCTTCACCCACTTCATCCCAGCATACTGGAGAACTATACTTGCATTCATACAATGCCTCGAATGGAGCCATGTCTATACTTGCTTGATAACTGTTGTTGTAGGAGAATTCCATCAATGGCAAGAACTTGTCCCAACTTCCCTTGAAGTCTAGGACACAGAGTCTTAATAGATCTTCAAGAGTTTGAATAGTCCTCTCCGACTGCCCGTTCATCTGAGGATAATATGCCGAACTAAATCGTAAATGTATGTCCATAGCTTTTTGCAAACTAACCCAAAATTGTGAAGTGAATCTTGGGTCTCGATCAGAAACTATGGATACTGGCATACCATGTAGTCTTACAATCTCATTTATGTATATACAAGCAAGATGTTCAAGTGAATAAGTTTCTCGTATAAGCAAGAAATGAGCAGATTTGGTTAATCTATCAACAATGACCCAAATTGCATCTATGCCTTGAGAAACCTTGGGAAGACCAGTAACGAAATCTATGGTAATATACTCCTACTTATATTCTGGAATTTTAAGTGGTTGCAATGAACCTTTTGGCACTTGATGCTCCGCCTTGACACGTTGACAAGTTAGACACCTTGAGATAAACTCCGCTATCTCTCTCTTCATATTGCTCCACCAAAATGTATGTCAAAGATCATGATACATTTTGGTACTCTCAGGATGGATTGTAAACGGTGTGTTGTGCGCCTCCATTATAATTTTATACATTAAATCAGACTCGTTAGGAATACAAAGTCTGGAGTTGACTCCAAGTATTTCTTCTTCATCGATTCTTGCTTCAAGAATAGCACCTTCTTGCACTTTCTTGTTCATACGCATCAGCTCCAGGTCTGTAGTTTGAGCAGCTTTAACTTTATCGATTAAAGTCGGTTCTACTCGTATATTTGACATCATCACGTGGGTTCCTAGAGTCTTTAACTCTATCTCCATCCTTTGTAAGTATACCAAATGGGCCTTTGCATTGACAATATCGCACTCGTACCCGCATATGATCTTCTACTCAACGCGTCAGCTACCACGTTCGTTTTTCCAGGTTGGTATTGACACTACAAGAAAAAGGCCTATCTACGACCGCAGTCGGTCGCTAATAATCATCTGCGACTGGACCCGATCGCAGATAGGCGTCGCATAAAATCTGGTCGCTGGAATGCACATCAGCGACCACTATTAGCGATCGAATTATCTGCAACCGATATTAACGACCAAAATCTTCGCTAAGCTGAGTCAGCATGGTTCAAGGACAAAGGCTGACATGGGCCACGTGTCAACGACTGCCCTCAGCGACCGCGTGCGGTCGTTAATACCCTCATGCTATTAACAATCGCTAATAATTATCATCAACCACATTCGGTCGCGGATGTAAAAAAACCTAGAAATCAGATTTTTCCTGTTTTGCAGATTTCCCAAAAAACTGTACCTGCTTTGTACCTGCTTTATCCCAACACACATGCACAACAATATAAACATGCACAGCAATATAAACATCCATCGTCCATATACCGACACATACACCAAACTAGTATATAAACTATATAAACTTTTAAAAACCAATATGAATTGAATAAATATAAACAAATATAATCTTTAAGTAACATACAGACTTCCAAAGAATGAATATAAAAGTACAAGATTCATAAATAACTACAAAACAACACTAAGTCGGTCGTCATGCATCATTGTCCAAATTAGTTTCTCCTTGATCACCCTATAATTAACAAAATAATAAAACAAGTTACATATATAGTATATGTTTTGATACTGGTATTACTACAATATACAATAAATTAAACACAACAATATATATATATATATATATATATATATATATAAGTCACTAATTTGATTGTAATAAATAAGATTGATTACCTCGTCGCCATCCCCACGCTGTGATGATGCTGCTGCTGTCGCCACTGCATTAGCTAACTCATTAAGACTTAGAGCCGCCAGATGCCAGCCCAGTATAATAAGAAGATCGCAATCTCGACTTATTTTAGCTCTCACACAGTCAGCAGGAGTATGAATAGTTGGATGACTCGATGACTGTGAAAACTAGGTAGCAGAGCTGCCTGAGCCACTAAAGGTTGGGCGTCGTCGTTGTCCTTGACCTTTGACGTAGTTCTTCTTCACAACAGATGCCCTCTCTCACAATTCTTGATCAATTGGCAGACGTGGGCTGCCTTCAAGGTAGCGCTTATTCAATAAATGCTTATAAGTATCCTATCATCATGTTAAAAATTTAAATAGTTAAAAATAAATTGGTAAAATTCTAAAGAATGACGTAAAACTTTATAAACAAGATCAAAGTTGTTAAAACTTATTACCACTATCTGGACATCATCAAGCAGACCATCACGGGTGGCCACGTACACATCCCGCCAATGGATAGGCT
This sequence comes from Panax notoginseng, assembly GCA_016801055.1. Classification (NCBI taxonomy): domain Eukaryota; kingdom Viridiplantae; phylum Streptophyta; class Magnoliopsida; order Apiales; family Araliaceae; genus Panax; species Panax notoginseng. Next base: position 3,689,090 of record CM029015.1, on the reverse strand, counting down.
GACCTTGAGACTGAGACTCCTATACAAAATATATTCCAATATTACTAAGTAAACATGTGATATTCTACAATTCATGATTGTAAACATATTAAAACTATTCATATGTACCCTGGCAGTGATATGCTGCAACTATGAAATACTGACGCCCCTGTAGGTTCCTTTAGCCTTTTCGCCATCAGGTACACCCGACGATCTATTAGTGGCGGCAGCCTTGCGTCTTTTGACCCAGCTCTCAACTCTCTATTGGGCAGACATCTCAGCCCATATGGACTTGGTGCACCACTAAGGGCTATGCTCGTGCATGTAATCCTCTCCATGGCCTGGATGGTCGATCGATGTATTGTGAAGGGCTTTTTATCATTCTTTGTTCAAATTGTCTTTGGTGCAGACGAAGCACTTCTGCCAGAATAGTGTCTATATCACTGAAGCCTGCGCGTCCTCCCATCTATATCTTTTCTACAAATAAAACAACAATAATAATATTAAAACGGTACTTTTAACATATAATCCAACACTACTAAATAATTTTCCTTAGAATATTATATTATTTGTCATAATTAAAAAAAATATACCTGAAATTCAGCCCAAACTGTATCCTTGTAGGCGATAGGTGTGCTCGCCCACGTAATCACAGGTGTGGGCCAATTCTGTAAGCACAACTGTGAAATACACTTGACGATCTTATTATCTAAAAAATCACTATAATATACAACAATTTACATTAAAGATAAGTAGATATATAATAATATTTAAAGAGCTTTACATTAGTTATATATCTTGTATAAATAGAATCTAAAATGCTTATATATAAATGATGCGGATGTACGTGTTGTTCGGAGGAGGACAAATCTAAATAAGAATCCGATCATCCGGATTAGTAGGGGCCTTTGGCACATGATTAGGCCCCCTACCCAAGCTGTATTTTTTTTGCGCTACTTCAGAAGCCATCTATATATTACAAATTTCAAGATGTTAGTATGAGTTATATTTGATTACATGCATATATGAATATAAAATGACAATAATGACAGAAAATTGTATTTAAATAGTTAAGTACATAAATATGACAATGATATAAAGATGTTAGTATGAGTTATATTTGATTACATGTATATATGAATATAAAATGACAATAATGACAGGAAATTGCATTTAAATAGTTAAGTACATAAACATGACAATGATATACAAAACATGTGCTAAACATACATTTCATTTGTTTAAGTGTCAATGTCTGAGTCAGAATCATCTTGTATACGTATTGCAGATTCATAACCATCATCTGCTTTAGATTCAGTGTCAGTGTCAGTCAATAACCCTTCCTCCTCAGTATCCATGTCATCTAACACATGTATTGACTCATGATCTAATTCATGTGGTTCATTTCCACCATCTAACTGGATTACTTCATTGTCTTCCTCCACATTTATTATAGTTTATCTATGAAGCATCTGCTCTTGGTAAATCTCCTCATCAACTACTTCTACACGACTGTGCGGGGGAGTATGAATTATAACTTGCCAATCTATAGGCAGTCTACCCCTTTTCCTAACAAGACTAGGAGGGTAGTATACTTGTACTGTTTGAGTTAGTAAAACAAACGGTTCGTTGGAGTACGCAGACCTATGGAGGTACCTTAGAATCTTAGAATCTTAAACGATATAGCCGATGTGTTATTAGAAAATGCCTTAGAATCTTAAACGGTATAGTTGATTTTTTTGTAGTCACACCCTCTTTATTAGGCCTTAACCGATCATGACTAGGGATGAGCAAGTAACCAAATTGGAACCGAAACCGCACTAAAAACTGCACGAACCGCATCAATTAAAATTGCACCAATGGTTTCGGCGTATGTGACGATTTTAGGTGGATTGAATAACCAAATTTACGGTTCCGGTTTGGTTACTAGCCAAAACCGCACGTATAAAACTGAAACAGCACCATGTATGTGTATGTATATATTATCTCTAGTAAATTCTAAAGTTACTTTTCACTTGAACACGCTCAGAGAAAACCCCAGTCTTGCATTGTCATTTTTTCACCAATTGATAGAAGATGTTAGAGGTTATAGAGTCAAAAAATAAGCATTTGGGTTTTGAAATTTTGAATTTGTTTGATGCGTTATTGGAGGGGCTTATAGTTGAGGGGCTCGAGCACTTGATGCATTGGTTAATGTCAATGCTATAATAGTAATAGTCTAATAGATTATTTTTCAAATTAGGTATAGTTAGGATTATATTCTATAAGTCCTCCTTGCAATATATGAGATAGTATTTGAAATTCTATCTCCAGTATATACTTTTAATTTTTGGGGAACTAGATAAACATTCTTGCTTGTTATCGAATATATGGTCTCCGTTGTTTTATATAGCGTATGTTTTATTTTTAAAGCATGCTTGATATAATTCTCATTGCCGACTTTATCACTAAGTTAATTGCTCGATGTAAGTTTTATGTTAAATTTTATTGAAGGCTTAGAATTTTTTGTTGTTTCAGTTGAATTTGGAACCGAAACCGCACCAATTAAAACCGCACCGCACCAATCACAAGCGGTTTCAGGTGCGGTTTTGAATTTTTCAAACCGCACCTAAGCGGTTTCAGGTGTGGTTTGGACTTCAAACCGCACCAAACCGCACCATGCTCACCCCTAATCATGACTGCAAAATGTGCACCTTGTCATCTGTTCATTTTCCTTATAAAATAAGATGCAATCGTTGGGATATGCATCGATCTTTTGGTATCCAAGACCCAACTTCTTCACCATTTTCTTACAAAAGTAATAGTTATCAGGTAATTTCTCACCGTCAGGTAACGTACTCATAATGGCCTTCAAGAGTGACTCAAAACACTCATGGCTTATGTTGTGATCAACCTTGATGTTAAGTAATGTCGCCACTATAGAAAATATAGTGTGTTTGGTGCAACCATGCAACAATGACTCGCTACCCTCGTCTAACAACTTAACGAAGTCTTTGGCATCAGAATTCATAGGTTGTTCTCTGCCTTGTTCCCAATCAAAATCTGGCCCTGCAATATCATGAACCATTTCATTCATACGATGAGTAATACTGCCTGGATTATGTACTTCTGTGATGCCACCATCTCTTCTCTGCTCATGTGCCCACCAACATTCTTCATAATTTTTCATGAACCCAAAAACAAGTAAATGATAGTTTACCACGTCTCTGTCCATATAATTTATATCCTTACACTTCAAATATGGACATCGTATCTTGTTCTGACCATTCGCACATTCCAGGTGACTATATGCATACTTCAAAAACACTTGGCAACCAGCTCTAAATTCAGCTGTAGCACCTATCTGGGCATTTGACTTTCGTTGTGCCATCCAACTACGGTCTGAATAGAGGTCCATGATACCACGGTACCTACTACAGACAACATGAGCTTATTAATGTATAGCATGATTGTAAGCATATGCCTTGAGCATACTTGTAACCATATGACTTGAGCATACTTGTAAGCATATGATTAACATTTAAGCAAACTTGTAAGCATATGACTTGAGCATACTTGTAACCATATGACTTGAGCATACTAGCTAGTAAGCATATAATTTGAGCATACTAGTAAGCACATAAAGAGCTCGTTAATATTATAAATGTTCGCAACTACCAGACCAACAAAAAAATATCGCCAGAGTCTTCCCTATAATATGGACTAGCCACATGCACGATGGCATGCATATATGGTCATTTCTAGGCACCCAAGACACAAACCAAGAGAAATATACAAATTCCCAATACTACAAGTTCAGGAGTATATCAATTATATAAAAATGACAACAACGTTTATAGCTTTTGTTTATAAATGCATCAATTATCAAATAAGGATGGGATGGTCATTGCTCGAAGGACTAATTGGCGCATCATAACTAAAGAAATTCTTGTTTGTACATCTGATAAAGTTGATCTATTTGGATAAACGGCAAGTCACATTCTTTTTTCTTTCTTTCAATTAGTATTTAGGTATTGAATTTATTGTTTGCAACTAAAATTTGAGAAGGACTCGATCTCAGTTTGAATAATAATAATAATAAATAAACTTTTCATAACTCCTACACTGTTCAACAATATGTTCTTTCACTTTCACTTTCACTTTCATTTTCCACCCTATAACGTAGAGTACCAACTACTTTTTGTTGGACTTAGCAGTGAACTAACTATTAACGATGTTTGAATTCATTTGAACTCAATTGTTTCAATATATTATCAAACTTTATTTTCTATATTTTTAAAATTTGTCGTTATATAATAAATATATTATATATAATTTTAATAACTAATAGATTTATTAATTTAATGATAAATGTGTGATTAATAAATAGTTTGAATGGGTGTAACGTTGAATTGGTATGATTGTTAGTTTTAACACTTATATTGAACCGATGCAATGGCTTACTTGAGTTACTAGTTTGAATCGGTATGACTTTAAGAAATGGTGTGTTTAGTTTATGTCTTTTGAAATTAAAAAGGTACATTTTCAAAAAAGTGTTTAGAATCCTAATTATAGTTTTGAAAAAAATACTCCTATTATGCACATAGTATTTCTGAGTTTGTCTTATCTTGGGAGATGGATTCGTTATAAATAAGGGGTAAATAAGTACTTCAAATATTAAGGATAGAGTAGACTTTCATTCGATTCAGACAATACAATTAGTATTATTTTTCAGAATTTTTGCAGCGACGTCTTAAAATAAATTAATGATTGAATTTTGTTTAGTCCCCCATTTTTTTAGGTTATTTGAAAGTGAGAATTATAGAAATTCATTTATATAGATCAACAAATTCGCAAGACTAGACAATCTATAGTCTAATTAAAGAGTAATACTATGGAGTAGAGATACAAATCATACATAAAAATATATGTGTACAAAATCACATGGCGTGTAATGTGTAAAAAAGATGAAATTGAAATTAGGATTTTTCATTTTTTTACTTTAATCCCTTCTATTCTTAGGGTAACGAAACAATGGATTATCAATGTCATTTACATTCATACTCTTTCTCTCTCATTTACAATTAGATATAAATTAAAATAGTAGAAATGTAAAAATTGTAAAGTTTGGAAACCCAATTCAGTATGCAATCTAATCTAACATAAGATATAAATAGTAAAAATGTAATATTGGGAGAAAGAAATAAAAAATGATACCAGTGCTTGGTGATGGCGGTGGCTGGCCGGTGACGACGGTAGACCGATGGCGGCGTCTCTTCTCCTTCTTTTCTTCTCCCCCTTTCTCCCTCTTCTCTCTTTCCTGAGCTCTCCCTCTTTTTTTTCTTCGCCTGCTGTGTCGAACGAATGACTGAAACTGGTAACATTAAGTTTGATCAACGACCGCCTGCGATTGCTACTTTTTAATGACATGGACTTATCAGCGACCGCATGCGATCGCTAATTGTAAGTGGTCGCAAAAACCCTTCGCGCTAACATTTCCTGCCAAATTTTGGGAGGCAAATTTATGCTAGTGACCGCATGCGGTCGCTGATAGTATATAGCGACTAGATTAAATCACGATCGTAGATGTCGGTCGCTATTACTAATATCAGCGACTGCAAGTGAGATCGCTGATAGTAGTGGTTGTTGTTAGGCCTTTTTCTTGTAGTGTGAATGGTATGATCGTAATCTTTCAACAGCTCGAGCCAACGTCATTGTCGCATGTTGACTTCCTTTTGGGTGAAGAAATATTTGAGGCTTTTATGATCCGTATAGATCTCCACTTTCTCTCCATACAGGTAATGCCTCCAGATTTTAAGCGCAAAAACGACATGCTGCCAACTCTAGATCATGAGTAGGATAATTCCTCTCATATTCTTTGAGTTATCGCGAGGCATAGGCTATGACTTTCTCATGTTGCATGAGAACACATCCTAACCCTCTGCCTGAAGCATCGTTGTAGATGGCAAATCCCTCCGAACCAGATAGTATTGTCAGAACAGATACTGAAATGAGTCTCCTCTTGATTTCTTGAAAACTCTTCTCACATTCCTCGCTCCAACCGAATTTTGTATCTTTTTGAGTCAGCTGAGTTAACGGACTGGCGAATTGAGAAAACCCTTCCACGAATCTCCCATAATAACCAGCTAAGCCCAGAAAACTACATACTTTGGTCACTGACTTAGGTTGCTCCCAACTTTGTATTGCTTCAATCTTCACTAGGTCAACAGATATTTCGTGATTTGATATCACGTGCCCAAGGAAAGCTACTTCCTCAAGCCAGAACTCACATTTCTTCAACTTGGCATATAGCTTATTTTCACGAAGCTTTTGGAGTATCAGCCTCAAGTGTTGCTCATGATCTTCATGGCTTTTGGAGTATTTGAGGATGTCATCAATAAAGACAACCACAAAATGATCCAAATATTCCTTGAATATCGATTCATCATATCCATGAAGGCAGCAAGAGCATTGGTCAATTCAAAAGACATGACTAGGAATTCGTAGTGCCCATACCGAGTTCTGAAAGCAGTCTTTGGAATGTCATCAGTTTTAATCTTTAACTGATGATATCCGGAACGAAGATCGATCTTTGAAAAGAATTTAGCAGCGCCTTGCAGCTGGTCAAACAGGTCATCAATGCGAGGCAATGGGTACCTATTTTTTATGGTAACATGATTCAACTCCCGATAATCAATATAAAGTCGCATACTTCCATCTTTTTTCTTTATGAATAGAACAGGAGCACCCCAATGAGACGTACTAGGACGAATGAAACTGATGTCTAACAATTCCTGCAGTTGGGTTTTTAACTCCTGAAGTTCAATAGTAGCCATTTGATATGGGGCTTTGGAAATGAGTTTTGTACCGGGTTCAAGGTCGATACAAAATTTTATTTCACGCTCTGGGGGTAGGCCAGGAAGTTCTTCAGGGAATACGTCAGGAAATTTATTAACAATAGAAATATCATTCAAATCTGATGTATTTTTGTTTAAATCCTTGACATGGGCTAAGAAAGCTTGACATCCATTTTTCAATAAACGAATGGCTTTATGGCTTGATATGACCGTGATTGACTTTAGTGGTTTAGTTGCTTGAATTCACATAATAGGTTGGTTAGGAATATGAAAGCTAACAACCTTACGAAAATAATCAATTTTAGCATGATGAGTAGTTAACCAATCAATCCCTAAAATTACATCAAATGCAAGTATTTTCAAAGAGATGAGATCGACAGGTAACGTGAGGGTGCCGATTTGAATCAAACAAGATTTATAAATAGTAAATATAATGAAGGTTTCTCCCAACGGAGTTTCAACAGATAAGTCAAAGTCTAATTTCTCTGGAGTCAAATTTAAACGTTGAGTGCAAGTAGGAAAAATAAAAGAATGGGTAGAAACGGTATCAAATAAGGTATTGACTTCACAAGAGTTTATGATTAACTTACCCATGATAACTTCATTCGGGTTTCTAGCTTTTTGGGAGGTCATGACAAATGCTCTCCCTTGAAATACCGATTTTGACTTGTCTGGGACAACCTTTAGTGCCACCGTCCCAACTAGACTTGACTTCGTTGCATGACAAAATCGAACTAAATGACCTTCCTTTCCGTAATTGTCACACACTTTGGCTTGCTGTGTATAATTTGGACTGATGTGTCCTTCCTATCCGCATTTGTAGCATACGATCGGTAGTCATTCTCCTTCCTTAAAAACTGGTGTTGGTGCTGCTGTCTTTCCATCATTATTGAATTTCCTCTTTTTAAAATTTCCACTTCTATTACCTTGGCCAGGATTACCACCGAAGTGGTTAACATTTCTGGCATGTTGATTTCCTCCACGTTTGTTGTCACCGCTTCGATGACTGCTACCACTGGTATTATCATTTTGTCGGCTGCTATCTCTTGGTTGGGCTGACTCATTATCGCGCTCCAATAATTGAGCCCTATTCACAACATCTGAATACAAGCAAAGTTTGATAGAAATGAGGTATTGACGTATTTCATGTTTCAAACCTCTTAGAAACATCCGCGTTATACGCTCCTCATTATCTACCAAATGGGATGCAAACTGGGATAACTCTGCAAACTTAGCCTCATACTGCGATACAGTCATATGGTTTTGCTCCAGCTTAATAAATTCCACCTCTTTCATGTGACAAATACTTTCGGGAAAGTACTCATCGTTGAACAATTCTTAAAAATTCTCCCAAGACATCTTTAGTGAGGCAGGTTGAGTAAGTTTTACAGATTTTCACCAGCAATCTGCCTCTTCTCGCAACATAAAGGTGGCAAAGGGAACCTTTTGCTCCTCGAAGCATCCCAAGACATCAAATATCTTGGTGATCTGCTTAATCCACGTCTCTGCCTTAAGTGCTTCTATCTTTCTCAAAAACTCCGATGGTCCCAACTCCTTGAACTACTTAGCGATGACCATCCGTGAGTTGCCAGTATTTCCACCTGCATTTTGAACAGAAGTCTCTCTCGCCTGATGTTGCATGAATTGCATAAAGCTTCTAAACATCCCATCGTTCATTATTTGGTCGGTGTTGTTGTTTACCTGAGGATTATTGCCTTCCTGATGCACATTATCCTGGGTATTGATCAGCGGTGACTCAACGGTCTCATGTGCTCCATTGCTTAACTAAACATTTTCAAATGCTATTTTCAAACACTACCAAAAAATAAGGGTTAATTGGTATGCCACATATTATCCCTATATTTTGACCGACCAATTAAATAACACTTAAGCTTAGGTAGGTCATACTAGCGAATGATTTACCCGTCTCTCCCCTCCTAGTTCTAGTCTCATATCTCAACCAGAGATCATATCCCTAAGCTTTGATACCAACTGTGATGCCCCAAAAATAGGTGTACATAACCCATTTGGAGTCGCCAAATACATGGTACGTAATTTAAATACAACTTCATTTATACAATACGATAAAAACGTAGCTGAGAGTTTTAACATGAATATTATCTCATAGACAATATCCAAACTCAAATAGAGTTCTCATTACAATTATTATCACACTATTTTATAGAATAGTGAGGAATACTACAGCCACCATCTCGGACCGTCACTTCATTCCCCGACTAGTCCCGGCTATGTTCTCATTTCCTGAAGAGAATAATGAAAGTAAAGTGTGAGCAAAACTAGCCCAGTAAGAAATATTATGACTAAGATAATACAAAATAAATTATCGTTAGCCTTCAACAGTATTAAACTGATAGAATACAATAAATAACAAGTTTAACTACAGCTGAACAAGCAATCCATTAGAATAGTCAAGTAGAGTATAATATCTATTATCTTCTATGATTTAAAAGTTCATCATTAATATTTTATCGTTGTAACACAGCTCAATAAATAATCCACATCACTGAATTATCCATGCACTACAGGCCAAGGATATTCATTAGTATCACATCCACGATTTATCCATGCACTACGGGCCAAATATATTCGTTATTATCACCAATGGTGATCATGATCATGCCAACAAATGTACATTAATGCACTACGGGCCAATGAGGACTTTTACAATATCATTTATAACATTACGGGTCATGATGATATCGATTCATAATTCCTGGTTATAATCATACCAACAACTGTCCATCAATGCACTACGGGCCAATGAGGACTTTCATCACAATATAAGCATGAGGATGATGACAATGATATAAGAATTCAATTAAATGAGAGCAAGGATAAATTTTAAAGATTTATAATTCAATTTATCCAGAATTTAAGAAAATTCAAATTGTCAACATGATACTGCTTTGTGGAGTAAAATTCAAGAATAATATTATATCAAAAATAATTTAGACAGAAAAGAAATCAATTTTTATCATGAATTGTGCTCCGGGTGAATAGTACCTAAGTGAATAGTACCCTATGAATAGTATTTCGTGAATAGTATCCCGTGAATAGTATCCCGGCATGAAAATATTAAAATTTAACAAGAATGTTCAGAAAAATATTCTTGTAAAACGATACTAGATGAAGTACAAATTTTAAGGATATTCTACTAATTTCAAGGAGTATAGAAGCAATACTTAACAAAATGAGTGTAGAATTCGAAATCTGAAATGAAATAATATTACTTACATACTACAGAGTATGGAAGAAAATATTATTTCTTACGAATATTGAACAAAAATAATATCCCTTACCTTAAAATGAGAGTATTTCTGACTGGTAGGGCGGGGATATTCTTAAAGAAAACTTATATTTTTTTTCTACGCTCAAAGCTTCCTTAAACTCAAAAGAAATACGTTCAATATTATAGAAATAGAATTCTCTGATTCTGGTGTGATTTTCATTTCTAAACTAAGCATCCTATTTATAGGAGAATGACAGGATACTATTTAAGAAAAATCACGGGTGAACAGTTGAAGGATTTCACGGACAAATTCACGGGTCTAATTTTGAAGAAAATTTTTGATTTTACTATGACGCACTATGCAGTACTATGCAATCAAATAAAATATAATACATTCTATTTTACATAAAAAAATAAAACTATATATATATATATATATATATATATATATATATATATATAAACAAAACTGAGAGAACTTTCTAAACATCGTAAATAATGTAAATAATAATATGAATAACTTTTTCGTCTCAATTATTGATTTAATAATATAAAATATTGTGACAATAATTGAATCAATAACGTGAGATACTATGCAACAATTACTATGGCAATAATTGAGTATAACTGAGTGACTTCTCACGTAAACATCAAAAATCAAAGATACTGTCAAAACTACGATCGCTAATAAAGACTCGATCGTAGAGCAATCAAGTCTGACAAACTGACTGACATTGGAGCGTTGCAAGTTGAAGGTCCCAATGAACTCTAAAAATATCCTTGGCAAAAATCAAAAATCAGATTATGTGTCTACCAACTAGTTGGTGACAGTGACACGTCGAGGGTGTTAGGTGAGAAAGCAAGTTGATGTGACAGGCAAGGGAAAATGAACTATCTCCAAGGTTTAAAATGTCAACATCAAGTATTCTAGTACATATGAGCATTAAATGTACAAACGGACATTTTGCAACGAAAAGATTTCTCAGCAGAGTATAAAGGGTTACAGGGATTCAACTTTAAAAATGACGAACATTTGATCAAAAAGCCAAAAACTCTGCTAAAGTCAAAGAATGAACTCAACGATCCAATATACAAAGTTCGAGCTGCTAAGTACCTGAGAAGAAAAGCTTAACGTTAACTTAGCAACACATCACAACAAACATCAATCATCAGAGCATCTGAGGGCTAAGAGTACTTGTCTTTGTGATTAAATATCCAAGTCTGCCGGGCTTGAAGAGGGGAAAATGTCCTAGTAGTTATGACTAAATGTCCAAGTTTGTTGGGCTTGAAGAGGGTAAAGTGTCATTGTCCGTGTGACTAAACCTTTAGTGAATTTCCTACTCGAGGAGTAGAAGAGTGGAGTATGAGTTATTCAGTCTCCGAAACACTTAAAATTGTTTGTCTTTGTGTGTTAATTTTTGTTTCTTACCTACTTATTTATTTTTCTTTCAATCTGTTAGAACTGATATTTATTTTTATATCTTCAAGGGGTTTTTCAAAAGACTTATTCCGATGTGCTTAATTAATTAAATTATAAATATTTTGGTAATACTCCTTTAATCAATATAAATTTTAAAAGATCTATTCAACCGCCCTTCTAAATCTACAAGTGCCTTTGGGTGATAACATAAGCCTTGGATTTAAAGGGTTGTACCCTTCAAAAAAAGATTGAGGTTCAATCTCTTTAAGTTTACAAGTTGTAATAGGAGTCTCACATTGAATTTAAAGGGTTGCAACTCCATGTTCATTGAGTATTTATACAATAGTCATATTTGTTTTTTAATTTATACTTTTATAGTCCGACATTGTCTAATAATGTTATTTGGTCCTACCTTAACTTTGTTTTATAATTAGAGAAGAGTTCAAAGTAAAAAAAAATTAAGTGAAACATGGAAGGGCTTGAATTGGCCTAGGTTTGGGTGGGGCCTAGCCTGAGATTGGCATGCTTGCTTCCTCTGGCCACATTTTTAGCTTGGTTATTTGTCATGACTTGGCCTTCTTTTATTTGAGCCAGGGCTTGGCTCAGCCTGGTCAATTGTCAAAGCCTGACAAACCTATACCAAGTCAGGCGACCTGTTTGTTCATGTCTACTCCGGTGTAAAAATAAGTACATGCCAGAAACGTCAACAATAAAGTAATATAATTTCTAGTGAAACCTGAATTATGATCGTGTATTTATAATTGATCGCACCTCCTTAATTTTATGCGCCTTCCCCGAGTAGGAATATGAAGAGTCTTTATGTAAAGTCCTATTATAACTGCAATCCTCATGAATGAATTGGATTTGGTTTTCTTAAAAGTAGGAAGTCAAATTAAGTATGAGAACTACAAATCAACTAGGACTATGAATCTCTCAAAAGTCAAGCCTCCTGATTAGAATATTCTATCACGTGATGTGATCCATCGAATTACTCAGGCCCACAAAATCATGCCCTGACATACTTGATTATATAATTATATTGTATTACTCAAAAAAGTAAGACTTTAAAAAAAAATTATGAGTTTAGGATCAATTGCATAATAATAAATGACACCGTGTCATTTTATACTAATATTCCATTATCACAACATGTTAAGTTACGAATTCATTTAAAAATTGGTAAGATATTAGAGACACTCCAACAATATATAAGGTAAGCTAACCATCCTCCTCTCGTGCATATGCATATGTGCAGCGACAAATTAAATGGCATATAAATCAATATTTTATTTACTATGGGCTAATACAAACTGCTCATTGAGTTTCAGTCCATTTTATCGGGTCTATACACAATGATAATTAACGGACCCAAAAGCTTTATCCGTAGCTTTGAAGTTGAAGATGTCCAACATGAGGACGGGCTAGATTATTATTAGAGGCGGCAAATGAGTTGATTAGATGGGTAATGGATAAAATATTTGATGAATAATGAGTCACTAATTGATCATTTTAGATGTATAATAAATGGATATGGATAATTTATCAACCCATATATGACCCATATGGCCATATATAAAACGTAAGTAGATAGGGTTCCTTCAAATTTCCCTTCCCAACTATTTTACGAAAAATGAAAACAAGGATTTTAACTATAATTTTATTGAGAATAATGGTTATATACAGTTGTGTATGTTTTATTTGTGCACAGTCTGTCAAAACTACGTCGTTTTGACAGATATATTTTTGATTTTTAATTTAGGAGAAGAGAATCTGTTTTAAAAAAAACAAATATGCCAAAATAACGTAGTTTTGACATACTGTACACAAATAAAATATATACAACTGTATATAGTCATATTGTCCTATTTTAAAATACTTTTATTAATGATAATATAGACATTTAACCATATTGACCTAAATATAAGGATTCTTTTTTAAAAAGTAAAAGGTAGTGTAGCTCCTGTTTTCTCATATGTATATAAAATTATAAATACAAACATTTATTAAAAATTATAAAGTAATAAATTATATAATTAACAATAAATTTTGAAAATCGCAATAAGTATCATTGTATTAGCTACGAATAAACGTATTCATTCTAAATTTAAATTTAAAAATATCTTAAATAATTTTAAAAAATTAGTAATAATTTGATGTTGGAAAATAATCAAATGTATCTAGGATTGTACAAATCTTATACTTATGTTGACTGAAAAGTTTGATAAACCAAATAGAGGGAGAGTGGGGCCATGAGTGAGATTCGTCACCTGCGAGGGTTGTGTCGGAACATGACATGTGATTGAAAACCAGCCCGATTGATTAAAAGATCAAAACAAACTGCTTATGGGTATGTCATATGTGTACCATTTCGTTGCTTCAATTCCTTCAGCCAATTATTGACCCATCAATTTACCCATACTCATCAAACTCATTTATGGCCAATTTGGTAATAATTTATTTTTAAATAATTTATAAGTTGAAATTTAAAATAATTTATAAGTCATTTTAAGTAATGATTTATAAGCAAAAGTGGTTGACATCATTTTTATTTATAAGTTAAAAATTAAGTTCAAATAAATTCAAATAAGTTGTAAAGATAACTAAAATGAGGATAAAACAGTCCTTAAATTTGGTCAGACTTACTTATCTTAAAATGACTTATAAGTCATCTTAAAATAAGCTAAAAATTGTGACTTCCGAAAAATAATTTATAAGTTAAAAAATAAGTCACAAACGAACACAAATGATAGGTTTGACCAACTTGAAAGAGACTCTTATTGTTATTTATTTAACTCAGCATATTTAAAGTTCATTAAGATAAATAGATAATTTTAGGGTCCTTAACACTAATATACAACAATTAGAAAGTATTTACAAAAATAATACATACACAAAATAATTACAAAAATAACGCAATTCATATTAAAAAGGAAACCTAAAATTAAGGATTAATAACTGCCATAATTAATCATTTAAATTCAAATATCTGGGATCTAACCACAAAAACAAATTTAAATTCAAATATTCAAATTCAAATTTCATAGGAAAGACTGCACAAATTTTGTACTTTGGAGGAGGTGGCGGAGGCAACTTCGGAGGAGGTGGTAGCTTCGGAGGAGGTGGTAGTGGTGGCTTCGGAGGCGGCGGTGAAGGCTATGGAGGAGGTAGCAATGGCGGTGGTGGCGGTGGTGGCGGCAGAGGTGGCGGTGGTGGCTCAGGTGGTGGAGGTGGAGGCTGGGGCGGTGGTGGCGGGAGCAACCATTTTCCGGTAATAAAAAGGAAATTCTCAAGATACTACATATGACAATATCATTAGTAATGTCATGGCACCAGAGAGCAATTAGAGTTCATGATATGGGCAGAGATAAAGACATAATTGATGTCATCATGTAATAAGCTAGCTAGCTACTTAATAATAGCACTGGAACACCTTCAGTTCTAGTTTTATAAACAAATTTTATTTTCTGAATAGGAAAGAGAGAGATAAGAGAGTGATGTATAATGTAATGTTGATAATCAAACCTTCGTACCAAGGTAACCAAACTTTTATACCAAGGTAACCAAACCTTGGTAACCAAGGTAACCAAACTTTCATACTAATTAAGGTAACAAAACTTTTATACCAAGGTAACCAAACGTTTATACTAAGGTAACCAAACTTTTATACCAAGGTTACCTTGGTATGAAGGTTTGGTTACCTTGGTGTGAAGGTTTGGTTACCAACTGCACTATGAAAAAACTGATGGTGTGGAGGTGGATTGGTTACCTTGGTGTGATAGTTTGGTTACCTTGGTATGAAAGTTTGGTTACCAACTGCAATATGAAAAAACTGCAGGTGTGGAGGTGGATTGGTAACCTTGGTATGCAGGTTTGATAACCTTGGTATGAAAAGTTTGGTTACCAATTGCACTGGATTGGTTATCTTGGTATGAAGGTTTGGTTACCTTGGTATGGGGGTTTGGTTACCTTGTTATGAAGGTTTGGTTACCAACTACACTACGAAAAAAGAGTGGACAAAACACCAATAAAAAATTCACATCACACATTCACCTCTCTGCAATGTAATTAATAGATCAATAAACACCAATTAACAAAGAAAGTGATCATAAATTCATAATCAAATGCACATTTTGCATAAAATCAAGATCATAAACCCCAAATAAATGAAATTAAAGAGAAAACCTTAAAAGCTAGTGCAAGAGAGAGAGAGAGAGAGAGAGAGAAAATAGTACTTACAAAAACAGAGTACAAAGAAATATTAAGAACAATTGGAAGAATGAAAGAGAGAGAAAATATGGTGATAGATACCAGACTATATATATATATATATATATATATATATAGAGAGAGAGAGAGAGAGAGAGAGAGGGAGAGAGAGGGAAGAAAATGTATGGAAAGATGACTTGTAGGCTGAGAGTTTGAACTTCAACTAACTCTCTGCTTTTGTCTGTAAATATGAACTATGTTCTCATTTTACACCCAGTGTCGCGGCTAGGAGGAGGAGAAGTCCGACGAATTGGAGAGAAGATATAGAAGGGTTTAGAAGAGAAGATATAGTAGCGTCTTCATCTTCTCTCTTCACTCTCCAACCCGCACCTACCAAAACTAATTCCCTTAAATTAAGGACTCTTAATTGTATTACTATTGTAAATATATATGATGAAGTGTCATATTTTTGTAATTATTTTATGGATGTATGATTTTTTAATTACTTTTAAAAATGTACTATAATATGTAATTGTTCCATAATTTTATCTATTTAGCAAAGGTAGGTGGACAGATTAATGAGAAAATTATTTTCCATGATTATGTTGGGCCCCCTTACTCAATCTAATCTATCGCATGCGGTGATATAAGTTGTTTTTTTTACTGTGTGTGGCCTTTAAGCATATAAACTGACCATCAAAGTTTCTTTGTTTATTCCACATAGAAGCCCTTTCAAAGAGTCAAATTGAGTTTTTTTATGGGGTAGACTGGTGGAGGTTATAACAATTATCCTCTTCATTCCACAAAAAATAGTTCATTTGCCCAAAAAAAATATTATCTCACAAAAAGAATCATCTTTTTACCGAAAAAAAAATATTATCTCACAAAAAATCCTCTTTTTACTATTCAACAACACAATATCTCTACCGTATCACAATTACTAAATTGAAAACTCATCATATAGTAGGAAAGATATAGAAAAGAAAACAATCCCCTCATAATTTAATAGTAAAAAATCTACTCATAAAATTTGGGGTGTATAAAGTCTTGGGATCCATTCTTGTCAAAGGGAAGAATGTTAAAATTTCAGGCGAATATAGCTAAAAAAGAAAAGAAAATATCATTAATGTTTGCAAATAATACATATGAGACTTATTTTTTGTGAAACGAACCTTTGGGATAACTCTTACCAACTCCACTTTCATGTTACGTTTGGATTGTAGGAATAAAGGTGGAAATTGAATGATTGTCTCATTCCTCTTAAATTTGTAACTTTTATTCCTTGGGAGTTGGTATGGAATGATTCATTCAAGCCGGAATGAAATGACTAATTCGATTCTCCATCCCATTACTTTATTTATTTTATTCTTTCATCAATTTCATTTTTTCAATCCAAACGTAACATTAGTTAACCAAAAAAGATGAAAAATGTAATGCAATGGCATTGCTATTAATGTCAAGATTCTTCCACGCACCTAAATAACCAAAAGTGCATCCAATCTTACACAAAAACAAAATCACATGTGAAACTTGACGGCTTGGGCCGCTGGGGGTTAACTCGGGTGTGAGAATAAGTACATGCTGAATAAGGTTTAACAATGGAGGTATTTAGTGCTAAAAAATAATAGTGAATTGTGTGTCTACCTGAGATTCAAAGTATATCCTTGTATTTATAATGATCTCACATCCTCTACATGTCATTCCCCGTATAAAAATAGGATTCCTCATTAGGACAGATTGCTTAATGGGATTGAACTAAATCTTCTTAAAAGAAGGAAGTCGGATTCTATCCTGAGTCTTTCCTCAGAAGTTAGAAATCAAATATAATTAGGAATCTTAGATTCCTTAAAGTTCTCAAACTACCTAAATAGGTTTCTACATGAGGAGACTTCCTCCACGTGGATCATGGCCCACCGAATCATCCGGGCCCAAATAATCATGCCCCAACATTGCCCAAAAAGTATTTCATTATAATGGGAAATTTAATAGAATAGTTCCTCATTAAAAACCCAATAATTACATAATAAATATGAATGCAACAAATCCAAAATCAAACGCCTCGGTATCGTATCCTGCACTCATTACTAGGCCCTTACATCATCCCCACGTTCGCCATCACTTCAGCCGCATTTTGATAACCGAGAGAAGTTGAAAGGTCAATTATTTCAAAAACCTTTTCCCCCCAAACCAACCACTTTTCAGATCTAAACTTCAAAATCAACTAAGTGCTCTCTTCAACCTTTTTCTTCTCTCGGCAAATCCTTACAACCGGCAAACATTGTCTCTGATCACCCCTCCTATTTACACTTCAATGGCTGCTTCAAATGCTCAATCCTCAATTGCCCCAAACACCCCGACTAAAAACACCCTTCACAGCTCTACTCCAGGCTCTACCATCCCCACTACTACTTCAACCCCCTCTTCTACCACCAGCACCACCATTACCACCAGTTCCACCATTATTACTACTACCATCTCCACTTCCCCCAAGCTCCAGTCCCATCTTAAGTTGAGTTAGACATTTAGAAAATGATTAGAGAGTACTCAAACGAAGTAGTTTTTTCCCATATTAACACCGACTCTACAATCGAGACCAATAACCTTGTTGATATACGAGATCTGTATCGTATTCCAGCGACTTACGACCTCCGAGCCACACTCCCCAATGAAACGAATGTACCATCGACCCAATGTGTGGACTCCTATTACCCTTACCACCCTCGAATATAGGGTCTGCCTTCTTTTTCATGCCTTCATCATCACCCTCTTAGGATTCATCGGAGTTGGCCTAACCCAAATGGTGCCAAACTCCTATATCTATACTATCTCCTTCATTGCCTTTTTTCATGAATTCAGTGTCCCCCCTACCATTAACTGTTTCTTTTCCTTATTCTCTATGTGTCGATCCAGGGAATCAGGACTCCTGCAAATAAACAAACAACAGAACCGAGTGATTGAGAAACGATCCTTGATGAAGACCTCTTTAAGCAACAAGGGAGGGCATTCACTGTGGTTCTTAATTCATCCGAGACCTTGATACCCATCTAATTCCGGATTGGGCCGTAGCCTCCCGATCAAATTTAGTCATCAGGGAATTATCACGGAAGCGTCTCGAAGAATTGGTAAAAATCATCAAAAAAATACCAGCAAAAGAATGGGGCCTCAAGCTCATGAACAACCAGACTTGTTTGTACAACCATAAATGTATGTCCTGAACTTTTCAATTAAATCGTACTATATCAAATTTCTCTTCTGACTTAGTTGTGTGCTTCTTTCACTGTCTCTTATCAAACCAAGTCCAACACCTGACATTAACCAAACCCTACCAACTTCTTTTTTCGAAACCAACACTCCACAAGAAATAATCACTAAAACCCCAATTATTGTTCAACCTATCTCGACTATCCCGATGAGTGAACCCCCCCCCCACTATTATCCCAACACCATCCTTAACATAAATAAGCCCCTTAGACATGCCACTTTCCGAGAGAACCAACCCTCTCCAAGTGAAACAAAGACGTTAAAAATCCACAGCTAAAACAACAACAAAAATTCCTTCGGGACCATCCAGTCCCCAACCCGAAGTCACTCCTTCTGCAAAATCCCCAGTAATCATCTTTGACATGAAACTAACTAACGAG
Source organism: Panax notoginseng (assembly GCA_016801055.1). Taxonomy (NCBI): domain Eukaryota; kingdom Viridiplantae; phylum Streptophyta; class Magnoliopsida; order Apiales; family Araliaceae; genus Panax; species Panax notoginseng. The sequence continues at coordinate 3,669,758 of CM029015.1, read as the reverse complement.
ACAATCGAAACCCAAAACACAACAAGAAAAGAGTCTGAAGACCTCCCTCCAACTAAAAAACCTCGTAAAGAACAATCACCCAAACTTCAATCTCCCCCTCGATCACCTCAATGAACCGAACCCTCCATCAGCTAAATCTAAGAGGCTCGAACGCTTAGAGTACAGGCAGCAAGCTGCCATGGCTAGCTATAAAAAAGAAAGAAGCAAATTACCAAGATATTCGATGTCTTGGGATGCACGGAGGAACAGAAGGCTCCATTCGCCACCTTTATGTTCCGCGGTGAGCCAGACTACTGGTGGGAGTCTGTGAAGCGTACCCAGCCTGACGCACTCAACATGTCCTGGGAAACATTTCAAAAACTGTTCAATGACAAGTACTTTCCTGAAAGTATTCGTCATATGAAGGAGGTGGAGTTTATCATACTGGAACAAAACAACATGACGGTGTCCCAGTACGAGGCGAAGTTTGCAGAGTTATCCAGGTTTGCACCTCATTTGGTCGAAAATGAGGAACGAATGACAAGGATATTTCTGAGAGGTCTAAAACCCGAGATTCGGCAATATCTTGTCTCTCATAAATTTTCTTTATATTCAGATGTTGTAAACAGGGCTTAATTATTAGAGCGAGATAATGAGTATGTGCAACCGAGGGACCACAACCAGGGTCATACCGATGGCGGCAGTCATCGAAGCAATGAAAACCAGCAGGGAGAAAAATATTCGGACAAAAGCGGTAACCACTTTGGTGGTAATCGTGGTCGTGATAATAGAAGGAGCGAGTCGGGAGGAGATTTCAAGAAGAGAAGGTACAACAATGATAACGTGAAGACGTCAGCACAAACATCAACTGTTTCTAGGGGAGGAGAACGACCACAGGTCGTATGTTACAAATGTGGGAAAGAGGGACATATCAGCCCAAACTGCCCACAACAATCCAAGGTATGTTATAACTGTGGAAAGGAGGGTCATATAGCTCGAGAGTGTTCTGTAGCAAAACCAAGTTCAGCGGGGATGGTGACTCCAAAAGTTGTCCCGGATAAGTCGAAATCAGCGGTTCCTGGAAGGGCGTTTGTCGTGACTGGCCAAAACGCGAGAAACCCGAACGAGGTGATCACGGGTAAGCTAATCTTGATTTCTTGCGAAGTTTATACTTTACTAGATACCGGTTCTACCCATTCTTTTATCTCTCCTGCTTGTGCTCAACGTTTAAACTTGACTCCGGAGAAATTGGACTTTAACTTATCTGTTGAAACTCCGTTGGGTGAAACCTTCGTTACATCTACAGTTTATAAATCTTGCATGATCCAAGTTGGCACTATCACATTACCTGTTGATCTTATCTCTTTAAAGATACTTGCTTTTGATGTGATTTTAGGAATTGATTGGTTAACCACTCATCATGCTAAAATTGATTGTTTTCGTAAGGTTGATAGTTTCCATATTCCTAACCAACCTATCATACGAATTCAAACTACTAAACCACTAAAATCAGTCACTGTCATATCAAGCCACAAAGCTATTCGTTTATTGAAAAACGGATGTCAAGCTTTCTTAGCCCATGTTATGGATTTGAACAAAAACACGTCAGATTTGAATAATATTTCTGTTGTTAGAGAATTTCCTGACGTATTTCTTGAAGAATTTCTTGGCCTACCTCCAGAGCGTGATATTGAATTTTGTATCATCTTTGAATCCGGTACAAAACCCACTTCTAAAATCTCATATCGAATGGCTCCTATTGAACTTCGGGAGTTAAAAACCTAACTGTAGAAGTTTGTACCCGAGCCTTTATCTGGTGACTTCCTTTGTGGAATGCACTAAAGCCAAACTCTCCGTAGGGGACGCCATATTCGTGTGGTAGTAAACTGATAGGTGTCATTGTGACGTACTATCCAAGATTGGGATATGAGTCATAGTTGAGAGCAACCTAAGTCAGTAATCGAAATACGTAGTTTTCTGGGCTTAGCTGGTTATTATCGGAGATTCGTGGAAGGATTTTCTAGAATCACTACTCCGTTAACTCAGCTAACTCGGAAGGATACAAAATTCGGTTGGAGCGAGGAATGCGAGAAGAGTTTCCAATAGCTCAAGAGGAGACTCATTTCGGCACCTGTTCTGACAATACCATCTGGTTCGGATGGATTTGTTATCTATAGCGATGCTTCAGGCAAAGGGGTAGGATGTGTTCTCATGCAACATGGGAAAGTCATAGCCTATGCCTCACGACAACTCAAAGAATATGAGAGGAATTATCATACTCATGATTTGGAGTTGGCAGCAGTCGTTTTTGCGTTGAAGATCTGGAGACACTACCTGTATGGGGAGAAAGTGGAGATCTATACAAATCATAAAAGCCTCAATTATTTCTTCACCCAAAAGGAACTCAACATGCGGCAACGACGTTGGCTCGAGCTGTTGAAAGATTACGATCATATCATCCTGGAAAAGCAAACGTAGTAGCTGACGCATTGAGTAGAAGATCATATGCGGGTACGAGTGCAATGTTGTTAACACAAAGGCCCATTTTGTATGACTTGCAAAGGATGGAGATAGAGATGAAGGCTCCAAGTACCCACATGATGATATCAAATATACGAGTAGAACCGACTTTAATCAATAAAGTTAAAGTTGCTCAAGCTACGGACATGGAGCTGATGCGTATGAAGAAGAAAGTGCAAGAAGGTGTTATTCCAGAAGCAAGAATCGATGAAGAAGGAATACTTCGAGTCAACTCCAGACTTTGTGTTCCTAACGATTTTGACTTGAAGCATAGAATAATGATGGAGGCACACAACACACAGTTTGCAATCTATCCTGGGAGTACCAAAATGTATCACGATCTTCGACATACATTTTGGTGGAGCAATATGAAAAGAGAGATCGCAGAGTTTATCTCGAGATGTTTAACTTGTCAACGTGTAAAAGCGGAGCATCAAGTACCAAAGGGTCCATTGCAACCACTTGAGATTCCGAAATGGAAGTGGGAACACATTACTATGGATTTTGTTAGGGGTCTTCCCAAGGTTTCTCAAGGCATAGATGCGATTTGGGTTATTGTTGATAGATTAACCAAGTCCGCTCATTTCTTGCCGATACGTGAGACTTATTCCCTTGAACGTCTTGCTAGTAGGTATATGAATGAGATTGTGAGATTTCATGGCATGCCAGTATCCATAGTTTCGGATCGTGACCCAAGATTCACTTCACGATTTTGGGTTAGCTTGCAGAAAGCTATGGGCACGGATTTACGATTTAGTTCGGCATACCATCCTCAAACGGACGGATAATCAGAGAGGACTATTCAAACTCTTAAAGATCTATTAAGACTTTGTGTCCTAGATCTCAAAGGGAGTTGGGATAAGTACCTACCATTGGTGGAATTCTCCTACAACAACAGTTATCAGGCGAGCATAGGTGTGGCTCCATTCGAGGCGTTGTATAGAAGAAAATGTCGTTCTTCAGTATGCTGGGACGAGGTGGGTGAAGCAACATTGTTGGGACCAGAGTTGGTACGCATTACTACAGAGAAGATCCAAACGATTCGACAACGTATACAAACGGCACAGGATCGACAAAAGAGTTATGCGAATCTTCATCGGAAGGACGTGGAATTTAATATTGGGGATCATGTATTATTACGTGTTGCACCATGGAAGGGAGTTACAAGATTTGGGAAGAGAGGAAAGCTCAATCCAAGATTTGTTGGTCCATTTGAGATTCTTGAGCGAATAAGAAATGTGGCATATAGACTCGCATTACCTCCAAGCATGTCTCGTGTTCATAATGTTTTTCTCATATCTATGCTTCGTAAATATGTTAAAGACCCAAACCACATTATTGAGTTAGAACCAGACGAGATAGCTGAAGATTTAACGTACGAGGAGGTACCTGTTAAGATCTTGGATAGGAAAGAGCATGTCCTACGCATGAAGGTTATACCACAAGTTAAGGTTTTGTGGAGAAACCATGCTATTGAAGAAATGACCTTGGAGTTGGAATCAGAAATGAAAGCGAGGTATCCTCACCTTTTTGAAACATCAGGTACGTACGTCAATTTCGAGGACGAAATTTCATAAGGAGTGGAGGTTGTAAGACCCCAACTTATTAATGAATAAAATCAAATTTTCTCTAAATATTATTGTGAATAATAAGGGGTTAATTTGATATAATACTTTGGTTATGGGTGAAATGTACAAATTTTGCAAAATAAGCAAGTGGTTATAAAATATTCATTTTGTCGGGGAATATTCGTTTGGTCGTGGAATATTCTTGCTGTCGAGGAATATTCGTACGACGGCGCAGCCTTGTGTGGGCCCCATAACGGAAAGCGATTGGATGAAGAAAACGACAAGTATAGATATTTATAAATAACGGCGTAGTTGTTACCGTTAATACTGTTAGAATACCCGGTGGTTAAAATACAGTAGCACACGGTATTGCACCAATTATTGATTCTTACGTAAGAAGGCACTACTCAATAATTGTTACAGTAGTTATTGTTCAATATTTTATTTTATTGATTCAATAATTATTGCGTTGATATTTTATATTATTGTTGTTTCAATAATTGTTGCTGCACAGTATTTTCCATTATCAGATCAATAATTCATATTATTTGAATAATATTATTAGATAACATTATTGGCAATGTCTAAAAAGTTCTGTCTAAGGAGAGGTTTGGTCATCTAATTGCGCGCCAGTAAGGAGAAATCCTTACTGGAAAGCCCCCTCTTTCCTAGGAACGGCCTGGTTGTCATAAATGTGATTCTGTAATATTATTTGTGAATAATTAATTATTGATTCATATGATAAGGAAATATTTATTTTATGTGGATATAAATGAGGGATATATTTTTGTGGTTAAAAATGAAAGAGTTAATGTTGAGGTTTTTATCAGTATTTTTGTCGAAATGGAGGTATTAAAAAACAGGGTTTTTGAGATATTTTACGGGGGTTATAATTTTTAATCCGACCGTTGGATCGTGATAATTTTTGGATATGTTATACATATATAAGTTGAGTATATGTCCACAAATTTTGAACCGTTAAAAATGAACGTATGATTTATTATGAATTTTACGAGATGACTGGTTCAGAAATTATTGAATTTTCGGAGTTTATCATTTTGATAGAAAATTCTAGAATTAGTGGGCCCCACTCTTGATTGGTGAAGAAATATGTTGAGATTTTTATTCAAATGTGGTGGGTGGAAATAGTAGCAGGTAAAGCCATCAGGTTGCAGGTTAAGTCTGCTTCGGCGTGCTAACATTTTCCTATAAATAGAGGGCTAAGTTAGAAATGAAAATCACACCAGAAACAAGGTTTCTCTCTTTCTCTCTCTAGATTATTAAGTATATTTTGTGAGTATTTAGATACTTTGAGAGTTTCTATTCATCAGAGCAAGTTTCTTTCAGCCTTATACCGGTATTCCGACCAGAAGTACTGATATTTTGAGGTAAGGGATATTATTTTCTTCTTAAATGATATTATTTTCTTCAATATCATTATGCTGAAATATTAACATGAGTTTTTATCAAATTTAGAACTTTTTGTGTCGGAGTTACTATTCACGTATACGGCACTATTCACGTATACGGTACTATTCACGAATACGGCACTATTCACCGAAAAATAAAAAAAAAATTCCAAGATGTCTATTATGGTTACTATCTTTGATTGTATCCATGTTTTGATCTTTATTTTTGAATTCTGCTTCATAATTGATTATTATGAAGTATTATTGATCTTGGATAAACTGTTATACGAATCCCTAGTATTTGTCCTTCTGTCTCACTAGATTCGTTCTCTTTAAAATATTTTTCATCATCCTCAGTCCTAAATGATGATATTACTGAATATCTTTGGCCTGTAGTGCAAAGATGTATGATTACTTGATGAATATCTTTGGTCTGTAGTGCAAAGATGAACAGGTGTTGAGATGAACATGACTGACAGGTGATACAAATGAATATCTTTGGCCTGTAGTGCAAAGATGAATATTTGTATAAAGATGATTATTAATTGATGTTACAGGGATAAAATATTGATGATGGACTTTTAAATCTTAAAAGATAGTAGAATTCTTTCTCTACTTGACTCTTCTAATGGTTTGCTATTTCCGCTGCAGTTGTTGATCTAAAACTTGTTGTCGATTACATTCTATCAGATTTTTCCCTGTTGAAGACTAACGAGTATTTGTTGTATATTATCTTAATCATAATATTCTTTACTGGGCTAGTTGAGCTCACCCTTTTCCTTTTTGTTCCATTTTTCTTCTCAGGAGGTGAGAACATAGCAGGATCTAGTCGGGGTATGGAGTGATGGTTCTAGAAAGATGTTTTAGCAGTCCTCACTATTTCCATAAAATAGTGTTTGAATAATTGTAATAAGGATTTATTTGAGTGTGGATATTGTCTAGAAGACAATATTTGTATTTAAACTCACAGTAAGTGTTGTTGTATTTTGCACGACAATTGTATTATTGAAGTTGTAGTTTGCTTTCTGTACCATATATTTGGCGACTCAGAATGGGTGTTGTATACCTATTTTGGGGGCGTCACACTCCTGACCAACAACGGTGATCAATGGAGATGACTCCCTCTGAACTAACTGTTCCCTAACAACATGTATGTCTCGGGGCTCCTCCTCTGTAGGTACTATAGGTAATCGGGGTTCTTCCTCCCCAACTTGACTAGCTTCTCCAACATTCGTCATCCTGACAATAAAATTTTAAGTTTTAGTTACTAAGTCGTACTAACGAGCACATAAATTAACACATAAACACATAATGTATTTTATTATCTTCAATGAATTACCAAAAATTCATTTCTTAAAACTCGATAAGAGTTTTCCTTACTATCTTCTTTCTATAAGGCTACTACCTAAGGTTGTTCTCCCACCTAACGTTCATAACCTACGGCTTTGATACCAACCTGTGACACTCCTAAATCCGGTACTTCCATTTTCACAGGATTTGGTGTTCACGAAACAAATATCATCTATCTATCTACCCATAAAAATGCAAACCATGCAATAGATAGAAATAAAATCTTCCCTTAAGGGTTACAACATCTGAATAATAATAATATAATCCCAGGTTAAACTAACCTTAAACATCTGTGCAGAATCATAAACAAATAAGTCTTAAACAATAACATTAACTCAAGTCTTAAACAAATACATCGTCAAATAAAACAACAGGTCTTCACCACTTGCTAATTTTGCCCTTGCCTTTACTAGTGAAAGGTTCATCAGTTCTTTCGTTCTTAACTGCAATGTTATTATAAAGCAAGAGTGAGCACAAATTCCCACAAGTATAAAAATGAAATAACAGTATAATAACATGCGAATAATTCAAGACATCTGAATAAAAACTCAACTTTTGAATCAAGAGTGAATAACAAGAATCAAAAAAATTCTGAGGGTCATAAGACCTTGAACTATGTCCTAGGTTAACAAGAGTTATACTTGAAACCTTTAACAGTCATAAGACTATGGACCTTCTTCTCGTACTTAGGGGGATCAGCCCTTAGTACCATACTGTGCACAATATCTTAACGCTAAAGCGTAAATAATCCCCTATACAGGGTTTTTCATCTCAGTTTGACATTCGAGTCCGCACCAAAAGAAGTTTGGTTTGGATAATTCATCAAGGGTTCTGAAATTTAGAACGCTCATCAACTATGGACTAGTTGAATCATTAAGGTTTCACTAGTCTAATAAGGTTCAACAATAATGATATTCAATTTGAATAATAATCTTAAGAAGTATACAATAGGACAATTATTGTATAACTGAATCATGCTTTGAAAAGATAATAAATCTTTAATATAACATTTAAACTTGAATAATAGTAATGATAATTTACTCGAGATAAATAATAAGCTTGAACAATAATGACAAGTAAGGTTAGGAAACTTGCTCAAATTTAAGAGTTTAAGTTTAGGAAACTTGCCTCGTGCATAGATTATACTTTAACTAATCACGTTCTTTGGATTAAATCCTACATACCATTCACATTCACAATACCAGTTAATTATAACTTAACTAATCATCATAAACTCATTCTCTTTGTCTACTTTGATTATTGACTATACTTAATCAATTTACCACTTTGTCACATAATTTGCACTTCATGAATTATCAAGCTAATTATGTATTCAATAATTCAATTCACATGTAATTATGTTATTTGCACGTTAAACAACTATTTTATCATCACATTATACTTCTAACATGTTTATATGTTCATTACATTAATTCACTAACACATTGTTAGGCTTAAACATTTTAAAAAAATCTCATTCTTGAACTTTCTAGATAGTGGCACTGCGGCGCCACTGTTATACTTTATCTTCGCGCTGCGGCGCCGTGGCGCTGCAGCCAGACACATGGCGCTGTGGCGCTGTGGCGCTGCGGCGCGGATGTTTAGGCGTAAGTCTGGCGCCGCGGCGCGGCGAACCAGAAACTGTTCTGAAATTCGCGAAAATTGCAGAACACAGCCAAAAACTCAAATTTAATTTATTACTACACGAATTTAGACATACCCACATGTTATAATTCATGTATAATCATAATGCAACATCTATAAAGTAATTTTAACCCATTAAAACATATAATCACAGAATTAAAACATAAAATTTTCCTCTGTTCTTGATGTTCTTGAAGTTTTTAACATAAATTCCTAAAATTCAACGCCACAGATTTGTTATAAAGCCAAATCCGTTCATTTAAAGTTTGGTCTCTTCATATTAACATGCACAATAATATACGAGTGTAAAATCTACGAAAATATTTATGTTTGACATACTAAAATCACATATAAGGCCATAAGGCAAAAAATCCAAACTCTGTATATTTTTGAAATAGCAAGTCATCAGATTACGAAACTTAGGATATGGAATCATGCAATATATATATATATATATATATATATATATATATAAAACATGTTATGTTACTCGTATTATTACATATATCCTTATAATAACACCAATTCCCAATTCACAGAGATTAACAGAAGTTTTGAAAGCCATTTTCTAGAAAACTCAATTACGTAAAGTAGGAATTGAGAAGGAGAATTACCCGGAGTATAACTAATGGAAGAGATGATCAGTGGTGATTCTTTCACAAGTAATTCATAATTATACACTCAAACTTTCTCTCAGACTTCTCAAACTCTCTAATTATCTCCCTCTCTGATTTGCAGACTTAGAAATAATAAGGAATGAGAAGAAGATGTCGTAATAAAAGACTGGCGCATTGTGGTCAGTTAACCCAGTCATGGGTAACTGATCCCAACTCCCAATAAGACCTTGTTTGGCTAGTTAAATAAATTACAAAACCATTTAATTTAATAAAACCTTTACCATATAGTTTAAATCATGTCACACCCACTTGTACAATAATTCATATATCTTATTTAATTTATTATAAATACAATATAATAATTTCGCATAGTCACATAATTAAATATCTCATTAATAAATAATGACAATTTATTAAATCTCTAATTAATAATTACATTAATTAAATAACATCATGCTTAATTAAATATTTCATTTAATTCAATAAGCTCACATAGTCATATACTTGAATAATAAAATTTCTCTACAATAATTTAATAAATGTAACACATATAATTAAATTAATCTACCACAATTGCATCAATTAATTATTTAATCCAATAATTAAATCATCGAAAAATATTTATTTAATTCAATAAATATTAAAATTAATTTACAAAAATCTCGTTCGTCACACCAGATCTCCAACTTCAAATCTCCTCAACTTTAGCCCCTTATTATAATGTTTGGTCATTTTCCTATTGTAGATTGCTAGTCTTACCAAGGCTGATTCTCGAACCTCCTCCAATAAGTCAAGATTGGGGCGAAGACCTTCATCATTATATAGCTCCTTAAACTGACTAACCTGAAGTGAAGGAGACCCGATCTCAACTAGAACATGGGCATCAGTCCCATAGGCCAACCTGAATGGTGAATCTCCTATCGTTGTCCTAGGAGTAATTTGATATGCCTATAAACACTAATAAACTCCTTGGGCCACCTTCCTTTGACTTCGTCTAGCTTTATTTTAATTCCAGTTAAGAGGTTCCGATTGATAACCTCTACCTGCCCATTAGATTGAGGATGAGCAACTGATGTTTTTCGATGTTGGATTCCCAAATCCCTTAGAAACTCTTCGAATTTAGACCATACGAACTGTCTTCTATTATCCGATAATATTGTCATAGTAATTCTGAACCAAAAAATAACAAACTACTTTAGAAACTTCAAACACTCCTGTTCGATGATTGACTTAAGGGGTTTATCCTTTACCCACTTGATTATTTAATCGATAGCCATGACCACAAAGCTGACTTGCCCTTTTGCCCTTGGTAATAGACCCAAGTGTCGATTCCCCACACTGCATATGGGATCGAGGATAAAACTGATTATAATTCGTTAGGCGACTGATGAGGAACATGGTTATTCAACTGGCACTTAAGGCACTTCTGTACATACTCATTCACCTCCTAAAAGATGTTTGGCCAATAATAACCATGTGATCACCACAGATGCCTTCGTGCACCTCCTGAAGTGAGTATTTCGGTATTTAATTTTCTTGGCTAGTATTCGATCCGAAGGTAACACTCCATCTACTATCCAAGTAAGGTGTGAGCCAACTATCTGATCGTTCCACTACCAAGACTTTTGACCTTTATATAATCGAAGCATCATGAACCTCCAAATAAACTGACCCACTAAAAGAGTTCACATCCGTCGTGGCTATTCTGGCCAAAGCATCAGCAACAGTGACCTGTCAACTCCCTAAAAAGTATATAAATTGAAGAAGTGCAGCCGACTTCTGACTTCGACAAGGTACTTCGTCATCATTGCCCCCCGAGCCTCATATTCCCCTGAAATTTGTTTGACCACAAGCTGCGAGTCACTGAAGATCACCAACCTCTGTACCTTAAGACTTTTTGCCAATTGTAATCCTGCCAAAATCACCTTATATTCGGCTTCATTATTTGTTGCTTTAAACCTGAAGCGAATAGCCTATTGTACCTTAAACCCCTCTGGATTGAAAGTAGTATGCATACAAGCCAATCATGTTTGATGATAAAATATATACTTTGTAACAATCTTATTCATTTATTAATAAAAAGTATTAATTTATTAAAGACTTTTAATTATCTACATGACGCTGCTTTATAATATGTGATAAATCTATAGTTTTAAGCAATGTTTTTAGAATAATGATGATGATAATTCTAATGAGAACTAAATTCTTAGAAAGTTTAAAAACTAAAATAGTTCCCAATCGTTGGATTACTAAATTGGGGATTAGTGAATCCGGATAGATTGGTACATACGTTGCTTGCTCATTGGATGAGGATGATTGATCTTATGATCATTTGTGTGGAGACACTAAAGCAAGTATGTAGGTGCTTATTAGAGAATAAGTTAACTGAACGTGGCTCGCTAAGGAATACCTAATGGAGTTTTACTTACCTGTCAATAGGAATTCATGTAGTGATAGTAGTACAAGTGATCCTTGGACTTGAGATCATCATAGTATCTTGTGTATGATGAATTATACTTTGACTTATTTCTTAAGACCCTTAGGGTATATCAAAGGGTATGCTTGGGTATAATAAGTTGTACATGGAGATAATGTATGATCAATAAAGAATCTACCACTTCTAGTAAAAGAAGAGAAATGTCCTACGTGATTCGATAAATGACAATCCAGTAGTCCTTGGCCAAGGCAGAATAAAATTAGAAAGGAGTTTCTAATTTGCATTATTTGGAGTTGTGTATTTAAGAGTCGAAATACATATAATTAAATAAAATAAGACTTGACAGTAATTTCATGTCTTATATTTAATTGGGACATTATATGGTGGAATGATTGAATTGTACGGTAACTATTTACTCAAAAGTTCTTTTATGATTAATGTTGAAATCTATATTATCTGGAAAGTCGTTAATCGCTAGGGAGGCTTATCCCTATTGTAAAACAAATATTATTTATTTAAGTAAATTAATAGTTTAATTTATTTATTTAAATAAAATTAGAATTGTTTTAATTGATTTATTCACAACCGGTTTAATATGGAGAACCTAAAGGGTCACACCATAAAAGGAAAAATAATTATTTAAGAAGTTAATGGCATAATCGTAATAATAAGTTAAATATATTTAATTTAATCTATGATGATAGAATAAATTAAATAGCTTAATATTTATTATTTAATATTTTAGAAATATTAAATATAAATTAATAAGAAGAGTCTTATTATTATTATTACTATTATTATTTAATTCCTAAAAGAGTTTGAGAATTAATTAATAAAAGTACTCTCATATATTCCTAATAAGATTAGGAGGTTAAATTAATTAAAAGAGTTTAATTAATTATCCCTAATAAGATTAGGAAGCTTAATTAATTAAAAAAATTTAATTAATTAAATAATACCCTATTTTCTAATTAGATTAGAAAGGTTAACTGATATCTTTATAAGAGGAGTCTTATATCAGATATCAAGATAGAGACGTGATTCCAATTGTTGGAGAGTACGTCTTTTCTATGAGAGATAGAAAAACTATAGTTTTGCAAAACACCCATCTTCTTGAATCTTTCTTCTTCCTTGGTGGATCACCTCTAGAGGCCAAATACTTGGGTGGCTAACATTGATCAAAGGAATGAATCAAACCCGATGGATTCAAGTTGAACGCAAAAAGTATTGGAGGTGAACTTATACCTGAGAAAGCTCGAATCTTCAAGGGTATAATTCGTGTTCTTTATCTTTTCGTTTTAAAACTATGATTTTTCATGCTTCCGCTTATTTTGTGCAATTTGATTGCGTTAATTAATATTACAAACCTAACAGTTGTATTAGAGCCAAACCTTTATGCGAATTATTAATTATTTTAATTTGATATGTATATTGATATATGTTTAGAATAATTTAATTAGACATAATTTATTGTATAAAATTTATTATATATAATAATAATAATAATAATAATAATAATTATTATTATTATTATTATTATTATTATTATTATTATTATTATTATTATTATCGTTCGTGAAGTCTGTTCACGAAGTTGGTTATACGTGAAGCCAATTCACGAAGCCGATTATCGCTTATAAAACTGATCCTGTAACAGGTGAATTGTTTTTTTTTTGTTTTGAAAACGTGGCTCAGAAGAGTGGAGATTCATGAATCATATGGGGATTCACGTGAATCAAGAAAAGAAACATGATTCCTGAACCTTTTACATGATACATGATTCTTAGTAATCATATATATATATATATATATATATATATATATATATATATATATATATATATATTATTTTTAATTATTTTATAATTAAAAAATTATTTTAATTTTAAAATTGGATTTTATGCTAACTAATTAGAGTTTTAATTGGATTTCATGATAACTAATTGGAATTGAAATTGGATTCCATGTTTCTTAAAATAAAGGAGTTTATTTGTGAATATAAAAGTGAATCCATGTTTCCTTAAATAAAGAAGTTTATTTATATATGGAATAAGATTTCATATTATTCAAAATAAAGGAGTTTATTTGTGAATAGGAAAGTGAATCCATGTTTCCTTAATTAAAGAAGTTTATTTAGATATGAAATAAGATTTCATATTATTAAAAAAAAAAGGAGTTTATTTGTGAATAAGAAAGAAAATTCGTGTTTACTTAAATAAAGGAGTTTATTTAGATATGGAATAAGATTTCATATTATTCAAAATAAAGGAGTTTATTTGTGAATAGAAAAGAGAATCCGTATTTTTTTAATAAAGAAGTTTTTTACTTGGAGTTGAATTCCATAATTAATTAAAATAAATGAGTTTATTTTGATTAAAATAAAATAGTTTATTTAATTCAAAACTGGATAAATTAAAATAAAATAGGTTTATTTTGATTTAAATTTGGATTAAAATAAAGGAGTTTATTTTGATTCAAAATTAAATTTTATGCTAACTAATTTTACCCATTAAATGATATCAATATATATATATATATATATATATATATATATATATATATATATATTAAATGTTTATTATTAATGAGATGAATTTATTTATTGATGCATATGGTGATGTGTATGATAATAAATGAGATTGATTATGGACTATTGACCAATGTAATTGAATTTTATTTTAGTTGGATGCATGAATGTATGAGTTTTATTAAATATGGTCTGCGTACCTCGTCTTCTCTAATTTATCTTAATGTAAATTCTAACTCCCTCCTATGTACTTCCCCTTTATTGCTGATTAAGGTTTCTATTTATTTTAAATAGTTTTGTAATAAGAATAGTTAGAATTAATTTTGAAGAATTGGAGATCAAGGAACAAGGAGCGCTTGAAGACCCGTTTGTAATGGAGCCCAAGTTTAAATGTAATAGTTATATTTAAATTTAATCCTTGCACCATAGGTTTGACCTTTTGGTTCATTTGGTGGCTCTAGTGAACCAAACTAGAATAAAGTCCATAATCAATCCGGGTAGAATATAGTATTCTATATGTGCATGCTTATACTATATATATATATATATATATATATATATATATATATGTGTGTGTGTGTGTGTGTGTGTGTGTGTGTGTGTGTGTGTGTGTATGTGTGTGTGTGTGTGCATGTGCGCTAAACAAGATGAGACAAAATAATAACATGCAAACCCCTCAAATTTTTTATATTAAGTCCTTAGCGTTCAAAGATATTTGGAATATCGAACATCGCCTTCTAGCATGATAAAAATAATAGAGTATCAATTAATTATTATAAGTTTATTATGTCACCACAAGGCTTATCTTAATTCTTTGAAATGTTAATTTTATCACATTTGATGCTTATAAAAAAATTGAACAATGTTGTTTTGTTATGTCACCACAAGGACAATATTTTTCTTTTTTGAATATATGGAGTGCAAGGTTGGACTTAACTTGGATAATTTTGATTCGGATGTGCCACCACTTGATCAAAATAATGTAAGAGGCGAAATACAAGGAGTTGCATAGTTGATGTAATTGACAAGAGTTGTCTACCTATTTATTTATATATAGTTTGTTGTGTCACCACAAGGCTATATAAATTTAAAATGAGATCCTTATTCTCACTAGCATATCTTCAATTAGATATTGCCGAACTATATATTGAGGGTAATATAGTTTGAAGAAAATAGTGGGAGATACCAATTTAAAACAAGACCTAATTTATTTTGGTAATTAATAAAAGAATGTATGCTAAAATATTATTAATTATAAATTCATTTACAGAATTTTACAATGTTTAAATTACTATCACTGCGAAATATATTAGATGTTAATTAACCGGACAGAATTACTCAGATTGGTTAAGGAATTTGAGATTAGTTCTCATGGCTGAAAATCTATCTTATGTCCTTAATACGTCTTTCTTGGAATGGTTGCAGACAATGCCTCTGAGAAAGAGATTGCTACTTTTAGAAAGTGGTAAGATGATGCACAGTTGGCTCAATGCATCATGCTCGCATCCATAAGTAACGAGCTTCAGCGTCAGCATGAAAATATGGATGCTCTTACTATATTCCTACACATCAAATAGTTGATGGTGAGGAAAGTAGGACTGATAGATATCAGATATCTAAGGAGCTCTTCTGATCTAGAATGACCGATGACACTATAGTACAGATAAAAGTCCTTAACATGATCAATTTGATTGAATAATTAGGACAACAGGTTTTGTCATGGATAGAGAGTTGAGTCAAGATTTGATTTTGCACTCACTCCCGGACTCCTTTCATAATTATTGTGAATTTTTATATGAATAAGCTAGATATCAGCTTCGCTGATTTGCTTAACATGTTGAAAAATATTAAGAGTCGTCACTTTCCAACCAAGAAAGACCAAGTCCTACTAGTAGGGGCCAAATGATCTTCTGAAAAGAAGAACGATTCAAAGAAGGTAAATAGAAAAGAAAAAACAAAGGATATTAAGAACAAAACTAATACGGATATTAAAGGAGTTTGCTTCCACTGCAATAAGCCTGGACACTGGAACGAAACTGTAAGAAGCATTTTGTAGAGGCTAACCAGAAGAAGTTTAGTGAAGTTTCGGTTATAAATACAATTTTATTCATGATTTGAAATAAAAATTTTCTTTAAGTTAAGGTTCTACTTGGATATTGGATACCTACTTTGGTTATCATAAATATAGATTTATGAAGGGACCAAGCAGAAGTAGAAAACTAAACAAAGGGATAAATAATCCTATGTGTGAAAAATGAAGCAAATGTTGCTGCATTAGCCATAGGAACTTATTATTTAGTATTGCCTACGGGCAAGTCTATTAAGTCAATAAGTTGTTATTGTATTCTAGTTCTCAATGGAAACATTATTTCCATTTTATTGTTGGACAATAAAATTTTTGGTATTATAATTAAGAACAATTGTTGTTCTATTTATAATAATAATATTTTGTATAGTACTGAAATATTACTTAATGGATTTTGTGTACTTGATTTACGTGAAAATATATTTTACAAATTGAACAAACTAGTTTCAGAAATGGAGATGATCATTTAAAGAGTTGAATGTGTGTATTTGCTGAAATACAAGTGTGAATAATTTGAAATGTTCAAAGAATTTAGAAATGAAACAATTGGCAAAGTATTAGGATTCTTTGATTAGACCGAGGAAGGAATACTTGTGCAATAAGTTTCTAGATCATCTCAAATGGTTTTCTCATAATAGACGCCTACTGATACCCAATAATTAATTGATGTATCTAAATGGAAAAGTCGTACCTTGTTGGACATGGTACGGTCCATAATGATTTGACCGACATTCCAGTATCCCTCTAGGTCATGCCCTAGAAATGGCTGCATATCTATGAAAAGATAACCTCAAAATCCAGCCCCAAGACTCCATAAAAGTTATGGACATGGAGGATTCCTAATCTTAAGTATGTTAAGATAAGGGGTTGTCCAACTTATGTGAAAAGGTTTCAAAGGATAAGCTTGGGACAAGATTTGACAAGTACTGATTTGTGGGACATCCTAAAGTAAGTTTAGGGTATATGTTCTATAATCCTACTTAGCAAAAGGTGTTTGTTACGGAACATGCTACCTTCTAAGATAAAGGTGTTTATCATTGAAGGGGCTAGTGGAAGGATAATAGAATTTTGAAGAGTTCAAGAACCACAAAACACTATAAGTCAAATAAGAGGAACTTGTAGATAGACCTATTGTACCACAACCGAATCGTAAATTTAGAATAGTACCGAAGATACCTGGGAGGTATGGATTCATCATAGATGATGATGATGAGGTACGTATTATAGAAGATGATGATCCAGTTACATACGATGAGGTAAGAGTTGTAGACATTCAAAGAAATAGATTGAAGCAAGCTTCTCAAAAATGGAACATTCGTTTTGATGAAATAATCAAAAGAGTTTAATTTTTTCAAAAACAAGAATAAACCTAATGTATACAAAAGTTCAGTGGGAGCGTCGTGACATTTCTAGTATTATATGTTGATATATTACGGATAAGGAATGACATACTAATGCTACAATCAGTAAAGATAAAGTTGTCTAAACATTTCTTCATGAATGATTTGGGAAGAGTATCTTAATTGGGGATACAAATTTATATAGATAAATTCAAGAGGATGCTCGACTTAACCCAAGGAACGTATATTCATTTGATGCTAAAGTCGTTTAGTATGGCAAACTCTAATAGATGTCTTATGTTGATGAGCCATGGAGTGTATCTCTCTTAATAGTCCCCATAGACTCATAAAAGAGAGATCACATGAGTAACTATCATGTATGCAATGAAATGTACGAGACCTGATGTTGATCAGTTATATTCTGGAGAAGTTCACTATGAGTTAGTGAAAAATATTTAAAAGTACTTAACCGATACTAAGGATGTGATTAAAATTTATGGTGGGTCTAAATTAAAACTAGAGGACTTAATAGACTCAAGTTTTTTTTTCAGACAGACCAAGACGACAGAAAATTCACTTTAATGTAAAGGGTTACCTTGAACAGTGGTGTAGTGAATTGGAAAGGTTTCAAATAGCAAAGAGTTGTTGGATTAGTGATAAAGACAAAGTATATAACTATAAATAAAGCTGTAACTTGATTGTTTGGATGAAAAGTTCATTATAGAACTAAAAATAGTTCCTAAGTCTCATCTTGGATCTAAACATGTGTTGCGACACTTTCATTTAATTATAGGAATCATTGAAAGATGGAAAATCACTATAGAGATAGTGGACTCTCAAGAACAACATTACATATTCATTAACTAAAGCTTATCCAACAGCAGGATAATCGTCACTTAGAGAAGAAGGGTATGAGATACCATGACGATTGGCTTTAGTGCAAGTGGGAGATTGAAAGTAGTATGCATACAAACCAATCATGTTTAATGATAAAATATATACTTTGTAACAATCTTATTCATTTATTAATAAAAAGTATTAATTTATTAAAGGCTTTTAATTATCTACATGATGCTGCTTTATAATATGTGATAAACCCATAATTTTAAGCAATGTTTTTAGAATAATGATGATGATCATTCTAATGAAATCTAAATTCTTAGAAAGCTTAAAACTAAAATATTTCTCAATCGTTGGATTACTAAATTGGGGATTACTGAATCCAGATAGATTGATACATACGTTACTTGCTCATTGGATGAGGATGATTGATCTCATGATCATTTGTATGGAGACACTAAAGTAAGTATGTAAGACCCCAACTTATTAATGAATAAAGTCAAATTTTCTCTAATTATTATTGTGAATAATAAGGTGTTAATTTGATATAATATTTTGGTTATGGGTGAAATGTGTAAATTTTGCAAAATAAACAAGTGGTTATAAAATATTCATTTTGTCGGGAAATATTCGTTTGGTCGTAGAATATTCTTTTTGTCGGAGAATATTCGTACGACAGCGGAGCTATTTGTGGGCCTCATAACGAAAAACGGTTGGATAAAGATAACGACAAAAATTGAGTTTTTATAAATAACGGTGTAGTTGTTACCGTTAACATTGTTGGAATACCCGGTGGTTAAAATACAGTAATACGCGTGGTTGCACAGTAGCACACAGATTGTACAATATTTTTGAATTATTGATTCTTACGAAGGAAGGCACTACTCAATAATTGTTACTGTAGTTACTGTTCAATATTTTATTTTATTGATTCAATAATTGCTGCATTGATATTTTATATTATTGTTGTTTCAATAATTGTCACTGCACAGTAATTCCTATTATCAGATTAATAATTCATATTATTTGAATAATATTATTAGATAGCATTATTGGCAATGTCTAGAAAGTTCTGTCTAATGAGAGGTTTGGTCACCTAATTGCGCGCCAGTAAGGAGAAATCCTTATTAAAAAGCCCCCTCTTTCTTAGGAACGGCCTGGTTGTCATAAATGTGATTCTGTAATATTAATTGTGAATAATTAATTATTGATTCATATGATAAGAAAATATTTATTTTATGTAAATATAAATGTTGGATATATTTTGTGGTTAAAAATGAAGGAGTTAATGTTG
Organism: Panax notoginseng; assembly: GCA_016801055.1. Classification (NCBI taxonomy): domain Eukaryota; kingdom Viridiplantae; phylum Streptophyta; class Magnoliopsida; order Apiales; family Araliaceae; genus Panax; species Panax notoginseng. Next base: position 3,650,147 of record CM029015.1, on the reverse strand, counting down.
AGGTGTTTTATCAATATTTTTGTCGGAATGGAGGTATTAAAAATCAATCAGAGTTTTTGAGATATATTGTGGGGGTTATAATTTTTAATCCGATCATTGGATCGTTGTGATTTTTGAATATGTTATACATATATAAGTTGAGTATATATCCACAAATTTTGAACCGTTAAAAATGAACGTATGATTTGTTATGAATTTTAAGAGATGACTGGTTCAGAAATTGTTGAAGTTTTAGAATTTATCATTTTGGTGGAAAATTCTAGAATTGGTGGGCCACACTTTTGGTTGGTGAAAATGTGCTGAGATTTTTATTCAAATGTGGTAGGCTTGAATAGTAGCAGGTAAAGCTATCAGGTTGCAGGTTAAGTCTGCTTCGGCGTGCTAACAATTTCCTATAAATAGAGGGCTAAATTAGAATTGAAAATCACACCAGAAACAAGTTTTCTCTCTTTCTCTCTCTAGATTATTGAGTGTATTTTGTGAGTATTTAGATATTTTGTGAGTTTCTATTCATCAGTGTAAGTTTTCTTCAGCCTTATACCGATATTCCGATCAGAAGTACTGATATTTTGAGGTAAGGGGTGTTATATTCTTCTTAAAATGATATTTTCTTCAATATCATTATACCGAAATGTTGGTATAAACTTTTTATCAAATTTAGAACTTTTTGTGTCGGGATTACTATTCACGTATACGTTACTATTCACGTATACGACACTATTCACGAATACGGCACTATTCACCAAAAAATGAAATTTTCTTCTTTTTGTCCAAGTTGTCTATTATGGTTACTATCTTTGATTATATCCATGTTTTGATCTTTATTTTTGAATTCTGCATCAAAATTGGTTATTATGGAGTATTATTGAACTTGGATAAACTGTAATACGAATCCCTAATATTTGTTCTTTTATCTCACTGGATTCGTTTTCTTTAAAATATTTTTTGCATCATCCTCAGTCCTAAATGATGATACTACTGAATATCTTTGGCCTGTAGTGCAAGGATGTATGATTATCTGATGAATATCTTTGGCCTGTAGTGCAAAGATGAACAGGTGTTGAGATGAACATGACCAACTAGTGATACAAATAAATATCTTTGGCTTGTAGTGCAAAGATGAATATTTGATTCAAGATGTATATTGATTGATGTTACAGGGATAAAATATTGATGATGGACTTTTAAATCTTAGAAGATAGTAAAATTCTTTCTCTACTTGACTTTTCTAATGGATTGTTATTTTCGCTGCAGTTGTTGATCTAAAACTTGTTGTCTATTATATTTTATCAGATTTTCCCTGTTGAAGACTAACGATAATTTGTTGTATATTATCTTAGTCATAATATTCCTTACTGGGCTAGTTGAGCTCACCCTTTTTTCTATTTTCTTCTCAGGAGGAGATAGTATAGCAGGAACTAGCCGGGGTATGGAGTGACGATTTTAGAAAGTTATTTAGCAGTCATCACTATTTTTGTAAAATAGTGTATCAATAATTGTAATGAGGACTCCTTTTGAGTTTTTATACTCTCTATTTGTATTCAAACTCACAGTATATGTGTTGTCGTATTTTGCACGACAATTGTATTACTGAGGTTGTATTTGTTTTTGTTCCATGTATTTGGCGACTCAGAATGGGTGATGTATACCTATTTTGGGGGTGTCACAGTTGGTATCAGAGCCATAAGTAAAGAGCACCGAGCCTCTCGCTGGTGACTTCTTGTTGATGAGGGATGCACCGAAGCCAGACTCTCCATAGGGGACGCCGTTCTGCGGTGGCAAACTGATAGGTATCATTGTGAGGTGCTGTCCACGGTTGGGACATGAGTCACAGTTGGTATCAGAGCTTAGGGATATGGTCTATGGCGGAGATCGGGAAATAGAACTAGGAGGGGAGAGACGAGTAAATCCTTCGCTAATGTGTCCTACCTAAGCTTATTTGTTGGTTGGCCATAATATAGGGATATTATGTGATATGTTAATTTGTTTAATTAACCCTTGTTTTATGGCAGTATTTGAGAATGGCAGCCGAGAACGTTAACAATGGAGTATACGAGACTGTGGAATAACCTTTGATCACCACCCAGGGGAACGTGCAACAGGAAGGCAATATTCCTCCTATAAACAACACTACCGAGCAAACGATGAATGATGGAATGTTTAGGAGTTTTTTGCAGTTCATACAAAATCAGACGAGGGAGACTCGTATACAAAATACGGGTGGAAATGCTAGCAATGCGAGGCTTGTCACAGCCAAGCAGTTCAAAGAGTTGGGACTACCATAATTTAAGGGAAAGCCGGATCCGATCATGGCAGAAACGCGGGTCAAGCAAATTACCTAGATATTCGATGTCTTGGGATGCACAGAGGAATAGAAGGTTCCATTCGCCACCTTTATGTTCCGCGGTAAGGCAGACTACTAGTGGGAGTCTATGAAGCATACCCAGCCTGACGCACTCAACATGTCCTGGGAAACATTTTAGAAACTGTTTAATGACAAGTACTTTCCTGAAAGTATTCGTCATATGAAGGAGGTAGAGTTTATTAGACTGGAACAAAACAACATGACGGTGTCCCAGTACGAGGCGAAGTTTGCAGAGTTATCCAAGTTTACACCTTATTTGGTAGAAAATGAGGAACGAATGACGAGGATGTTCCTGAGAGGTCTAAAGCCCGAGATTCGGCAATATCTTATCTCTCATAAATTTGCTTTATATTCAGATGTTATAAACAGGGCTCAATTATTAGAGCGAGATAATGAGTATGTTCAACCGAGGGACCACAACCAGGGTCATACCGGTGGCAGCGGTCATCGGAGCAATGAAAACTAGCAGGGAGGAAAACATTCAGACAAAAGCGGTAATCACTCTGGTGGTAATCGTGGCCGTGATAATAGAAGGAGTGAGTCGGGAGGAGATTTCAAAAGGAGAAGGTATAACAACGATAACGTGAAGACGTCAGCACCAACATCAACTGTTTCTAGGGGAGAAGAACGAGCACCGGTCGTATGTTACAAATGCGGGAAAGAGGGACACATCAGCCCAAACTGCCCACAACAGTTCAAGGTATGTTATAACTGTGGAAAGGAAGGTCATATAGCTAAAGATTGTCTTGTTGCGAAACCAAGTTCAACGGGGATAGTGACTCCGAAGGCTGTTCCGGACAAGTTAAAGTCAGTGGTTCCTAGAAGGGCATTTGTCATGACTGTCCAAAACGCGAGGAACCCAAATGAGGTGATCACGGGTAAGCTAATCATAAACTCTTGCGAAGTTTATACCTTATTAGATACCGGTTCTACCCATTCTTTTATCTCTCCTGCTTGTGCTCAACGTTTGAACTTGACTCTGGAGAAATTAGATTTTGACTTATCTGTTGAAACTCCGTTAGGAGAAACTTTTGTTACATCTACTGTTTATAAATCTTGCTTGATTCAAGTTGGTACCATCACATTACCTGCCGATCTTATTTCGTTGAAAATTCTTGCATTTGATGTGATTTTAGGGATTGATTGGTTAACCACGCATCATGCTAAAATTGATTATTTTCGTAAGGTTGTTAGTTTTCATATTCCTAACCAACCTGTTGTGCGAATTCAAACAACTAAACTATTAAAGTCAATCACTGTCATTTCAAGCCATAAAGCTATTCGTTTATTGAAAAACGGATGTCAAGCTTTCTTAGCCCACGTCACGGACTTGAACAAAAACACGTCAGATTTGAATAAAATTTATGTTGTTAATGAATTTCCTGACGTATTTCCTGAAGAACTTCCCGGTCTATCCCCAGAACGTGAAGTTGATTTTTTTATTGACCTTGAACCTGGCATAAAGCCCATTTCTAAAACCCCATATCGAATTGCTCCTATTGAACTTCAGGAGTTAAAGGTCCAACTCCAGGAGTTGTTGGACATTGGTTTTATTCATCCTAGTACATCTCCTTGGGGTGCTCCAGTGTTATTCGTAAAGAAGAAAGATGGTAGTATGCGACTTTGTATCGACTATCGGGAATTGAACCATGTCACCATCAAGAATAGGTATCCACTACCTCGCATTGATGACCTGTTTGACCAGTTGCAAGGAGCACAATTCTTTTCAAAGATCGATCTTCGTTCTGGATATCATCAGCTAAAGATTAAAACTGAGGATATTCCAAAGACTGCTTTCAGAACTCGGTACGGGCATTATGAATTCTTAGTCATGTCTTTTGGATTGACTAATGCTCCTGCTGCTTTCATGGATATGATGAACCGTGTGTTCAAAGAATATTTGGATTAGTTCGTTGTTATCTTTATTGATGACATCCTCATCTATTCCAAAAGCCGTGAAGATCATGAAAGCCATTTGAAGCTGGTACTGCAAAGGCTTCGTGATAACAAGCTATATGCCAAGCTGAAGAAATACGAGTTTTGGCTTGAAGAAGTAGCATTCCTTGGGCACGTGGTGTCAAAACATGGAGTATCTGTCGACCCGGCGAAGATTGAAGCCATACAAAGTTGGGAGCAACCGAAGTCGGTGACCGAAGTACGTAGCTTTTTGGGCTTAGCTGGTTACTATTGGAGATTCGTGGAAGGATTTTCTCGAATCGCTACTCCGTTAACTCAGCTGACTCGTAAAGATACAAAATTCGGTTGGAGCGAGGATTGTGAGAAGAGTTTTCAAGAATTCAAGAGGAGACTCATTTCGGCACCTGTTCTGACAATACCATCTGGTTCGGATGGATTTGTTATCTACAGCGATGCTTCAGGAAAAGGGTTAGGATGTGTTCTCATGCAACATGGGAAAGTCATAGCCTATGCCTCGTGACAACTCAAAGAATATGAGAGGAATTATCCTATTCATGATTTGGAGTTGGCAGCAGTCATTTTCGCCTTAAAGATTTGGAGACACTACCTGTATTGGGAGAAAGTGGAGATCTGTACGGATCATAAAAGCCTCAAATATTTCTTCACCCAAAAGGAACTCAATATGCGGCAACGACGTTAGCTTGAGCTATTGAAAGATTACGATCATACCATCCAATATCATCCTGGAAAAGCGAACGTAGTAGCTGACGCATTGAGTAGAAGATCATATGCGGGTACGAGTGCAATGTTGTTAACACAAAGGCCCATTTTGTATGAGTTGCAAAGGATGGAGATAGAGATGAAGGCTCCAAGTACCCATATGATGATATCAAATATACGAGTAGAATCGACTTTAATCGATAAAGTTAAAGCTGCTCAAGCTACGGACATGGAGCTGATGCGTATGAAAAAGAAAGTGCAAGAAGGTGCTATTCTAGAAGCAAGAATCGATGAAGAAGGAATATTTCGAGTCAACTCCAGACTTTGTGTTCCTAACGATTCTGACTTGAAGCATAGAATCATGATGGAGACACACAACACACCATTTGCAATCCATCCTGAGAGTACCAAAATGTATCACGATCTTCGACATACATTTTGGTGGAGCAATATAAAAAGAGAGATCACAGAGTTTATCTCGAGGTGTTTAACTTGTCAACGTGTAAAGGCGGAGCATCAAGTACCAAAGGGTCTGTTGCATCTACTTGAGATTCCAAAGTGGAAGTAGGAACACATTACTATGGATTTTGTTAGGGGTCTTCCCAAGGTTTCTCAAGGCATAGATGCGATTTGGGTTATTGTTGATAGATTAACCAAGTCCGCTCATTTCTTGCCGATACGTGAGACTTATTCCCTTGAACGTCTTGCTAGTAGGTATATGAACGAGATTGTGAGATTGCATGGCATGCCAGTATCCATAGTTTCGGATCGTGACCCAAGATTCACTTCACGATTTTGGGTTAGCTTGCAGAAAGCTATGGGCACGGATTTACGATTCAGTTCGGCATACCATCCTCAAATGGACGGACAATCAGCGAGGACTATTCAAACTCTTAAAGATCTATTAAGACTCTGTGTCCTAGATTTCAAAGGGAGTTGGGATAAGTACCTACCATTCGTAGAATTCTCCTACAACAATAGTTATCAAGCAAGTATAGGCATGGCTCTATTCGAGGCGTTGTATGAAAGAAAATATCGTTCTCCAGTATGCTGGGACGAGGTGGGTGAAGCAACATTGTTGGGACCAGAGTTGGTACGAATGACTACAGAGAAGATCCAAACAATTCGACAACGTATACAAACCGCACAGGATCAACAAAAGAGTTATGTGGATCTTCATCGGAAGGACGTGGAATTTAATATTGGGGATCATGTATTGTTACGTGTTGCACCATGGAAGGGAGTTACAAGATTTGAAAAGAGAGGAAAGCTCAATCCACGATTTGTTGGTCCATTTGAAATTCTTGACCGAATAGGAAATGTGGCCTATAGACTCGCATTACCTCCAAGTATGTCTCGTGTTCATAATATTTTTCACATATCTATGCTTCGTAAATATGTTAAAGACCCGAACTAAATTATTGAGTTAGAACCAGACGAGATAGCCGAAGATTTAACGTACGAGGAGGTACCTGTTAAGATCTTGGATAGGAAAGAGCATGTCTTACGCACGAAAGTTATACCACAAGTTAAGGTTTTGTGGAGAAACCATGCTATTGAAGAAATGACATGGGAGTTAGAATCAGAAATAAAAGCGAGGTATCCCCACCTTTTCGAAACACCATGTACGCACGTCAATTTCGAGGACAAAATTTCATAAGGAGGGGAGGTTGTAAGACCCCAACTTATTAATAAATAAAGTCAAATTTTCTCTAATTATTATTGTGAATAATAAGGTGTTAATTTGATATAATATTTTGGTTATGGGTGAAATGTGCAAATTTTGCAAAATAAACAAGTGGTTATAAAATATTTATTTTATCGGAGAATATTCGTTTGGTCGTGAAATATTCTTTTTGTCGGGGAATATTCGTACGACGGCGCAGCTATTTGTGGGCCCCATAACAGAAAACGGTTGGATGAAGATAACGACAAAAATTGAGTTTTTATAAATAACGGCGTAGTTGTTACCGTTAACACTGTTGGAATACCCGGTGGTTAAAATACAGTAATACGCATGGTTGCACAGTAGCACACGGATTGCACAGTATTTTTGAATTATTTATTCTTACGAAGGAAGGCACTACTCAATAATTGTTACAGTAGTTACTGTTCAATATTTTATTTTATTGATTCAATAATTGCTGCATTGATATTTTATATTATTGTTGTTTCAATAATTATCACTGCACAGTATTTTTCTTTATCAGATCACTAATTCATATTATTTGAATACTATTATTAGATAGCATTATTGGCAATGTCTAGAAAGTTCTGTCTAAAGAGAGGTTTGGTCACCTAATTGCGCGCCAGTAAGGAGAAATCCTTATTGGAATGCCCCCTCTTTCTTGGGAACGGCATGTTGTCATAAATGTGATTCTGTAATATTTATTGTGAATAATTAATTATTGATTCATATGATAAGGAAATATTTATTTTATGTGAATATAAATGTTGGATATATTTTGTGGTTAAAAATGAAGGAGTTAATGTTGAGGTGTTTTATCAATATTTTTATCGGAATGGAGGTATTAAAAATCAATCAGGGTTTTTGAGATATATTGCGGGGGTTATAATTTTTAATTCGACCGTTGGAACGTTGTGATTTTTGGATATGTTATACATATATAAGTTGAGTATATATCCACAAATTTTGAACCGTTAAAAATGAACGTATGATTTGTTATGAATTTTAAGAGATGACTGATTCAGAAATTGTTGAAGTTTTAAAATTTATCGTTTTGGTGGAAAATTCTAGAATTGGTGGGCCACACTTTTGGTTGGTAAAAATGTGCTGAGATTTTTATTCAAATGTGGTAGGCTTGAATAGTAGCAGGTAAAGCTATCAGGTTGCAGGTTAAGTCTGCTTCGGCGTGCTAACAATTTCCTATAAATAGAGGGCTAAATTAGAATTGAAAATCACACTAGAAACAAGTTTTTTCTCTTTCTCTCTCTAGATTATTGAGTGTATTTTGTGAGTATTTAGATACTTTGTGAGTTTCTATTCATCAGTGCAAGTTTCCTTCAGCCTTATACCGATATTCCGATCAGAAGTACTGATATTTTGAGGTAAGGGGTGTTATATTCTTTTAAAATAATATTTTCTTCAACATCATTATACCGAAATATTGGTATGAACTTTTTATCAAATTTAGAACTTTTTGTGTCGGGGTTACTATTCACGTATACGGCACTATTCATAAATACGACATTATTCACCAAAAAATGAAATTTTCTTCTTTTTGTCCAAGTTGTCTATCATGGTTACTATCTTTTATTGTATCCATGTTTTGATCTTTATTTTTGAATTCTGCTTCAAAATTGATTATTATGGAGTATTATTGAACTTGGATAAACTGTAATACGAATCCCTAATATTTGTTCTTTTATCTCACTGGATTCGTTTTCTTTAAAATATTTTTTGCATTATCCTCAGTCCTAAATGATGATACTACTGAATATCTTTGGCCTGTAGTGCAAGGATGTATGATTATCTGATGAATATCTTTGGCCTGTAGTGCAAAGATGAACAGGTGTTGAGATGAACATGACCTACTGATGATACAAATGAATATCTTTGGCTTGTAGTGCAAAGATGAATATTTGATTCAAGATGTATATTGATTGATGTTACAGGGATAAAATATTGATGATGGACTTTTAAATCTTAAAAGATAGTAAAATTCTTTCTCTACCTGACTCTTCTAATGGATTGCTATTTCCACTGCAGTTGTTGATCTAAAACTTGTTGTCTATTATATTTTATCTGATTTTCCTTGTTGAAGACTAACGATAATTTGTTGTATATTATCTTAGTCATAATATTCCTTACTGGGCTAGTTGAGCTCACCCTTTTTTCCATTTTCTTCTCAGGAGGAGATAGTATAGCAGGAACTTGTCGGGGTATGGAGTGACGGTTTTAGAAAGTTGTTTGGCAGTCCTCACTATTTTTGTAAAATAGTGTATCAATAATTGTAATGAGGACTCTTTTTGAGTTTTTATACTCTCTATTTGTATTCAAACTCACAGTATATGTGTTGTCGTATTTTGCACGACAATTGTATTACTGAGGTTGTATTTGTTTTTGTACCATGTATTTGGCGACTCAAAATGGGTGATGTATACCTATTTTGGGGGCGTCACAAAGTATATAGGTACTTATTAGAGATTAAGTTCACTGAACGTGACTCGCTAAGGAATACCTAATGGAGTTTTACTTGCTTGTCAATAGGAATTCCTGTAGTGATAGTAGTACAAGTGATCCTTGGACTTGAGATCATCATAGTATCTTGTGTATGATGAGTTATACTTTAACTTATTCCTTAAGACCCTTAGGGTATATAAAAGAGTATGCTTGGGTATAATAAGTTGTACATGGAGATAATGTATGATATGATCAATAAAGAATCTACCACTTCTAGTAAAAGAAGAGAAATGCCCTATGTGATTCGATAAATGACAACCCATTAGTCCTTGGCCAAGGAAAAATGAAATTAGAAAGGAGTTTCTAATTTATATTATTTGGAGTTGTGCATTTAAGAGTCGAAATGTAAAACCCCAACTTTTATGAATAAAGATGAATTTTCTATAAATATCATTTTTGAATATTATGGAGTGAATTTAATATAATGTTATAGTTATGGGTAATATTTATAAATTTTACAAAGTACACAAGTTGTTATATAATATTCGATTGGTCGGGAAATATTCGTTTTAACACCGAATATTCGTACGACGGCACAATCATTGGTGGACCCCACAACGAAATTATTGTCGGATTGAAAAAACGACAAAAATATCTTTTTATAAAATAACGGTGAAAATTTTACCGTTAACTGTTAGAATACCTGGTGGTTTAAATATAGTAATGGCGAAAGTTTTACCGTTAAGTTGTATTTAAATTTTGTATCATGTATTTGGCGACTCAAGATGGGTGATGTATACCTATTTTGGGGGCATCACAGGTTGTATCAAAGCTTAGGGATATGATCCCTGGCTGAGATGTGAGACAAAAACTAGGAGGAGAGAGACGGAAAATTCCTTCGCTAGTATGACCTACCTAAGTTTATTTGGTATTTAATTGGTCGGTCAGAGTATAAGGATAATATGTGACATGTCAATTAACCCTTATTTTGTGGCAGTATTTGAAAATGACATCTGAGAATTTTGAGAATAGCAATGGAGCACAGGAGACCGTTGAGTCTCCATAGATCAACAATCAGGATAATGTACATCAGGAAAGCAACAATCCTCATGCAAACAACAACATTGACCAAATGATGAACGATGGAATGTTCAGAGGCTTTCTACAATTTATGCAACATTAGGCAAGAGAGACTCCTATCCGAAATGCAGGTGGAAACACTGGTAACTCTCGGATGGTCACTACTAAACAGTTCAAGGAGCTGGGACCACCGGAGTTTTTTGGAGAGCCAAAACCACTTAAGGCGGAGACGTGGATAAAGCAGATCAACAAGATATTTGATGTCTTGGGATGCTCCGAGGAGCAAAAGGTTCCCTTTACCACCTTCATGTTGCGGGCAGAATCAGATTACTGGTGAGAATCTGTAAAGCGTACTCAACCTGCCGCACTGAAGATGTCTTGGGAGAAGTTCCAAGAACTGTTCAATGACAAGTACTTTCCCGAAAGTATTCGTCACATGAAAGAGATAGAGTTCATTAAACTGGAGCAAAATAACATGACCGTGTCACAGTACGAAACCAAGTTTGCTGAGTTATCCCGGTTTGCGTCCCACTTAGTTGATAATGAGGAAAGAATGACGCGGATGTTTCTAAGAGGTTTGAAACCCGAGATACGTCAATACCTTATCTCTCACAAACTTTGCTTGTATTCAGATGTTGTGAATAGGGCTCAGTTATTGGAACGTGATAATGAGTCAACCCAACCAAAAGAGAGCAGCCGGCAAAATGATAATACCAGTGGTAGCAGTCATCGAAGCGGTGACAACAAACGTGGAGGGAATCAACATGCCAGAAATTGTAACCACTTCGGTGGTAATCATGGCCAAGACAATAAGAGTGGACATTTCAAGAAGAGGAGATTCAACAATAATGGAAAGGCGTCAACACCAGCACCAGCACCTGTTGTTAAGGAAGGAGAACGAGCACATATCATATGCTTCAAATGCGGAGGGGAGGGACACATCAGTCCAAACTACGCGATGCAGTCCAAAGCGTGTTATAATTGTGGAAGAGAAGGTCACCTAGCCCAATTTTGTTGTGCACTGAAGACAATTCCAGCTGGGATGGAGGCACCAAAGGTCGTCCCAGAATAGTTAAAACAGGTACTTCAAGGGAGAGCATTTGCCATGACCTCCCAAAAAGCAAGGAACCCGAACGAGGTCATCACGGGTAAATTTATCATAAACTCTAGCGAAGTCTATACCTTATTTGATACCGGTTCTACCCATTCTATTATTTCTCCTACTTGCGCTTAACGTTTAAATTTGACTCCGGAGAAATTAGACTTTGACTTATCTGTTGAAACTCCGTTGGGAGAAACCTTTATTACATCCACTGTTTATAAGTCTTGTTTGGTTCAAATCAGTACCCTCACATTACCTGTCGATCTTATTTCATTGAAAATACTTGCATTTGATGTAATTCTAGGGATTGATTGGTTAACTACTCATCATGCAAATATTAATTATTTTTGTAAGGTTGTTAGCTTTCATATTCCTAACCAACCTATTATGCAAATTCAAGCAACCAAACCATTAAAATCAATCACTGTCATCTCAAGCCATAAAGCTATTCGTTTATTGAAAAACGGATGTCAAGCTTTCTTAACTCATGTCACGGATTTAAACAAAAATACGTCAGTTTTAAATGATATTTCTATTGTTAATAAATTTCCTGAAGTATTCTCTGAAGAACTTCCTGGCCTACCCCCAGAGTGAGAAATTAAATTTTGTATCGAACTTGAACCTGGTACAAAACCCATTTCCAAAGCCCCATATCTAATGGCTCCTATTGAACTTCAGGAGTTAAAGACCCAATTGCAGGAGTTATTAGATATCGATTTCATTCGTTCTCGTACGTCTCCTTAGGGTGCTCCTGTTCTATTAGTGAAGAAGAAAGATGGGAGTATGTGACTTTGTATTGATTATCGAGAGTTGAATCATGTCACCATCAAGAATAAGTACCCATTGCCACGTATTGATGACCTGTTTGACCAGTTGCAAGGCGCCAAATTCTTTTCAAAGATCGATCTTCGTTCCAGATATCATCAGTTAAAGATTAGAACCGATGACATTTCAAAGACGGCTTTCAGAACTCGGTACGGGCATTATGAATTCCTAGTCATGTCTTTTGGATTGACCAATGCTCCTGCTGCCTTTATGGATATGATGAACCGAGTATTCAATGAATATTTAGATCACTTTGTGGTCGTCTTTATTGATGACATCCTCGTATATTTCAAAAGTCGTGAAGATCATGAGAAACACTTGAGGCTGATACTCCAAAAGCTTCGTGAAAACAAGCTTTATGCCAAGTTGAAGAAATGCGAGTTCTGGCTTAAGGAAGTAGCATTCCTTAGGCACGTAGTATCAAGTCATGGAATAGCTGTTGACCCGGCAAAGATTGAAGCTATTCAAAGCTGGGAGCAACCTAAATCAGTGACCGAAGTACGTAGCTTTCTCGGCTTAGCTGGTTATTATCGGAGATTCGTAGAAGGGTTTTCTCGAATCGTTACTCCATTAACTCAGCTGGAAAAATACAAAATTCGGTTGGAGCGTAGAATGTGAGAAGAGTTCAAGAACTCAAGAGGAGACTCATTTCAGCACCTGTTTTGACAATACCATCTGGCTCGGAGGGATTTGTCATCTACAGTGATGCTTCGGACAAAGGGTTAGGATGTGTTCTCATGCAATATGGAAAAGTCATAGCCTATGCCTCTCGGCAACTTAAAGAATATGAGAGGAATTATTCTACTCATGATCTAGAGTTGGTAGCTGTTGTCTTCACACTTAAAATTTGGAGGCATTACTTGTATGGGGAGAAAGTGGAGATCTTTACGGATCATAAAAGCCTCAAATATTTCTTCATCCAAAAAGAACTCAACATGCGACAATGACGTTGGCTTGAACTGTTGAAAGATTATGATCATACCATTCAATACCATTCTGGTAAAGCGAACGTAGTAGCTGACGCATTGAGTAAAAGATCATATGCGGGTACGAGTGCGATATTGTCAACGCAAAGGCCCATTTTAAATGACTTGTAAAGGATGGAGATAGAGTTAAAGACTCCAGGGACTCATGTGATGATAGCGAATTTACGAGTAGAACCGACTTTAATCGATAAAGTTAAAGTTGCTTAAGCTACAGACCTGGAGCTGATGCGTATGAGAAAGAAAGTGCAAGAAGGTGCTATGCCGGAAGCAAGAATCTATGAAGAAGGAATACTTCAAATTAACTCCAGACTTTGTGTTCCTAACGACCCTGATTTAAAGTATAAAATTATGATGGAGGCGCACAACACACCGTTTGCAATCCATTCTGGGAGTACCAAAATGTATCATGATCTTCGACATACATTTTGGTGGAGCAATATGAAGAGAGAAATCGCGGAGTTTATCTCAAGGTGTCTAACTTGTCAACGAGTCAAGGCGGAGCATCAAGTACCAAAAGGTCCATTGCAACCACTTAAAATTCCAGAATGAAAGTGCGAGCACATTACCATGAATTTCGTTACCGGTCTTCCCAAGGTTTCTCAAGGCGTAGATGCGATTTGGGTCATTTTTGATAGATTGACCAAGTCGGTTCATTTCTTACCTATACGAGAAACTTATACACTTGAACGTCTTGCTCGTATGTACATAAACGAGATTGTAAGATTGCATGGTATACCAGTATCCATAGTTTCTGATCGAGACCCAAGATTCACTTCAAGATTTTAGGTTAGTTTGCAAAAAGATATGGGCACGAATTTACAATTTATTTCGGCTTATCATCCTTAAATGGATGGGCAGTCAGAGAGGACTATTCAAACTCTTGAAGATCTATTAAGACTCTGTGTCCTTGACTTCAGGGGAAGTTAGGACAAGTTTTACCATTGGTGGAGTTTTCCTACAACAACAGTTATCAAGCAAGTATTGGCATGGCCCCATTCGAGGCGTTGTATGGAAGAAAGTGCCGTTCTCCAGTATGCTGGGATGAGGTGGGTGAAGCAACGTTGTTGGGACTGGAGTTGGTACGTATGACTACAGAGAAGATTTAAACGATCCGACAATATATAAAAACCTCACAAGATCGACAAAAGAGTTATGCTGATCTTCATCGAAAGGACGTAGAATTCAATATTAGAGAACATGTGTTGTTACGTGTTGCTCCATGGAAAAGAGTTACGAGATTTGAAAAGAGAGGAAAGCTCAATCCTCAATTCATTGGCCCATTTTTAATCCTCGAACGAGTAGGAGTTGTGGCCTATAGACTCGCCTTACCGCCAAGTATGTCTCATGTTAATAACGTTTTTCACATATCTATATTACGTAAATATGTGAAAGACTCGAACCACATTATTGAGTTAGAACCGGACGAAATAGCGGAAGATTTAACGTATGAAGAGGTTCCTGTTAAAATATTGGATAAGAAGGAGCATATTTTACGCTCCAAGGTTATACCTCAAGTCAAAATTTTGTGGAGAAACCACGATGTTGAGGAAATGACCTGGGAGTTAGAATCTGAAATGAAATCAATGTATCCTTACCTCTTTGACATACCAGGTACGTACCCTAATTTCGAGGGCGAAATTTCATAAGAAGGGGAGGTTGTAAGACCCCAACTTTTATGAATAAAGATGAATTTTTTATAAATATCATTTTTGAATATTATGGAGTGAATTTGATATAATATTATAGTTGTGGATAATATTTATAAATTTTGCAAAGTACGCAAGTTGTTATATAATATTCGATTGGTCGGGGAATATTCATTTTAACAGGGAATATTTGTACGACGGTACAATCATTGTTGGACCCCACAACGGAATTTTTATCGGATTGAGAAAATATCAAAAATATCTTTTTATAAAATAACGGCAAAAGTTTTACCGTTAACTGTTAGAATACCCGGTGGTTAAAATATAGTAATATACGGGGTTGCACAGTAGCACACTGTATTGCACAGTATTTTTGAATTATTGAATCTTACGTAAGAAGGCACTACTTAATAATTGTTACAGTAATTATTGTTCAATATTTTATTTTATTGATTCAATAATTTTTGCGTTGATATTTTATATTATTGTTGTTTCAATAATTATCACTGCACAATATTTCCCATTATCAAATCAATAATTCATATTATTTGAATAATATTATTAGATAGCATTATTGGAAATGTCTAAAAAGTTTTGTCAAGGAGAGGTTTGGTCACCTAATTGCTCGCCAGTAAGGAGAAATCTTTATCGAAAAGCCCCCTCTTTCTTGAGAACGGCCTGATTGTCATTATTGTGATTTTGTAATATTATTTGTGAATAATTAATTATTGATTTATATGATAAGAAAATATTTATTTTATGTGGACATAAATGATGGATAGAAAAATATTTATTTTGTGTGGTTATAAATGAAGGAATTAATGTTGATGTGTTTTATCAGTATTTTGTCGGATTGGAAGTATTAAAAAATCAAATCGGTGTTCTTAAAGCTCTATTGCGTGAGTTATAATTTTAATCTGACCGTTGGATCGTTGTGATTTTTAGATATGTTATGCATATATAAGTTGAGTATATGTCCACAAATTTTGAACCGTTAAAAATTAACGTATGCTTTGTTATGAATTTTAAGAGGTGTTAAAAATTGTCCGTTTGTGAAATTCGGATATTTTTTGTTTGGAATTTGGATAAACTTTCTTTTGCAGAGTTGTAGAGAATTTAATTTCGTGTGGAATGGAGATAAAATTCATATTTTTCTGATAAAATGACAATTTATTATGAATTATTGAAGTTTCAAAAATTAAAATATTTTTATTAAAAATATGGGTGGGACCCACTTTTGGTTGTTGGGAAAGGTGACTGATTTTAGTGGGCCCCACTTGTGGTGGCTGAAATTTTTTCAAAGAAGTGTGCGTAGAAAAAAAAATATTATTTTATTATTTAGTCTCCTATGGCGTTCTAGTATTTTTCTATAAATAGACGCTTAAGTTAGAATTAAAAATTACACTAGAATCAGAGAATTCTTCTTCTATAATCTTGAGCGTATTTTTTTAGAGTTTTAGAAAGCTTTGAACGTAGAAAACAGTAAAAGTTTTCGTCAAAAATATCCCCGCTATACCAGTTAGAAAACTCTTCTTTTCAAGATAAGGGATGTTATTTTGTCAATATTCATTTGAAATAATATTTTCTTCCATACTCTGTAGTATGTAAGTAATATTATTTCGTTTCAAATTTTGAATTCTATACTCGTTTGTTAAAATTTTGGCTTCTATACTTCATGAAATTAGTAGAATATCCTTGATATTTGCGCTTCATCCAGTATCTTTTTATGAAAATATTATTCTGAGTATTCTTGATAAGTTTTAACTTTTTCATGCCGGAGTACTATTCACGGGGTTACTATTCCTGAAGTACTATTCACAGGGTACTATTCACTTGAGTACTATTCATCCGGGGTACTATTCATGATAAAAATTGATTCATTTTCGGTTCAAATTATTTTTGATACAATATTATTCTTGAATTTTACTCCACAAAGCAGTATCATGTTGACAATTTGGACGTTATTGATTTCTGGATAAATTAAATTATAAATCTTTAAAAATTTATCCTTGAACTTGTTTTATTGAATTCTTATATCATTGTCATCATCTTCATGTTTATATTATGTTGAAAGTCATATGTGGTCTGTAGTGCATAGATGGACTTGGTATGATTATGACCAGGAATTATTCGGTATAATCATGACCGTAATGTTACAAATGATGTAGTAAAAGTCCTCATTGGCCCGTAGTGCATTGATAGACTGTTGGCATGATCTTGACCATTGATGAATACACGAATATCCTTGGCTCCTAGTACATGGATAATTTATGGTCGTGATACTAATGAATATCATTGGTCGTAATACATGGATGATGTGGATTATTTATTAAGCTGAGTCTCAGCGATAAAAGTGATGAAAAACCTTTTAAATCATAAAAGATAGTAGATTTTATTCTCTACTTGACTCTTCTAATGGATTGTTTGTTCCGCTGCAGTTAAACTTGATGTTTGTTATATTTTATCAGTTTAACACTGTTGAAGGCTAACGATAAATTATTCTGCATTATCTTAGTCATAATATTTCTTACTAGGCTAGTTGAGCTCACCCTTTTGCTTTCATTGTCCTCTTCAGGAAATGAGAACGTAGCCGGGACTAGTCGAGAAACGGAGTGACAGTCCAGATGATAGCATTAGTTGTCCTCACTATTCTATAAAATAGTGTGATAATAATTGTATTGAGGACTCCATTTGAGTTAAATACTGTCTTGAAGACAATATTCGTTTTAAAACTCTCAGTTTATGTTTTGTCGTATTTTACACGACAGTTGTATTATTAAGTTGTATTTGAATTTTATACCATGTATTTGGCGACTCAAGATGGGTGATGTATACCTATTTTGGGGGCGTCACACGAAATACATATAATTAAATAAAATAAGACTTGACAACAATTTTATGTTTTATATTTAATTGGGGCATTGTATAGTGGAAGGATTGAATTGTACGGTAACTATTTACTCAAAAGTTTTTTTATGATTAATGTTGAAATCTATATTATTTGGAAAGTCATTAATCGCTAGGGAGGCTTATCCCTATTGCAGAATAAATATTATTTATTTAAATAAATTAATAGTTTAATTTATTTATTTAAATAAGATTAGAATTGTTCTAATTGATTTATTCACAACCGGTTTAATATCGAGAATCTAAAGGGTCACACCATAAAAGGAAGAATAATTATTTAAGAAGTTAATGGCATAATCGTAATAATAAGTTATGTATATTTAATTTAATCTATGGTGATAGAATAAATTAAATAGCATAATATTTATTATTTAATATTTTGAAAATATTAAATACTCCCTCCGTCCCAAATTATCTATTGTTCTAGAGTTCCACACAGATACCAATATGTGTGATAAAAATACTAAAATACCCTTATGTGCTAACTTTTTTATTTTCTGCGCATGAATCTTTATTGGTGGGAATATGAAAAGGATGCTTAAAAAAGAGGAGAGACATGAATGAGAGTAATGACTATTATCAATTAGGGTAAAGGCCAAACTTGGAAAACAAAGAAAAAAAATGCATTGAAATCTTAAAAAAGCAGATATTGTGGGATAATTTTTTTTTGCTAAAACAGCAGATAATTCGGGACGGAAGGAGTATAAATTAATAAGAGAAGAGGAGTCTAATTATTATTATTACTATTATTATTATTTTATTCCTAAAAGAGTTTGGGAATTAATTAATAAAAGTACTCTCATTCATTTCTAATAAGATTAGGAGGTTAAATTAATTAAAAGAATTTAATTAATTATCCATAATAAGATTTGGAAGCTTAATTAATTAAAGAAATTTAATTAATTAAATAATACCCTATTTTCTAATTAGATTAGAAGGGTTAATTGATATCTTTATAAGAGGAGTCTTATATCAGATATCAAGATAGAGACGCGATTTCAATTGTTGGAGAGTACGTCTTTTCTATGAGAGATAGAAAAACTAGAATTTTGCAAAACACCCATCTTCTTGAATCTTTCTTCTTCCTTGGTGGATCACCTCTAGAAGCCAAACACTTGGGTGGCTAACATTAATCAAAGGAAGGAACCAACCCGGTGGATTCAAGTTGAACGCGAAAAAGATTGGAGGTGAACTTGTACCTGAGGAATCTCAAATCTTCAAGAGTATGATTCTTGTTCTTCATATTTTCGTTTAATTAATAATTGTGCATAAAGGGTGATCCGGGTATATGGTTTGTAAAATTTTAAAACTCTGATTTTTCATGCTTCCGCTTATTTTGTGCAATTTGATTGCATTCATGAATATTACAAACCTAACATGGACTTGTCAGTATTACCCCTGCACCGCTGACATCTGAGGTTGCCGATCCATCCACATACAAAGTCCATGAAGCTTGAACTAGTTGACCATTCGAGACCGAACCCACCACCTTAAGTTCATCAACCAAATCTGGTTTAAAAAAGAAACACTCCACCACAAAGTCGGCTAAGGCATGACCCTTAATCGTCATCCGAGGATGATATTCCAGAATAAACTTTGTTAATTCCATAGCCCAAGCTGCAAGTTTCCCCAAGAAGTCTAGCTTATTCAAAATTGTCTTCAAAGGTTGATCCGTATAAACCACGATGAGCCGACCTTGAAAGTAATGTGGAAGCTTCCTACTGGCTATGATTAAAGCATACGCAAACTTCTCCAAATTCGGATACCTGGTCTCTGCATCCCGAAGAGCATTATTAACGTAGTAGACCAACAACTGCTTTCCTTTCATCTCCCGAACAAAGATTGCTCCTACTGCCAACGAACTATCCACCAAATACAAGTATAGATGATCCGTAAGCATAGGCTTCACCAGTAGAGGTGTCAAAGATCAACATTGTTTGATTTCCTAAAAAGCATCCTCGCAATCTGAAGTCAACTAAAAAAAATGTCCATTCTTTGGCCCCTTCAATGTGTCGAAAAATGGTAGGCACCTTTCTGTTGATTTGGACATGAACCTCCTTAATGCCGCAATCTGACCTATCAAACACTGAACATCCTTAAACAAATTGGGGAGATTTCATATCCATAATTGCCCTAATTTTCTTTGGATTGGCTTCTATCCCCCTCTTACTCACCAGATAACCCAAAAACTTTCCTAAGCCGAGGCCAAAAGTGCACTTCATCAGGTTCAACCTGTTGTTATAATGTCAAATGATTTGGAAGCAATCCTCCAAGTCATCCAAATGTTCCCAAACTGATATGCTTTTGACAATCATGTCGTCTATATATACCTCCATGCTTCGGCCCAACTAATTTCAAAACACGTAATTCATCATCCTTTGGTAAGTAGAACCGACATTCAATAGTCCAAGCGTCATCTTCTTGTAAGCATAGATTACCCGATGCGTTATAAAATCCGTCTTCGAGATATCCTCCTTATACATCAAAATCTAGTTATATCCTGAAAAGGCATTCATGAAGCTCAAAAATGCGTACCCCGATATGGCGTCTATCAACTGGTCGATATGGGGAAGTGGATAGAAATCCTTCGAACAAGCCTTGTTCAAATTTGTATAGTCGATGCAAATCCTCCACTTCTCATTCTGCTTTCGAACCAGAACCACGTTTGCTAACCACTCGGGATAATCTATTTCAAAAATGAAATCAGCTTCTAACAACTTGGCCACCTCGTCATCTATAATCTTCTACCTCTTCGGGGAAAATAATCTCCTCTTCTACCGAATTGGTTTCCTGGCAGGATCTACGTGCAGCCTGTGCACAACAACAGATTCATCAATTCCTGGCATATCACTGGGAACCCAAGCAAAAATATCTGCATACACCCAAAGAAGATCGATCAGTCCTATTTGAAAGGATTCATGTAACCCTGTGCCAATCTTGACTATTTTATCCTTCTTCCCCGGGACCTGTGACGCCCCCAAATTCAAACACTTATATCTCAAATTCGGTGCTTCACGATCTAACTCAAATAACAATCTAAAATCTCAAACAACGGAATAATAGAATAATTTACATTGACATAATATAAATATTCTCGTCCTAATGTCTCGCAACCATGACTATCTTAATACATAACTTAAACTGTCACATAACTTAATATATAATACCAATTAAGTCTTATTACAAACATAATAACAACACGTTTCTAGCATAAAGGACTAAAGTTACTTCATAGCCTTGCCCTTGCCCATATCCTTCCCTGAAATACTGCCTTGTTTTGCCTTAACTGAAATATTTTAGGGAAGCAAAAATAAGCAACAAATTTGCTCAGCAAGTAATATAGCAATAAGGGTAAACAAGTATATAAAGTTCATAATCTCAAGGGTATAACGGTAAATGATAGTTTAATAATTTAAAAGAATAATATTGGAAGAAAGAATCATCAACTATTCCAAATCTGACTTTTGAATCGAAATAAGAGTCACTATGGACTAAAAAAAATTCAACAGAATTCAAGGGTTTCAATACTTTAAGGTTTAAAGAAGATTAAACACTGAGTAGTCACTATGGATCAAGAAATCTTGCTAGAATTAACAATATTTAATTGACAATTCAATATAAATAAGTATAACTGGTGATTAACCTATAGTACCCTACGTTATGCATAACATTTAAACAAGTTGTTTGTGCGCATGTCGGTTCCCTGACAATATAAAAATTTTCCCTTCTAAGAGGGTTGTTCATCTTAGTTGATTTATAAGATTCCGCACCAAAGTAATTGGTTTGGATCGCTTTCTAACACATGATACTAGTCTAGCCGAATCAAATGGCTTAGACAGCTTTCACAATACGCTTAAGAGTAATAAGTTCAAACTCGTAACAAGATATAAAGTTTAAGTCGAATTTTAGAATATGAATAACAATTCATACGAGTATAGATATTTGCTCAATCATTCGAAACTTGCACAATATTCAACGTGGTATAAATTTAGGAACATGCATTCAATATAAGAATCAAATGAAGTTAGAAAACTTGCCTTTATCGTAGATTACAGTTCTAAAGCTTAATGTCACTTCAATGTCCTATTGTATCATAGCTATGTATATATATATAAATTCATTAGTTACACAAACTTGCTATATACACTAACCATTCTACACACATATATTATACACATGTTCAAACACATATGATAAGTACATCTTTTCAACCCTATCTTTGCTATATAGTCTGGCCACATTTTAGCACACTATCAAACCACATCGTTCATAATCAACATTGTCTTTACATTTGGAAAACTTCATTTAGAAACCTTTTACAAGTTTTAACATCTTCATGTTATACAACTACTACACAAGTGAACACTTACAACATCATTCAAATTCTATTTTAGAACATATAATAACAACGTAAACAAGCTGCCAGGTTCAGATCACATATAAAACAGTCAGGCAACACTGCCATGTGGCACAGCTGCGCAGCTCCCTGTTTAGACCAGATTCATTTTTTTAGGCAGGGGTATTAACATATAACATATACACATGTTAAGGGATCTTGGGCTTGTTTTGGTGTCTTTTGCGTTCACTTTAAGTTATTTTCATAATTTATAGCTTTATTTAGAATTTTTATTAAGGCTAGGCGAGTTCATGCACTAAGGGTCTAACTATGAAATCATTAAACCACATGACGATGTTAAGCAACCTTCAATATTCATGCTCGCATGTATTCAATTCATTAAAACATAGCTAGTATCGTTCATCAGTTGAAAACTTGTTTAAAATCAGACTTGAATAGCTTATATTGTATCTAACTAGGTGAGTGTACATATAGGTCATGTTTAGTAACATAAGAAGTACTATCATGTTATATCAGAAGTTCAGAAACCCACCAATATAAGGCTCATACATATTAGTTTCCAAAAATCCCTAGCAAAAATCCCTAGCAAAACCCTACACCATCTCAAGCAACCAAAAGTTGTCAATATCACTAGCAAAAGTTTTAAATCCAAAGCACATACTAAAAAAGTAAAAAAAAAGACAAGAAATAGTTTAGATTCAAAGTCTAAGGCGAAGTGCAAAACATTAACACCCTAATCTGCAGGTAGAACTTGTAACAAGTTTCTGACAATGCAGAAAGGAAGGAGAGGAAGAAATCTCAAGCTCAAGAGAAATTGATTTTATTTTTAGCATAACTTTTGATCCGTTTAGAATTACGGGACTCATAATATATCAAATCGAATCTAGCGACGAAAGCTACAATATTCATTGCCTTATGCCGAACGATGTTTTAAGCCCAAAAGAGGCTGGGAAATATATGTTTGGGCCCTTTCAAAATTTAACTAATTTTTGGACTTATTTGGTTTTTTCATAATCTTATCATTCCTTTCGTAATTAGGGTTTCCAACTTATTATTTAGTATTTAAAGGATGATTTCGGCTGTTTCAGGGGAAACTCTTATTATTCAGATTTTTATCAAATTATTATGATTGCCTAGTCAATTTATCCCATTTTGTGAATTCGTGTGTTTGCAAAGTTATATATGTTAGGATAAATGCATATTTGATTTGATGATGACGAGATAATGTACATTTGTAACCAATAGTTTTTGTGAAATCCTTAAAATGAAATTGATGAAAAGGATTTAAGAGTATAAGATTTAGATTGATCTATTTAATGAATTGAATGTATATACTATAGAAAATTAAACGATCGTAAAGTTGTTTAGACGATCGAACGATCGTAGATCATAATGATCAAGATCGTAGATTATGCTTAGAGATCGTAAGGCAAAATAAAGATCGCATAGTCTGCTCAGAGATAATAAGACAAAATGAAGATCACAGAGTCTGCTCAGAGATCGTAAATCTAATTGAAGATCGCAAAGTCTGCTCATATATCGTAAAGTTAATTGAAGATCGCAACGTCTGCTCAAAGATCGTAAGATAAGACAAAGATCGTAGAGCACATTAAAGATCGTAGAGCGAGCAGATCGTAGAGTCGAATTAATCTGATACTCTCGACCACCATGAAACTCTAAGATTAGGAAAATCGTAGAGTATGTCTGCTCTAACAATGGACTGACAATGTGAAGACTTGTAGAGTGAAGATTCCAAGATAGTTGATGAACATCCTAAGTTTCAAAAGAAGATCAAATCAAATTGTGTCTAACAACTATTTCAGTGAAGTGACAACACCCACATGATTGTCACTGTAGAAGTCAGATGCGACATATCAGAGCCGAAAGCAAGTTGACACATCCTTTCTAAAAGTCAACAACCAAATATCTTCTAGGATCAAAGCAATAAATGAGTAACGACAACTTTCTAACGGGGAAATCTCGAGAACTATAAAAGGCACGCAGATTCAATCCAACAGTAACAAGAACACGATCAAGATTTGAATTGTTGCACAACTTTCAAAAAGCTCTACTCCACGAAAAAGAACATCTTGTTCTGCTACTAAGTCATTCTTCATTAGACTTAAAGCCACTTAACAGCACCTCAAAATTACTTATTCTCTTTGTGATTCTTTGGTCTTAGTGATCTTCTTATAACTAAGTCTAGGTGACTTGAAAAGTTCTTAGTGAACTAGTCTTAGTGATTTGAATGAATTTAAGTGATTCATCAATTATAATAGTTTTTAGTGAACTGATCTAAGTGATCACCATCATCCTTAGTGGATTTCTTATTTGAAGAATAGAAGAGTAGACTAGGAATTTTTTGTACTCCAAATCACTTAAAAATTTATGTGTCTCATTTAATTTTCGCACTTAAATTTCTGCAAAGTCTTTATAGTTATTTGTGACTTAATTCCACTTGTGTTAATTCAAAACTAAGAATTCTTTTAAATCTTTGAAGGGATTTTTCAAACAAATATTATACTGTGAATATTTAAATTAACTTGCTTAATTTATAATGTAAATATTTAAATTAACTTGCTTAATTTATAATTTATAATCTGATAATACTTATTTAAAAGAAAAACTTTTTAAGAATCTATTCAACCTCATTTCTGCCTTTGACTTTGAGAAACAACAATACCTTCTTATTTAAATTTTTTCAAATAGGACTTTGAGAAACAACAATATCTTCTTATTTAATATTTTTCAAATTACTATGACTGCTTAGTCAATTTATCCACTGTGAATTCATGTGACTGCTTAGTCAATTTATCCACTGTGAATTTATGTGATTACAAAATTATATAGATTTAATACTGAAATTGTTTCTATTCATTTACCAATCTTTTAAGTTTCAATCTTCATACGAAAGCTTTGATAAAACATACATCTCACAATGAAGAAAACTATTTACATACCATCTACTGAGCCTTTTTGAAAGCCATCTGTTCAAAAATCTAAAACGAATTATGCCATGCAATTTTCACTTGTAAAGCAAATTATGCAAGTAGACTCATGCAGCGTCCAGACATATTTGACAGAAGAAAAAATCTTGACAATCTAACACTGGCCTAGAAGGAAAAAAGGAACATATAAATGTAAATCCACAAATTCCCACAGCAGGAACAACAGCATTTTTTCGGAGCTTGAGAGTTTGGCTGTCGCAAATGTTTTTGTACAGGAATAATGATGTGCAGAAGCATCCGTGCATACTCCAGACAGATCTTATATAGTATTACATATGCAAATTATTCATTTACCTGAAATTATTTCACCAAGTTTGTAAGAAATGATTTGACAATCATGAATCAGCTCAATAAAATTTGAAACCTGATTGTTAAACCTCATTAGCAAGTGCTAAAAGAGTATACTTATACAATTATAATGTATTTATATAAAATATATAGAAGAAACATAGATCTAAAATGTAACACTATATGCTTACATACTATAATTTATTACATAGGAGATGAAGCATTGAGAATTGAAGAGTTAAAGCATATCGATGCACAGATAGCTCGTTCAAATAGAGAAGCAACTACATAATATACAATGAGTCCCTCCCTTTTGCTAGCTATTATTATATTTAATCGCCAAAATCCATGTTCATACCTTGGACACAGGGAATTTGAGTTTGTTAGCTGAAAAGGGCAACAAAACCGCTCAGACCCTTCGGCAGAAAAATGGAGCCTGCTTTGCCCAACAGAAAATATTCCACACGTGTCCCTTTTTGCTCCTGACAGCAGATCTAGCAACCCCCGATTCATTCTTCTTCAGTAGATCCCATAGCACATGCACATCCTCGTACTCGCAAGTTCTCACATCATGGCGCAGCTTCAAAAGGCCTGTAAGTTCCCAAAAAACACGATCAAAGTCATCCAATCTACAAACTTAACACAAAATCCCAACGGTATATAAAAGTTAAAAAAACAGCAGATGTATGATGAATGGTTTTTAAACTGGTTAGGCACATAGGCAAATTGATAACAAATTCTAAAGAGTAAAACTAATGGGGCACTCATTTTTTATTTATCTTGCTATATTTATGTATTCTTTTATATAACGTGTTGCCAGTTGGATATGCAAAATTTTTCAAAAAGAAGTAGAAAATTTTACCAAATGCAAGAAATTAGGTAGAGCATGCCCTGCCTCTAGTCATTCCACTAAGCATGGGTAATCTAGATATTCATATATAAGTTTTTCCCCTATTCTTTTTGTTATTGCTAGACAATTTTTCCACTTAGGGGTGCTATGTACTGGGTACTGCTTAGTTGGCTGGTGAGACACGAACTACACTGTCACTGGTGTTATGTACTGAGCCAGCTAAGGAGGCCGCTGGGCCTGCTACACATCAAGATGATCATGTTGTTAGTAGCCCATGTTATTTTGCAATGATGTAATATGTTAAGTAAATAAAGAAATATCTTGTCAAAATCGAGGCATGCACACAGTGGTTACTCATACATAAAAAAATATTGAATATTTCTAAAATGATTTTTTTTTTTGCCATGTAAGGGCATTAATTCAAGCAGTGCAATTAAGTTAGATCCAACAACAATCCAACCATCAATCATGACAATCTAAGCACGTCTGAGGTGCTAACTTATTAATAATTAATCGAAAAAGAAAGCATAACAATTTGAACCATTCATATTGTGGCAGGCTAGATGTTAGTAGCTCAAATTAACAATAACTTATTCACACACATACACACACACACACACACACAATATATATATATATATATATATATATATATATATATATATATATATTAAAGTAATAAGTGACTGACAAATCAAAAACTTTTAAACTTGTGATGCAGACAGTTAGTGCTGCTCATTGATTTCAAAACATATATGACAAAGACCAAGCCATTATAGCATGCGAAGTACCTGATTATTTAATTAGCTCAACAAATTAACATATCAATTTATGTTAAACAGGGAAAGAACCAAACAGAGCAATTAAAAATTGAAAATAAAGACAAAAATGCTATGTCTTGCAACTCAATACTATGGAATTGGAATTCGAATAGAAATCACATTTGCAATTATATACTGACATTTGATTAAAATTTGGCACTCAATTCCAATTCCAAGTATAATCATATGGCTACGAGTCTAACAATATATCATTTGGAAAACAATTAACATGGAGAAGAATGCTAAAGGACAGTTGAAAATTTTCTAATTCTTAAAATTTTATTGTTTCCAGTTTGTTTCCTTTCTTTTCCGTCTAATCTTCTACGGTCAAAACAAAGCCTTAAAATATCAAAAACTCATGTCTTGCAAAGATCATCATTTTTAATGTTAATTTTGTCTCATACAGTCATTTCACAAATGAAAGAACAATCATTTTTGCGAGAAGTTAACAAGTTTTTGCAGGACTAGTAATGTTGAAATTCAGAGGAATGGGCTACCAAAACTTTCATATAAGATTTTATCTTCATTTTCCAATCCTTTTGCTTTCTTTTCCCTAATTAGCATAAACCGGATTTAAATCCCTAATGTACAATCCGGATTTGCAACAAAACAGAGAAAACCATTCACAGAATGTATATCCCCAAACTAAATTTTAAGAACAGCTGCTAAACTTATCAGAGAATTAGAACACGAAATCAAAACCTCATTCATCAAAACACCATCACAAAATCCAAAATCAACAACAATTACACACAGAATCACAAAAAGACTTGAAATTACAAATGACATTTAACAGAGCTGACCGGATCTTACCGGTTTTGCGAATCCCAAAACGCTTGGAGACACCGAACCAAGCTTTACGCACAGGAACTGTCATCTTGCTCCACCACTCCATATCTACGAATATATATACACACACGACCTCCGGCCGTATTATTCAATATAAATGTATTAATCCGGCCGGAGAAAAATCAAAAGAGATCGGAACTCGACAAAATTTCCTGCAACAAAATCAATTACATTACATCAATAATCAATTCAATTATATATTAGGGAATGTAAATATAAAATAAACAATTCAATTACTCCAAATTATACAAAGATTTAAGAACCTAAACAGAGAAAAATGTATTTGGGGAAGCAAAATTTTGGACGATTAAAATTTTCTTTCTGCTTCTCTTTGCCTCTCTCGCTTTCTGTAATGTTTAAGCCGACCTGAATTTAATCGGTGGGCAAACCAAAGCCCTCCATTGCTGAACGCAAGCGCAGGAAGGAAGGATGCCACGTGTCGGGTTGTGGTCAAATTGAGGGTGAGTCCGCATGGGGACCCAACACATTGTGTGGGATTTGATTGAGACGTACTATTGTATACGTGGAGTATGGAGATTTGTGAATGGATTTTTATTCACTCATGATCTCAACTCTCAAGTAAAGTAACGTGGTTGTGTAGATATTATTTTTTCTACTTTTACTTTCCCTTTAATTCTTTTTTCTTTTTTCTTTTACATGGACGAGTAAAAAAGTATATATTGGCATATGAAAGGGTAATAATTTAATAATTTAGAAGAGTCCTTCTACGACGACATTGAAGTGGCGATATTATAGTGATATATTTTTTTTTAGTTTCTTTTTGTAGTACCTCTCAAAAAATATATAGTATTTATTCATGTAATCATCAATGGTCATGATTATATCGAATAATCCCTAGTTATAATCATACCAATAATTGTCCATCAATGCACTCCGGGCCAATGAGGACTTTTACCACATCATTTATAACATTACGGGTCATGATTATATCGAATGATCCCTGGTCATAATCATACCAATAAACAGTTCATCTATGCACATAAGCCAAAAATACTCATCAATCAATAGTTCATTTTTGCACGTAAGCTAAAGATATACAATTGTAAAATCAATAATCAACAGTCAATCTTTGCACGTAAGCCAAAGATATACAACTGTAAAACCAATAATCAACAGTCCATCTTTGCACGTAAGCCAAAGATATACCACTGTAAAACCAATAATCAACAGTCCATCTTTATACGTAAGCCAAAGATAACTTTCATCATAATATAAGCATGAGGATGATGACAATAATATAAGCATTAATCAAACAAAATCAAGGATAAATATTAAAGACTTTAAATTTATCCAGAGTTTAAAATATCCAAATGTTATCAATCACTTAATAATCCCATAATCTAATATCGTTAATATTATAACAATATTTTAATCATTTCTTAAACTTATAAACAATTTATTTTAATTGTTTACACTTTACCAACTAATGCATTTAATCATTCAAAAATGTCATACTCAAAAGATTTAATCACCAATGATCAAATCCCTTATCAAAAATTTGCATATACCTTATTTAGGATTTTCAAGCCATAAAATCCTATTGACCAATTTTTCAACTTCATATAACATATTTAATTCATATATTCGTAACTAAACCATTTTCATGAAAATTAATAAATCAGTACCAAAAAGTTTTCATTTCTAGGATTTAGCAGAATATAGTCCCATATTGAACATATATTTTTCTCGAAATTTTTAAAATTTATTTACTATTTTTCATATGGTCAAAATTGTCGAATATTTAGACATTTATCATAAAGTGTACTTTGGTCCAAAAATTCTGAAATTTATAGGGTATACTCCTGTTATATATATGTACTCCCAATAATTTTTTTTAAATTTTGGAGTTAACCACAAGGAGTTATAAGGGTTTACTTTTAAAATAGTCTTTTCCTATAAAATTCATAACTCCTAATCTATACATCCAAAAATCGCCATTTTTGGACACAATCTAGAAAACTCAATAAATTATCATTTCAATTTTTTCCAAAATTTTTGAGGGTCAGAAAAATTACCAAACTGCAAATGAATTTTTGTCCGCCATGCGATAATCCACGTAGACAAATCATTTCCACAATTTAATAAGGAATGAATACGAAGGATCATTCACCATGCATGAGGTAATCCACATAGACATGTTATTCCAACAGAATAATAAAGAATGGAATAACAGAAAAATTCGCCATCCATGCGGTAGTCCGCGTAGACAGGTTATTCCAACAGAATAATAAAGAATGGAATAACAGAAGAATTCACCAAGCATGCGATAGACCGCACAGACATGTTATTCCAACATAATAATAAATAACAGAACCAGGTCATGCGTAATCCGCACAGACAGGATATTCCAACAGAATAATAAAAGAATAGAACCAGGTCATGCGTAATACGCACAGACAGGATATTCCAACAGAATAATAAAGAATGGAACCAGGCTATGCGTAATCCGAACAGATAGGTTATTCCAACAGAATAATAAAGAATGGAATAATAGAAAATTTTCACCATGTATATGATAAGTGGGTTTTATACCTACTTATCGGATATCAATTCACGCGAACTATGCCTATCTTAAGTACATTTTAGTGTGTTTTTAGTTGTATTTTGTTTATTTTGCATTGCATGTACTTAGAATTCCTTTTGGTGCAAAAGTGCAGGATATGACATGATTTGGTGATGTTAGATGGCATGAGTCTAATGGACACATGCCGCAAGGAACAAGTGGAAATATGCAACTGAGAATGGATGAAGGAAGAGTGACTTAACAAAGATGTAATGGCAGCAGGACAAAGCAGTAGCAGCAGCAGAACCATAATCCAAACTGTAGAAGCCGCATGGCTACACATGTCAATACTCGCGCGCCCGCGCGATCACTCGGTTTAGCCAGACTTTACACACGCGCGCCTGCGCGAAGAATACAAATGAGGAGCGCGTGCCCGCGTGCGATGTATTAACGGTAAAACTTCCGCCGTTATTTTTATAAAAATATTTTTGTCGTTTTCTCAATCTGACAATAATTCCGTTGTGGGGTCCACCAATGATTGTGCCATCGTACGAATATTCTCCGACATAAAGAATATTCCCTGACCAATCGAATATAATATGACAACTTGCATACTTTGCAAAATTTATAAATACTACCCACAACTATAACATTATCTCAAATCCACACCATAATATTAAAAAAAATATTTCGAGAAAATTAAATATTTATTCATAAAATCTGGGGTCTCACAATCTCCCCTCCTTATGGAATTTCGCCCTCGAAATTTACGTACGTGCCTGGTATGCCGAACAGGTGAGGATACCTTGACTTCGAACTCTTGAGATATAACCTTTGAGCGTTGAATATGATCCTTCTTATCCAATATATTAACACGTATCTCCTCATACGTTAAATCTTCTGTTATCTCGTCCGGTTCTAAATTAATAATGTGGTTCAGGTCGTCCACATTTTTACGTAACATCGATACGTAAAAAAAACGTTCTGAACACGCAACATACTTGGCGGTAAAACGAGTCTATAAGCCACAGTTCCTACTCGACCGAGGATTTCAAATGGGTCAATTAAATCGAGGGTTGAGATTTCCTTTCTTTGTCGATTCTTGCTTCTAGAATAACGCCCTCTTGAACCTTCTTCTTCATATTCGTCATCTCCGGGTTTGTAGCTTGAGCGGCTTTAACATTATCGATTAAAGTCGATTCTAATCGTATATTCGTTATCTTCACGTGGGTTCGTATATTCGCACTAGTAAACGCATACGACCTTCTACTCAACGCGCCAGCTACCACGTTCGCTTTTCCACGATGATATTGAATGGTACGATAGTAATCTTCAACAGCTCGAGCCAACTTCTTTGGCGCATGTTACGTTCGTTTTGGTTGAAGAAATATTTGAGGGTTTAAGAAATGGGTTTTGTACTGGGGTCAATACAAAATTCGATTTCACGCTTTAGGGTAGGCTAAGAAGTCTTCAAGAATATGTCAGAAAATTTATTAACAATAGAATTATCATTTAAAACTGTGACTCCCATCCAAGACTTGGATAACACGTCACGTTGATACCTATCAACTTGCCATCTTCATTCACGACGTCGCCTACAGAAAGTCTGGCTTCGGTACATTCCACACAAGGAAGTCAACAACGAAAGGATCGGGCTCTTTACTTATGGCTTGATATGACAATGATTGACTTTAGTGGTTTGGTTACTTTGAATTCGCATAACAGGTTGGTTAGGAGTATGAAAGCTAACAACCTTACAAAAAAATATGATGAGTAGTTAACCAATCGATTCCTAAAATCACATCAAAGGCAAGTATTTTCAAAGAGATACGATCGACAGGTAACGTAAAAGTGTTGATTTGAACAAGATTTATAAATAGTGGAGGTAACGAAGGTTTCTACTATCGAAGTTTCAACCAATAAGTCAAAGTTTAATTTCTCCGAAGTCAAATTTAACCGTTGAGCGCAAGCAAGAGAGATAAAAGAATGGGTAGAACCGGTATCTAATAAGGTATAGACTTCGCAAGAATTTATAATTAACTAACCCATGATAACTTCGTTCGATTCTTCGTTAGGGTAATTCAAAACTCGATGCTGGATTTTCCCAATTGCTGTCGAAAAAATTACATATCATCTATTTTAGCTTTCTTGGATCGGACTTCTCTTTCCACAATATCAACGCGTCGTGCGGCTTTTACCCATGCATCTTTCATTCTCACTCGTTCAGTTATTTTTTCTTTCAGCTGCTCCTTGACATTTGAATTCTCAGATTCCAGCTTTAATATCATATACTCTGCCAAAAAGTGCTTCTGTTCAACCATCGTACATCGGGTAATACAATTTTGAATTGTTGCATCCCTTTGTTCTACGACCGCCTGTCGTTCTTCAGCCTGCTCTTCTAACTCATGAATACGATTTTGCAATTCTATATTTTGATTAATAAGTTCTTCTAATAAATCAATCTCAGGTTCCTCTTCTTCCTTACTCTCAGTTGCTACCTTTGCGACTAGCTTGAGTGCAACTTTTAATTCCTCAATCACCACATAGATATCTCTAATCACATTAACCTGGTTGGTGATTAGAGGTGTCTCTACGTTCTCATGTGCTTCATTGCTTATCTCAACATTTTCGGATGCCATTTGCAAATACTGCCACAAAACAAAGGTTAATCGACATGTAACATATTATTCCTATATTCTGACCGACCAATTAAATACCAAATAAACTTAGGTAGGTCATACTAGTGAAGAAATTCCCCGTCTCTCCCCTCCTAATTTTATTCTCACATCTTAGTCAGGGATCATATCCCTAAGCTTTGATACCAACTGTGACGCCCCCAAAATTAGGTATACGTCACCCATCTTGGGTCGCCACTTACATGGTACATAGATCCAAATAAAACTTAATAATACAACTGACGTGTACAATACGACAAAACATAAACTGTGACTTTGAATACAAAGATTGTCTACTAGAGAGTATACAAACTCAAAAGGAGTCCTCATTACAATTATTATCACATTATTTCACAGAATAGTGAGGACTATTAATACAAACATCTAGGACCATCACTCTGTTTCTCGACTAGTCCAGCTACGCTCTCATTTCCTGAAGAGAACAGTGAAAGAAAGGGTGAGCTCAACTAGCCCAGTAAGAAATATTATAACTAAGATAATGCAGAATAAATTATCATTAGTCTTCAACAATGTTAAACTGATAAAATACAATAGACATCAAGTTTAACTGCAGCGGATCAAGCAATCCATTAAAAGAGTCAAGTAGAGAATAAAATCTACTATCTTTTATGATTTAAAAGGTTTTTCATGACTTTTATCGCTGAGACTCAGCTTAATAAATAATCCACATCATCGAATCACTCCTGCACTACGGCCAAGGATATTTTTTAGTATCACGACCACGAATTATCCATGCACTACGGCTAAAGATAATCATGTTTTCATCAACGGTCCTGATCATGCCATAAAATAATTCATCTCTGCACTACGGCCAAAGAGAATCCATAGCCATAATCATACCAAAAACTGTCCATCAATGCACTACGGGCCAATGAGGACTTTTTTCACATTATTTGTAATATTACGGTCATGATTACACCGATTAATCCCTGTTCATAATCATACCAAGTCCATCTATGCACTACAGGCCATAGATGACTTTCAACAAAATATAAACATGAGGATGATGACAATGATATAAGAATTCAATAAAACAAATTCAAGAATTAATTTATCCAGGAATTAACAACGTCCAAATTGTCAATATGATACTGCTTTGTGGAGTAAAATTCAATAATTCTTAGCAGAATATTTTCATGAAAAGATACTAGATGAAGCGCAAATATCAAAGATATTCCACTAATTTCATGGAGTATAGAAGTCAAAACTTTAACCAACTGAGTATAATAAAGAATGGAATAACAAAAGAAATCACCATGCATGCGGTACTTCGCATAGACAGGTTATTCCAATAGAATAATAATAACGGAACCAGGTCATACAAAATTTGCACCGACAAGATGTTCCAACAGAATAATAATGACGGAACCAGATCCGGTGTAAAACACACAGACAGGATGTTTCAACAGAATAATAATAAAGACGGAACCAGGTTCGGCGTAAAACGCACAAACAGGATATTCCAACAGAATAATAATAAAGATGGAACCAGGTCCGGCGTAAACGCACAGACATGATATTCTGACAGAATAATAAATAATGGAACCAGGTCCGGCGTAAACGCACATATATGATATTCCGACATAATAATAAAGAACGGAATATTAGAAGAATTTCACCATGTATAGGGTAGCCCGCGTGTACATGTTATTCCAACAGAATAATAAATAATGGAATAACAGAAGTTCTCTTCATGAGTACAAT
The DNA here is from genome assembly GCA_016801055.1 of Panax notoginseng. Classification (NCBI taxonomy): domain Eukaryota; kingdom Viridiplantae; phylum Streptophyta; class Magnoliopsida; order Apiales; family Araliaceae; genus Panax; species Panax notoginseng. Next base: position 3,615,358 of record CM029015.1, on the reverse strand, counting down.
AAATAACATCCCTTACCGTAAAAGAAACTTGATATAAGAGTAGGAAAGTAGCAGAATACTTTTCTTCTTTCTCTCTATAATTTTCTCTCTCTAGAGTTTCAGTGAATTTGTAAGAAATAATGAAGGAATGAGCTTCTATTTATAGGAGAATGGAAGTGCACTGTTCATGAACGAAATTATTTTGAAGCATTATTTCTTCAATCAACTAACAACTAAGTCAAACAACTAACCAATAAGATTTCAACAAAAATTAAAATATAATACATATATATAAACACATGTTTTCAACTTATATATATCAATATTATATATACACCACTTAATTTTTCTCCCCCATAACCAACATCAATCCCCCACCCACCCAATAATCAAATTCACTACACTCTTACACATTACTATTACACACAAACACATCTTACACCCATCACTTTCATATAATTACTTTTCCACCATTTTCCACTCACACACATCACTTTCACTCTTCCTTTTCTTCCACCACTCTCCACTCATACATATAATATTATATATATATATACACACATCACAATCTTATATATATAAACTCCTTCCCCTACGTAACTCTCTCCTACCCCCATTTCTAAAATTAGTTTTTCAACACATATGGGCCCCACATGTAAGAGCCCGAATTTTATGAAATAAAAGTATTCAATTTTTCTTATAATTACAATTCAGTAAATGGTTAAATTGATAAAAAGTTAAAGTTATGGGTGAAATGTAAAAATTTTTCAAAATAAACAAGTGGTTATAAAATAATCATTGTTGTCGGGGAATATTCGTTGGTCGTGGAATATTCTTTTTGTCGGGGAATATTCGTACGACGGCGCAGCTATTTGTGGGCCCCATAACGGAAAACGGCCGGATGAAGATAACGATAAAAATTGAGTTTTTATAATTAACGGCGTAGTTGTTACCGTTAACACTGTTGGAATACCCGGTGATTAAAATACAGTAATACGCGTTATTGCACAGTATTTTTGAAATTATTGATTCTTACGTAAGAAGGCACTACTGAATAATTGTCACAGTAATTACTATTCAATATTTTATTTTATTGATTCAATAATTACTGCGTTGATATTTTATATTATTGTTGTTTCAATAATTGTTGCTGCACATCATCTCCATTATCAGATCAAAAATTCATATTATTTGAATAATATTATTAGATAGCATTATTGGCAATATCTAGAAAGTTCTGTCTAAGGAGAGGTTTGGTCATCTAATTGCGCGCCAATAAGGAGAAATCCTTATTGGAAAGCCACCTCTTTCTTGGGAACGGCCTGGTTGTCATAAATGTGATTCTGTAATATTATTTGTGAATAATTAATTATTGATTCATATGATAAGGAAATATTTATTTTATGTGGATATAAATGAGGGATATATTTTTGTGGTTAAAAAAGAAGGAGTTAATATTGAGGTATTTTATTTGTATTTTTGTCGGAACAGAGGTACTGAAAATCAAATTAGGATTTTTGAGATATTTTGCGAGGGTTATAATTTTTAATCCGACCGTTGGATCGTGGTAATATTTGGATATGTTATACATATATAAGTTGAGTATATGTCCACAAATTTTGAACCGTTAAAAATGAACGTATGATTTATTATGAATTTTACGAGATGACTGGTTCAGAAATTTTCAGAGTTTATTATTTTGGTAGAAAATTCTAGAATTAGTGGGCCCCAATCTTGGTTGGTGAAGAAATGTGCTGAGATTTTTATTCAAATGTGGTGGTGTGAGAATAGTAGCAGGTAAAGCCATCAGGTTGTAGGTTAATTCTGCTTCGGCGTGCTAACATTTTCCTATAAATAGAGGGCTTAGTTAGAACTGAAAATCACACCAGAAACATAAGCTTTCTCTCTTTCTCTCTCTATATTATGAAGCATATTTTGTGAGTATTTAGATACTTGGTGAGTTGATATTCATCAGTGCAAGTTTCCTTCAGCGTCATATCCGATATCCAGTCAGAAGTGCTGCTCTTTTGAGGTAAGGGATAGTAAGGGATATTAAGGGATCTTATATTCTTTATAATGATGTTATTCTTTCAATATCATTATACTGACATATTGGTGTGGATCTTATTGTGGAATTTCTACTTTTTTGAGTCGGGATTACTATTCACGTATACGACACTATTCACGTATACGGCACTATTCATGTATATGACACTATTTACGTACATGACATTATTTACGTATACGGTACTATGTACAAATACGGAGTACTATTCACGAGTTACTATTCATGAGTTACTATTCACGAGTTACTATTCACGGATACTATTCATGACAAAAATTAGTTTCTTTTTCTGACCAAATTATCGTTGATTTATAATTGTTGCTCTTGAAAATAAATACAGTTGTTGATCATATTGTTTTTATTATCATATATAACATTTTTTATAACCCTGATGTTGAAGTTCTCTTTCACTTGAGTGTAAAGATGGGTAGATTATTGGTATGATCATGACTAGGGTTCTCTTTGGCCAGTAGTGGAAAAGTTGAATTGTGACTAGTATGATCATGACCATTGAATTTATAATTGAATATCTTTAGCTTAAGTGCAAAGGTGAATTGATCAACATGGTTATAATTATTGTTTATATAAATTCTGAAATGATTATATATTTCTTTGAGATATTAATATATTTGGCCTGTAGTGCAAATATGAACTGTTGATGAATATATTTGGCCTGTAGTGCAAATATGAACTGTTGAGGAATATCTTTGGCCTGTAGTGCAAAGATGAATTGTTGATGAATATCTTTGGCCCGTAGTGCAAAGATGACTTGTTATTGAATATCTTTGGCCTGTAGTGCAAAGATGAAATGATAATGAATATCTTTGGTCGTAGTGCAAAGATGAAATTGTTAGTATGATTATAAACAAGAACTGTGATTTGGTATAACCATGATCTTTGATGTTTCAGGTAAAGACATGTGATAAAAATTATCTTCGTCCTGGATGCGAAGAGGAATTTAGAATTACAATTATGATTATGAGTTATTCATATGATTGTAGACCAGAATTGTTGATTGATGTTACAGAGATAAAATATTGTTGGTGGACTTTTAACATGGAGAAGATAATAGACTTTATGGTCTATTTGACTCTTCTAATGGATTGCTCGTTCCACTGCAACTATGGTTAAAATTTTTATCATCTACCATATGTTCTAAATCTCTGATTTATTATTGATGAAGGCTATTGATAATTTAATTATCTTTAGTCATGATATTCTTTACTGGGCTAGTTGTGCTCACCCTTCTGTTTCACAATTCCTTTCAGGTAATAAGAGTGTAGTTGGGTCGAGCGAGGTAACGGGAAAATAGAACGGTGGTCTCTAGCTGCGGAGGTTCCCCCTAAGCAGTATAGAAAAGTGTTGTATACATCATTTAGTAGTTATATTTGGTGAATCAAATAGGGTGAGGCGAACCCAACGTTGGAAGGGTGTTTTGCCACTATCATACAAGATGTCTAATGACATACAACCTCGTATCATCATAAGACAGGGATGTGCTCATCCACTTGCTGAGTATATTTACGAGCACTACCTATATAATCTCGGTGTTTGTTTGAAGTATAATTCTCAATTAGAGACAGTGGAGATAATGATATGTCAAGAGAAGACTCCCCATTAGGAAGAATATGATAGTAATCTTCTCGTTTTTCTTTAGGGTCTATTGGGTCAACCAAGGATAATTCTGTGGTCATATGATATCTATCATAACCTAGACGCATAGCCTTCCATGTACGAAGGTTTCCTTGAGCACTTCCCAAAGATTCTAATTTCTAAAACAATTTTTGACTATACCTTTATGTAAGGTGTCATTGTGAGGTGATGTCCACGGTTGGAACATGAGTCACATTTGGTATATATTTGTATATAAACTCACAGCATATGTGTTGTTGTATTTTGCACGACAATTATTGTAATAAAGTTGTAGTTATTTTTTGTACCATATATTTGGCGACTCAGAATAGGTTGGATGGAATAGACCTATTTTGGGATCGTTACACCACATGTGGCCCCCACATGTGGGCCCCACCTTTAAATAAATTCTATCGATTATTTTAAAAAATAGGTAAATGGGAGTCTATAAAATAAACAAAACTGAGTAACTTCTCACATAAGCATCAATAATCAATACCGTGTGCTACTATGCAACCACGCGTATTACTGTACTTTTACTATCGAGTAGTTCAATAGTATTAACGGTAAAATTTCCGCCATTATTTTCATAAAAATATTTTTTATCGTTTTCTCAATCCGACAATAATTCCATTGTGGGGTCCACCAATGATTGTGCCATCGTACGAATATTCCCCGATATAAAGAATATTCCCTGACCAATCGAATATAATATGACAACTTGCGTACTTTGCATAAATACTACCCACAACTATAACATTATCTCAAATCCACACCATAATATTAAAAAAAAATTTCAAAAAAATTAAATATTTATTCATAAAATCTGGGGTCTCACAATGTCTACATTAGTGCCCTTGGCTACTTTTCGTTGATATGTGAACAATCTTGCGTGATGGTGGTAATTAGATGAATTATTAAATGAAGTTAGGATCCCATTATTTCTAGATTTGATTTATTCCATTATTATTCTTAGTCTAGTTGTTATTTGACTCTAAATTAATTTTCAATCATAATCATAATTATTAGTTTAAGCATATAAAAATAGTGATAGAATTGATGCACAATAATTTGGTTTAGCAACTTTCTCCGTGGATCGATACTCGACTTACTCTGTATTGCTTGTTGACACGTGTATGCTTGCATGAGTTAGAGCTCTTTTGTTAGAACTTAAAAAGAGGCAACAGTATACGGTAGTTCGCGTATACAGGTTATTCCAGCAGAATAATAAGGAATGGAATAACAATAACTCTTTTCATGAATACGAAAGAAATAATACCCCTTACCTTAGAAGAAAACTGGAATAGTGAGGTAGCAAACTTCTCTTCTCCTTTCTCTCTATAATTTCTCTCTATAATAATTGCTCTATAGCTTTAGTGAATTGGTGAAAAATAATAAAGGAATGAGCTTCTATTTATAGAAAAATATAGTTTCAATAATTACACGTTTTGGGGCTCAAAATATTACAGTATAATACCTTCCTCTTTTCCTTTATTTTTAATTTAGTCCTGCAAGTATTATTAAACTTGCACCACCTCCCCTAATAGTAAATCTTGTGAATCAATAGTAAATCATGTGAATCAATAGTTCTAGACATGTGAAAATATGAATTATAATATAGTACCTCCATCTAAACCTCTATTTTTAACTTAGTCATGCAAGTATTATCAATCTTACACCATCTCCCCTAATAGTATAAGAATGTGAATCAATAGTACACACATATGAACAAATAGTTATAATCATGTGAATTAATAGCAATTAATTGCTCATTTATCCGATTAATTACCCGATTGGTCAGTATAACTTCCAGACATCAACTAATATCGAAATAAATGTCGATTTCCACTAACACTAATAATTTTAACACAATGGAACTATCAATTTTATCTTTAATCAACACGAACTTATTCATCATTAATATTATAACTCACAATATTTAACAACCAGGTCGTTCTCAGGAAAGAAGGGGATTTTCGATAAGGATTTCTCCTTATTGGCGCGCAATTAGGTGACCAAACCTCTCTTTGTCAGAATTTCTAGACATTGTCAATATTGCAAATAATAATATGAATAACTTGTCGTCTCAATTATTGATTTAATAATATAACATATTATGCAGATGATACTGTGACAATAATTGAATCAATAATATGAGAGATATGATGCATCAATTATTGTAGCAATAATTGAGTATAACTAAGTGACTTCTTACGTAAGCATCAATAATCAATACCGTGTGCTACTATGCAACCACGCGTATTACTGTACTTTTACTACCGGGTAGTTTAACAGTTTTAACGGTAACATTTTCGCCGTTATTTTTATAAAAAGATAATTCTGTCGTTTTCTTACTACGACACTTCTATTGTGGGGTCTACCAATGATTATGCCGTCGTACGTATATTTCCCGACCAAACGAATATTTTATAACAACTTGCATACTTTGCAAAATTTTCACATATCACCCTTAACTTTAACCTTTTATCAATTTAACTTTTTACGAAATAACATAATAATTATAGAAAAATTGAATACTTTCATTTAAAAAATTCGGGGTCTTACAAACCATGCTATTGAGGAAATGACATGGGAGTTGGAATCGGAAATGAAAGCGAGGTATCCTCACCTTTTCGAAATACCAGGTACGTACGTCAATTTCGAGGACGAAATTTCATAAGGAGGAGAGGTTGTAAGACCCCAACTTTTTATAAATAAAATTAAATTTCCTCTAATTATTATTTTGAATAATAAGGTGTTAATTTGATATAATACTTTGGTTATGGGTGAAATGTGCAAATTTTACAAAATAAGCAAGTGGTTATAAAATAGTTATTGTTGTTAGGGAATATTCGTTTGGTCGTAAAATATTCTTATTGTCGGAGAATATTCGTACGACGGCGCATCCATTTATGGGCCCCATAACGGAAAATAGTCGGATGAAGAAAATGACAAGTTCGAATTTTTACAAATAACGACATAGTTGTTACCGTTAACACTGTTGGAATACCCGGTGGTTAAAGTACAGTAATACGCGTGGTTACATAGTATCACACGGTATTGCACAGTATTGTTGAATTATTAATCCTTATGTAAGAAGACACTACTCAATAATTGTTACAGTAATTACTGTTCAATATTTTATTTTATTGATTGAATAATTGCTACGTTGATATTTTATATTATTGTTGTTTCAATAATTGTCACTGCACAATATTTTCTATTATCAGATCAATAATTCATATTATTTGAATAATATTATTAGATAATATTGTTGGCAATGTCTAAGAAAGTTCTGTTTAAGAAGAGGTTTGGTGACCTAATTACGCGTTGAGAAGTAGGTTTTATACCTACTTATCTGGTATCTGTTACTTAAATTAGTTACTTAAACCTATGTTTCTTAGTTACTTTTCATACATTTCATGTTATTTTGTAGGCTATGATATAACATTGGCATGAAGAAGCAAGGGAAAGCAATTTGGAAATTTTTTGGACCAAAATACGTAAGCAAATGCAAGAAGAGAAGATTGAAGGACTTTTAACACTAAGTGGGATGCATGTTCTTGGCTTGAAACTTGAATGAAACTGTAAAACTTCTTCTTAGCTTTTCGGAATATCTTGAATCATCCCAATCGGAGTTCAAATGCCAGAGTTATGGCCTTTTTATCAACCAAGATCAAAGCTAAGAGTTCTCAAGCTTGCAATTTAGAGAACATCTACTTCAAGCTCAATTTCGAGCTTCATCCAATCCGAATCTGTCAAATCTCAAAGAATAAAGGTTGTAGAGCTCGTCGATATCTTCGATTTGATAGGTGGCAGGCCCTATAACTCCTCCCGGATTAAACGTTATGGTTGTTTTACCAGAGGACACTGCAGCAGAAAAGTGACCCCCGTCGGGGCGGGCTTTCCCTTCACAAAATGCCCACCGGGGCGGGCATACCAGCTGCAAAATAGTAAGGACCCCCGCCGGGTCGGGCCCTTTTAGCCTTATAACCCCCGCCGAGGCGGGGGTATGCGCAGAAAACTCGTTTTTTGTCCAAATTTGAGTTCGAGAATGATTGTTTCGATCCGATTGACTCAAGGACTTCCAAGAGGACTTCCAAGAGGACTTAAAGACATATAAAGAGACTTATAAAAGGAGGAGATTCACAAGGATCAGAGGGGAGATTAGAGAGAGAGAGGGGATTCCATTAGATTAGATTAGAGTAGTTTAGGAGAAAACACTAGTTCTTATTAGATTTAGAGATTGAAGCAACTTGGAGACCATTGAAGATTTAAAGTAGGAGCAAGGAGAGAGAATCAAATCTACAGATAATAGATTTAATCTTCTCATCTTGTTTTATCTTTGTCTTTTAATGTGTATTCAATTGTAGATTCTTAGTTTTAATTCAATAATCATGAACTAATTCTTTGTTTAAGATTACAATGGATCTTATAGTGTAGTTTATTTTAATATGCTTCGCTATCAATTATTATGTTCTATTGTGAGGATTTGCTATTATGATTTGGACTTAATTGTTTAATTGATTGGCCATCAATTACCGTGATAATCTATATGAACTCGAGAGATGAAGTATAGATTTAGATCTGATCATGATAGCATGTGTTTGTGATTTCTACAAAGATGGAATTCATGATTCGTGTTTAGGATAGAGATATGCCTTTATGCCATATGTAATCTTATATAGAACTTGTGCTTTAAATCCTATTTAATTGTATTTCACATAGAGATATAGTGGATTAGTTAATTAGGGTGTCTTGCTTAATTCTATCATCTGTGGATTTAAGTGAGTATGGGTATTATGCATCGAGAGGTGGTTTTATCTGCTTTAGTGTTCTTGATTAACAATTCAGGATAGAAAATAATTGATAAGTGTGTTAACTTAAATGAAGCAATAAGTGAAGTTGTGATCTTAAATCTCCGTAATCTAATTTTTAATTAGTGGTAATTAGAATTAGTGTAATTAAATAATTTAATTTATATAATTTGAAATTCATTCGTTTAAATAAGATTGAGTTGGTTACGAGTTAGTACTTGGTGATTTTTATTAAATAATTCCTCGTGGGAACGATACTCTACTTTCACTGTATTACTTGTTGACCACGTATACTTGTGTATTGTGCGTAATTAGATTTTACCCAATAAGTTTTTGGCGCCGTTGCCGGGAAATTAGTTTAATATTTTTTTTGTCAATATTAGCTTCAATCAAATTTGTCTTAATTTAAACATTTTTTGTCCTTTTTATTTAATTCTCTTCCTATTTTTCTTTCTTTTCAGGCATCATGGCGGAATTTAATTATCAATGGCTGTATACGAGAATGACTCAGCCAAGGGGAGCGGGGATTGATGGTCTCAATGCATTTTATGGATTATCAGCGCGACTTGAGACACTTTCGAGGTGGTTAGACGTTGTTGCAGCCCAACGTAATCGAAGGATAGCAGTTAATTGTAATTATTGTGCTGGTAATCATCCGAGTCATCAATGCACCGTTAGTTTTGGGCCGGGACAACACGGTGGTGAATACCTCAACGATTATCTATATGTTAATTATCATCAAGTTTGGGGCTATCACCCATATTCGTCATGGAGCTATATTTATGAAGACCAATACTACGCTCCAAATCCAACATACACACCGAAATTTTCATGTCCACCTCCATTTCCACAAGAAGAAAAGCCAAATCTGAGGGATGTAAAATTGAAGGGCATAGCAAACCTAGAGGAGATGAGGATTAGCCAAAAGCTGTCAACCCAAAATTTTAATAATCGGATGGAACAACTCGTCACTACCTCAACCAATGGTCCTCAATACATGGCTTCCGAGACTGAGACAGATAATTCAAGGTTGGAGGAATTGTTGTTCAAGTTCGTAGCATCACATAAGGAGAGGAGGATTAATCAAGAGCGGTCAATTCAGAATCAAGAGATATCAATTCAAAATTTGCAGAACCAGATGGATCAAATGATCAAAGCCTTGAACAACTGTCCTCAAAACAATTGGTGTTATGACGAGGATTCCGAGATTGATGAAGTGCCCGAACCAAATCTACAACTGGATGAGACACGAGATGTTGAAAAAGAGGAGACAAGTGGGGATGAACTAACTATGAGTACTAACGAGGATGAGCCGATGTTATTAATGCCTTAAGTGCCTTCTCCACCAAAGTTCAAGGATCCGATTAGATTTGCAAAACCTTGTCCGCTAAGTAGTCATGTTGTCGGCAATACTCCTTGTGACGTAAAAGCGAGTACAACTTTGAAGCCATGGTGCGATGAGTTGGAGAAGATAAAAGAAGAGATTGTTGTGCCTGACAAGTTTCAATGCCAGAATCTATTCGCAGACACAATGGAGAAAACACCTAGATGTTGGACGTTCTTGAATGTGATCTTATCTAAACAAAGCATGCTAGGTGACATTAATGCAATGACTATCACAAATGGGAACCTACCAAAAGCTACATTATTTCTGATGGATGGAGGGTTCCTCAACTTTCGAAGAGGAATTAGATAGCGTTGACCAGACAAAGTCAGGCTGAAAGACTGTAAATCAAGCGCTGACTGGGAGGCAACCTAGGAATTTTTATATTTATATGTTTTACTAGTTTAATTAGTATTGTTAGTTCGTCAAAAATTTAGGAGTTAATTTGCTTATTAAGTTATCTTATAATCTAATCCATGTTGTCTCTCTTCATTGCAGGTATTGGAGGTTCAATGGATAGAAAAATGATCGTCGCCGCCATCGCCACCGTCACCTCACGCTTAGCTGATTACAGGGAAGTTCTCTTCTACTTACCGCTATATTCTTACAATGAGGACATTGTAATTGCTAAGTTTGGGGGAGTTTATTTTAGTTCTTTATTGCATGTTTAGTTACATGTTTATGTTATGTTATTTTGCATATGTTGTTAATTTAGTTTAGGTTCATTATGTTTGCATTCATGTATTACAACTGCATAAGTAGTTGCATAGTAGTATAGTTTGAATAACATTATATTCAGTTTCTTGTTAAAAAAAAATAAAAAATAAAATAAAATAAAATCAAAAATCAAAAATAATAGTTAGTTACTATGTTCATCTTGCATGAGTCCAGCTGTTTGATATTTACAGTTTGTTTTGGCCAATGATGAGATTGGAATTGGGTAGACAAGAATAGTACTGACTATTAGAGCTTTGATGTGATTTCTTGTTATGAATTGAGTCTTTTTCTGTTTAAAACTGGTATAATAAGGATAGCACAGTAAAAACAACTTGTTGATTGATTGAGTTTAAATTGATACATAATGGAACTCTAAAGGATAATGCTAGTTTGAATGAAAGAATGACAAGAATAAGTAGTGATGGCTAAAGTTAGACAAGAACCTAAGTTTGGGGGAATATTTGGGGTATATAAGCTATAAAAAAAAGAAAAGAAAAGAAAAGTATGAATAAACACCGTGACGTGCTTGTCTAGTTTTGTGGCCTTTGTTACTTGAGTAAGTAAGCCCGAGGGGATTGTCTTTACACCTAGCACTGTGACACCCCCAAATCCGGTACTTCCATTTCCACAGGATTTGGTGTTCACTGTACAAACATCATCCATCTACCTACCCATAAATAAATGCAAACCATGCAATAGATAGAAATAATAATAAATCTCCCCTTATGGGGTTACATCAATTACATAATAGATAAATCCCAGGTTACTCTAAGCTTAAATCATCTATGCGGAAACATAAACAAATAAGTCTTAAGTAACATCAATTCTACTTATCATTACATAACCACATAAATAATCAATCTTCATTACTTACTAAGCTTGCCCTTGCCTTTACTAGTGGAAGGTTCGTCTGCTCTTTCGTTCTTAACTGCAATGTTATTATTACGCAAGAGTGAGCATAATTGCCCACAAGTATAAAAATGAAAGTAACAATATAATAACATGCGAGTGAATTAAAGACTTCTGAAATAAAGCTCAACTTTTGAATCAAGAATGAATAACAAGAATCAAAAGAAATTTGAGGGTCATAAGACCTTGAACTATGTCCTCGGTTATCAAGGGTTATACTTGAAACCTTTAACAGTCATAAGACTATGGACTCTTCTTCTCGTACTTAGGGGGATCAGCCCTTAGTACCATACTGTGCACAATATCTTAACGCTAAAGCGTAAATAATCCCTTTACAGGGTTGTTCATCTCAATTTGACATTAGACTCCGCACCATAGGAAGTTTGGTTTGGATAAATCATCAAGGGTTCTGAAATTTAGAACGCTCATCAACTATGGACTAGTCGAATCATTTAGGGTTCACTAGTCTAACAAGGTTTAACAGTAAATGATATTTATAATGAATAACAATCTCAATAGGTATACAATAGAATAATTATTGTATAACAGAATCATACTTTGAAAAGATAGTAAATCTTTAACATAATAATGAACTTGATTTATAAACTTGAATAATGATAACAAGTAGGGTTAGGAAACTTGCCTTGTGCATAGATTACAAGTTAATTAAACTCGTTCCTTGATTTAAATCCTACATATCATTTACGTTCACAATACCAGTCAATTATAACGTAACTAATCATAGCAACTTCATTCTTTTTGTCTAACTTTGGTTATGACTATACTTAGTCAATTTATCACATTCATTGTCACATAATTTACACTTCACAAATAACAAACTATTTATGTATTCAATAATTCAATCCACATGCAATTATGTTATTTACATGTTAAGTATCTATTTTAACATCTCATTATACTTCTTACATATTTCTATGTTTATTAAATTAGGTTAATACCACATTTCTAGACTTAAACATTTTTAAAAAAATTCGTTTCTGGACATTCTGCAGAGTGGCGCTGCGGCGCCACTTTTATACTTGTACTTGGTGCTGCGGCCGGACTCTTGGCACTGCGGCGTGAGACTTCAGTTCTAGAGTTGGCGCCGCGGCGCGAAACTCCAGATTTTGATTCCCAGTTCGCGAAGAACACAGAATTCAGCGAAATGGACACTACATGATCATTAATTTCACTAAATTAACATACCCACATGCTAGAATTTATACATAATCATTACCCAACATTTATAGAGTAATTTTAACCCATTAAAACACATAATTACATAATTAAAATATGCAAAATGTACTGTTCTTGATGTTCTTGAAGTGTTGAACATAAATTCCTAAAATTCAACGCCACTGATTCGTTATAAAACCAAATCCAACCATTCAAATTTCGTTTTGTTCGTTTTATCATGCATAATCACATATAAGTGGAAATTTTGTAGAAAAATTCATGTTTGACATATTAAAATCACGTATAAGGCCATATGTCCATATAACATACTCTGTAATTTTTTTTTGAAATAACAAGTCATAATGAAATTGATGATATGAAATCATGCAATATATATAAAACATGCTTTACTACTCGAATTATTACATATAACCATATAACAACACAATCTCTAACTACAGAGATTTACAAAATGTATGAAAGCCATTTTATAAAACTAAATGACGTAACAATGAAAATTGGGTTGGAGAGAATTACCCAAGCGTAAAGCGTAGATGAATAAAAATGATAATTCTCTCTACTTCAATCACAGAGTTTCTCCCAATCTCTCTCAAAATTTCTCAAACTCTCTCTGTTTCTACTTTCTAGACTTGGAAGAATGAAGAAGAATGCGTAATAATAAAGAAAATCAACTGACGCGTTGTGGTCAGTTACCCAATCACGGGTAACTTTCCTCAACTCCCACTAAGGCCACGTTTGGCTAGCATACTAGGTTTCAAAACTCTTTATTTTAATAAAATTTTTTATCATATAGTTAAAATAATGTCACACCCAATTCAAATATCTTATTTAATTTAACTTAAATAAAATATAATAATTTCTCATTAATTCACATAGTCACATACTTAAATTTCTCCTTTAATAATAATGTCAAATTATTAAATCTCTAATTAATAAATAAATTAATTAAAATAACATTAGGCTTATTAAATATTTTTTTAATACAATAAGCTCACATAATGACATACATCGAATAACAAAAATTCTCCACATTAATTTAATAAATATAACACATATAATTAAATTAATCTACCATAATTTTATCAATTAATTATTTAATCTAATAATTAATTCATCGAAAATTATTTATTCAATCCAATAAATATTAAAATTAATTACAAAATCTCGGTTGTCACATATTATTCAATCCAATAAATATTAAAATTAATTACAAAATCTCGGTTGTCACAAGCGCCCTAAGGTCTTAATGGTCTGGGAGTCGTTGGTCGAAAGCTCGTTAAGGTAGCATTGAAAAGCCTAAGGGAATAAGACATTACGTAGCTATGTGTATATAAACCAAAAGAAAAAAAATGAATAAAGCGGGAAATAAGAACAAAAAGCCCCCGTAGATGAAAAATAATGCTTAAGTATCCCATGTTGACCCTCGATATTGGTAATTGTTTGATTTTAGTTGGATCTAGCTTATTTTTGGATTTCTTGAGTTTACACTATATGATGCCTTCGAAGAGACTTGTTATGTGTTAAATTGATTTTATATCAGTTAACATTGTTGTGGAGCAAACACACACTATATTAGTGATAACAGTCTAAGATTTGTTGATTGATTGGGAAGTTAATGATTTGTTTTGATATGATGTATTATCATGTTTACTTGATTTCTCTAAGGCCAGTTGAATAGACTTGTTTCTATCATTACTGCTGGATTCGTAGGCATGTAGATTAGTTACATTGCATAGCATTGTTGTTTTGTGTTTTTACTTGAGGACAAGCAACGGTTTAAGTTTGGGGGTATTTGATAAGTAGGTTTTATACCTACTTATCTGGTATCTGTTACTTGAATTAGTTGTTTAAACCTATGTTTCTTAGTTACTTTTCATACATTTTATGTTATTTTGTAGGCTATAACATAACATTGGCATGAAGAAGCAAGGAAAAGCAATTCGGACATCTTTTGGACCAAAATACGCAAGCAAATGCAAGAAGGGAAGATTGAAGGACTTTTAACACTAAGTGGGATGCATGTTCTTAGCTTGGAACTTGAATGATACTGTAAAACTTCTTCTTAGCTTTTCGGAACATCTTGAATCATCCCAATCGGAGTTCAAATGCCAGAGTTATGGCCTTTTTATCAACCAAGATCAAAGCTAAGAGTTCTCAAGATTGCAATTTAGAGAACATCTACTTCAAGCTCAATTTCGAGCTTCATCCAATCCGAATCTGTCAAATCTCAATGAATAAAGGTTGTAGAGCTCGTCGATATCTTCGATTTGATTGGTGGCAGGCCACGTAACTCCTCCCGGATCAAAAGTTATGGCTGTTTTACCAGAGAACACTGCAGCAGAAAAGTGACCCCCGCCAGGGCGGGCATACCAGCTGCAAAATAGTAAGGACCCCTGCCGGGGGGGGGGGCCTTTTAGCCTTATAACCCCCGCCGGGGCGGGGGTACATGCAGAAAACTCATTTTTTGTCCAAATTTGAGTTCGAGAAGGATTGTTTCGATCCGATTGATTTAAGGACTTCCAAGATGACTTAAAGACATATAAAGAGACTTATAAAAAGAGGAGATTCACAAGGATTAGAGGGGAGATTAGAGAGAGAGGATTCTATTAGATTAGATTAGAGTAGATTAGGAGAAAACACTAGTTCTTATTAGATTTAGAAATTGAAGCAACTTGGAGACCATTGAAGATTCAATGTAGGAGCAAGGAGAGAGCATCAAATCTACAGACAATAGATTCTATCTTCTCATCTTGTTTTATCTTTGTCTTTTAATGTGTATTCAATTATGGATTCTTAGTTTTAATTCAATAATCATGAACTAATTCTTTGTTTAAGATTATAATGAATCTTATTGTGTAGTTTATTTTAATATGTTTCGCTATCAATTATTATGTTCTATTGTGAGGATTGTCTATTGTAATTTGGACTTAATTATTTAATTGATTGGCCATCAATTACCGTGATAATCTATATGAACTCGAGAGATGAAGTATAGATTTAGATCTGATCATGATAGTATGTATTTGTAATTTTTGCAAAGATGGAATTCATGATTCGTGTTTAGGATAGAGATATGCCTTTACGCCATATGTAATCTTATATAGAACTTGTGCTTTAAATCCTTTTTAATTATAATTCACATAGAGATATAGTGGATTAGTTAATTAGGGTGTCTTGCTTAATTCTATCATCTGTAGATTTAAGTGAGTATGAGTATTATGTATCGAGAGGTGGTTTTATCTGCTTTAATGTTCTTGATTAACAATTCAGGATAGAAAATAATTAATGAGAAGTGTGTTAACTTAAATGAAGCAATAAGTGAAGTTGTGATCTTAAATCTCCGTAATCTGATTTTTAATTAGTGGTAATTAGAATTAGTGTAATTAAATAATTTAATTTATATAATTTGAAATTCATTCGTTTAAATAAGATTGAGTTGGTTACGGGTTAGTACTTGGTAATTTTTATTAAACAATTCCTCGTGGGAACGATACTCTACTTTCACTGTATTACTTGTTGACCACGTATACTTGCGTGTTGTGCGTAATTAGATTTTACCCAACACGCGCCAGTAAGGAGAAATCTTTATCGGAAAGCCCCTTCTTTCTTGGGAACGACCTGGTTGTCATATTGTGATTCTGTAATATTATTTGTGAATAATTAATTATTAATTTATATGATAAGAAAATATTTATTTTTATGTGGATATAAATGAATGAATTAATGTTGAGGTATTTTATCAGTATTTTGTCAGAATGAAGGTATTAAAATTCATCTGTGTGAATTTTGGACATTTTCTGTTTGGAATTTGAAAAAATTTTCTTCTGCAAAGTTGTAGAGAATTAAATTTTCTATGGAATCGACATGAGATTCAAATTTTTCTGATAAAAGGGCTATTTATTATGAATTATTGAAGTTTCGAAAATAAATATTTTTATTAAAAATATGGGTGGGCCCCACTTTTGGTTGGTGTGGAAATTCTAAATTTTGGTGGGCCCCACTATGGCTGATAATTTGGTCAAATAAATGTGCATAGAAAAAAATATATTTATATTTTTTTATTTAGTCTACTTTGGCGTTCTAGCATTTTCCTATAAATAGGGTACTTAGTTAGAATTAAAAATTATACTAGAATCATAAGTTTTCTCTCTCTATATTAGCGAGCCTATTTTGTGAGTATTTTGATACTTTGAGAGTTGCTATCCAGTGCAAGTTTCTTTCAGTATTATACCCAATATTTCAGCTAGAAGTACTGTTCTTTTGAGGTAAGGGATGTTATTTTCTTCGTAAATAATATTATTTCTTTCAATATCATTATGCCAAAATATTGGTATGAATTTTATTGTGGAATTTCAACCTTTTTGTGTCGGGATTACTATTCACGTATACGACACTATTCAGTGAATTTTCTCTTCTTTGTCCAAGATGTCTATTATGATTACTATCTTTGATTGTATCCATGTTTTGATCTTCATTCTTGAATTTTACTCCACTATAGTTTATTATGGAGCATTTTTGAACTTGGATTATCTAAAGTACGAATCCCTAATTTTTGTCCTTTTATCTCACTGGATTCGTTTCTTTAAGATATTTTTCATCATCCTCAGTCCTAAATGGTGATATAACTGAATATGTTTGCCCTGTAGTGCAAAGATGAATGCTTTCCTGATGAATATATTTGGCCCGTAGTGCAAAGATGAACAGGCGTTGAGATGAACATGACCAAATAATGAAAATCTTTGGCCTGTACTGCAAAGATGAATATTTGATTCAAGATATATATTGATTGATGTTACAGGGATAAAATATTGATGATGGACTTTTAAATTCATAGATGATAGTAGATTTCATTATCTACTTAACTCTTCTAATAAATTATTATTTCCGCTATGAATATTGATCTAAAACTGGTTGTCCATTATATTTTATCTGATTAGGATAATTTGTTATTCATTATCTTAGTCATAATATTCTTAATGGGCCAGTTGAGCTCACCCTTTTTCTTTTTGTTCTATTTTTCTTCTCAAGAGGTGAGAATTTAGCAAGAACTAGCCGGGGTATGGAGTGATGGTTCAAGATAGTTATTTTAGTAGGCCTCACTATTTTGTAAAATAGTGTATCAATAATTGTAATGAGAAATCATTTGAGTTTGAATACTGTCTAGAAGATAATATTTGTATTTAAACTCACAGTATATGTGTTGTCGTATTTTACACGACAATTGTAATAATGATGTTGTAGTTATTTCTGTACCATGTATTTGACGACTCAGAATGGGTGATGTATACCTATTTTGGGGGCGTCACATAAACATTGTGCCATGCTTGGAGATCCACATTGTTGCGTAAGTGCTAAATTCTCCATGGATTGGAACATTTCTTTGCCGAGGATTAAGCAACAGAAATGAACACGGATTTGACGACCTGACTTGCATTGATTTGGTCTTGTTGAATATTTTGAATTTAGAAAACTTAAATCATATAACTTCTCCTGAGCTCCATTTCAAGCATCCTTGAACAAATTTCAGCCTAATTACTTAGAATCATTTAATGAATCCCTGGAACTTGATGTTGTGGGAGACGGGTGTTCAAACTTGTGATAAATCAGAGATGGAAAATTTTGTGAGAAGGCAACTTTGTTATGGGCTATCACCGACTTTTTGGCATTTGGGATGATCAGTGGTTGGTCGACTCACGGGAAGCTTTCATGTCCAGTCTATATGGGGGATGTGCAAGGCATACAACTACGTCATGGGTTGAAAACTAATTTCTTTAGAATTGCTCGTAAATTATTGCTTGCTGACCACAGTTACAGAAAGATATATGTATAGTTTAACAGAAAGACAGAGAAAAAGGGGGTTACTAGACGTTTGTCGGGCAGCTAGATATCGGGTTGGCTAAATGATCTAACATTTCCTCCGCCAAGGAAGGATCATGGTAAGTTGAGAGCAATAGGGTACGGGATAACTCATAATTGGACACACTCACCTATTTGGTTTGAGTTTCTATACTGGGTTACACTATCAGTCAGTTATTGTATAGATGTCATACATACATAAAAGAATGTATTTGAGAACTTGTTTTACACAATGTTAAATACGAGTGTAAAAACAAAAGACAATGATAAAGCACGTAAAGATTTGGAGGCAATGAACATCAGGCGAGAATTATGGCTCCGACCTAACAACTCAAAACTAAAAGCTCCATTTTATCTTATCAAGCAACAGGTTGAAGACATTTGCAAGTGAGTAAGTGCATTGCAACTCCTGGATGAATATGCTTCTAACATATCTCATTGCACTAAGGTTGAGCAACTGAAAATTACTAGGTTCAAAAGTTACGATTGTCATGTATTCATGCAAAAGTTGATGCTAATTGCATTTCATGAGATGTTACCTAGGAAATTTATTGATGCCTTTACCGAACTATCAAATTTCTTTTGAGATCTTTGTTCAATGGTAATAAAGTACAGTGATATGGAGCATATAGAGAAGATTATAGTGCTAACAATGTGTAAGCTCAAAATGATCTTACCTCCAAGGTTCTTTGACTCGATGGAGCATTTGCCTATTGATCCACCATATGAACTTAAGCTTGGAAAACCGGCGCAATATCGGTGGATGTATCCTTTTAAGAGATAATATCATCTATATTAGTTCTTAGAGGCACAATAGTTATCTAGAAGGGGGGGTTGAATAGATATTTTAAATATTTTCTTTTTCAAAATTAATTATAAGATTTATTAATAAATTAACCACGGCAAAATATAAGATTTGATTGTTCCCCTTTAAGATAAACCAAGTCAATAGGAGATAAGTAGTTATAACAAGAATATAGAAGACACAACGTTTTTAAGTGGTTCAGAGCACTCAAAGCTCCTAGTCCACTCTTCTACTCCTCGAGTAGGAAATCCATTAAGGATATCTTTACAAACTGTGAATCACTTAGATTCCTTCAAGAACAGCAGTCTTGGAACTTATTAGTTCACTTAGAACTCTTCAAGTCCAGCAGACTTGGTATACACTTAATGAGACTTAAGTTCTTGGGTGGTGCTACTCAGTTGCTGTTAAGCATATGTTCGAAAGAACTGAGTAGCTGAGCAAGCTTTCTTTTCTTTGATCATAGAGTTGAGCGTAGAATGTTTCTTCAACTTTTTTTGTTCTGTTCTTGCTTACTCTTCTTCTTTTGCATCTCCATCTGATTTGTATATAAGGAGCCTTTGAAATATGTCTGTTTGAAGGCATCCGTTGAAGCATTAATTTCATCAGACATTTCTGAGCACTGATTGTAACTTCTTCGAAATTTTCTGTTTAGCCGTCTGACCCCTTGACACAGCAGACTGCTATCTCACCTAACACCTGAAAAGGTGTTTTCAATTGGCATGTAGTACTTTTCTTAGCTTCTTCAATACGTTTCTTCATTATATACTAAGGATGAGTGTTGGGTCATTAGGATTCCCGAGAGTCTCAACGTCTATAATCCATTCCTCATTTGTTGTAATTTATTTTTCAATAAATGGACAAGACTTGATGCTTCTGATGCTGAAAGGAGGTGCACTACGATCATGATTGTGGTGTCTTGTTTAATATTGGTTTAGCTTGTAAAGGAGACACTACGATTTCTCTTATGCACTGATAGACTACGATCCTTACTCGCTAGCTTTTGCAGACTCTACGCTTCCGAGAGTAGACTATGATTCTTCGACTTGGCTTGGCAGGCACTTGGACCAACTGTACGATTGTGAGTGAGGCCCTCTAAAGCAGACTATGATTCTGTAGCAATTTTCTCGATACTCTACAATGTGCCATTTGATCTACTCCAGTCTTGAATTCGCTTATTAGATGTGCCATTTGATCTACTCAAGCTTTATAAGCTGATGAGAGAACCTGTTCTGATACCAATTATTAGTTCCTAGAGGCACAATAGTTATCTAGAAGGGAGGTTGAATAGATATTTTAAATATTTTTTTTTCAAAAATTACTTGTCAGATTTGTTAATAAATTAACCACAGCAAAATATAAGATTTGATTGTTCCCCTTTAAGATAAACCATGTCAATAGGAGATGAGCAGTTATAACAGATATAACAGTTATAGCAAGAATATAGAAGACACAACATTTTTAAGTGGTTCAAAGCACTCAAAGCTCCTAGTCCGCTCTTCTACTCCTCGAGTAGGAAATCCACTAAAGATATCTTTACAAACTGTGAATCACTTAAATTTCTTTAAGACCAGCAGTCTTGGAACTTCTTAGTTCACTTAGAACTCTTCAAGTCTAGCAGACTTGGTATACACTTAATGAGAGTTGAGTTCTTGGGTGGTGCTACTCAGTTGCTGTTAAGCATGTGTTCGAAAGAACTGAGTAGCTGAGTAAACTTTCTTTTCTTTGATCGTAGAGTTGAGCGTTGAGTGTTCTTCAGCTTTTTTTTTTGTTCTGTTCTTGCTTACTCTTCTTCTCTTGCATCTCCATCTGATTTGTATACGAGGAGCCTTTGAAATATGTCCGTTTGAAGGAATCCATTGAAGAATTAATTGCATCAGACATTTTTGAGCACTGATTGTGACTTCTTGGAAATTTTTTGTTCAGCCGTCTGACCCCCTGACACAACAGACTGCTATCTAACTTAACACCTAAAAAGGTGTTTTCAACTGACATGTAGTACTTTTCTTATCTTCTTTAATACGTTTCTTCGTTATATACTAAGGATGAGTGTTGGGTCATTAGGATTCCCGAGAGTCTCAATGTTTATAATTCATTCTTCATTTGTTGTAATTTATTTTTCAACAAATGGACAAGACTCGATGCTTCTGATGCTGAAAGGAGGTGCACTAGGATCATGATTGTGGTGTCTTGTTCAAGATTGGTTTAGCTTGTAAAGGAGACACTACGATTTCTCTTATGCATTGATAAACTATGATTCTTACTCGCTAGCTTTTGCAAAATCTACGCTTCCGAGAGCAGACTACGATTCTTCGACTTGGCTCAGTAGGCGCTTGGACCAACTCTACGAGTCTGAGTGAGGCCCTCCAAAGCAGACTATGATTCTGTAGCAATTTTCTCGATACTCTACGATTCTGCCTTGGCTTCTGCAATCCCTTGGCTGGCTCGACAGACTACGATTTTGTTGATGCCTATCTATTACATCTCAAAATAGATCAACCTAACAATTTTGATCTTTTCTTCTATACATTCATTTACAGAATGATAAACATAAAGCACAGATCAACCTAACAATTTTTATCTATCACCTAAGTCCTTGTACATATGCTCTTAGAAGGAATTTACATATGAGCATGTTTATTTACTTTCAATATCAAATTTAAATGTGCAATTCCCAAAAATCTCCCACTATTTGATGTTGACATAACCAAGGAGATTTGTATCATAATAATTAATTTCTAAATGTAGGATGCTAGAAAGTAAATATAACTTAGTGTTTTAGTAAGTAACTGAAATATCTTGAGAATAAGCATGAATTTATTGATGTTGTAAAGAAGATATTACATTATAGCTTAGTTACATCAATAAGAAATAAGTTTCAACTTATCTCTATCTCTTCTTCCTTTTACTTTTTGGAGGATTGACATGCTCTGTAGCTCTCCTTCTCCTGCTAGCTTCATCTCTCCATGCAATATCTTTCATCTCGCTTTGACTTAGCCATTCTCCATGATCATGTCTGTTCATAAAGGCAGGGTCTCCAATCGGCATGTTCAAGCCAGTAGTGGTTACCCCTTGTGAGTTAGGAGATGGACCTTGACTCCGTAGCAGTTGCGCCATGAGAATTTGTTGACATTGCTGATGTTCAGGTCGTGGAGTTTGATAACGAGGTTGTCTTGTGGGAGGACTCCTTGAAGATTGAGCAATTTAGTTTCCCTTTCCTTTACCTTTCTCTCCTTCCCTTTTATTCTCTCCCTTTATGTCAGTATCAAGGGTTCGAATGTCTTCGGACAGACGATTCATGCCTTGGACAAGTTCGTGAAGCTGATTCTTCGATTTAGAAATGTCTTCACGATTTTCTTGACCTAGAGAATCAGGTTGAGACTTATGTTTTTGTAGAATGGCCAAGACAGTGTCTGCTTGTTGCATCTGACTCATAGAGTATTCTTGGAATTCTTTTAGGGAAGATCGCAGGCTTGAGAGGCTCTCCATAACAAGTTTGTTTTGAGTCTCCTGAGTCTGCTGTAGAAGGATAACTGCTTCCTTATGCTTCCGGGAAAATTGAAAGTGAATTTGATCCCTTTCATTTATGCTTTGGATCATTTCCTTGATGATCTGCCAAAGCTTCTTTGTGAGCTTAGAACTCAGATTGTGAGAAAGAGTGTTGGCAGCATCTATCAAGTGGTTCAGCCTTGTATGAACAAGTAGAGAGTGAGTTTCAAGATCTTCTTGAATATCTGTAGTTACTTTCTGTGATGCACTAGTCAGCTCAGATTTGGTAGGAAGATCTGAGAGAAGCTGAAGAATTTGTTGAGTATCTGGAGGAGAAGCTCTTGTATCTTGATTTTGTAGATTGGAGAGACCAAGATCAAGATCAAAATAATTATTGGTTGAGGAGGAAGAAATATCCGAATGAGGTACAGGAGGAGAGGCTGTTAAAGCTGGTGGAGTAGGTGACTCTACGTTTTGAGTAGGATCGATATTCATAGAGTGAGAAATGATTGAAGACTGTATTAATATGAAGTTAGACATATTTGTTTCATCAGTTACAAAATGTTGGGATTCTGTAGCTGGAAATTGGTTTAGTGGATGAAGATTCATTCTAACCATCTTGGCAATTCATAGAATTGGTTGAAGTTTAATGGAGGACAGTGATTAACTCTAAAAGAGATAGGAATCGATTGTACCTCACGCCCACTTTTTGAAGAAAGATGGTTAGTGATCAGTTTCTGAGCAAACGTGAGGTTGGCTGGAAATCCATGAGCTAGAACTGAAATTGCTGGATAAGCTTTGAAGGTCCAGAACATGTGATCCCAGGAGTTGAGAATTTGGTCTCTGTGGTAGGGCATCATTATTAAGTAGGAGAACAACTGATTGTAGTCGGCTCTCCTATATCCATCCCAGCCCACAACTATAATCTCAACTTCATCATCCTCTTCTTCTTCCCGATCTTCATTTGAAATTTCCACTACTTCCTCATTTCTTATTTGTCTTTCAGCCCTTTCTACCTACATAGCTTCTATACCTTCTATTTCCACATCTTCTTTCATCTCCCCCTTAGCAGTAGCTATTTCGGGCATAGGGAATTCGAGATGCTCCCTCTCAATCTGATCATTTATTTGTTCTTTAGGTAGCTCCCCCTCAGTTGGAGCACTTATCTGTACAGGGGCTTCAAGAAGCTCTTTTTCTGCAGCTATTTTTCTTTCTACTTCCTTCAGGGCTTTCTCATTATCAAGAACATATTTCTTGATAGGCCTTCTCTTTGTTCTACTGGGCTGAGCCACAGCCTCAGTACTCTCTTCAGCTTCAGCTCTAACAGTTGGTTTAGGCTGAGATGCAACTGCAGCATCCACATCTGGAGTGATTGTAAGTCTGGAATCTACGATCGGTAATGACTCTACGATTGAGGAGAGTTAAGACTTCTTTGTCTTGTGGCTGCGTTTTTTCCTTTTAAACAGTTGAGAGATTGTGGATCTTTCTTCTTCCTTTTCAGACTGCTGCTCCTTCTTCTTCATTTTCTTTAGAATTTTAGTGCCCGAACTCTCTTGGGGCGCATCAGTGGTTGAGCCTTGAGGTTCTTCCATTACTTGAACTTTCATTTTCCTCTTACCCTTGCTTTTTCTGATCAAAGAAATGGGTTCCTCTTGATTAATTTCTTCTTCTTCAACTTCCTTCACAATAGACATGTTTCCTGGTGGCCCAGATACCTTCACTTCACCAGTCCTTCCACTGGATTCAGACATCATCCTTACATTTTTTGTAGGGTTTCTTTTCCATTTTTGAAATAGCTACTGGGTTATTCTTCTATTAAGGTTAATGGGTTCTCCTTCCTTATCCCCAATTTTGTCACCCAGAGCCGATTGCAGAATTATACATATGTACCTCCCATAGAGCATTTTTCCATAGCTCTTTGTCTTCTTGGAGCTGAGCATCCACTTCCCGATCCAATCTATGAGCAGAGCACCATAGTTGAGTTAAATTTTGAAGCAGATAGCTTTCATGAGTTTTAGTTGAACTTCATTTACAGAGTCGTGGCCAGAGCTTTTACAGCATGTACACTTCCCAACAATGTCAGCCAGAAATTCATATTTCTGGGGAAACTCTTTCTTCTTGTTCCCCTTGACATTTTGAGACTTTGTGTGGTGCATCTTCTTCAGAACTTCATGGAAGTTGATGACATCACAGATACGAGTCCCTTTGATTTGAAACCTAGGGCTAGGTTTATATCTTCAGCTTTGAGTCTAATTTGCTCCCCCTTGACCCTTGTAGTGATAGTGTTGTCTTCAAAGACTCCATTGATGTAGAACTCTTTCACCAGCTTCGGATAGATCCCTTGTGCTGGTGCTTAGAGCTTCTTCAAGACCAGCTTTCTTCAGAAGAGATAGAATTTTATTGAACTGTGGGTCATCTGTCTTGAATTTGTTGAAGCAGAGTTGGTAACCAGATATAACATTGGAAGGAACCATTGACTTTCTTGAACAGAGGTTGGTTGATCATTTTGAAAGTAAGGGTTTTTGTTGAGAGAGAGAGAGAGAGGAATGAGCTTTTGAAATTCTGAGGTGAATTTTCAAAAAGGCCTTTTCAAATTGTATTTGTAACTTCCCTCCACACGATCTGCAGAGTGGGGCACGTGTCGAGTTCTGTCGGGCTCCACGATTTTATGCAATGTGGAAAGTACTGATCTGCCATTCGCTCCCCCTGAGCTAGTGTATCCTTTGGGGAGACTACGATCGTTAAGGATGCTCTACGATTATTGAGTTACACTTCTGATCCAGCTCTACGATCATTGTCTCTTGGGGTCCTTATGATGAACTCTGGCTTGGCATTCCTTCTAAGTTAAGGTAGCTCAAGAAGAGCCAACCTCTTAGATTGAAACTAAGGGTCAGGTTTGTCCCTGAGGCGCTTAGTTTTAATAGGAATTATGTCGTCACAGGTCTCTGCCATATTGAGACTGCTATACGATCGTGGTTTCTCTTTAGTCATCTCTATGATTTTAACATAGCCTTTTTATCTGCATGGCTAGCACCAACTAGAGCAAAGAGTTTAAGGTTGTAGATTTAGCATGCCTAACTCACTTATCAATTTATTAAATCTAGATTCATCTAAAGGTTTTGTAAAGACATCAGCAAGTTGATTTTCAGTAGAGATTTATTGTAAAGATATAGTTCCATTTTGAACATGATCTCTAATAAAATGATATCTTATCTCTATATGCTTAGTCCTAGAATTCATGACAGGATTATTGTTAGGTTTGTAATATTCATGAACGCAATCAAATTACATAAAATAAGCAAAAACGTGTAAAAATCAGAGTTTAAAATTTTACAAACTATATGCCCGAATAATCCTTTATGCACAATTATTAATTAAACGAAAAGATATGAAGAACAAGAATCATACCCTTGAAGATTCGAGCTTCCTCAGGTACAAGTTCACCTCCAATCCTTTTTGCGTTCAACTTGAATCCACCGGGTTTGGTTCCTTCCTTTGATCAACATTAGCCACCCAAGTGTTTGGCCTCTAGAGGTAATCCAGCAAGAAAGAATAAAGATTCAAGAAGATGGGTGTTTGACAAAATTCTAGTTTTTCTATCTCTCATAGAAAAGAAGCGTGCTCTCCAACAATTGAAATCACATATGTTGTGAAAAAGTCAACAACAACTCTATGTTGTGAAAAAGTCAACAACGACTCTACACCCATAATAGGACTCCTCTTATTTATAGATGTAGGCAACTCTCTTTAACAATTAAGGAATTGCGATTTATTTTAATTAATTAAACTCCTTTAATTAATTAGGCTCCTAATCTTATTAGGAATAATTAATTAAACTTTTAATTAATTAGCCTCCTAATCTTATTAGGAATAAATGAGAGTAATTTTATTAATTAATTCCCAAACTCCTTTAGGAATTAAATAATAATAATAGTAATAATAATAATAAGACTCCTCAAATTAATTCATACTTAATATTTCTAAAATATTAAATAATAAATATTAAGATATTTAATTTATTCTATCAACATAGATTAAATTAAATATACTTAACTTATTATTACAATTATGCCATTAACTTTTTAAATAATTATTCTTCCTTTTATGGTGTGACCCTTTAGGTTCTCCATATTAAATCGATTTTGAATAAATCAATTAGAACAATTCTAATCTTATTTAAATAAATTAAATTAAACTATTAATTTATTTAAATAAATAATATTTATTGTGACGCCCCCAAAATTAGGTATACATCACCCATCTTGGGTCGTCAGATACATAGTACAAAATACAAATACAACTTATTAATACAACTGTCGTGTACAATACGACAAAACATAAACTGTGAGTTTGAATACAAATATTATCTTCTAGAAAGTATTCATACTTAAAAGGAGTCCTCATTACATTTATTAACACACCATTACATAGAATAGTGAGGACTACTAACTAATACTATCATTCGGACCATCACTCCGTTCCCCGACTTGCCCCAGCTACGTTCTCATTTCCTGAAGAGAACAGTGAAAGAAAAGGGTGAGCTCAACTAGCCCAGTAAGAAATATTATGACTAAGATAATGCAGAATAAATTATCATTAGCCTTCAACAATGTTAAACTGATAAAATATAATAGACATCAAGTTTAACTGCAGCGGAACAAGCAATCCATTAAAAGAGTCAAGTAGAAAATAAACTCTACTATCTTTTATGATTTAAAAGATTTTTCAACACTGTGATCGCTGAGACTCAGATTAATAAAATAATTCACATCATCGAATCACCCCTGCACTACGGCCAAGGATATTCGTATATTCATTAATGGTCATGATCATGCCAACAACTGTCCATTAACGCACTACGGGCCAATGAGGACTTTTACCACATCATTTGTGACATTACGGTCATGATTATACCGAATAATCCCTGGTCATAATCATACCAAGTCCATCTATGCACTACAGGCCACAGATGACTTTCAACATTTTATAAACATGAGGATGATGACAATGATATAAGAATTCAATAAAACAAGTTCAATAATTAATTTATCCAAGAATTAACAACGTCCAAATTGTCAACATGATACTGCTTTGTGGAGTAAAATTCAAGAATGATCAGGAGAATATTTTCATGAATAGATACTAGATGAAGCGCAAATGTCAAGGATATTCCACAAATTTCATGGAGTATAGAAGTCAAAACTTAACCAACTGAGTATAATAAAGAATGAAATAACAAAAGAAATCACCATGCATGCGATAGACCGCACAGACAGGTTATTCCAACAGAATAATAAATAATGGAACCAGGTCCGGTGTAAAACACACAGACAAGATTTTCCAACAGAATAATAATAAAAACGGAACCAGGTCCGGTGTAAAACACACAGACAGGATGTTCCAACAGAATAATAATAAAAACGGAACAAGGTCCGGTGTAAAACACACAGACAGGATGTTCCAACAGAATAATAGAAGAATGTCACCTAGTATAGGGTATATCCGAGTATACAGGTTATTCCAACAGAATAATAAGAAATGGAATAACAACAGTTCTCTTCATGAATAAGAAAGAATAACACCCCTTACCATTTTAAAGACGAGCTGAAATAAGGAAGTAGTTAAGTAGCAGAATACTCTTCTTCTCTCTCTCTATAGTTTTTCTCTATAGTTTCTCTCTCTAGAGTTCAGTGAATTCGTAAGAAATAATGAAGGAATGAGCTGCTATTTATAGAAAAATAGAATGCATAGTAACTAATCCATGAACGGTCCAGATTGATTACTTTAATTTGACGGTCCATATTTAAAGAAAAATCTTTTAAATAAAATATAATATATTCTATTTATAGAATAACTTTAATAAAGTATTCTATTTTATATAAAAAGATGTTTCTGTTTTATTACGTTAATAATACGAATAAAACAAAACGTCATTATCGCTAAATAATTCATATCATTAACTGACAATAATTGAATCAAACTGAGTGACTTCTCACATAAGCATTAATAATCAATACCACGTGCTACTATGCAACCACACGTATTACTGTACTTTTACTACCGAGTAGTTCAACAGTAACAATGGTAAAATTTCTGCCGTTATTTTTAATAAAATATTTTTGTCATTTTCTCAATCTGATAATAATTCCGTTGTGGGGTCCACCAATGATTGTGTCGTTGTACGAATATTCCCTGTTAAAACGAATATTCTCCGACCAATCGAATATTATATAACAACTTGCGTACTTTGCAAAATTTATAAATATTACCCACAACTATAACATTATATCAAATTAACTCCATAATATTCAAAAATGATATTTATAGAAAATTCATCTTTATTTATAAAAGTTGGGGTCTTACAACCTCCCCTTCTTATGAAATTTTGTCCTCGAAATTAGGGTACGTACCCGGTATGTCGAAGAGGTAAGGATACCTTGATTTCATTTCAGATTCTAACTCCCAAGTCATTTCCTCAACATCGTGGTTTCTCCACAAAACTTTGACTTGGGGTATAACCTTGGAGCGTAGAATATGTTCCTTCTTATCCAAGATTTGAACAGGAACTTCTTCATACGTCAAATCTTCCGCTATTTTGTCCGGTTCTAACTCAATAATGTGGTTCGGGTCTTCCACATATTTGCGTAACATGGATATGTGAAAAACGTTATGAACACGAGACATACTTGGCGGTAAAGCGAGTCTATAAGCCACAGTTCCTACTCGATCGAGGATTAAAAATGGACCAATGAATCGAGGATTGAGCTTTCCTCTCTTTCCAAATCTCGTAACTCCTTTCCATGGAGCAACACGTAAGAACGCATGATCTCCTACATCAAATTCCACGTCCTTTCGATGAAGATCAACATAACTCTTTTGTCGATCTTGTGAGATTTTTATACGTTGTCGGATCGTTTGAATCTTTTCTGTAGTCATACGTACCAACTCCGGTCCCAACAACGTTGCTTCACCCACCTCATCCCAACATACTGGAGAACGACATTTTCTTCCATACAATGCTTCGAATGGAGCCATGCCAATACTTGCTTGATAACTGTTGTTGTAGGAAAACTCCACCAATGGTAAGAACTTGTCCCAACTTCCTTTGAAGTCAAAGACACAGAGTCTTAATAGATCTTCAAGAGTTTGAATAGTCCTCTCTGATTGTCCGTCCGTCTGAGGATGATATGCTGAACTAAATCGTAACTCCGTGCCCATAGCTTTTTGTAAACTAACCCAAAATCGTGAAGTGAATCTTGGGTCTCGGTCAGAAACTATGGATACTGGCATACCATGCAGTCTTACAATCTCGTTTATGTACATACGAGCAAGACGTTCAAGTGTATAAGTTTCTCGTATCGGTAAGAAATGAGCAGACTTGGTCAATCTATCAACAATGACCCAAATCGCATCAATACCTTGAGAAACCCTTGGAAGACCGGTAACGAAATCCATGGTAATGTGCTCCCACTTCCATTCTGGAATTTCAAGTGGTTGCAATGGACCTTTTGGTACTTGATGCTCCGCTTTGACTCGTTGACAAGTTAGACACCTTGAGATAAACAACGCTATCTCTCTCTTCATATTGCTCCACCAAAATGTATGACGAAGATCATGATACATTTTGGTACTTCCAGGATGGATTGCAAACGGTGTGTTGTGCGCCTCCATCATGATTTCATACTTTAAATCAGGGTTGTTAGGAACACAAAGTCTGGAGTTGACTCGAAGTATTCCTTCTTCATCGATTCTTGCTTTCGGCATAGCACCTTCTTGCACTTTTTTCCTCATACGCATCAGCTCCAGGTCTGTAGCTTGAGCAGCTTTAACTTTATCGATTAAAGTCGGTTCTACTCGTATATTCGCCATCATCACATGGGTCCCTGGAGTCTTTAACTCTATCTCCATCCTTTGCAAATCACACAAAATGGGCCTTTGTGTTGACAATATCGCACTCGTACTTGCATATGATCTTCTACTCAATGCGTCAGCTACCACGTTCGCTTTTCCAGGATGATATTGAATGGTATGATCATAATCTTTCAACAGTTCAAGCCAACGTCGTTGTCGCATGTTGAGTTCCTTTTGAGTGAAGAAATATTTGAGGCTTTTATGATCCGTAAAGATCTCCACCTTCTCCCCATACAAGTAATGCCTCCAAATTTTAAGTGCAAAGACAACAGCTGCCAACTCTAGATCATGAGTAGGATAATTCCTCTCATATTCCTTGAGTTGTCTTGATGCATAGGCTATGACTTTTCCATGTTGCATGAGAACGCATCCCAACCCTTTGCTCGAAGCATCACTGTAGATGACAAATCCCTCCGAGCCAGATGGTATTGTTAGAACAGGTGCTGAAATGAGTCTCCTCTTGAGTTCTTGAAAACTCTGCTCACATTCTTCGCTCCAACCGAACTTTGTATCTTTCCGAGTCAGCTGAGTTAATGGAGTAGCGATTCGAGAAAATCCTTCCACGAATCTCCGATAATAACCAGCTAGACCGAGAAAGCTACGTACTTCGGTTACTGATTTAGGTTGCTCCCAGCTTTGAATAGCTTCAATCTTTGCCGGGTCAACAGATATTCCACGACTTGATACTACGTGCCCAAGGAATGCTACCTCTTCCAGCCAGAACTCGCATTTCTTCAACTTGGCATAAAGTTTGTATTCACGAAGCTTTTGGAGTACCAGCCTCAAGTGTTGCTCATGATCTTCACGGCTTTTGGAATAAACAAGGATGTCATCGATAAAGACGACCACAAAGTGATCCAAATATTCCTTAAATACCCTGTTCATCATATCCATGAAGGCAGCAGGAGCATTAGTCAATCCAAAAGACATAACTAAGAATTCATAATGCCCATACCGAGTTCTGAAGGCAGTCTTTGGAATATCCTCAGTTCTAACCTTCAGCTGATGATATCCAGAACGAAGATCGATCTTTGAAAAGAATTGTGCTCCTTGCAACTGGTCAAACAGGTCATCAATACGTGGCAATGGGTACCTATTTTTGATGGTGACATGATTCAACTCCCGATAATCAATACAAAGTCGCATACTCCCATCTTTCTTCTTCACGAATAGAACAGGAGCACCCCAAGGAGAAGTACTAGGACGAATAAAACCAATGTCTAACAATTCCTGCAGTTGGGTCTTTAACTCCTGAAGTTCAATAGGAGCCATTCGATATGGGGCTTTGGAAATGGGTTTTGTACCGGGTTCAAGGTCGATACAAAATTCAATTTCACGCTCTGGGGGTAGGCCAGGAAGTTCTTCGGGAAATACGTCAGGAAATTTATTAACAACAGAAATATCATTCAAAGCTGACGTATTTTTGTTTAGATCTGTGACATGAGCTAAGAAAGCTTGACATCCGTTTTTCAATAAACGAATAGCTTTATGGCTTGAGATGACAGCGATTGATTTTAATGGTTTGGTTGCTTGAATTCGCATAATAGGTCGATTAGGAATATGAAAGCTAACAACCTTACGAAAACAATCAATTTTTGCATGATGAGTAGTTAACCAATCAATCCCTAGAATCACGTCAAATGCAAGTATTTTTAATGAAATAAGATCGACAGGTAATGTGTGGGTACCAACTTGAACCAAACAAGACTTATAAATCATGGATGTAATGAAGGTTTCTCCCAATGGAGTTTCAACAGCTAAGTCAAAGTCTAATTTCCCCGGAATCAAATTTAATCGATGAGCGCAAGTAGGAGAAATAAAAGAATGGGTAGAACCGGTATCAAATAAAGTATAGACTTCGTTAGAGTTTATGACAAGCTTACCCGTGATGACCTCATTCGGGTTCCTTGCTTTCTGGGAGTTCACAACAAACGCTCTCCCTTGCACAACCGGTTTTGACTTTTCTGGGACGGCCTTTGGTGCCTCCATCCTAGCTGAATTTGTCTTCGGTAAACGACAAAATTGGGCTAAATGACTTTCTCTTCCACAATTATAACATGCTTTGGACGGCATCGCGCAGTTTGGACTGATGTGCCCCTCCCCTCCGCATTTGAAACATATGATAGGTGGTCGTTCTCCTTCCTTAACGACAGGTGCTGGTGCTGACGTCTTTCCATCATTGTTGAATCTCCTCTTCTTGAAATGTCCATTCTTATTGTTTTGGCCCTGATTACCACCGAAGTGGTTACCATTTCTGGCCTGTTGATTCCCTCCACGCTTGTTGTCACCGCTTCGATGACTGCTTTCACTAGTATTATCATTTTGTCGGCTGCTCTCTTTTGGTTGCGTTGTCTCGTTATCGCGCTCCACCAACTGAGCCCTATTTACAACATCTGAATACAAACACAATTTATGAGAAACAAGATGTTGACGTATCTCCGGCTTCAAACCTCTTAAAAACATCCGCGTCATTCTTTCTTCATTATCCACCAGGTGGGACGCAAACCGGGATAACTCCGCAAATTTTGCCTCGTACTGCGACACGGTCATATTATTCTGCTCCAATTTGATGAACTCCACCTCCTTCATGTGACGAATACTCTCGGGAAAGTATTTGTCGTTAAACAGCTCTTGGAACTTCTCCCAAGACATCTTCAGTGCGGCAGGTTGAGTACGTTTTATCGATTCCCACCAGTAATCTGCCTCTCCTCGCAACATAAAGGCGGCAAAGGGAACCTTTTGCTCCTCGGAGCAACCCAAGACATCAAATATCTTGGTGATCTGCTTTATCCATATTTCAGCTACAAGTGGTTTGGGTTCTCCCTTAAACTCTGGTGGTCCCAGCTCCTTAAACTGTTTAGCGGTGACCGCCTGAGAGTTTCCAGTATTTCCACCTACGTTGTGGACAGGAGCCGCTTTCACCTGTTGTTGCATGAATTGCATAAAATCTCTGAACATTCCATCATTCATCATCTGGTCAGTGTTGTTGTCACCTTCCTGATGAACATTATCCTGATTATTGATATGTGGTGAATCAATAATCGTCTGTGCTCCATTGCTATTCTCAACATTCTCAGATGCCATTTTCAGATACTGCCACAAAATAAAAGTTAATTGATATGTCATATATTATCCTTATATTATGACCGACCAATTAAATACCATGCAAATAAACTTAGGTAGGTCATACTAGCGAAGGAATTCCCCGTCTCTCCCCTCCTAGTTCTATTCTCACATCTTAGCCAGGGATCATATCCCTAAGCTCTGATACCAACTGTGACGCCCCAAAATTAGGTATACATCACCCATCTTAGGTCGTCAGATACATAGTACAAAATACAAATACAACTTACTAATACAACTGTCGTGTACAATACGACAAAACATAAACTGTGAGTTTGAATACAAATATTATCTTCTAGAAAGTATTCATACTCAAAAAGAGTCCTCATTACATTTATTAACACACCATTACATAGAATAGTGAGGACTACTAACTAATACTATCATTCGGACCATCACTCCGTTCCCCGACTTGCCCCAGCTACGTTCTCATTTCCTGAAGAGAACAGTGAAAGAAAGGGTGAGCTCAACTAGCCAAGTAAGAAATATTATGACTAAGATAATGCAGAATAAATTATCATTAGCCTTCAACAATGTTAAACTGATAAAATATAATAGACATCAAGTTTAACTGCAGCGGAACAAGTAATCCATTAAAAGAGTCAAGTAGAAAATAAATTCTACTATCTTTTATGATTTAAAAAATTTTCTAACACTGTGATCGCTGAGACTCAGCTTAATAAAATAATTCACATCAACGAATCACCCCTGCACTACGGCCAAGGATATTCGTATATTCATTAATGGTCATGATCATGCCAACAACTGTCCATCAACGCACTACGGGCCAATGAGGACTTTTACCACATCATTTGTGACATTACGGTCATGATTATACCGAATAATCCCTGGTCATAATCATACCAAGTCCATCTATGCACTACAGGCCACAGATGACTTTCAACATTTTATAAACATGAGGATGATGGCAATGATATAAGAATTCAATAAAACAAGTTCAAGAATTAATTTATCCAAGAATTAACAACGTCCAAATTGTCAACATGATACTGCTTTGTGGAGTAAAATTCAAGAATGATCAGGAGAATATTTTCATGAATAGATACTAGATGAAGCGCAAATGTCAAGGATATTCCACAAATTTCATGGAGTATAGAAGTCAAAACTTAACCAACTGAGTATAATAAAGAATGGAATAACAAAAGAAATCACCATGCATGCGATAGACCGCACAGACAGGTTATTCCAACAGAATAATAAATAATAGAACCAGGTCCGGCGTAAACGCACAGACAGGATATTCTGACAGAATAATAAATAATGGAACCAGGTCCGGCGTAAACGCACAGACAGGATATTTCGACAGAATAATAAATAATAGAACCAAGTCCGGTGTAAAACACACAGACAGGATGTTCCAACAGAATAATAATAAAAACGGAACCAGGTCCGGTGTAAAACACACAGACAGGATGTTCCAACAGAATAATAATAAAAACGGAACCAGGTCCGGTGTAAAACACACAGATAGGATGTTCCAACAGAATAATAGAAGAATGTCACCAAGTATAGGGTATATCCGCGTATACAGGTTATTCCAACAGAATAATAAGAAATGGAATAACAACAGTTCTCTTCATGAATAAGAAAGAATAACACCCCTTACCGTTTTAAAGACGAGCTGAAATAAGGAAGTAGTTAAGTAGCAGAATACTCTTCTTCTCTCTCTCTATAGTTTTTCTCTATAGTTTCTCTCTCTAGAGTTCAGTGAATTCGTAAGAAATAATGAAGGAATGAGCTGCTATTTATAGAAAAATAGAATGCATAGTAACTAATCCATGAACGGTCCAGATTGATTACTTTAATTTGACGGTCCATATTTAAAGAAAAATCTTTTAAATAAAATATAATATATTCTATTTATAGAATAACTTTAATAAAGTATTCTGTTTTATATAAAAAGATGTTTCTGTTTTATTACGTTAATAATACGAATAAAACAAAACGTCATTATCGCTAAATAATTCATATCATTAACTGACAATAATTGAATCAAACTGAGTGACTTCTCACATAAGCATTAATAATCAATACCGTGTGCTACTATGCAACCACACGTATTACTGTACTTTTACTGCCGAGTAGTTCAACAGTAACAATGGTAAAATTTCTGCCGTTATTTTTAATAAAATATTTTTGTCGTTTTCTCAATCCGACAATAATTCCGTTGTGGGGTCCACCAATGATTGTGTCGTTGTACGAATATTTCCTGTTAAAACGAATATTCCCCGACCAATCGAATATTATATAACAACTTGCGTACTTTGCAAAATTTATAAATATTACCCACAACTATAACATTATATCAAATTAACTCCATAATATTCAAAAATGATATTTATAGAAAATTTATCTTTATTTATAAAAGTTGGGGTCTTACATTTATTCTACAATAGGGATAAGCCTCCCAAGCGATCAACGACTTTTTAAATAATATAGATTTCAATAGTAATCATAAAAGAACCTTTGAGTAAATAGTTACCGTATAATTCAATCCTTCCACCATACAATGTCCCAATTAAATATAAGACATGAAATTACTGTCAAGTCTTATTGTATTTAATTATATGTATTTCGACTTTTAAATGCACAACTCCAAATAATACAAATTAGAAACTCCTTTCTAATTTCATTCTGCCTTGGCCAAGGACTATTGGGTTGTCATTTATCGAATCACATTGGACATTTCTCTTCTTTTACTAGAAGTGGTAGATTCTTTATTGATTATACATTATCTCCGTGTATAACTTATTATACCCAAGCATACCCTTTGATATACCCTAAGGGTCTTAAGGAATAAGTTAAAGTATAACTCATCATACACAAGATACTATGATGATCTCAAGTCCAAGGATCACTTGTACTACTATCACTACAGGAATTCATATTGACAGGCAAGTAAAACTCCATTAGGTATTCCTTAGCGAGCCACGTTCAGTGAACTTATTCTCTAATAAGCACCTACATATTTGCTTTAGTGTCTCCACACAAATGATCATGAGATCAATCATCCTCATCCAATGAGCAAGCAACGTATGTGCCAATTTATCCGGATTCACTAATCCCCAATTTAGTAATCTAACGATTGGGAACTATTTTAGTTTTAAGATTTCTAAGAATTTAGATCTCATTAGAATGATCATCATCATTATTCTAAAACCATTGCTTAAAACTATGGGATTATCACATATTATAAAATAACATCATGTAGATAATTAAAAGCCTTTAATAAATTAATACTTTTTATTAATAAATGAATAAGATTATTACAAAGTATATGCTTTATCATCAAACATGATTGGCTTGTGTGCATCCTACTTTCAATTATGTGTTATAGTTATGACAATTGTGTTATCACAATGAACAGGTATAGATTTGAAATCAAACCCATAGTCTGCTAGTTGGTTTTTCATCCATAGAATTTGAGCACAGCAATAACCAGCAGCAATGTATTCAGCTTCTGCTGTTGAGGTAGATACTGAGTTTTGCTTCTTGCTAAATCAAGACACAAGTTTGTTTCTTAGCAACTAACAAGTGCCACTAGTACTTTTTCAATCGATCTTGCAACCTGCAAAATCAACATCTATATATCCTACCAGTTCAAAGGAGGACTCCTTGGGATACCAAAGTCTCAAGTGAGGTGTGCCTTTGAGATACCTGAAAATTCTCTTTACAGCAGTTAAGTGTGATTCCTTAGGATTAGCTTGAAATCTAGCACATATGCATATTACAAACATTATGTTTGGTTTACTGGCAGTTAGATATAGAAGAGAGCCTATCATACCTCTGTATTGAGTAATGCCAATACTTTTATCTTTCTCATCTTTATCAAGCTTGGTTGCTGGAGCAATTGGTATTTTCATGGGAGAGGCTGATTCCATACCATACTTCTTAAGTAAGTCTTTAATTTATTTGGCTTGGTTAATGAAGATACCTTCATCAGTCTGCTTCACTTGTAATCCAAGGAAGAAATTTAGCTCCCCCATCATACTCATTTCGAATTTGCTCTGCATAATCTTGACGAATCTCTTGCACAAATTTTCATCAGTAGAACCAAATATAATGTCATCTATATATATCTAAACTAATAGAACTTTATTTTTGTGCTTCCTAAGAAATAATGTGGCATCTACTCTACATCTAGTGTAAGACCCCAATTTTTATAAATAAAGATGAATTTTCTATAAATATCATTTTTGAATATTATGGAGTTAATTTGATATAATGTTATAGTTGTGGGTAATATTTATAAATTTTGCAAAGTAAGCAAGTTGTTATAAAATATTCGTTTGGTCGGAGAATATTCTTTTTGTCGGGGAATATTCGTACGACAGCACAATCATTGGTGGACCCCACAACGGAATTATTGTCGGATTGAGAAAACGACAGAATTATCTTTCTATAAAAATAACAGCTGAGGTGTTACCGTTAAAACCGTTAAAACTGTTGAACTACTCGGTAGTAAAAGTACAGTAATACGCGTGGTTGCATAGTAGCACACGGTATTGATAATTGATGCTTACGTGAGAAGTCACTCAGCTATACTCAATTATTGCTACAGTAATTGCTGCATCATATCTCTTAAATTATTGTCATAATATCATCTGTATAATATGTTATATTATTGAGACGTTGTGGTAAGTTTGATTATTTTATGGGGGGCCATATGTCATCATCTAAGAGTCTCTTCGTCAATAGTAATTACCGTCGTCAATAGTAATTACCGTCGTCAATAGTATTTACCTTAGTCAATAGTAATTACCTTCGTCAATAGTATTTACCTTGGTCAATAGTATTTACCTTGGTCAATAGTAATTACCTTCGGCAATAGTATTTACCTTGGTCAATAGTAATTACTTTCGTCAATAGTAGTTGTCCCTTCAATATTACCAAGAGTCATTTGACCCTTCGTTAAGACCAAGAGTCATTTGACCCTTCGTTAAGACCAAGAGCCACCCTCAGTTTTTCTATAAATAGAGGCCTAGGGCTTCATTATTTTTCACGAATTCATTCAAGTTATAGAGAGAGAAAGTATAGAGAGAATAAGAGAGAGAGAATAAAAGTATTCTGCTACATCACTTTTCCAATATCCAGTTCTTTTAAGGTAGGGAATATTATTTCTTTTATATTCATGAAGAGAACTTCTGTTATTCCATTCGTTATTATTCTGTTGGAATAACCAGTGTACGCGGTCTACCCTATACTTGGTGACATTCCTCTATTATTCTGTTGGAACATCCTGTCTGTGTGTTTTACACCGGACCTGGTTCCGTTTATTATTCTGTTGGAACATCTTGTCTGTGTGTTTTACACCGGACCTGGTTCCGTTTTTATTATTATTCTGTTGGAACATCCTGTCTGTGTGTTTTACACCGGACCTGGTTCCATTATTTATTATTCTGTCGGAATATCCTGTCTGTGCGTTTACGCCGGACCTGGTTCCATTATTTATTATTCTGTTGGAATAACCTGTCTGTGCGGTCTATCGCATGCATGGTGATTTCTTTTGTTATTCCATTCTTTATTATACTCAGTTGGTTAAGTTTTGACTTCTATACTCCATGAAATTTGTGGAATATCCTTGATAGTTGCGTTTCATCCAGTATCTTTTCAAGAAAATATTCTTCTAAGCATTCTTGAATTTTACTCCACAATGCAGTATCATGTTGACAATTTGGACGTTGTTAATTCCTGGATAAATTAATTCTTGAACTTGTTTTATTGAATTCTTATATCATTGTCATCATCCTCATGTTTATAAAATGTTGAAAGTCATCTGTGGCCTGTAGTGCATAGATGGACTTGGTATGATTATGACCAGGGATTATTCGGTATAATCATGACCGTAATGTTACAAATGATGTGGTAAAAGTCCTCATTGGCCCGTAGTGCATTGATGGACAGTTGTTGGCATGATCATGACCATTAATGAATACACGAATATCCTTGGCCGTAGTGCAGGGGTGATTCGATGATGTGGATTATTTTATTAAGCTGAGTCTCAGCGATTACAGTGTTGAAAAACTTTTTAAATCATAAAAGATAGTAGAGTTTATTTTCTACTTGACTCTTTTAATGGATTGCTTGTTCCGCTACAGTTAAACTTGATGTCTATTATATTTTATCAGTTTAACATTGTTGAAGGCTAATGATAATTTATTCTGCATTATCTTAGTCATAATATTTCTTACTGGGCTAGTTGAGCTCACCCTTTCTTTCACTGTTCTCTTCAGGAAATGAGAACGTAGCTGGGACAAGTCGGGGTACGGAGTGATGGTCCGAATGATAGTATTAGTTAGTAGTCCTCACTATTCTATGTAATGGTGTGTTAATAAATGTAATGAGGACTCCTTTTGAGTATGAATACTCTCTAGAAGATAATATTTGTATTCAAACTCACAGTTTATGTTTTGTCGTATTGTACACGACAGATGTATTAATCAGTTGTATTTGTATTCTGTACTATGTATCTGACGACCCAAGATGGGTGATGTATACCTAATTTTGGGGGCGTCACAGTTGGTATCAGAGCTTAGGGATATGATCCCTGGCTAAGATGTGAGAATAGAACTAGGAGGGGAGAGACGGGGAATTCCTTCGCTAGTATGGCATACCTAAGTTTATTTGCATGGTATTTAATTGGTCGGTCATAATATAAGGATAATATATGACATATCAATTAATTTTTATTTTGTGGCAGTATCTGAAAATGGCATCTGAGAATGTTGAGAATAGCAATGGAGCACAGACGACTGTTGATTCACCACATATCAATAATCAGGATAATGTGCATCAGGAAGGTGTCAATCCTCATGCAAACAACAACACTGACCAAATGATGAATGATCAAATGTTCAGAGGCTTTATGCAATTCATGCAACAACAGGTGAAAGCGGCTCCTGTCCACAACGTAGGTGGAAATACTGGAAACTCTCAGGCGGTCACCGCTAAACAGTTTAAGGAGCTGGGACCACCGGAGTTTAAGGGAGAACCCAAACCACTTGTAGCTGAAACATGGATAAAGCAGAT
Source organism: Panax notoginseng (assembly GCA_016801055.1). Lineage (NCBI taxonomy): Eukaryota > Viridiplantae > Streptophyta > Magnoliopsida > Apiales > Araliaceae > Panax > Panax notoginseng. The sequence goes on along the minus strand of CM029015.1, from coordinate 3,574,427 downwards.
CACCAAGATATTTGATGTCTTGGGTTGCTCCGAGGAGCAAAAGGTTCCCTTTGCCGCCTTTATGTTGCGAGGAGAGGCAGATTACTGGTGGGAATCGATAAAGCGTACTCAACCTGCCGCACTGAAGATGTCCTGGGAGAAGTTCCAAGAGCTGTTTAACGACAAATACTTTCCCGAGAGTATTCGTCACATGAAGGAGGTGGAGTTCATCAAATTGGAGCAGAATAATATGACCGTGTCGCAGTACGAGGCAAAATTTGCGGAGTTATCCCGGTTTGCGTCCCACCTGGTGGATAATGAAGAAAGAATGACGCGGATGTTTTTAAGAGGTTTGAAGCCGGAGATACGTCAACATCTTGTTTCTCATAAACTGTGTTTGTATTCAGATGTTGTAAATAGGGCTCAGTTGGTGGAGCGCGATAACGAGACAACGCAACCAAAAGAGAGCAGCCGGCAAAATGATAATACCAGTGAGAGCAGTCATCGAAGCGGTGACAACAAGCGTGGAGGGAATCAACAGGCCAGAAATGGTAACCACTTCGGTGGTAATCAGGGCCAAAACAATAAGAATGGACATTTCAAGAAGAGGAGATTCAACAATGATGGAAAGACGTCAGCACCAGCACCTGTCGTTAAGGAAGGAGAACGACCACCTATCATATGTTTCAAATGCGGAGGGGAGGGGCACATCAGTCCAAACTGCGCGATGCCGTCCAAAGCATGTTATAATTGTGGAAGAGAAGGTCATTTAGCCCGATTTTGTCGTTTACCGAAGACAAATTCAGCTAGGATGGAGGCACCAAAAGCCGTCCCAGAAAAGTCAAAACCGGTTGTGCAAGGGAGAGCGTTTGTTGTGAACTCCCAGAGAGCAAGGAACCCGAATGAGGTCATCACGGGTAAGCTTATTATAAACTCTAAAGAAGTTTATACTTTATTTGATACCGGTTCAACCCATTCTTTTATTTCTCCTACTTGCGCTCATCGATTAAATTTGATTCCGGAGAAATTAGACTTTGACTTATCTGTGGAAACTCCGTTGGGAGAAACCTTCATTACCTCCACTGTTTATAAGTCTTGTTTGGTTCAAGTTGGTACCCACACATTACCTATCGATCTGATTTCATTAAAAATACTTGCATTTGACGTGATTCTAGGGATTGATTGGTTAACTACTCATTATGCAAAAATTGATTGTTTTCGTAAGGTTGTTAGTTTTCATATTCCTAATCGACCTATTATGCGAATTCAAGCAACCAAACCATTAAAATCAATCGCTGTCATCTCAAGCCATAAAACTATTCGTTTATTGAAAAACGGATGTCAAGCTTTCTTAGCTCATGTCACAGATCTAAACAAAAATACGTCAGTTTTGAATGATATTTCTATTGTTAATAAATTCCCTGACGTATTCCCTGAAGAACTTCCTGGCCTACCCCCAGAGCGTGAAATTGAATTTTGTATCGATCTTGAACCCGGTACAAAACCCATTTCCAAAGCCCCATATCGAATGGCTCCTATTGAACTTCAGGAGTTAAAGATCCAACTGCAGGAATTGTTAGACATTGGCTTTATTCGTCCTAGTACTTCTCCTTGGGGAGCTCCTGTTCTATTCGTGAAGAAGAAAGATGGAAGTATGCGACTTTGTATTGATTATCGGGAGTTGAATCATGTCACCATCAAAAACAGGTACCCATTGCCACGTATTGATGACCTGTTTGACCAGTTGCAAGGAGCACAATTCTTTTCAAAGATCGATCTTCGTTCTGGATATCATCAGCTGAAGGTTAGAACTGAGGATATTCCAAAGACGGCTTTTAGAACTCGGTACGGGCATTATGAATTCCTAGTCATGTCCTTTGGATTGACTAATGCTCCTGCTGCCTTCATGGATATGATGAACCGGGTATTCAAGGAATATTTGGATCACTTTGTGGTCGTCTTTATTGATGACATCCTTATTTATTCCAAAAGCCGTGAAGATCATGAGCAACACTTGAGGCTGGTACTCCAAAAGCTTCGTGAATACAAGCTTTATGCCAAGTTGAAGAAATGCGAGTTCTGGCTGAAGGAGGTAGCATTCCTTGGGCACGTAGTATCAAGTCGTGGAATATCGGTTGACCCGGCAAAGATTGAAGCTATTCAAAGCTGGGAGCAACCTAAATCAGTGACCGAGGTACGTAGCTTTCTTGGTTTAGCTGGTTATTATCGGAGATTCGTGGAAGGATTTTCTCGAATCGCTACTCCATTAACTCAGCTGACTCGGAAAGATACAAAGTTTGGTTGGAGCGAAGAATGTGAGCAGAGTTTTCAAGAACTCAAGAGGAGACTCATTTCAGCACCTGTTCTAACAATACCATCTGGCTCGGAGGGATTTGTCATCTACAGTGATGCTTCGAGCAAAGGGTTGGGATGTGTTCTCATGCAACATGGAAAAGTCATAGCCTATGCATCAAGACAACTCAAGGAATATGAGAGGAATTATCCTACTCATGATCTAGAGTTGGCAGCTGTTGTCTTTGCACTTAAAATTTGGAGGCATTACTTGTATGGGGAGAAAGTGGAGATCTTTACGGATCATAAAAGCCTCAAATATTTCTTCACTCAAAAGGAACTCAACATGCGACAACGACGTTGGCTTGAACTGTTGAAAGATTATGATCATACCATTCAATACCATCCTGGAAAAGCGAACGTGGTAGCTGACGCATTGAGTAGAAGATCATATGCGGGTACAAGTGCAATATTAACAACGCAAAGGCCCATTTTGTGTGACTTGCAAAGGATGGAGATAGAGTTGAAGACTCCAGGGACCCATGTGATGATGGCGAATATACGAGTAGAACCGACTTTAATCGATAAAGTTAAAGCTGCTCAAGCTACAGACCTGGAGCTGATGCGTATGAAGAAGAAAGTGCAAGAAGGTGCTATATTGGAAGCAAGAATCGATGAAGAAGGAATACTTCGAGTCAACTCCAGACTTTGTGTTCCTAACAACCCTGATTTAAAGTATGAAATCATGATGGAGGCGCACAACACACCGTTTGCAATCCATCCTGGAAGTACCAAAATGTATCATGATCTTCGTCATACATTTTGGTGGAGCAATATGAAGAGAGAGATAGCGTTGTTTATCTCAAGGTGTCTAACTTGTCAACGAGTCAAAGCGGAGCATCAAGTACCAAAAGGTCCATTGCAACCACTTGAAATTCCAGAATGGAAGTGGGAGCACATTACCATGGATTTCGTTACCGGTCTTCCTAGGGTTTCTCAAGGTATTGATGCGATTTGGGTCATTGTTGATAGATTGACCAAGTCTGCTCATTTCTTACCGATACGAGAAACTTATACACTTGAACGTCTTGCTCGTATGTACATAAACGAGATTGTAAGACTGCATGGTATGCCAGTATCCATAGTTTCTGACCGAGACCCAAGATTCACTTCACGATTTTGGGTTAGTTTACAAAAGGCTATGGGCACGGAGTTACGATTTAGTTCAGCATATCATCCTCAGACGGACGGACAATCAGAGAGGACTATTCAAACTCTTGAAGATCTATTAAGACTCTGTGTCTTTGACTTCAAAGGAAGTTGGGACAAGTTCTTACCATTGGTGGAGTTTTCCTACAACAACAGTTATCAAGCAAGTATTGGCATGGCTCCATTCGAAGCATTGTATGGAAGAAAATGTCGTTCTCCAGTATGCTGGGATGAGGTGGGCGAAGCAACGTTGTTGGGACCGGAGTTGGTACGTATGACTACAGAAAAGATTCAAACGATCCGACAACGTATAAAAACCTCACAAGATCGACAAAAGAGTTATGCTGATCTTCATCGAAAGGACGTGGAATTTGATGTAGGAGATCATGTGTTCTTACGTGTTGCTCCATGGAAAGGAGTTACGAGATTTGGAAAGAGAGGAAAGCTAAATCCTCGATTCATCGGTCCATTTTTAATCCTCGATCGAGTAGGAACTGTGGCTTATAGACTCGCTTTACCGCCAAGTATGTCTCGTGTTCATAACGTTTTCCACATATCCATGTTACGCAAATATGTGGAAGACCCGAACCACATTATTGAGTTAGAACCGGACGAAATAGCGGAGGATTTGACGTATGAAGAAGTTCCTGTTCAAATCTTGGATAAGAAGGAACATATTCTACGCTCCAAGGTTATACCTCAAGTTAAAGTTTTGTGGAGAAACCACGATGTTGAGGAAATGACTTGGGAGTTAGAATCAGAAATGAAATCAAGGTATCCTTACCTCTTCGACATACCAGGTACGTACCCTAATTTCGAGGGCGAAATTTCATAAGAAGGGGAGGTTGTAAGACCCCAATTTTTATAAATAAAGATGAATTTTCTATAAATATCATTTTTGAATATTATGGAGTTAATTTGATATAATGTTATAGTTGTGGGTAATATTTATAAATTTTGCAAAGTAAGCAAGTTGTTATAAAATATTCGTTTGGTCGGAGAATATTCTTTTTGTCGGGAAATATTCGTACGACGGCACAATCATTGGTGGACCCCACAACGGAATTATTGTCGGATTGAGAAAACGACAGAATTATCTTTCTATAAAAATAACAGCTGAGGTGTTACCGTTAAAACCGTTAAAACTGTTGAACTACTCGGTAGTAAAAGTACAGTAATACGCGTGGTTGCATAGTAGCACACGGTATTGATTATTGATGCTTACGTGAGAAGTCACTCAGCTATACTCAATTATTGCTACAGTAATTGCTGCATCATATCTCTTAAATTATTGTCATAATATCATCTGTATAATATGTTATATTATTGAGACGTTGTGGTAAGTTTGATTATTTTATGGGGGGCCATATGTCATCATCTAAGAGTCTCTTCGTCAATAGTAATTACCGTCGTCAATAGTAATTACCGTCGTCAATAGTATTTACCTTAGTCAATAGTAATTACCTTCGTCAATAGTATTTACCTTGGTCAATAGTATTTACCTTGGTCAATAGTAATTACCTTCGGCAATAGTATTTACCTTGGTCAATAGTAATTACTTTCGTCAATAGTAGTTGTCCCTTCAATATTACCAAGAGTCATTTGACCCTTCGTTAAGACCAAGAGTCATTTGACCCTTCGTTAAGACCAAGAGCCACCCTCAGTTTTTCTATAAATAGAGGCCTAGGGCTTCATTATTTTTCACGAATTCATTCAAGTTATAGAGAGAGAAAGTATAGAGAGAATAAGAGAGAGAGAATAAAAGTATTCTGCTACATCACTTTTCCAATATCCAGTTCTTTTAAGGTAGGGAATATTATTTCTTTTATATTCATGAAGAGAACTTCTGTTATTCCATTCGTTATTATTCTGTTGGAATAACCAGTGTACGCGGTCTACCCTATACTTGGTGACATTCCTCTATTATTCTGTTGGAACATCCTGTCTGTGTGTTTTACACCGGACCTGGTTCCGTTTATTATTCTGTTGGAACATCTTGTCTGTGTGTTTTACACCGGACCTGGTTCCGTTTTTATTATTATTCTGTTGGAACATCCTGTCTGTGTGTTTTACACCGGACCTGGTTCCATTATTTATTATTCTGTCGGAATATCCTGTCTGTGCGTTTACGCCGGACCTGGTTCCATTATTTATTATTCTGTTGGAATAACCTGTCTGTGCGGTCTATCGCATGCATGGTGATTTCTTTTGTTATTCCATTCTTTATTATACTCAGTTGGTTAAGTTTTGACTTCTATACTCCATGAAATTTGTGGAATATCCTTGATAGTTGCGTTTCATCCAGTATCTTTTCAAGAAAATATTCTTCTAAGCATTCTTGAATTTTACTCCACAATGCAGTATCATGTTGACAATTTGGACGTTGTTAATTCCTGGATAAATTAATTCTTGAACTTGTTTTGTTGAATTCTTATATCATTGTCATCATCCTCATGTTTATAAAATGTTGAAAGTCATCTGTGGCCTGTAGTGCATAGATGGACTTGGTATGATTATGACCAGGGATTATTCGGTATAATCATGACCGTAATGTTACAAATGATGTGGTAAAAGTCCTCATTGGCCCGTAGTGCATTGATGGACAGTTGTTGGCATGATCATGACCATTAATGAATACACGAATATCCTTGGCCGTAGTGCAGGGGTGATTCGATGATGTGGATTATTTTATTAAGCTGAGTCTCAGCGATTACAGTGTTGAAAAACTTTTTAAATCATAAAAGATAGTAGAGTTTATTTTCTACTTGACTCTTTTAATGGATTGCTTGTTCCGCTACAGTTAAACTTGATGTCTATTATATTTTATCAGTTTAACATTGTTGAAGGCTAATGATAATTTATTCTGCATTATCTTAGTCATAATATTTCTTACTGGGCTAGTTGAGCTCACCCTTTCTTTCACTGTTCTCTTCAGGAAATGAGAACGTAGCTGGGACAAGTCGGGGTACGGAGTGATGGTCCGAATGATAGTATTAGTTAGTAGTCCTCACTATTCTATGTAATGGTGTGTTAATAAATGTAATGAGGACTCCTTTTGAGTATGAATACTCTCTAGAAGATAATATTTGTATTCAAACTCACAGTTTATGTTTTGTCGTGTTGTACACGACAGATGTATTAATCAGTTGTATTTGTATTCTGTACTATGTATCTGACGACCCAAGATGGGTGATGTATACCTAATTTTGGGGGCGTCACATCTAGTGAAACTATTTTCAATAAGAAAGTTAGTTAGTGTTTCGTACCATGCTCTAGGTGCTTGTTTAAGTCCATATAAGGCTTTGTCTAATCTATAGACATAATTAGAGAGAGTTGGATTAATGAAACCTGGAGGTTGCTCCACATATACTTCTTCTTGAAGTTCACCATTCAGAAATGTACTCTTGACATTCATCTGGAAGACTTTGAACTTCATATGGGCAGCAAAGGCAAGGAATATCCTTATTGCTTCAAATCTGGCAACGGGTGCGAAGTTTCGTCGTAGTCAATGCCTTCTTCTTGAGAATAACCTTTGGCCACTAGTCTTATCTTGTTCCTTGTGATTACCCCATCTTCATCCATTTTGTTTTTAAGGACCCATTTGGTGCCAATAACTGGGTGACTTCTTGGTCTTGGGACTAATCTCCAGACTTTGCTTCTTTTAAACTGATTCAGTTCCTCTTGCATGTCTTCTATCCAACTCGAATCCTCCATAGCATCTTCTATCTTCTTGGGTTCTATTTGAGATAAAAAGCTCAAACAGAAACACTCATTCTAAGTGGCAGATCTTGTCCTGACTCTTGTATTTGGGTCTCCAATGATCAGGTCTTGAGTGTGATTTCTTGCCCATCTGTTTTCTGTTGGAACATCTATTCTGGTGCCTTCTTATCAAAATTCTTCAAGATTAACCTCTGTCTCTTGATGTAGGGGTTCATCATCTAGTGTAGCTCTCTCTCTACGATATCTTCTTCAGGCTCGACAATTTCATCTTCTGGGGCTACGATCGTGGTGTTGAGTTTGACCACTTTATTCGTAGTGTCTGAGTTGTCAATCGTAGTGTCTTGAGGCATAACTTTGTCTGAGTCTGTTTCATCAAAGATGATATGAATAGAGATTTCAACACTTATCGTCTTCTTGTTGAACACTCTATTGGCCTTGCTATTTGTAGCATATCCAAGAAAGATTCCTTCATCTGACTTGGGTTGAAACTTAGTCAGATATTGTTTTCCATTGTTGAGAATGTAGCAAGCACAACCGGACACATGGAAATAACTAACATTCGACTTCCTTCCTCTCCATAGTTCGTAGGAAATCTTCTTTAATGTAGAGTGCACAAGAGACATGTCTGAGCATAGCACGCAGTATTGACAGCTTCTGCCCAGAAGTATTCAGGCAGACGAGCTGCTTCCAGTAGAGTTCTTCCCGCCTCAATTAAAGTTATGTTCTTTCTTTCAACTACTCCGTTTTGCTGTGGAGTTCGTGGAGCTGAGAAGTTGGGACTGATGTCATTGTCTGTGCAAAACTGATCCATCTCAGAGAAGTTGAATTCTTTACCATGATCACTCCTTATAGCCTTGATTTTCTCCCCTTTTTCGTTCATCACCAGCTTGAACATTTTGATGAGTTGGGAGCTTGTCTCATCTTTAGAGTTTAGAAAGAACACCCGTGTAAATCTAGTGTAGTCATCCACTACGACCGATGAGTATCTCTTCCCTCCAAGGCTTGTTATTGGGATTGGCCCAAATAGATCCATGTGTAGTAACTGTAAGGTCTTATCAATTGAATGTCTTTCCTTTGAAGGAGCTCCTAGTCTACTTTCCAAGCTAGCAGGCGTTGCATGGCCTTTCTTTGACAAAGATGAGCTTGGGTAATCCTGCCACTAGATCTTTGGAGGCTAGTTTGTTATACTTTTGAAGTTGAGATGAGATAACCTTCTATGCTATAGCCATCTCATTTCTTCAGAGGCTTTAGCAAGAAAGCATATTGTTTCGTAAAAACTCAGTTGATCAAGATTAACAGTGTAGATGTTCCCTTCTCTTGTTCTGGTCAACTTTTATGGAAGAGGTCTTCAGATCTCTGACTTGACACTGATTATTGAGAAAGGTAACTTGATGACCCTTGTCGCAGAGTTGGCTTATGCTCAGAAGATTGTGCTTTAGTCCTTCCACATAGGGTACTTTGCTGAAGGACACTACACCATTCCCAGCTGAGCTATATCCTCTTGTCTTGCTAGAGCCATTGTCTCCAAAGATAATTGTTGGACCCTCCTTCTCTATGAAGTTAGACAAGAGTGCTTTATTCCTGGTCATGTGTCGTGAGCATCCACTGTCCAGATACCAAGATGTGATCGTGGAGCTCTGTTCCTGTAGTGAGGTTTAAGCTCTCATTTTGGTACCTATACTTGCATGGGTCCTATCTTGTTAGTACTCTTGGGGACCCAAATATGCTTGATTTTGGGTTTAATATGCAGAAGATTATTGTAATATACTGCAGCCTTATGACCAATTTTATCACATACAAAACATCTAGCATAATACATGTTTGTGTGTGTGTGTGGATACTTTCTCCATTTGGACTTATGTGGATTCTTGGTAGTCTTTCCTTTATATTGATTCTTCTTTTTTCATGTATCCTTGTTATTCATGATTTGTGAAGAGTGAAACTTAACTCTACTATTCCTACTTGCTTGGTTCGTGGAGTTAATTTTGCTCGACTCTACGATCCTTCGAGGTTGGAAAGTAGTGAATAAGTTACTCTTCTCTATTCTGAACCCTACGCCAACATGGGATTCGTTATGCCTTGGAGCGATTGGATCAGAAGAGCAGGGATGGACTGGTTCTTCCTTCTGTGAGGATTTCACAAATACAATGCTTCTATTGAAGTTTGAAACATTACTGGTGTTAGTTTCCTTTGATTTTTCCATATATAGTTTTGAGGTGGATTCCCCAAAACCTAAACCTATTCTGTCAGATGCACTTCTCTAACTGGAGATCAGAGAGTCCATGGATGAAGAGGATCTATTCCACATTAAGATCATCTTTTCTAGTTCCTCAATCTTAGAGGTTAGATTTGACTCTCTTTGTACATTAAGTTCATTTGTCTGTCTTAAGAGTTTATTCTCAGTCTCAAATTTAAAAAAAGAGTTAGCACTTAGAAGATCTGTTTCCAATTCTTCTTGAACTTTCTCTTTCTCTTTTTGAAGAATAGATTAATCTTTGGACATAACTATGAACCATTTCATGTATTGATGCAGATTAGTTGTTATACCATGTAGTACAGTTCTAAAATCATCACTATCTATATCAGGAGAGTTAAAGTCAAATACCTCATTGATACTTACTTCATGATGTTCAGCGCTTTTCTTGTCCTTTGCATTTTTGGCCATTAGACATAGATTTGCTACTTGAGGATCTTCATCATCTTCAGACTCAGGAGCTGTGTTGTTGTCTGAGTCACTCCATGATCCTCCAGCTACAAGACCTTTATCATTCTTTTGGAGACTTTTGTTGCTTTTGAACTCCTTCTTTGGATTTGTTCTCCTCTTGAGCTCTTCTCTAAGAGGTTTGTTGCAGTTTGCAATAAAATGGCCAGGCTTCTTGCAGTTGTAGCATAGGTCGTTGATCTGCTCTTGGCTGTTGTTGTTGTTGAATTTCTTAGGTCTACTGTTTCTGCCTTTACGCATAAATCTTTTGAGTCTTCTTACCAGCATTACAATATCCTCGTCACCATCTTCCTTAGAGTCAGAATCATTTTTAGCATGAGTTTTGGAGATGGTTTCTGTTACTTTGAGAGCAACTCCTTTGTCCTTCTTTCTTCCTTCAGATAGAGTTTCTGCCCTTTGGGTCAGCTCCAGTTCGTAGGTAAAAAGGTTGCCATAAAGTTATTGAACAATCATTTCATGGAGATTCTTTGATTCTCTAATGGCAGTGGTTTTGGCATCCCACTTACTTGGTAAAGCTCTAATAAAGTTTATGATCAGATATTTGTTTGGATAAATCTTTCCAAAAGCTCGAAGAGAGTTGAGCAGCACATTGAATCTTTCACAGGTGGAAGTGACGTTTTCTCCTGGAACATGGGCAAACATTTCAAATTGTTGAGTCAGAAGAGATTACTTGTTTTCTCTGAATTCTTCAGTTCCTTCGTGCATAATGAACAGTTCTTCCCATACTTCCTTGGAAGTTTTGCTATTGACCACATTTTCGAATAGATCATCTTTTAAATACTAGAACAAAATGTTCTTGGCCTTTTTGTCTATTTGGACAGCTTTCTTTTCATTGTCAGTCCATTTAGTTTTGACCTTGATTTGAACTCTGTTTGGATCTTCTGGAGTTGGTGCAAGCTTTGTTGGAATGTAGGGCTCATTCATAACAGTTTCAAATAGCTCTTCATCTATTGAGACCATGTAAGCTTGCATGCAAACTTTCCAGTTGGCAAATTTGTCTTTATTGCACATTGGTGGCTTCCTGCCCCCTCCAGTCTTGAATTCGCTTATTAGATGTGCCATTTGATCTACTCAAGCTTTGTAAGCTGATGAGAGAACCTGTTCTGATACCAATTATTAGTTCCTAGAGGCACAATAGTTATCTAGAAGGGGGGTTGAATAGATATTTTAAATATTTTTTTTTCAAAAATTACTTGTCAGATTTGTTAATAAATTAACCACAGCAAAATATAAGATTTGATTGTTCCCCTTTAAGATAAACCATGTCAATAGGAGATGAGCAGTTATAACAGATATAACAGTTATAGCAAGAATATAGAAGACACAACGTTTTTAAGTGGTTCAAAGCACTCAAATCTCCTAGTCCACTCTTCTACTCCTCGAGTAGGAAATCCACTAAAGATATCTTTACAAACTGTGAATCACTTAAATTCCTTTAAGACCAGCAGTCTTGGAACTTCTTAGTTCACTAAGAACTCTTCAAGTCTAGCAGACTTGGTATACACTTAATGAGAGTTGAGTTCTTGGGTGGTGCTACTCAGTTGCTGTTAAGCATGTGTTCGAAAGAACTGAGTAGCTGAGTAAACTTTCTTTTCTTTGATCGTAGAGTTGAGCGTTGAGTGTTCTTCAGCTTTTTTTTTTGTTCTGTTCTTGCTTACTCTTCTTCTCTTGCATCTCCATCTGATTTGTATACGAGGAGCCTTTGAAATATGTTCGTTTGAAGGAATCCATTGAAGAATTAATTGCATCAGACATTTTTGAGCACTGATTGTGACTTCTTAGAAATTTTTTGTTCAGCCGTCTGACCCCCTGACACAATAGACTGCTATCTAACCTAACACCTAAAAAGGTGTTTTCAACTGACATGTAGTACTTTTCTTATCTTCTTTAATACGTTTCTTCGTTATATACTAAGGATGAGTGTTGGGTCATTAGGATTCCCGAGAGTCTCAATGTTTATAATTCATTCTTCATTTGTTGTAATTTATTTTTCAACAAATGGACAAGACTCGATGCTTCTGATGCTGAAAGGAGGTGCACTACGATCATGATTGTGGTGTCTTGTTCAAGATTGGTTTAGCTTGTAAAGGAGACACTACGATTTCTCTTATGCATTGATAAACTATGATTCTTACTCGCTAGCTTTTGCAAAATCTACGCTTCCGAGAGCAGACTACGATTCTTCGACTTGGCTCAGTAGGCGCTTGGACCAACTCTACGAGTCTGAGTGAGGCCCTCCAAAGCAGACTATGATTCTGTAGTAATTTTCTCGATACTCTACGATTCTGCCTTGGCTTCTGCAATCCCTTGGCTGGCTCGACAAACTACGATTTTGTTGATGCATATCTATTACATCTCAAAATAGATCAACCTAACAATTTTGATCTTTTCTTCTATACATTCATTTACAGAATGATAAACATAAAGCACAGATCAACCTAACAATTTTTATCTATCACCTAAGTTCTTGTACATATGTTCCCAGAAGGACTTTACATATAAGCATGTTTATTTACTTTCAACGTCAAATTTGAATGTGCAATTCCCAACAATCTATATACTTCAGTTTTTATGATATTTATAACTCATACTTTAAGTATTAATTTCGTTCAATCATATTTTAGGTATATGCGTCGATTAAAATAGAAAGTGAAAAATAAAGCTTGTGTAGAGGGTTCAATTATTAAATGCTATACAAAGGAAGAGCTTGTCAACTTGTGCTCTATATACTTTGATGATGTAGTCTCAACTAAGCATAATCGTTTAAGTGGGAATGAGTTCATTGGTCCCCAATCTCATGCTAATGATGGGTTAGTTGTATTCACATATCCGGCTAAACCATTTGACCATGAGACAATGGCTTACTTAAGCGATAGAGATTTGAAAATTGTATCTACATACGTGCTTCTAAATATGCCCAAAGTATCGACATGCATCAAGTATGTATTATTATATATCAATACAGTAATATTATTGTCGTGTAATCAACAATTAAACTATGTTATTATTATTTCAGTTCATTCGAAGAGGAAGTGAATGCTTATAACCTAGGACTAACTACAACACTGTTGGAAACATTCCCTACTGAAAATTTTAAATAGTGCTTTCAGAGAAGGGTTGAAGACGATAACATTTATGAGTGGTTTAGAGATGTTATTTCAGGCTCGTACAAAGTATTCAGTTCATTTTTTGGCTGAATCATCAATGGGTACAGATTCAAGGTTGATGACTTGAATGAAATGACATCAGTCAATTATGGCGTTGTCGTGTTGGGAAGTTGTTACCAAGATTCCGAGTCTAATTACTATGGATAATTTGAGGAAGTGGTTGTGCTCAATTATCTTAGGGGTAAAAAGGTTGTTACATTTAGGTGTCACTAGTTTGAGACTAATAAGGGTGTTAAAATTGATCGTAATAGAATCGTCACGGTGTATATAAAGTCAAAGTTACGGTCTGATGATGTATTCGTGTTAGCTAGCCAAGCGACTCAAGTGTACTACGCCCTGAATATCGTAAATTCTAGAAGCCCCTGGTATATAGTTATCACAATGAAGACTTGGACTTTTGATGGTACTAATCTATCTGGAACGGATGACCCGTTACAAGAATAATTTATCAATCCTAGGGACATAGTGCTAAATGATAATGATGTGGTGGTTAGTGACCTCGATGACATACCTAATGATGAGGAAGACAAAGAAGACGTGGTTGTCAATGACTATATCATCATACATAAAGAAGACGACAAAATTGATACAGATTTAGAAGAGGTAGAATTCCAGGATGAAGTTAATTTTGATTCTGACGAGTTTGATGACGTATTTAGTCTAAACTTATTGTTGTTTCTAAAATAATTTACTAATAATAACGATTATTTAATTTAAATAAATTAACTGCAAATTAATTACTTAATGATAGTTATTTCATTAGTACACTTATATATGGCTAGACATAGCGGGGGAAGCCGCCGTGGTGGTGGCCATTCAGGATCTATCGACGACACCCAGGGCAGGTCTTCGCATCGGCTAGTAAGTTTTCAAAATAAAATAATTATCCTTTTAATTTTTTTAATTAATTATTTATAGCATATATGAAAATATTATATTTACATAGTGTCATCACTTCCACTTACAGATAGTGTTCGTCGACATCACCGAGGGACTAACCTCGGTGGCACAGCCGCACATTGTCCAGATAGATGTCGACTCGGTGCAGTAAGTGTCAAATTTAATATGTCAATTGTAATTAAATACATTTATATGATTGCATGATTAAAATAATACATTATTTTATTTATCTCGTATTATAGTATTTTGAACCCCGTCGCTAAGGCTACCCTCCACGCCATCTTCCTGACACACCTGCCTACTGGTTATGTACGATTTAGCCAGTACGCGCAGTAAGATGCCTCCTATATGGTCACTGGCCTGCTCGAGTTTCACGTAAGTCAAATTACATAACTTAAAAGTTAACAGTATCATAGGTATTTACACTGTTCAAATGAATTCTGATATGTCAATACATTTTTTATAGATTTAATTTAGATATAAGGAGGGCATCGACCTAACAGTCGACGACAATGATATTATTGCACATGTCGCGAAGAACTACGATGGTTGGCTATAGGAGATGAGGCAGTGGGCTGCCCAGATAGTTGGTGAGCAGCTCAGACTATGATCAGAGATCATCAGCCACCCATAGTCTCTGATCCATCTTGGGAGGCTATGTGTCGGCACTGGGATGATGATGAGTTCAAGAAGAAGTCGGAGTAGGCAAAGAAAAATTATAGCCAACTTCGAGTCATACACACGACTAACTCATAGGGAAGGTGAAGTCGGTAAGTATTGTGTATTTTGTTGTTTAGTTTGTCATTTGTCATTAGCATAATCAATAATGGTTTGAATGTCTTTATCATTAGACCATATTCGGGAGCTTAGACCGACGTCCTACCATGACCGAGATTTGGGATAAAGCCCATACCCCTAAGGACTCTCTTATGTCTCCCACATCAGTAGTTATATAGGTAAGACTAATCTCATTCCTTAGCTATTATTAATATTAGGTAGTTAATAAAATGATATAATTAACTCACATATATGAAATAAATTACAGGACCGATTTAAGACGCTTCGGGACGCCTGTGTAGCTGAGTTGCGGGCTGCTAGGGGGATTATGAGCCATTAGATTCCACCACTTTTCTGCCTTAGATTGAGTTATATAGGGATGAGGAGTTGAGACTATGGGTCACGTTTCAAGATCCCCTTACTAGCAGTACCAACAAGTATCTCGTGTTTGGCCTGGCGAGGATACCCGTGTATACCTACGTAGACCCTACTTTGAGGTAATAATATATTTTTCTTATATTTCTCGTTATTTTTTAATTTATAAACATAATATAAATTAATATGTACTATGTAATGTTCTATTTATTTTCGCAGGCTCTAGCCAGTGTTAGCATCCGAGAGCATCTGTTGGACCATCTTATACGGGTACTGGCTTTGACGACGAGTTATTCTAGATGGTTATAGCGACGATATCAGATATGTTTTTTATGGATCCGGTTTTCCTTTGCCAACAGTTTCCTAGTCGTGCTCGCCTTTACCAGCTAGCTCAAGATATTGCATCAGGGCCACCGTCAAGGATACATGGTTACCTCAGGAGCAGTTCACCGCATTAAGGGACGAGGTGCTCTAAATGGAGGTTACCCTACTATTAGAGGCTTTAGGTCCCCCCCCCCTCGCATACTCAGGTATTCTGCATGTTATTTTATTAATTTTCATTTAGCAGTCTCTTTAATTCTCATAATTATTGACTAATGATTTATATTTTTAATCCTATCAACAGGGTGGCGATGGCGAGCGGATTGGTGATGTAGAGCATGGTGGCAATGGTGATGGCAAGCGAGGGGACGACGACACTGATTTTCATACACCGGAGCAGCACCGTCATCCACCCTTGCTCGATGATCCTCCTCCTACTAGTTTATAGTTCATTTGTATAGATTTTATTCGTTAAATTATAGATCATTTGTACATAGTATAAAAAATTATAGTTTAGTTGAGTCGGTACGAGTTTTGTAAATCATATTGTATAATTTATGGAACATTAGTGTATTTTTGTTATTGTTGATAAGTTAGTTCATATCGACACTTGTTAGCTTAGTGTATATACACATTTGATGAGATAAAATAGGTTTTTATAGTTATGTTATATGTGATATATATTATTGTATGTGTTGTTGGGATAAAGCAGGTTACAGGTTCAAAAATGGGGTTTAAAACCTGGAAACTACAATTTTAAAAAATTTATTTAAAAAAAATCAGGTAATCTGGATGGAATAAGGTATTTTCGACGAAAATTCCATCAAGATTATAGTTTAACAGTTTTTTTAAATAAGTTATATTTTCGACGGAACATGGCTATTTCCGACGGAAACTTTCGTTGACATTAATCCCGCTAAAAATTGAAGAAATAATTCCTACAAAAAAATTCGTCAGAGATATCCTATTTCCGACAAAAACTTAGTCGGAATTATTATGTCAAATTTATTTAGTTTTGATCGAATTTTTGATGGACTTAATCTCGATGCCTTTATATCTGTCTGAATTGCCGACAAAATATTCCATCAGAAATTACCTTATTCCGACGGAATAAGGCTATGTCCGACAAAATATTTCGTCAGAATTGAGACTATTCTCAATTAACTATCCTGGAAAGCAAGCTCCCAGCCCCCTCCTCAAGCTTAGTTGAACATTTCTTTTGAGTTCAGTTCTATTCTATGATCTGATCTTCAAATGATGACTTCTTTCTCACCTTACAAGTACACTAGAGACTCAACTCCCAACTAATCTCTCTAAGACTATGGTGTTAGTAGAAGAATTACTAGTCTTTCTTACAGGTACATAAAATAAACTAACTCTACCCTTTTTCATTTTACAAAAGATTTGACAGAGATATGATTCTTAAATAAGCAAATAACAATTAAAGATCAAATAATTATATAAAAGTTAAATGACTTTTATATGTGTGAAATGTGCTTCTGTGTAAGCAGATTTATCTTTTATGCTTGTATAAATAAGCTTCGTGATTAAGCAGATAGATTAATTTAAGTGTAGATAAAAAAATGCTTCTGTATAAGCAGATATATAGTTTTAAAGTAGGTTTATAAAGAATTATTTATTCTTTATAATAAAGAATGTGTTTCTATGGGTTTAAACCGATATAAAAATTAATTAACTTTTATATTTAAAAAGTTTCTGAGTAAGCATGTAATTAAATTTAATCCTTGAATCAGATATGCTTCTATGTAAGCAGATATTTAATTTTTTATTCAAATTTAAAGAATTATTTATTCTTTATAATACAGGATGTGTTTCTATGAGTTAAAAATGCAACAAGTATTCTATGAATGAATTTATGTTGAAATACTTGTAATTAACAATTATCAAGTATAATGAATAAATCAGTTAAACCATACTCGATATAAAAAATATATTTGTTTAACTCAAAGAATATATAATAATATATTTTATATATTATGTGAAAAATTATAAATAAGGTCACTTAGGATTTTAAAGACCATTTGAATAATTCACACTATCATTCGCTCAAGAGTGAATAAATTCAAATTGTATCAGTATCTAAGTACTGACTAAATTTATGGCTTCACAATCCGTATTTATATAAATATTTTCGATAAATCACTTAGGATTTTAAATACCTTTCCGATAATTCACTCTTTTTCGAAATGTATTCGTACCTCAATATTTGATCTACTTTACGATTTTTATATAAATAACTTAGGACTTTGAGAAATAGTTCGGCTAATTCCCTCACTTAAGAGAAATGAATCGGTGAAGTTGAAGTTCTAAAGACGAAGAAACATTTAATTGAAACTAGACTAAAAGACAATTTGCACCCCAAACTTTATACCTATGTTGACTTTTGCATTCCAAATCAAAAAAAGTGTCTAAGTACACCTTAAACTTCAATTAAACGTAACAAAAAGCATACTTTCATCAATTAACCAGTCAAAAGTGACCGGCTAAGGCACACATTTGTGGATCTATAAGGGTCTTAAAGTCTTTTTCTCCTTATCTTCTTTAACATTTTGCCAATCTCACAAAATCGAGACCCAGTTCATCATCGTCCTCACGGTCTGCATCTCTGCCCTTCTCAAATCCTTTTTCTCTCTCTTCTTTCCCTCCTCCATCAACAACAACAACAAGAAGCTCCCGCCGGCTCTTCTCCGAATCCATATCCGGATCGTGATGTGTGTTGGTTTAGGGTTGAAATGGATTTGTCGGTTATTCCTACGTTCCGACACTCTTTCTATTCGGCCCACCGGTTCTTCCTTCACCTCCTCCTCCTCATCCACTTCGGCCCTCCATTTCGTCCTCTTCCTTTGTTGGTTTTGGGGGTTATGATCGGGTGTGGAAGATCTAATGTAGGCCTTTAGTTTGGGATTTTAGATCTTGATGGTTGTTGGTGTCTGGGGTTTTGGAAGATGATTTCGTTCAAAACTGGTCGTGTGGATTTCCTGTTCATCTTTGTCATTAAGCAGTTCTTATTTTGTTTTCACTGGAACCTGGGTTCATCTGGTCATGGGTCTTTGTTTCTAGTGGTCTCTTGTCCTTCACGAATGAGGCTTGTTTGTCCAAACGGGATTTAATGTTAAATTATTGCTTTATTTTGTATTAATTCAGTTTTGGACCGTTGTTTCAATTAATGATGATTTCGATTTCTTTTTATGAATTTGGGGGTACTTTACTTATATGAAATGGGTTAATTGGGAATTCGGGGTACTTGAATAATTAGGGGGAGTGATTGGATGTAATAATCTAAGTTACATAAATTTAGTGATGAGTACCTTACTTCTGATGAGTATCAGGTATACAATAAAAATATTTAACTTTGTCTAATATTCTTGCACTCACTTGCTAGCTTATGTAATTTGACAATCTTGTTTGAATTGTATGATGTTCATGATATGTGGCCTCTAGTAATATCTATTTCTTCTTGTGAACTGGCACTGTTATGATGATGATAGCACTGTTCCTGCAGCTGCAATGTCAACAGAACTTGAATCCCACCAGTTGCCACTGACACGAAATTGCTTTCTCACCCATTTTCCAAGCTCTTTAACTCGTGTCTCCCCAATTGGTGGCTGAAACAAAGATAAAGATTAAGAATGACATTCAGTCATGGATAGATAATCAGTCATTGAGGAGAGAGAGAGGAGGGCGGAGGAGATGATGGTGGAGGTGGAGAAGTCGAAGTAAAGAGAAAGGGAGACGTGGGTGGTGTATATATGGGTGAGTTGACTCAGCGTAGGAGTGTAGGTTTAACAGAGAGAGAAGGCAGGGGATTGTGTAAAATAAATGTAAACTACCAAATTTATCCCTCTATAATATAATAAATATTATAGTCTTAGTCGGTCACTTTTGATCGATTAATTGATGAAAGTATGCTTTTTGTTACGTTTAATTGAAGTTGGGGGTGTATTTAGACATTTTTTTCGGTTCGAGGCGTAAAAGTTAACATAGGTGTAAAGTTTAGGGTGTAAATTATCTTTTAGTCTCGGAACTATTTCATCAAAATCATTCTAAAACTAACAGATTTGGCTTAAGAAGTTTTTATGGTTTAAAGAGCGCGAGATATATATATATATATATATATATATATATATATATATATATATATATATATATATCAGATGACTGAGAAGAGAGAGAAAGAAGAAAAAGAAAAAGAAAATTAAAAATTGTTATTTAAAGTTAGATTTACCTGAGAGATGTAACGAATGTGAATGGATCGTCACTTTGATCAAAGATTGAGAAGGAATCTGAGTTGACCTTTTGACTTTTGATCCGAGGGTTACGATTTTCTTGATCTAACGGTGAAAGTCTTGATCTGTGTGATTTCTTAAACTACTCGTGATTGGTTCAGATTAGTTCACATGGATTCAATCTAGCTACCATTGGATTTTTGTTTATTGCAAATGAGTTGTGTTGATTCAATCTTTGACAAATGTATTATATATATATATATATATATATATATATATATATATATATATATATATAAACATAATGATTTTAGCTATATAAATTAATTAAAAATATATTTATAATAACATATATAAAATTAATAACTATTATTAAATGTAAGCAATAAAATATTAACATACATTAATGAAATTAATAATTGATGAATTATAATGCATTTAAGTAATAAATTAAAAAATTATGGTTACATTAAAATATATTAATTACATATTAGACATAATGGATGATAATAGTTTAAATAATTAATAAATATTTATAAAAAATATATTTATACTAATATTTTTGTTAAAAAAATATTTAAAAATATATTAATAAAAACTAAAAATTATAAAAACATATTTAAATGCAAAAAGAATTAAGAATAAGTATCTAGCATGCCTAATTCAATACGTAATTTGCAAACCTATATGAACTTAATAGTTTATTGAATATATCAACAATATCTAATTATGTATCAATATGTTCTAATTTAATAATTCTACTATTTACATGATCACGTAAAAAGTGACGCCTAACATCTATATGTTTTGATCTAGCATGCAATATAGTATTTTTACTTAAGATAATAGTGCTTGTATTATCACATAGAATTGACACACAATCAAATATTAAGTTATAGAATGCAAGAGCCTGCTTCATCCGCAATATATGTGCACAGTAACGTGCAACAACTATATATTCAGCTTCGGTGGTTGAAGTGGATACGAAGTTTTGTTTATTAGAGAACCAAGAAACTAGACATCCTCCTAGACACTGACAAGTGTCACTAGTACTTTTTCAATCAACATGATGCCCTGCATAGTCATCATATGAAAAACACACAAAATTAAATGGTTAACCTTTAGGATACCATATGCCTAAGTCTGTGGTTCCTTTAAGATATCGAAAAATTATTTTTACTGCAACCAAATGTGATTCTTTAGGATTTGATTGAAATCTGACACATTTACATACATTGAACATAATGTCAGGTGTACTGGCTGTGATATCGAAAAATTATTTTTACTGCAACCAAATGTGATTCTTTAGGATTTGATTGAAATCTGACACATTTACATACATTGAACATAATGTCAGGTGTACTGGCTGTGATGTATAACAGACTTCAAATCATTCCTCTATACTTCTTTGTGTCAACATTTTTTCCATTTTCATCAACAATTAATTTATCAGTAGTATACATAGGAATTTTAAGACGTTTCATAGATTTTAAACCAAATTTCTTAATCATTTATGTGCAATATTTAGATTGTGAAATATGAATACCTTTTCTTTTTGTTTGATCTGCAATCGGAGGAAGAAGTTTAATTCTCCCATCATAATCATTTCAAATTCTTTATTCATGCTTTCAAAGAAATCATTATACATTATAATATCAGTAGAACCAAAAATGATATCATCAACATAAATTTGTATAATAAGAATATCATCATTCTTGTATTTAGTAAATAAAGTAGTATCGACTGTACCCTTTCTAAAATCATTTTCTAGAAGAAATTTACTTAATCATTCATACCATGCTCTGGGGGTCTGTTTTAAACCATATAAAGCTTATGCAATTTATAAACATATTTAGGATGATCAAAATTTTCAGAATCAGGAGGATGTTTAACATAAACTTCCTCTTTAATAACACCATTTAAAAATACAGATTTGACATCCATTTGAAATAGTTTAAAATCTTAATGGCATGCAAAAGATAATAACATAAGTATAGATTCAATTCTAGCAACAAGAGCATATGTTTTATCATAATCAATACCTTCAAGTTGACTATACCTTTGTGCAACTAATCTTGCCTTTTTATGTACAAAAGTTCCACTTTCATCTAATTTATTATGAAAAACCCATCGAGTTCCAATAATTGAAATATCATCGGGTTTTGGAACTAACTCCCAGACTTTGTTTCTAGTGACCTGTTCAAGTTCATCTTATATGGCTATTATCCAATCTTCATCCAATAAGGCATCTTTTATATTTTTAGGCTAAATTTTGAACAAGAAAGATAAATTTTGAACAAGAAAGATAAATTTTATGTGCTTGTGATCTAGTAAGGACTCCTTTATCAATATCACTAATCACATTTACTATGAGATGATTTTTAATAATATGCAACTCTTTGGTAAAGTTACTTAACTGAGGATTGAGATTTTCAAGAGGATTGACATTGATAGGTGGAGATGCATTATTTAGTTTTGGTTCTTCCATCTTTATTAGAATATCTTCAATGACAACATCATTGTTAACTAGCTCTTTATATTTAGGAAGAAGTTGAGATTCATCAAAAGTTACGTTCATTGTCTCCTCAACAAGTAAACTTCTTTTATTAAATACTCTATATGCTTTACTATTAAGAAAATATCCCAAAAATATTCCCTCATCAAATTTGGGATTAAATTTTAACCAATATCCTTTAGTGTTTAAAATAAAGCATTTGCTCCTAAAAACACGAAAATAATTTATTTTTGGAGTACTTTTATAATAAAGCTCATAGGGAGTTTTGAGCAAAATCGATCTTAATAAAACTCTGTTTAAAATGAAACAAGATGTTGCCACAGCTTCAACCCAAAAATATTTTGGAAGAAGATATTCATTTAACATAGTATTAGCCATTTCTTGTAAAGTTCAATTTTTTCTTTCAACCAAACCATTTGACTGTTGTGTATAAGGAGCAGAGAAGTTATGACTTATACCTTGACCATCACAGAACATAGTAAAAATAGAATTGTCAAATTGTCTTCCATGATTAGAACGAATATAAACAATAGTGCTTCCCTATTGATATTGAATTTTCTTACATAAAGTAGAGAGAGTTTATAGCTTCATTTTTAAATTTCAAAAAATCAACCCATGTAAATCTAGAATAATCGTAAATAAGAACTAGAATGTATACAACATAACCCATGTTATGCTTAAGAATAGGTCCTACTAGGTCCATATGCAAGAACTCTAAGGGTCGAGAGGTTGACATTGTGAGTTTAGGTTTATGAGATGCATGGATTTGTTTTCCTAGTTTACAGGCTTCACAAATATGATCTTTTAAAAACTTCTGTTTTGGAAGACCACGAACATGTTCTATAGATGTAATGTTGTTGATTATTTTCATGTTAATGTGTACTAGTCTGTGATGCCAAAGCCATGGATCATCATATGCAGACACAAGATAAATATTATCTAAGTGAGAATACGCATCTAGATCACATGTGTACTCATTTTGATTTCTAGGGCACAATAAAACTAATTTACTAGTTTGATCAAATATAGAGCAATTATGTGAACTAAAAGATATTTTAAAACCACTATCACATAGTTGACTGATAGATAGAATATTATACCTGAGTCTTAAGACTAATTGAGCGTTAGAGATTGTTATGTACTTATTACCAATACTTCTAATTCTAATTATTTTACCTTTATTGTTATCCCCAAAGGTTACCTCACCATAGTCTGTAACTTGTAGATTGTTCAACTTTAATGTGTCAGCAGTCATATCTTGAACAACCACTATTGAGATACCATTTATTTTTATTGAAATCAATTGCAAGACATACCTTCAATATATACTAATTTCACAAACTTGTACCCATTAATATTAAGGGTCCTTTGGGTAAGTTTTTCATTTTTGTATAAGGAAATTTTTTTATTTTCCTTTACAAAACTAGGTACATGATAATTAATTTTAGTAGATATAAGAATTCTATGAGTAACAGGACTATAAAATGTATGATAATAATTTCTATGGAACTCTTTTCTTGTAATAGTTGGTGCAGTGTATGTTCTTTTGGGAATCTAAATTATTTTTCATTTATCGTTTCCATTTCGAGCATTGCACATATAAAAGGAATAATCATTTCTGTTACAATAAGAACATTTAGTAAAAGGAGATGTATGACTTTCTTTTTCTTTGCTTTTAACATGATAAAATCCTTTATCTTTTGTGTTACTCGATTCTCCAATATGTCTTAGTCCTTTATTAAATCCACATCTTTGTTGATTCAGCATGGCATCAGGATTTTCTTTCACTTTTGTGAATTTAAGAACTATGGTATTTAGATTGTCACGTTCTTTAGTTAAAATATTAATTTGATATATTAAAGAATTATGTTTTTCTAACTCTGTTTTTAGATATGAATTGTCAAGATTCAGATTTTTAATATCTTCATTTAACACTTGATTTTGTATTTGAGTATTTTCATTAATTACAGCAAATGTTGAGTTTTCAACTTCAAAATTTTCAACAGAAATGATAAGTGTTGAATTTTTTATTTCAAGATCCTTGTTTATTTTTCTTAGTTTTTTTAATTCTTCTTTTAATTATAAATCATTTTCTAATTTTTATTCATTTAAACTTTCATTAGCTATGATTAAGTTTGAATTTCCTATTTCAAGATTTTTGTTTATTTTTCTAATTCTTCTTTTAATAAAAAATTATTTTCTAGTTTTTCTTCATTTAAACGTTCATTAGTTATAAATAAACTTGAATTTTCTATTTCAAGATTTTATTAGTTTTAATTAATTTTTCTAAAGATATTTTTAATTTAATAAAATATTCTTTAATTATTTCATTATTTTCATATAAACAATTATAAGCTTCTTGTAATTCATAATGTTCTTCATTTATATTATCTAAAGTATGTGTAGCAAATGAAGTACTAGGTAATTAGTGTTCAGAATTTACCTCAGATTAAAACACAGAATTTGTAATTTTTTTCGGTTTGTTCGGCAGCTTCTTCTTCATCACTTAGATCCCATCCTTCCTCAGCTACTAGTATTTTATTGTTGGCTAGTTTTGGTCAATCCTTTTTAAAATGTCCATACTGGTTGCATTCAAAACATGCGCTTGAATTTCATTGGAGTTGACATTTCTGAAGTTGATGTTATTGTTTGCTTTGAAATTTCCTCCTTATGCTTTTGGCTTGAATACTTGTTTACCTTTGATGTTGTTGAAGTTATTGTTTGTTTTCATAAAGCCTTTGCAATATTTTTTGTCTTTGCTTTGAATCACTCTCTTGAGTTGTCTGGATAACAGAGCAACTTCATTATTATCTAAACTCAGGAATTCTTCATTCAATTCTTAATCATTGCTTTCTTAATTTACACGTAGAGCTTTGAAAGCAATTCCTTTCTTCTTGAGATTTTTGTCTTATCCTGGTTTTTTGGACTAGCATGTCGACTTTGTGGGCACAAAGATTTCCAATAAGGTTGTCAAGAGGATATTGTGACTCCCCTAATTCTGGGTACCTTTAAACCCCAATAATGGTGAATCACGGTACTAACCACTAGGCATAATCATAAAGACAGAAAGATAATTACTAAATTATTACAAATCATATTAATCTAACTTTCCCGGTTCTAAGAGCTTTACAAGTTTGGAAGAATTATAATATAATAATTATTACATCATTCTACTTAATATATATCATTTATAACCCAAACTATTACATAATATCTTTTTACTCTGTAAATTTTCCTTTTCCTTTGTCTTTCTTACCCGAGCTTTCGCCCTGCTTGAGCTTATCTGAAAACATTTTTATATAAAGAAAGAATGAGCTAACAAGCTCTCAGTAAATATAATAGTTGAATAACAATAAAATCAAGAATCATGTTTCAGTTCAACAACTGAACAATAGTTGTGAAACTATCTTGAATAAATAGGAATAATAATAATAATAATAATAATAATAATAATAATAATAATAATAATAAATTTCTTTTTTATTTAACATTTTTGAAACTACATATTGAGCGGCCAAAAAGACCTTAAACATTTTCTTTTTTTCATAAAAAGTTTAACAGAAATTCATCTGTAACCGTCATTTTCTAAGTACGTTAGGGAATCAGCCTATTGTACTTATGTTGTGCACAACCTATTTCTTTTAAACGACTATTTTCGTTTACTTTTACACCGCGAAGGCCAGTCTAAAATCTGACCAAAGTTTTCTTAATAATAGGGTTGTTCATCTCAGACTTAAATTAGAGTCCTTACCTGTTTAATTTGGTTTAGATGACATTTAAGAATTTAATAAATTCAAATCATATCTTAACATGTGTCTAGCCGAAACAACAAGGCATCGACATAATTTTATAACATGTTATTAATTATCGAACTTCAAATCTTTAAATAACATGAAGTTTTAGCATACCGAATAACTTGTGCAATTTATAAAATTTCTTGCATAAGTTTAGATTTCACACAATAGATAAATACTGTGTAAATTAATATTTTAATACAATCTGTAGTCGAAGCAGAAAAGCTCACACAATAAT
Source organism: Panax notoginseng (assembly GCA_016801055.1). Classification (NCBI taxonomy): domain Eukaryota; kingdom Viridiplantae; phylum Streptophyta; class Magnoliopsida; order Apiales; family Araliaceae; genus Panax; species Panax notoginseng. Next base: position 3,548,171 of record CM029015.1, on the reverse strand, counting down.
ATAATTTGTAGAAATAAAACTCGCAAAAGAGTTTAAGAATACTTGCCTGAAGCGTTCTTTATTAATTACTTTAGAAATGCTCTTCAATTATCCTACACATTTAATTGACAATAATACATTAATTAGTCACATAAAAACTCCACATATTGGTCTACATCGCATTATTACTCATTTTATATTGTTCGCATTTTATAATTTAATTAGCACGACAATCTTCTTTAAAAACGTCTTACGACGTTGCGACGTTAGGGAACGCCACAACCCTCCTAACCAATATCCCTTGGATGGTTTATATACATTAATTTTATAATATTTATTATTATTATTATTATTATTATTATTATTATTTTTATTCTTATTATTTTTATTTTTAAGTTGGAATATTTTAGAACAAATGTCAAAATATCTTATGTCATCGCGACACGGCACCTCGACATGCCCGTGACACGCCCGACGCGCACAACGCCACACTACATCTCCCAACACGCCCTGACATGCACCACGTCGTTCAGTGTCCCTCAACATGCTTCGACAAGCACCGCGTCGCATGACGTTTCGTAACATGTCCTTACTTGACTGTTCTAACCCCCCTCCTTCTGAACCTCATAACTTAGTTGTTATAAGTCAGAATTTGTCCGTCTTCGCGCCCTTTTCTTCCTTGTAACATCTAATACAATTTCCCCCAGGCGGAATTTTTTTCTAGACCCATTTTCTAGTCGAAATAGTGCCCCAAAAAACCTCTTGACAACTAACTTTCTGTTTTTGGCATATTTGACTAGTATCCTTCCGAAGGGCATAACTCTCCCAGCTCCGAACTCGGAATGAGGTCAATCTTACGTCCACGGACTCCTTACTTAACATAATACATAACGCCCAAAATGGAAACTTTTCCAGAAAGCCAATCGGAACAGAAATCTATATAAAAGTCATGGTTCACACTAGTTATTTTTAGCTTTTAACTAATTTTACAAAAAAAATTGCCATAACTTCGTTACATAAGCTTTTGCTTCCATTCCAATTAGGTGATGTTCATAAATCCTAGGAGCATAACACAACACCCTAGAACTTAATTTTTACATTTGGAACCCCACCTAAAAAGAGTTTCAAAATAGCCCCTTTAGTCTGCTATTACTCCGTTCTTGCATTCCTTTACGCATAGATCCATTTTTTCCATTTTTTGTTCCACTTTCATGCATTTAACAAGTAGTTTTAACATATTAAACATTCTACACCCTTATCACTCCAAGATCCTTTAGTGATCCTCAAATAATCACAACCACCAACAAATCACTTCTTAATATACTAGAAAGCTTTTAAAAGAAAAGGGATGAAGAAGTTAGGGCTTACCTTTTGTTGTTCTTGCTTATTCTTCCTCTCCTTTCTTACTTGCTAATACTTAATTCAAGCTAGCTCTTTTGTTGTTTTTCCTTCTTCAATATCCATTCCTATAAAGTCTCCAAACCTCGGGTCTGCCTTCAAACCTGAGTTCAGTGTTTCACAATACTACCCATCTTGTATATTCTTAAGACATGAATGTAATTAATATATTATTACATCAAATCACTACTAATCCCAAGTTCTAAGACCTTTACATCTTCAAATAATAATGTTAATGAATATTACATCATAAAAATATTACAATTACAACATACTATTATAATACAACATGTAATTCTCTAAGCCTTCTTCTTTAACGAATTCATTTTGCTTTATATCACCTGACTAATCAAGTTTGTAAGACCCCAAATTTTTTTTAATAAAATAGAATTTCTTTTATTTATTATTTTGAAATAGTAAGGGTTTATTTGATTAATGTGGTTAGTTGTGGGTAAAATACACAAATATTTCTAAATAAGCAAGTGGTTATAAAATATGCATTGTTGTCGGGGAATATTCGTTTGGTCGTGGAATATTCCTGCTGTCTGGGAATATTCGTACGACGGCGTAGCCTTTTGTGGGCCCCATAACGGAAAGCTATTGGATGAAGAAAACGACAAGTATAAATTGTTTATAAATAACGGCGTAGTTGTTACCGTTAATACTGTTGGAATACCCGGTGGTTAAAACACAGTAATACGCATTGTTGCACAGTAGCACACGATATTACACCAATTATTGATTCTTACATAAGAAGGCACTACTCCATAATTATTACAGTAATCACTATTCAATATTTTATTGATTCAATAATTGCTACGTTGATATTTTATATTATTATTGTTTCAATAATTGTCACTACACAGTATTTTCCATTATCAGATTAATAATTCATATTTGAATAATATTATTAGACAACATTATTGGTAATGTCTAGAAAGTTCTGTTTAAGGAGAGGTTTGGTCACCTAATTGCGCGCCAGTAAGGAGAAATCCTTATTAGAAAGCCCTCTCTTTCTTGGGAATGGCCTGGTCGTCAGTATTGTGATTCTGTAATATTGTTTGTGAATAATTAATTATTGATTTATATGATAAAAAAAATATTCATTTTATGTGAATATAGATGGAGAAAATTTTTAATGTGACAATTTTTAAAAATTGATATTTTATCTTTTCTAATAAATAATTCATTTAAATATATTATTATATTTTAATAATATAATAATAGTGATATTTTTACAATGAATGTGGGATATATGAGTATTTGAGGAGGAGGAGTATTTTTGTTACTAAAAATATTTAAAACATATTTTTCATGTTTGTGGACCCCATTTCTTGACTGAAATTTGATTATAACATGTAAAATCGTCCGTATGTAGATTTCGATCAATTTCTGCTTAGAATTTAGAAAAACTTAAACTTACAAAGTTGTAGATAATGGAATTTCCTATGGAAAAGACATAAATTTCAAATTTTTCTGACAAAAGAGCTATTTATTATGAATTATTGAAGTTCTGAAGTTCCGAAATAATTGATTTTTGGAAGTTTTTATTATGTTTATTAAGAAAACATTTTTTTTGTTTTGTGGGCTACACTAACATGTGCATAATGAGCTGAGATCAGTTGTCTAAGGTGGGCTTGAAAATTATATATATATATATATATATATATATATATATATATATATATATATATATATATATATATTAATATTTTATTAAATTTTCTGCTTTGATGTTCTAAGCATTTTCCTATAAATAGGGTGCTTTGGTTAAAATTGAAAATCACACTAGAATTTGAAGCTTTCTTTCTCTTTCTCTCTCTATATTATTGAGCGTATTCTTGTGAGTATTTTGATACTTTGAGTGTTGCTATACGGTGCAAGTTCCCTTCATCACTATATCCAGTATTCCAGTCAGAAGTACTGTCTTTTCGAGGTAAGGGATGTTATTTTTTTTATAAATGATATTATTTCTTTCAATATCATTATACTGGAATATTGGTAATATTTTTCTTATGAAATTCTTATCTTTTCGTGTCGAGGTTACTATTCATGAGTTACTATTCACGAGTTACTATTCATGAGTTACTATTCACGAGTTACTATTCACAAATTACTATTCACGAGTACTATTCACAAAGCATGATAATTTTTCTTGTAAAATTTCTACCTTTTGCTGTCGGAGTTACTGTTCACGTATACGGCACTATTCACGTATACGGCACTATTCATGAATACGACACTATTCACAAAAAAAATTAAATTTTCTTTTCGGTGTCCAAGATTGTCTGTTATGGTTCCTATCTTTGATTGGATCTATGTTTTGATCTTCATTTTTGAATTCTGCTCCACAATAGTTATTATGGAGTATTTTTAAACATGGATAAACCGAAGTATGAATCCTTACTATTTGTTCTTTTGTCTCACTGGATTCGTTTTCTTTAAAATATATTTTTCATCATCCTCAGTCCTAAATAATGATATTACTGAATATCTTTGGCATGTAGTTCAAAGATGAATGATTTCTTGATGAATATCTTTGGCCCGTAGTGTAAAGATGAACATGTGTTGAGATGAACATGACCGACTGATTAATATCTTTGGCCTATAGTGCAAAGATAACTATTTGATTCAAGATGTATATTGATTGATGTTACAGTGATAAAATATCGATGATAGACTTTTAAATTCATAGATGATAGTAGATTTCATTTTCTACTTAACTCTTCTAATGAATTGTTGTTTCCGCTGCAGTTGTTGATCTAAAACTTGTTGTCTATTGTATTCTATCAGATTTTTTCCTGTTGAGAACTAACGATAATTTGTTCTATATTATCTTAGTCATAATATTCTTTACTGGGCTAGTTGAGCTCACCCTTTTCCTTTTTGTTCCATTTTTCTTTTCAGGAGGCGAGAATGTAGCGGGTACTAGTCGAGGTATGGAATGATGGTTCAAGATAGTTGTTTTAATAGTCCTCACAATTTTATAAAATAGTGTATCAATAATTGTAATGAGGACTCCATTTGAGTTTGAATACTGTCTAGATGACAATATTTGTATTTAAACTCACAGTATATGTGTTGTCGTATTTTGCACGACAATTGTGATAATAAAGTTGTAGTTATTTTCTGTACCATGTATTTGGCGACTCAGAATAGGTTGGGTGGAATGAACCTATTTTGGGGGCGTCACAGTTGGTATCAGAGCTTAGGGATATGATCTCTGGCGGAGATCGGGGAATAGAACTAGGAGGGGAGAGACGAGTAAATCCTTCACTAGTGTGTCCTACCTAAGCTTATTTGTTGGTCGGTCAGAATATATGGGTATTATGTGGTATGTCATTTTCTTTAATTAACCCTTATTTTATGGCAGTATTTGAGAATGACAGCTGAGAATGTTAACAATGGAGTGAATGAGACTGTGGAAACACCTTTAATCACCTACCAGGGGAACGTGCAACAGGAAGACAATATTCTTCCTATAAACAACACAACTAATCAGACGATGAACGACGGGATGTTTAGAAGCTTTTTGCAATTCATGCAAAATCAGACGAGGGAGACTCACGTACAAAATACAGGTGGAAATGATAGTAACGTACGGTTTGTTACAGCCAAGCAGTTTAAAGAGTTGGGATCACCAGAATTCTGAAAGTCGGATCCGATTAAGGCGGAGACGTGGGTCAAGCAAATTACCAAGATATTAGATGTCTTGGGATGCACGGAGGAACAGAAGGTTCCATTCGCCACTTTTATGTTCCGTAATGAGGTAGATTACTAGTGGGAATCTGTGAAGCATACCTAGCCAGTCGCACTCAATATGTCTTAGGAAATGTTTTAAAAACTGTTCAATGACAAGTACTTTCCTGAAAGTATTCGTCATATGAAGGAGGTAGAGTTTATTAGACTAGAACAGAATAACATGACGGTGTCCCAGTATGAGACGAAGTTCGCGGAGTTATTCAGGTTTGCACCTCATTTGGTGGAGAATGAAGAACGTATAACGCGAATGTTTCTGAGAGGTTTAAAACACGACATACGTCAATATCTCATTTCTCACAAATTTTCTCCGTATTCAGACGTTGTCAACAAGGTTCAATTATTAGAACGAGATAATGAGTAGGTTCAACCGGGGGACCACAACCAGGGTCATACCGGTGGCAACAATCATCAGAGCAATGATAACCATCATGGAGGAAATTATCGTGCCAGAAATGGTAACCACTTTGGTGGTAATCATGGCCAAGATGTAAGACCCCGAATTTTATGAAATAAAAGTATTCAATTTTTCTTATAATTACTATTCAGTAAATGGTTAAATTGATAAAAGTTAAAGTTAAGGGTGATATATGAAATTGTTTTTCAAAATACGCAAGTAGTTATAATATACTCATTTCTATCGGGGAATATTCGTTTGGTCATAGAATATTCTTTCTGTCGGGGAATATTCGTACGACGGCGCAGCTATTTGTGGGCCCCATAACAAAATAACTGCAGGATGAAGAAAATGACAAAATTGAGTTTTTACAAATAACGACGTAGTTGTTACCGTTAACACTGTTGGAATACCCGGTGGTTAAAATACAGTAATATGCGTCGTTGTACAGTAGCACACGGTATTGCACAGTATTTTTGAATTATTGATTCTTACGTAAGAAGACACTACTCAATAATTGTTATAGTAATTACTGTTTAATATTTTATTTTATTGATTCAATAATTGTTGCGTTGATATTTTATATTATTGTTGCTCAATAATTGTCACTGCACAGTATTTTCCATTATCAGATCAATAATTTATATTATCTGAATAATATTATTAGATAGCATTATTGGTAATGTCTAGAAAGTTCTGTCAAGGAGAGGTTTGGTCACCTAATTGCGCGCCAATAAGGAGAAATTCTTATTGGAAAGCCCCCTCTTTCCTGGGAACTGCCTGTTTATCAAGATTGTGATTCTATAATATTATTTGTGAATAATTAATTATTGATTATATGATAAGGAAAATTTTCATTTTATGTGGATATAGATGGAGACAATTTTTAAAGTGACAATTGTTAAAAATTGATAGTTTATCTTTTCTGATAAAATAATATTTTATTATATTATTATAATATAATAATGATGATATTTTACAATAAATGTGTGATATATGAGTATATGAGGAGAAAGAGTATTTTTATTGCATTAAATGATTAACATATGTTTTGTGTGTCGGTGGACCCCATTTCTTGACTGAAATTTGATTATAGCCTGTAAAATCGTCCGTATGTGAATTTCGGTCAATTTCTATTTAGAATTTGAAAAAAATGTTCTTATGTAAAGTTGTAGAGAATTGAATTTACTATAAAAAATAGTGAGATTCGTATTTTTCTGATAACCGGGCTATTTTCTACGAATTATGGAAGTTTCAGAAAATAAAATAATTTTTATTAATTTATGGGTGGGACCCACTTGTGTTTTAACACATGTGGGCTGCTAGCTTTGTTCAAAGATGGCTGGTGGCTGATCAAACATGTGGGCATGCATAGAAAAGAAGAAATAAAATAATATATTTTATTATTTTAGTCTCATATGGCGTTCTAGCATTTTTCTATAAATAGGTGCTTATGTTAGAATTGAAAATCACACCTGAAACAAGTTTTCTTTCTCTCTATATTATCAAGCATATTTGTGAGAGTATTTAGATACTTTGAGAGTTGCTGTTTAGTAGAAGTTTCCTCCGGTTTTTCATCCGAAGTACTGCTCTCTTGAGGTAAGAGATTTTAATGGGTTATTATGTTTTTCATGTTTCATACTTCTTCTGACCTTCAGAAAATTCTGGAAAAATTTGAAATGATATTTTGATGAGTTTTACTGATTTGTCCAAAAATGGTAATTTTTGAATATATAGATTAAGAGTTATGAATTTTATGAGAAAAGACAATTTTAAAAGTAACCGCTTATAACTCCTTGTGGTTAACTCCAAAATTGTTAAATTTTTTATTGGGAGTACATCTATATAATGTCAGTGTACTCTGTGAATTTTGGAATTTTTAGATAAAAGTACAATTTATGATAAATATCTAAATATTCGGCGGTTTTGGCCATATGAAAAATAGTAAATGAGTTTTAAAAATTTCGAAAAAAATATATGTTCAATATGGGACTATATTATGCTAAATCCCAGAAAAGAAAAATTGTTTACATTGATTTGGTATTTTTTATGAAAAGGGACTAGTTATGAGTAAATGAATTAAATATGTTATGTGAAGTAAGAAAATTAAAAAATAGGATTTTATTGCTTGAGAATCCTATATGATGTATATGCAGATTTTTGATGAGGGTTTTGGTTATTAGTGATGAAATCTTATGAGTTTGACATTTTAGAATGATTTAATGCATTATTTTAGTAAAGTGTAAACAATTAAAATAAATTGCTTATAAGTTTAAGAAATGTTATTTTTTCAATATCATTATACCGAAATATTGGTATGGATTTTATTGTGGAATTTTTACCTTTTTGTGTCGGGGTTACTATTCACGAGTTACTATTCATGAGTAACTATTCACGAGTTACTATTTATGAGTTACTATTCACGACAAAATTGGTTTCTTTTTCTAACCAAATTATAGTTGATTTATGAATATTACTCTTAAGATTAAATCTAGATGTTTTGATTATATTGATTTTACTATTATATATAACATTTTTATAACTCTAATGATGATATTTTTCTTTGACTTGAGTGTAAAGATGGGTAGATTTTTTGTATGATCATGACTATGGGTTCTCTTTGGCCAGTAGTGCAAAGTTGAATTGTTGACTGGTATGATCATGACCATTGAATTTATAATTGAATATCTTTAGCTTAAGTGCAAAGGTGAAATGATTAACATGTTTATAATTATTGTTTATATAAATTCTTAAATGATTATATATTTCTTTGAGATATTAATATATTTGGCCTGTAGTTCAAATATGAACTGTTGATGAATATATTTGGCCTGTGTAGTGCAAATATGAACTGTTGAGGAATATCTTTGGCCTGTAGTGCAAAGATGAATTATTGATGAATATCTTTGGCCCGTAGTGCAAAGATGACCTGTTGTTGAATATCTTTGGCATGTAGTGCAAAGATGGTCTGTTGATGAATATCTTTGGCCGTAGTGCAAAGATGAAATTGTTAGTATGATTATAAATAGGAACTGTAATTTGGTATAACCATGATCTTTGATGTTTTAGGTAAAGATATGTGATGAAAATTATCTTCGTCCTGGATGCGAAGAGGAATTTAGAATTACAATTACGATTATGAGTTATTCATATAACTGTGAAAAGGAACTGTTGATTAATGTTACATGGATAAAACATTATTGGTGGACTTTTAATGTGGAGAAGATAATAGACTTTGTAGTCTATTTGACTCTTCTAATGGATTGCTCGTTCTGCTGCAACTATGGTTGAAAATTTTTATCATCTACCATATATTCTAAATCTCTGATTTATTACTGTTGAAGGCTATTGATAATTTATTTATATTTAGTCATGATATTCTTAACTGGACTAGTTGTGCTCACCTTTCTGTTTCACAATTCCTTTCAGGTAATAAGAGTGTAGCTGGGTCGAGCGGGGGTAACAGGGGAATAGAACGGTGGTCATCATTTAGTAGTTATATTTGGTGAATCAAATAGGGTGAGGCGAACCCAACGTTGGAAGGGTGTTTTGTCACTATCATACAAGATGTCTAATGACATACAACCTCGTGTCATCATAAGACACGGTTATGCACATCCATTTGCTGAGTATATCTACGAGCACTACCTATATAATCTTGGTGTTTGTTTGAAGTATAATTCTCAATTAGAGACAGTGGAGATAATGATATATCAAGAGAAGACTTACCATTGGAAAGAATATGATAGTAATCTTGTTGTTTTTCTCTGGGGTCTATTAGGTCAACCAAGGATAATTCTGTTGACATATGATATCTATCATAACCTGAAAGCATGACCTCCCATGTACGAAGGTTTCCTTGAGCACTTCCCAAAGATTCTAATTTCTAAAATAGTTTTTGACTATACCTTTATGTAAGATGTCATTGTGAAGTGCTATCTACGGTTGGGACATGAGTCACATTTGGTATATATTTGTATCCAAACTCACAACATATGTGTTGTTGTATTTTGCACGACAATTGTTGTAATAAAGTTGTAGTTATTTTCTGTACCATGTATTTGGCGACTCAGAATGGGTTGGATGGAATGGACCTATTTTGGGGTTGTCACAGTTGGTATCAGAGCTTAAGGATATGATCTCTGGCAGAGATCGGGAAATAGAACTAGGAGGGGAGAGATGAGTAAATCCTTCGCTAGTGTGTCCTACCTAAGCTTATTTGTTGGTCAGTCATAATATCAGGATATTATGTGATATATTAATTAATTTGTTCAATTAACCCTTGTTTTGAAGCTGTATTCTAGAATGATATTTGAAATACAGGAGATGAGCAATGAGAAAATTATGATGACAGGAAAGATGGAATCTGAAATGAAAGCAAGGTATTCTCAACTTTTTAAAATACCAGGTACGTAAATTTCGGGGATGAAATTTCATAAGGAGGGGAGATTGTAAGACTCCGAATTTTATGAAATAAAAGTATTCAATTTTTCTTATAATTACTATTCAGTACATGGTTAAATTGATAAAAGTTAAAGTTAAGGGTGATATATGAATTTTTTTTCAAAATACGCAAGTGGTTATAAAATACTCATTTCTATCGGGGAATATTCGTTTGGTCATAGAATATTCTTTCTGTCGGGGAATATTCGTACGACGGCGCAACTACTTGTGGGCCCCATAACAAAATAACTGTCAGATGAATAAAACGACAAAATTGAGTTTTTACAAATAACGACGTAGTTGTTACCGTTAACACTGTTAGAATACCCGGTGATTAAAATACAGTAATACGCGTCGTTGTACAGTAGCACACGGTATTGCACAGTATTTTTGAATTATTGACTCTTACATAAGAAGGCACTACTCAATAATTGTTATAGTAATTACTGTTCAATATTTTATTTTATTGATTCAATAATTGTTGCGTTGATATTTTATATTATTATTGCTCAATAATTGTCACTGCACAATATTTTCCATTATCAGATAAATAATTCATATTATTTGAATAATATTATTAGATAGCATTATTGGCAATGTCTAGAAAGTTCTGTCAAGGAGAGGTTTAGTCACCTAATTACGCGCCAGTAAGGAGAAATTCTTATTGGAAAGCCCCCTCTTTCCTGGGAACTGCCTGGTTGTCAAGATTGTGATTCTGTAATATTATTTGTGAATAATTAATTATTGATTATATGATAAGGAAAATTTTCATTTTATGTGGATATAGATGGAAAAATTTTTTAAAGTGACAATTATTAAAAATTGATAGTTTATCTTTTCTGATAAAATAATATTTTATTATATTATTATAAAATAATAATGATGATATTTTACAATGAATGTGTGATATATGAGTATATGAGGAGAAAGAGTATTTTTGTTGCATTAAATGATTAACATATGTTTTGTGTGTCGGTGGACCCCATTTCTTGATTGAAATTTGATTATAGCCTGTAAAATCGTCCGTATGTGGATTTCGGTCAATTTTTGTTTGGAATTTGAAAAAACTTTCTTCTGTAAAGTTGTAGAGAATTGAATTTTCTATAAAAAAAAAATCGCGAGATTCGTATTTTTCTGATAACCGGACTATTTTCAACGAATTATGGAAGTTTCAGAAAATAAAATAATTTTTATTAATTTATGGGTGGGACCTACTTGTGTTTTAACACATGTGGGCTGCTAACTTTGTTCAAAGATGGCTGGTGGCTGATCAAACATGTGGGCATGCATAGAAAAGAAGAAATAAAATAATATATTTTATTATTTTAGTCTCCTATGGCGTTCTAGTATTTTCCTATAAATAGGTGCTTATGTTAGAATTGAAAATCACACCTGAAACAAGTTTTCTTTCTCTCTATATTATCAAGCATATTTGTGAGAGTATTTAGATACTTTGAGAGTTGCTGTTTAGTAGAAGTGTCCTCCGGTTTTTCATCCGAAGTACTGCTCTCTTGAGGTAAGAGATTTTAATGGGTTATTATATTTTTCATGTTTCGTACTTCTTCTGACCTTCAGAAAATTCTGAAAAAATTTGAAATGATATTTTTATGAGTTTTATTGATTTGTCCAAAAATGGTAATTTTTGGATGTATAGATTAAGAGTTATGAATTTTATGAGAAAAGACAATTTTAAAAGTAACCGCTTATAACTCCTTGTGGTTAACTCCAAAATTGATGAAATTTTTATTGGGAGTACATCTATATAATGTCAGTGTACTCTGTGAATTTTGGAATTTTTGAATAAAAGTACAATTTATGATAAATATCTAAATATTCGGCGGTTTTGGCCATATGAAAAATAGTAAATGAGTTTTAAAAATTCCGAAAAAAATATATGTTCAATATGGGACTATATTATGCTAAATCCTAGAAAAGAAAAATTGTTTACATTGATTTGGTATTTTTTATGAAAAGGGACTAGTTATGAGTAAATGAATTAAATATGTTATGTGAAGTAAGAAAATTGAAAAATAGGATTTTATGGCTTGAGAATCCTATATGATGTATATGCAAATTTTTTATGAGGGTTTTGGTTATTGGTGATGAAATCTTATGAGTTTGGCATTTTAGAATGATTTAATACATTATTTTAGTAAAGTGTAAACAATTAAAATAAATTGCTTATAAGTTTAAGAAATGTTATTCTTTCAATATCATTATACCGAAATATTGGTATGGATTTTATTGTAGAATTTATACCTTTTTATGTCGGGGTTACTATTTATGAGTTACTATTCATGAGTTACTATTCACGAGTTACTATTTATGAGTTACTATTCACGAGTTACTATTCACGACAAAATTGGTTTCTTTTTCTAACCAAATTATAGTTAATTTATGAATATTACTCTTAAGATTAAATCTAGATGTTTTGATTATATTGATTTTACTATTATATATAACATTTTTATAACCATAATGATGATATTTCTCTTTGACTTGAGTGTAAAGATGAGTAGATTTTTGGTATGATCATGACTATGGGTTCTCTTTGGCCAGTAGTGCAAAGTTGAATTGTTGACTGGTATGATCATGACCATTAAATTTATAATTGAATATCTTTAGCTTAAGTGCAAAGGTGAAATGATTAACATGTTTATAATTATTGTTTATATAAATTCTGAAATGATTATATATTTCTTTGAGATATTAATATATTTGGTCTGTAGTGCAAATATGAACTGTTGATGAATATATTTGGCTTGTAGTGCAAATATAAACTGTTGAGGAATATCTTTGACCTGTAGTGCAAAGATGAATTATTGATGAATATCTTTGGCCCGTAGTGTAAAGATGACCTGTTGTTAAATATCTTTGGCATGTAGTGCAAAGATGGTCTGTTGATGAATATCTTTGGCCGTAGTGCAAAGATGAAATTGTTAGTATGATTATAAACAGGAACTGTAATTTGGTATAACTATGATCTTTGATGTTTCAGGTAAAGACATGTGATGAAAATTATCTTCGTCCTGGATGCGAAGAGGAATTTAGAATTACAATTACGATTATGAGTTACTCATATAACTGTGAAAAGGAACTGTTGATTAATGTTACAGGGATAAAACATTGTTGGTGGACTTTTAATGTGGAGAAGATAATAAACTTTATAGTCTATTTGATTCTTCTAATGGATTGCTCGTTCCGCTGCAACTATGGTTGAAATTTTTTATCATCTACCATATGTTCTAAATCTCTGATTTATTACTGTTGAAGGCTATTGATAATTTATTTATCTTTAGTCATGATATTCTTAACTGGGCTAGTTGTGCTCACCTTTCTGTTTCACAATTCCTTTCAGGTAATAAGAGTGTAGCTGGGTCGAGCGGGGGTAACAGGGGAATAGAACGGTGGTCATCATTTAGTAGTTATATTTGGTGAATCAAATAGGGTGAGGTGAACCCAACGTTGGAAGGGTGTTTTGTCACTATCATGCAAGATGTCTAATGACATACAACCTCGTGTCATCATAAGACACGGTTGTGCACATCCAATTGCTGAGTATATCTACGAGCACTACCTATATAATCTTGGTATTTGTTTGAAGTATAATTCTCAATTAGAGACAGTGGAGATAATGATATGTCAAGAGAAGACTTACCATTGGAAAGAATATGATAGTAATCTTGTTGTTTTTCTTTGGGGTCTATTAGGTCAACCAAGGATAATTCTGTTGACATATGATATCTATTATAACCTGAAAGCATGGCCTCCCATGTACGAAGGTTTCCTTGAGCACTTCCCAAAGATTCTAATTTCTAAAATAGTTTTTGACTATACCTTTATGTAATGTGTCATTGTGAGGTGCTATCCACGGTTGGGACATGAGTCACATTTGGTATATATTTGTATCCAAACTCACAGTATATGTGTTGTTGTATTTTGCACGACAATTGTTGTAATAAAGTTGTAGTTATTTTCTGTACCATGTATTTGGCGACTCAGAATGGGTTGGATGGAATGACCCTATTTTGGGGTTGTCACACAAGATAATAGAAGAAATGATTCAAGTGAAAATTTTAAGAAGAGAATATTTAACGATGACGGGAAGACATCGGCAGCAGCACCAGCACCAGCAACAAATTCTAGGGGAGGAGAACGAACGCCAGTTAGATGCTACAAATGCGGAGATGAGGGATACATAAGTCCAAACTGTCCACAGTCTTCCAAGATATATTTTAGTTGTGGAAAAGACGGTCACATAGCTCGATTTTGTCCTATAGCGAAATCAAGTCCAGATGGGACGGTGGCACCAAAGGCGGATACGGACAAAACAAAGTTGGTGGTTTCAGGAAAAGCGTTTGTCGTGACTGGCCAAAACGCGAGAAACCCGAACGAAGGTATCACGGGTTAGTTAATCATAAAGTATTCTTGTGAAGTCTATACCTTATTAGATACAGGTTCTACCCATTCTTTTATCTCTCCTGCTTGTGCTCAACGTTTGAACTTGACTCTTGAGAAATTAGACTTTGACTTATTTGTTGAAACTTTGTTAGGAGAAACTTTCGTTACATCCACTGTTTATAAATCTTGTTTGATCCAAGTTGGCACCATCACATTACCTGTTGACCTTATTTCTTTAAAGATACTTGCTTTTGATGTGATTTTAGGGATTGATTGATTAACTACTCATCATGCCAAAATTGATTGCTTTCGTATGGTTGTTAGTTTTTCATATTCCTAAGCAACTTGTTATTCGAATTCAAGCAACCAAACCATTGAAGTCAAACACTTTAATATCAAGCCATAAAGTCATTCGTTTATTGAAAAACGGATGTCAAGTTTTATTAGCCCATGTTATGGACTTGAACAAAAATACGTCAGATTTGAATGATATTTCTATTGTTAGTAAATTTCCTGATGTATTTCCTGAAGAATTTCTTGGCTTACTCATAAAGTGTGATATTAAATTTTGTATCGACTTTGAACCCGTTACAAAACTCATTTCTAAAATCTCATATCGAATGGCTCCTATTGAACTTCAGGAGTTAAAAATTCAACTATAGAATTTGGTACCCGAGCCTCTATTTGGTGACTTCCTTTGTGGAATTCACCGAAGCCAGACTCTCCGTAGGGGACGCCATATTTGTGTGGTAGTAAACTGATAGGTACCATTGTGACGTGCTATCCAAGATAGGGATATGAGTCATAGTTGAGAGCAACCTAAGTCAGTAATCGAAATACGTAGCTTTCTAGGCTTAGTTGGTTATTATCGGAGATTCGTGGAAAGATTTTCTCGAATCGCAACTCCATTAACTCAGTTGACTCGTAGAGATACAAAATTCGAATGGAGTAAGGAATGTGGGAAGAGCTTCGAAGAACTCAAGAGGAGACTCATTTTGGCACCTGTTCTGACCATACCATCCTGGAAAAATGAACGTGGTAGCTGACGTGTTGAGTAGAAAATCGTATGTGGTTACGAGTGCGATGTTTTTAACAAAAAGACCCATTTCGTATGACTTACAAATGATAGAGATAGAGTTAAAGACTCTATGGATCACGTGATGATATACGAGTAAAATCGACTTTAATCGATAAAGTTAAAACCGCTCAAGCTACACACCGGAGCTGATGAATATGAAGAAGGAGGTGCAAGAAGTTGTTATTCCAAAAGCGAGAATCGGCGATGTGAGGAAAGCTCAAACCTTCGATTTATTAGTCCATTTGAAATCCTCGATCGAATAGGAACTGTGGCCTATAGACTCGTTTTACCGCCAAGTATGTCGTGTGTTCATAACGTTTTTCACGTATCGAAGTTACGAAATTATGTGGACGACCGGAACCACGTTATTGAGTTAGAAACAGACGAAATAGCCGAAGATTTAACGTACGAGGAGGTACCTGTCAAGATCTTGGATAGGAAGGAGCATGTCCTACGCACAAAGGTCATACCGCAAGTTAAGGTTTTGTAGAGGAACCATGCTATTGAAGAAATGACCTGGGAGTTGGAAATAGAAATGAAAGCGAGGTATCCTCACCTTTTCGAAACACCAAGTACATACGTTAATTTCGAGGACGAAATTTCACAAGGAGGGGAGGTTGTAAGGCCACGAATTTTTTTTTTAATAAAGTGGAATTTCTTTTATTTATTATTTTGAAATAGTAAAGGTTTATTTGATTAATGTGGTTAGTTGTGGGTAAAATGCGCAAATATTTTTAAATAAGCATGTGGTTATAAAATATTCATTATTGTCGGGGAATATTCGTTTGGTCGTGGAATATTCTTGCTGTCGGGGAATATTCGTACGACGGCGCAACCTTTTGTGGGTCTCATAACGGAAAGCAATTGGATGAAGAAAACGACAAGTATAAGTTGTTTATAAATAACGGCGTAGTTGTTATCGTTAATACTGTTGGAATACCCGATGGTTAAAACACAGTAATACGCGTTGTTGCACAGTAGCACACGGTATTGCACCAATTATTAATTCTTACATAAGAAGACACTACTCCATAATTGTTACAGTAATCACTGTTCAATATTTTATTGATTCAATAATTGCTACGTTGGTATTATATATTATTGTTGTTTCAATAATTGTCACTACACAATATTTTCCATTATCAGATTAATAATTCATATTTGAATAATATTATTAGATAGCATTATTGGCAATGTCTAGAAAGTTCTGTCTTAGGAGAGGTTTGGTCACCTAATTGCGCGCCAGTAAGGAGAAATCCTTATTAGAAAGCCCCCTCTTTCTTGAGAACGGCTTGATTGTCAGTATTGTGATTTTGTAATATTATTTGTGAATAATTAATTATTGATTTATATGATAAAAAAATATTCATTTTATGTGAATATAGATGAAAAAATTTTTTAATGTGACAATTGTTGAAAATTGATAATTTATCTTTTCTGATAAATAATTCATTTAAATATATTATTATATTTTAATAATATAATAATAGTGATATTTTTACAATGAATATGGGATATATGAGTATATGAGGAGGAGGAGTATTTTTGTTACTAAAAATATTAAAATATGTTTTTCATGTTTGTGGACCTCATTTCTTGACTGAAATTTAATTATAGCCTGTAAAATCGTCTGTATGTGAATTTTGGTCAATTTTTGTTTAGAATTTGGAAAAACTTAAACTTACAAAGTTGTAGATAATGGAATTTCCTATGGAAAAGACATAAGGTTTGAATTTTTTTGACAAAAGGGCTATTTATCATACATTATTGAAGTTCCGAAGTTATGAAATAATTGATTTTTGAAAGTTTTAATTATGTTTATTAAGAAAAACATTTTTTTTTGTTTTGTGGGCTACACTAACATGTGCATAATGAGCTGAGATCAATTGACTAAGGTGGGCTTGAAAATTATATATATATATATATATATATTATTAAATTTTCTGCTTTGGTGTTCTAAGTATTTTCCTATAAATAGGGTGCTTAGGTTAGAATTGAAAATCACACTAGAAACTGAAGTTTTCTCTATCTTTCTCTCACTATATTATTGAGCGTATTCTTGTGAGTATTTTGATACTTTGAGTGTTGCTATACGGTGCAAGTTTCCTTCAGCACTATATCCAGTAGGTTACTCGGCCAAAAATTTTATTTTTCAAAAATCTTCAGTTTCGAACAATTTTAACGCACCTACTTTGACACATCATAACTTACTTGTCCGATATCGAAATGAGCTCGTTCTTGTGTCTATTTCTTCCTTGTAAAAATTTTATCAAATCCCCCCAGACCGAAAATTTTTCACATGTCTCTAACTTATCTGGAAATCAGCTAAAAACCCCTTCAGGAGCCATATTTCACCGAAAGACGTTTTCAACGTTAAATTTTCTGAACTTCATAACTTGTTCATCCGAAATTGGAATGAACTCATTCTTAAGCCTGTGGCTAACATATTCACCTAACTACATAACCACCTAAACGAAATAATTTTTTGAAAGCGTTAACTACCCATAAACTTGGTCTAAAAAGGGTACCAAGCAAGGGTTTTCATACTAGATATTCTTTTACAAAAAAATTCGCCATAACTTCGTTATAGCGTATTTTTTCTTTGTTTCACTTGGAACAACTTGAAAATCCACATACCTAGGATTCTATATTTTTGGAATCACACAACAATACATTGACAACAAATATTAAGTCCGTTTACAGTCCACTATTACTCATTTTCCATCTTCATGCTTAGGCGTACCATTTTAATTTATTGGTTTACTTATCATACATCATTAAGTTGTTTTAATAAGATGATCTCCTTCATATACACCTTATAACTTCAAGGTCCACCTTGAACTTCAATTAACCAACCACCAACAACTACTTAAAACAAGAAAAATAAAAAGATGAAGATATGATGGTTTAGAAACTTACCCTTCTTGGTTCTTCTTCCTCCGTAGCCATGATCAAGCTTGATCCTTGCTATCTATGGTCTCTCTTGCCATCCCTCTAGGTCCGACCACCTCTTTCTCTCTCTAGAGCTCTCAATCTTTCTTCATGCTCTCTTATTCTTTCTCTCAAACACTTAGCCAATTTTGGTAAAAATGAAAGAGATAATACTTTGATTTGCTTATATAAAAGCTACTTTTCATTTCTTATAAGTTGGTCACCCAACTTAAGTCTTCTAGGTTCAATCCCCTTTATTTTCAATCTTATAAACTAGCCCAGGTTAACCTAACCATAGTTCAAGTTAACCTAACCAAAGCTAACCACCAAGGTTAATTGGCGTGGAATTTAATGCTAAATGAAGAGTTAGGGCACTTTGGTCATTTCCTAACAATCATTGGCTTATTTCACTTTTACCCTTGACATATTCTCAGAATATTTTTCTCTTAGCTAGGCTTCAAGAATTTAGGATTTAACCCTAAGCTTGAGCCATGGCTCAACCCTAAGCCAAGTCATGCCATAACCTAGTTTTTCTCTTGGCTAAACCCTAGTCAAGCTTTCCAAACCCTAGGCTCAACCCTAGCCAAGCCTTTTATACCCTTGACTTAACCCTAGTAAAGCCATTTTAACCCTAATACCATTCCAAACCCTAGGCTCGGTTAGTCCAAAATTAATTTAATTTCTCATTTTCTTTTTAGTTAGATTTTCTAACTTATTCGGTTATATGTTCGTAACTCGCTCGGTTAGCCAAAAAATCGACTTTCAATTTTTAAATATCCGATTTCACCACCGTTCCCCCTTTTCTAAACATATGCTATGTCGTTCTTTGAAAAGTTCAAAAAAAAAATGAAAAAACGTTTTTCTCGTGAATAATGTTTTTACTACTTTTTCCCGAAAAAACTTTTATTACATATTGCATCTCCCCTTCTCAAATAAAAGCTATAACATAATTCAAAATTTTGAAAAAAGTATGTTTATTAACGTTTTCTGCGTTTTATGAATAGTGATTTTTCATCTTTTTCTCGAATTTTTTTTATTTCCTTATACGATCTTAAAACTCATATATTCTATCATAGAAAAACGATCCACTACAAAAATTCAACTTTTAACACATAAAACGGAATAATATTCATAAAATCTTATTTTATTCAATAATATTCCAAAATATTTAATTTACAAACTAATTATAATTTTTGGGCCGTTACAGTTCTTTCTCTTCCTCTCTTTCTATATTATTTTGTTTTTTCTTTTGCTGTTTCTTTTCTCTCTAGCTTATGGAAGGGAAATGAATAAAATGGCTAAGTGTTGGTTGATTAAATGATTCATCTAACACTTAACTTAACCAAGCTTGAGTTAGGCTAAACTAACTTTAATTAAACTAACTAAAGCTAGACAACTTAAGAGCATGTTTGGCTAATTAATTGGGTTGGAGGGAACCAAGCATTAAATTACTTACTTGTTGGATAAAAACTTACTAAATATAGTAAGTGACTCACCCACCTTGTCCCCTCTCTAGCTCCACTCGCCCACTTCTATCTTCCTTTCTCCTTTTCTAAACTCAATTAATTTCATGTTAGATTATGCTTGCTAGACATATGTCCCTCATCTCATTTTTCAAGTGATACATGTAATTTCCAAAGCTTTAGCTCCAATACTTGCTCTCACTTGGCTCCAAATCCAAGCCATGACTCATAAACCTTGGCTCAATCCAAGCCAAATCATACTCATCCTAACCAAGCCATCTTAAACCTTAGCCAAGCCATCTCAACCCTAGACTCACTTGATTTGGTTATTTCTTAACTAATTATTTTTTTCTAGTTTCTTTTTAGTTAGTTTTTCTAACTTTTATGTGACGCCCCCAAAATATGTCCAATCCACTCAACCTATTTTGAGTCGCCAAATACATGGTACAGAAAATAACAACAACTTCATTATTACAATTGTCATGCAAAATACGACAACACATATACTGTGAGTTTAAAATACAAATATTGCCTTCTAGACAATATCCACACTCAAATAAGTCCTCATTATAATTATTGATATACTATTTTACAAAATAGTGAGAACTACTAAGACAACTATTTTAAATCATCACTCCACACCCTGACTAGTTCCAGCTATATTCTCACCTCTTGAGAAGAAAAATGGAACAAAAAGAAAAAGGGTGAGCTCAACTAGCCCGGTAAAGAGTATTATGACTAAGATAATGTACAACAAAGTATCCTCAGTCTTCAACAGGAAAAAATCTGATAGAATATAATAGATAACAAGTTTTAGATCAATATTCGTAGAGGAAATAACAATTCATTAGAACAGTTAAGTAGAGAATGAAGTCTACTATCTTCTATGATTTTAAAAGTCCATCATCAATATTTTATCCCTGTGACATCAATCAATATATATCTTGAATCAAATATTCATCTTTGCACTACGGGCCAAAGATATTCATTCGTATCCCCAGTTGGTCATGTTCATCTCAACATCTGTTCATCTTTGCACTACAGGTCAAAGATATTCATCATGTAAACGTTCATCTTTGCACTACAGGCCAAAGATATTCAGTTATATCACCATTTAGGACTGAGAATGATGAAAATATTTTAAAGAAAATGAATCCACTGAGATAAAAGGACAAAGATTAAGGATTCGTACTTTAGTTTATCCAAGTTCAAAAAAACTCTATAATAATTAATTGTGGAGCAAAATTCAAGAATGAAGATCAAAACATAGATTCAATCAAAGATAGGAACCATAACAGACAATCTTGGACACAAAAAAGAAATTTTAATTTTTCTGTGAATAGTGTTGTATTCGTGAATAGTGTCGTATACGTGAATTGTGACGCCCCCAAAATAGGTCCATTCCACCCAAACCATTCTGGGTCGCCAAATACATGGTACATAAAATAACTACAACTTTATTATTACAATTGTCGTGCAAAATACGACAACACAAATATTGTCATCTAGACAGTATTAAAACTCAAATGGAGTCCTCATTACAATTATTGATACACTATCTTATAAAATAGTGAGAACTACTAAAACAACTATCTTGAACCATCATTCCATACCCCGACTAGTTCCCGCTATATTCTCGGCTCTTGAGAAGAAAAATGGAACAAAAAGAAAAAGGGTGAGCTCAATTAGCCCAGTAAAGAATATTATGACTAAGATAATATAGAACAAATTATCCTTAGTCTTCAACAGGAAAAAATCTGATAGAATACAATAGACAACAAGTTTTAGATCAACAACTGCAGCGGAAACAACAATTCATTAGAAGAGTTAAGTAGAGAATGAAATCTACTATCATCTATGAATTTAAAAGTCTATCATCGATATTTTATCACTGTAACATCAATAAATATACATCTTGAATCAAATAGTCATCTTTTCACTACAGACCAAAGATATTAATCAGTCGGTCATGTTCATCTCAACACCTGTTCAT
The DNA here is from genome assembly GCA_016801055.1 of Panax notoginseng. NCBI lineage: Eukaryota > Viridiplantae > Streptophyta > Magnoliopsida > Apiales > Araliaceae > Panax > Panax notoginseng. The sequence goes on along the minus strand of CM029015.1, from coordinate 3,526,329 downwards.
CTTTGCACTACGGGCCAAAGATATTCATCAAGAAATCATTCATCTTTGCACTACAGGCCAAAGATATTCAGTAATATCATCATTTAGGACTGACGATGATGAAAAATATATTTTAGAGAAAACGAATCCAGTGAGATAAAAGAACAAATAGTAAAGATTCGTACTTCGGTTTATCCATGTTCAAAAATACTCCATAATAAACTATTGTGGAGCAGAATTCAAAAATGAAGATCAAAACATAGATATAATCAAAGATAGGAACCATAACAGACAATCTTGAACACAAAAAAGAAATTTAATTTTTCTGTGAATAGTGTCGTATTCGTGAATAGTGCCGTATACGTGAATAGTGTCGTATACGTGAATAGTAACTCCGACACTAAAAGGTAGAAATTCCACAAGAGAAAAAATTATCATGCTTCGTGAATAGTACTCATGAATAGTAACTCATGAATAGTAACTCGTGAATAGTAACTCATGAATAGTAACCCCGACATGAAAAGATAAGAATTTCACAAAAAAAATCTTACCAATATTCCGGTATAATGATATTAAAAGAAATAATATCATTTATAAAAAAATAACATCCCTTACTATTTCGAAACAAATAATTAGAGAAATTATATCTTTACTTATAAAAAGTTGGGGTCTTACAACCTCCCCTCCTTATGAAATTTCGTCCTCAAAATTGACGTACATACCTAGTGTTTCGAAAAGGTGAGGATACCTCGCTTTCATTTCTATTTCCAACTCTTAGGTCATTTCCTCAATAGCATAGTTCCTCCACAAAACTTTGACTTGTGGTATAACCTTTGTGCGTAGGATATACTCCTTCCTATCCACGATCTTGACAAATACCTCCTTGTACGTTAAATCTTCGCGCTATCTCATCTGGTTCTAACTCAATAATGTGGTTTGGGTCTTTCACATATTTACGTAGCGTGGATATGTGAAAAACGTTATAAACACGAGACATACTTGGCAGTCAAGTGAGTCTATAGGCCACATTTTCTACTCGATTTAGAATTTCAAATGGTGCAAATCGAGGGTTGAGATTTCTTCTCTTCATCGACTCTTACTTCTAGAATAATGCCTTATTTCACCTTCTTCTTTATATTCATCAGCTCCGGTGTGTAGCTTGAGCGGTTTTAACTTTATCGATTAAAGTCGATTCTACTCGTATATCATCACGTGGGTACTTGGAACCTTTAACTTTATCTCTATCTTTTGTAAGTCGTACAAAATGGGCCTTTGCGTTGATAATATCGCACTCGTACCCGCATACGATCTTCTACTCAACACATCAGCTACCACGTTCTCTTTTCCAGGATGGTATGGTCAGAACATGTGCCGAAATGAGTCTCCACTTAAGTTCTTCGAAGCTCTTCTAACATTCCTTGCTCCATTCAAATTTTATATCTTTTCGAGTTAGCTAAGTTAATGGAGCTATTCGAGAAATCCTTCCACGAATCTCCGATAGTAACCAGCTAAGCCTAGAAAGTTATGTATTTTGATTACTGACTTAGGTTGCTTTTAACTGTGACTCATATCCCAATTTTGGATAGCACGTCACAATGACACCTATCAGTTTACCACCACACGAATACGATGTCCCCTACGGAGAGTATGGCTTCAGTGCATTCCATAAAGGAAGTCACCAGATAGAGGCTAGGGTACCAACTCCTGTAGTTGGGTTTTTAACTCCTGAAGTTCAGTAGGAGCTATTCGATATGAGATTTTAGAAATAGGTTTTGTATCAGGTTCAAGATCAATACAAAAATTTAATATCGCGCTCTAGGGGTAGGTCGAGAAGTTCTTCAGAAAATACGTCAAGAAATTTAATCAACAGAACATTATTCAAATCTGACGTATTTTTGTTCAAGTCCATGACATGGGCTAAGAAAGCAGGACATCCGTTTTTTAATAAATGAATAACTTTATAGCTTGATATGAAAGTGTTTGACTTCAATGGTTTGGTTACTTGAATTTGCATAATAGGTTGGTTAGGAATATGAAAACTAGCAACCTTACGAAAACAATTAATTTTAGCATGATGAGTGGTTAACCAATTAATCCCTAAAATCACATCAAATACAAGTATTTTCAAAGAGATAAGATCAACAGGTAATGTGATGATTCCAACTTGAATCAAGCAAGATTTATAAACTGTAGATGTAATGAAGGTTTCTCCTAACAAAGTTTCAACAAATAAGTCAAAGTCTAATTTCTCAAGAGTCAAGTTCAAACGTTGAGCACAATCAGGAGAGATAAAAGAATGGGTAGAACCGGTATCTAAAAGGTATAAAATTTGTAAGAATTTATGATTAGCTAACCCGTGATAACATCGTTCGATTCCTCGTCAAGAAAAATGCTCTTCCTTAAACTACCGACTTTGTTTTGTCCGTATCCGCCTTTGGTGCCACCGTCCCAGCTGGACTTGATTTTGCTACAGGACAAAATAGAGCTATATAACCGTCTTTTCCATAACTAAAACATACCTTGGAAGGTTGTGAACAGTTTGGACTTATGTGTCTCTCCTCTCCGCATCTGTAGCATCTAACTTGCGTTCGTTCTCCTCCCCTAGAATTTGTTGCTGGTGCTGGTGCTGGTGTTGCTGCCGATGTCTTCCCTTCATCGTTAAATCTTCTCTTCTTGGCCATGATTACCACCGAAGTAGTTACAATTTTTGGCATGATAATTTCCTCAACGATGATTATAATTGTCCCGATTGTCGTTGCCACCGGTACGATTATTATCATGTGGTTTAACTTTTGGTTGGGCTGACTCATTATCACGCTCCAATAACTGAGCCCTATTCACAACATCTAAATATAAATAAAGTTTGTGAGAAACGAGGTATTGGCATATTTCGGGTTTCAAACCTCGCAGAAATATTCGCGTCATTCGCTCCTCATTGTTTACCAAATGGGATGCAAACCGGGATAGCTCAGCAAACTTAGCTTCGCACTGCGACATGGTCATATTATTTTGCTCCATTGCTCATCTCAAAATTTTTAGATGTCATTCTCAAATACAGTTACAAAATAAGGGTTAATTAAAGAAAATGGCATACCACATAATATCCCTATATTCTGATCGACCAACACATAAGCTTAGGTGGGACACACTAGCGAAGGATTTACTCGTCTCTCCCCTCCTAGTTCTATTCTCCGATCTCCGCTAGAGACCATATCCCTAAGCTCTGATACCAACTATGATGCCCCCAAAATAGGTCTATTCCACCCAACCCATTTTGGGTCGCCAAATACATGATACAGAAAACAACTACAACTTTATTATTACAATTATCGTGCAAAATACGACAATACAAATATTGTCATGTAGACAGTATTAAAACTCAAATGGAGTCCTCATTACAATTATTGATACACTATCTTATAAAATAGTGAGGACTACTAAAACAACTATCTTGAACCATCATTCCATACCCCGACTAGTTCCCGCTATATTCTCGGCTCTTGAGAAGAAAAATAGAACAAAAAGGAAAAGGGTGAGCCCAACTAGCCCAGTAAAGAATATTATGACTAAGATAATATACAACAAATTATCCTTAGTCTTGAACAGGGAAAAATCTGATAGAATACAATAGACAACAAGTTTTAGATCAACAACTGCAGCGGAAACAACGATTCATTAGAAGAGTTAAGTAGAGAATGAAATCTACTATCATCTATGAATTTAAAAGTCTATCATCGATATTTTATCCCTGTAACATAAATCAATATACATCTTGAATTAAATAGTCATCTTTACACTACAGGCCAAAGATATTAATCAGTCGGTCATGTTCATCTCAACACCTGTTCATCTTTGCACTACGGGCCAAAGATATTCATCAAGAAATTATTCATCTTTGCAGTACAGGCCAAAGATATTCAGTAATATCATTATTTAAGACTAAGGATGATGAAAAATATATTTTAGAGAAAACGAATCCAGTGATAACTGTAACAATTACTGTAACAATTATTTAGTAGCGACTTCTTACGTAAGAATCAATAATTGGTGCAATACCGTGTGCTACTGTGCAACACCACGTATTACTGTATTTTAACCATCGGGTATTCCAACAGTGTTAACTGTAACAACTACGCCGTTATTTTTAGAAAACTCATTCTTGTCGTTTTTTATCCGATAATTTTTTTATTTTGGGGCCCACAAATGGCTGCGCCGTCGTACGAATATTTCCCGACAGCAAGAATATTCTACGACCAAACGAATATTCCCCGACAACAATGAATATTTTATAACCACTTGCTTATTTTACAAAATTTGCACATTTCATGAGAGACCCCAAATTTTATGAATCAAGATTTAATTTTTTCGAAATGTTTTTTTTAATATTATGGTGTGGATTTGAGATAGTGTTATAGTTGTGGGTAGTATTTATAAATTTTGCAAAGTATGCAAGTTGTTATATAATATTCATTTGGTCGGAGAATATTCTTTTTGTCGGAGAATATCCGTACGACGGCATAATCATTGGTGGAATCCACAACGGAAGTATTGTCGTAGTAAGAAAACGACAGAATTATCTTTTTATAAAAATAACGGCAAAAGTGTTACCGTTAAAACTGTTGAACTACTCGATAGTAAAAGTACAATAACACGCATGGTTGCATAATAGCGCACGATATTGATTATTGATGCTTACGTAAGAAGTCACTCAGTTACATTTAATTATTGCTACAGTAATTGCTACATCATATCTCTCATATTATTGATTCAATTATTGTTACAGTAGCATCTGTATAATATGTTATGTTATTAAATCAATAATTGAGATGGCAAAGTTATTCATATTATTATTTGTAATATTAACGATGTCTAGAAGTTCTACCAAGGAGAGGTTCGGTCACCTAATTGCGCGCCAATAGGGAGCAATCCTTATTAGAAAGTCCCCTCTTTCTTAGGAACGACCTGGTCGATTAATATTGTGAATTATAATAAAGGTGCTAAGTTTTGTTTTATTATTATTATAAATGTAATAAAACAAAATTTTTTTTATATAAAACAGAATACTTTTATAAAGTTATTTATTTTATTAGACTATAAATATAATATATAATATTCTATTATGCATAGTATTTGCATAGTGCCTGCATAGTGTTTGTATAGTAAAATCTTTTTATATAAAACAGAATACTTTTATAAATTTATTCGTTTTATTATGTTATAAATAGAATATATTATATTTTATTTAAAAGATTTTATTTTATTAGAATATTTTATTAATACTGTATAGTAAATCAATATGGACCGTCTGTTTAAAAGTAAATCAATCTGGACCATTCATGAATTAGTTACTATTCAGTCCATTCTCCTATAAATAGAAGCTCATTCCTTCATTATTTCTTACGAATTCACTGAAACTCTAGAGAGAGAAACTATAGAGAGAAAGAAGAAAAATATTATGCTACTTCACTACTCATATATCCAATTTCTTCTAAGGTAAGGGATATTATTTGTTGTACTCGTAAGGGGTATTATTTCTTTCGTATTCATGAAGTGAACTTCTATTATTCCATTCCTTATTATTATGTTAGAATAACCTGTATACGTGGACTACCCTATACTTGGTGAAATTCCTCTGTTATTCCATTCCTTATTTTTATGTTGGAATAACCTGTATATGTGAAGTACCGCATACATGGTGAAATTCTTCTATTATTCCATTCCTTATTATTCTGTTGGAATAACCTGTATATGTGAAGTACCGCATATATGGTGAAATTCTTCTGTTATTACATTCTTTATTATTCTGTTGTAATATCATGTCTGTGCGTATTACGCATGACCTAGTTTCATTATTTATTATTCTGTTGGAATAACCTGTCTTTTCGGTCTATCGCATGCATGGTGAATTCTGTTGTTATTCCATTCTTTATTATTCTGTTGGAATTTCCTGTTTGTGTGTTTACGCATGACCTGGTTCCGTTATTTATTATTTTGTTGGAATAACCTGTCTGTGCGGTCTATCGCATGCCTGGTGATTTCTTTTGTTATTCCATTCTTTATTGTACTCAGTTGGTTAAAGTTTTGGCTTTTATACTCCATGAAATTAGTGGAATTTCCTTGATATTTGTGCTTCATCCAGTATCTTTTCACGAAAATATTTTTTTGAACATTCTTAAATTTTACTCTACAAAGCAGTATCATGTTGACAATTTGGACGTTATTGGCTCTTGGATAAATTAATTCTTGAACTTGCTTTATTGAATTTTTATATCATTGTCATCATCCTCATGTTTATATTTTGTTGAAAGTCATCTGTGGCCTTTAGTGCATATATGGACTTGGTATGATTATGACCAGGGATTACTCGGTGTAATCATGACCGTAATGTTACAAATGATGTGAAAAAAGTCCTCATTGGCCCGTAGTGCATTGATGGACAATTTTTGGTATGATTATGGCTATGGATTCTCTTCGGCCAAGGGTGCAAAGATGAATTGTTTTATGGCATGATCATGACCATTGATGAATACACGAATATCCTTGGCCCGTAGTGCATGGATAATTTGTGGTCGTGATACTAATGAATATCCTTGGCCGTAGTGCAGGGATGATGTGGATTATTTATTAAGCTGAGTCTCAGCGATAAAAGTGATGAAAAACCTTTTTAAATCATAAAAGATAGTAGATTTTATTCTCTATTTGACTCTTTTAATGGATTGCTTGTTCCGCTGCAGTTAAACTTGATGTTTGTTATATTGTATCAGTTTAACACTGTTGAAGGCTAACGATAATTTATTCTGAATTATCTTAGTCATAATATTTCTTACTGGGCTAGTTGAGCTCACCCTTTTACTTTTATTATTCTCTTCAGGAAATGAGAACGTCACAGGGACTAGTCGGGGAACGGAGTGACGGTCCAGATGATAGCATTAGTAGTGCTCACTATTCTATGAAATAGTGTGATAATAAATGTATTGAGGACTTATTTTGAGTTTGAATACTGCCTAGAAGACAATATTTGTATTAAAACTCACAGCTCATGTTGTATATTTAAGATTGTATTTGTATTCTGTACCATATATTTGGCGACTCATAATAGGTGATGTATACCTATTTTGGGGGCGTCACTGTTGGTATCAAAGCTTTGGGATATGATCCCTGGCTGAGATGTGAGATAAGAACTAGGAGGGGAGAGACGGGAAATTTTTTCGCTAGTATGACCTACTTAAGTTTATTTGGTATTTAATTGGTCGGTCATAGTATAGAGATAATATGTGATATATTAATTAACCCTTGTTTTGTGGCAGTGTTTAAAAATGGCCGCTGAAAATGTTAACAATGGAGTGAATGAGACCATGGAGACACCTCTAATCACCAACCAGGATAATGTGATGTCAGGCGAAGAAGGAATTAGAGATATCCATGTGATGAGTGAAGAATTAATAGTTACACCCGAGCTAGTCGCAGAGGTAGCAGCTGAGAGTGAGGAAGAAGAGGAACCTAAAGAGAATTTATTAGAAGAACTTTATGATCAAAATGTAAAATTGCAAAATTGTATTCATGAGTTAGAAGAACAGGTTGAAGAACGACAGGCGGTCATGGGAGAAAGGGATGCAACAATTCAAAATTGGGTTACCCGATGTGCGATGCTTGAACAGAAGCACTCTTTGGTAGAGTATAAGATATTAGATCTGGAATCTGAGAATTCTATGATCAAAATTCTGATGAAAGAAGAAACAACTAAATGAATGAGAATGGAGGATGCATGGGTAAAAGCCGCACGACGTGCTGATATTGCAGAAAAAGACGTCCGATCCAATAAGGCCAAGATAGATGAAATGGATTTCTCTTTTTGGACAACAATTGGGAGAATCCAACATCGAGTTCAGAATTACCCTGTGCAGAGCGGTCAACCCCAATTCAATATGGATCGGAGAGTAATGATTCAAATCATGGATTAGGAATACAACGAAGCAATTGAGGGTGGAATGTACTCCATAGCGAAGTTAAGTCCAGTTGAGATGGTGGCACCAAATACGGATACGGACAAAAAAAAGTCGGTAGTTTCAGGAAGAGCGTTTTTTGTGACTTCTCAAAAAGCGAGTGACCCGAACGAAGTTAGCACGAGTTAGTTAATTATAAATTCTTGCGAAGTTTATACCTTATTAGATACCGGTTCTACCCATTCTTTTATCTCTCTTTCTTGCGCTCAACGTTTAAATTTAACTCAGGAGAAGTTAGACTTTGACTTATTGGTTGAAACTTTGTTAGCAAAAGCCTTCGTTACCTCCACTGTTTATAAATGTTGTTGATTCAAATCGACACTTTCACGTTACCTGTCGATCTTATCACTTTGAAAATACTTACCTTTGATGTGATTTTAGGAATCGATTGGTTAACTACTCATCATGCTTTTCATAAAGTGGTTAGCTTTCATATTCCTAACCAACCTATTATGCGAATTCAAGTAACCAAACCACTAAAGTCAATCACTGTCATATCAAGCCATAAGTAAAGAGCCCTGATCCTTTCGTTGTTGACTTTCTTGTGTGGAATGTACCAAAGCCAGACATTTTGTAGGCGACATCGTGAATGACGATGGCAAGTTGATAGGTATCAATGTGACGTATTATCCAAGTCTTGGATGAGAGTCACAGTTTTGAATGATATTTCTATTGTTAATAAATTTCCTAACGTATTCTTGAAGACTTCTTAGCCTACCCCTAGAGCGTGAAATCGAATTTTGTATTGACCCCAGTACAAAACCCATTTCTAAAACCCTTAAATATTTCTTCAACCAAACTGAATGTATAATGCGCCAAAGACGTTGGCTCGAGCTGTTAAAGATTACGATCGTACCATTCAATACCATCGTGGGAAAGGGAACGTGGTAGCTGACGCGTTGAGTAGAAGATCGTATGCGTTTACAAGTGCGATGTTGTTAACACAAAAACCTATTTTGTATGACTTGAAAAGGACGGAGATAGAGTTAAAGACTCCAGGGACCCATGTGATGGTGGTGAATATACGAGTAAAATCGACTTTAATCGATAAAGTTTAAGCCGCTCAAGCTACACACCCGAATCTAATGAATGTGAAGAAGAAGGTTCAAGAGGGCATTATTCTAGAAGCAATAATCAACGAAGAGAGGAAATCTCAACTCTCGATTTAATTGACACATTTGAAATCCTCGATCGAGTAGGAACTGTGGCCTATAGACTCGTTTTACCGCCAAGTTTGTCACGTGTTCATAATGTTCTTTTTCACATATCGATGTTACATAAATATGTGGACGACCCGAACCACATTATTGAACTGGAATTGGACGAGATAGCAGAAGATTTAACGTATGAGGAGATACGTGTTAAAATCTTGAATAAGAAGGATTATATTCGACACTCAAAGGTTATACCTCAAGAGTTAATAATTGAAGTGAAGTCCAAGTATCCTCACCTATTCGGCATACCAGGTACGTGCGTAAATTTCAAGGGCGAAATTTCATAAGAAGGGGAGATTGTGAGACCCCAAATTTTATGAATAAAGATTTAATTTTCTCGAAATATTTTTTTTAATATTATGGTGTGGATTTGAGATAGTGTTATAGTTGTGGGTAGTATTTATAAATTTTACAAAGTATGCAAGTTGTTATATAATATTCGTTTGATCGGAGAATATTCTTTTTGTCGGGGAATATCCGTACGACGGCATAATCATTGGTGGACCCCACAACGGAAGTATTGTCGTAGTAAAAAAACGACAGAATTATCTTTTTATAAAAATAACGGCGAAAGTGTTACCGTTAAAACTGTTGAACTACTCGGTAGTAAAAGTACAGTAATACGCGTGGTTGCATAGTAACACACGGTATTGATTATTGATGCTTACGTAAGAAGTCACTCAGTTATACTCAATTATTACTATAGTAATTGCTACATTATATCTCTCATATTATTGATTCAATTATTGTCATAGTAACATCTGTATAATATGTTATATTATTAAATCAATAATTGAGACAGCAAAGTTATTCATATTATTATTTGTAATATTAACGATGTCTAGAAGTTCTATCAAGGAGAGATTTGGTCACCTAATTACGCGTCAATAGGGAGAAATCCTTATTGGAAAGCCCCCTCTTTCCTGGGAACGACCTGGTCGATTAATATTGTGAATTATAATAAAGGTGATAAGTTTTGTTTTATTATTATTATAAATGTAATAAAACAGAAAACTTTTTATATAAACGGAATACTTTTATAAAGTTATTTGTTTTATTAGACTATAAATAGAATATATAATATTCTATTATGCATAATGTTTGCATAGTGCCTGCATAGTATTTGTATAGTAAAATCTTTTTATATAAAACTGGATACTTTTATAAACTTATTCATTTTATTAGATTATAAATAGAATATATTATATTTTATTTAAAAGATTTTATTTTATTAGAATATTTTATTAATACTGCATAGTAAATCAATATGGACCGTCCGTTTAAAAGTAAATCAATCTGGACCGTTTATGAATTAGTTACTATTCAGTCCATTCTCCTATAAATAGAAGATCATTCCTTCATTATTTCTTACAAATTCACTAAAACTCTAGAGAGAGAAACTATAGAGAGAAAGAAGAAAAATATTCTGCTACTTCACTACTCTTATATCCAGTTTCTTCTAAGGTAAGGGATATTATATGTTGTACTCGTAAGGGGTATTATTTCTTTCGTATTCATGAAGAGAACCTCTGTTATTCCATTCTTTATTATTTTATTGGAATAACCTGTATACGTGGACTACCCTATGCTTGGTAAAATTCTTCTGTTATTCCATTACTTATTATTATGTTGGAATAACATGTATATGCGAAGTACCGCATACATGGTGAAATTCGTCTGTTATTCCATTCCTTATTATTCTGTTGGAATAACCTGTATATGCGAAGTACCGCATACATGGTGAAATTCTTCTGTTATTACCTTCTTTATTATTCTGTTGGAATATCCTGTCTGTGCGTATTACGCATGACCTGGTTCTATTATTTATTATTCTGTTGGAATAACCTGTCTGTGCGGTCTATCGCATGCATGGTAAATTCTGTTGTTATTCCATTCTTTATTATTTTATTAGAATATCTTGTTTGTGCGTTTACGCATGACCTGATTCCGTTATTTATTATTTTATTGGAATAACCTGTCAGTGCGATCTATCGCATGCCTGGTGATTTCTTTTGTTATTCCATTGTTTATTGTACTCAGTTTGTTAAAGTTTTGGCTTTTATACTCCATGAAATTAGTGGAATTTCCTTGATATTTGTGCTTCATCTAGTATCTTTTCACGAAAATATTTTTACTCTACAAAGCAGTATCATGTTAAAAATTTGGACGTTATTGGTTCCTGAATAAATTAATTCTTGAACTTGTTTTATTAAATTTTTATATCAATGTCATCATCCTTATGTTTATATTTTGTTGAAAGTCATCTGTGGCCTGTAGTGCATAAATGGAGTTGGTATGATTATGACCAGGGATTATTCGGTGTAATCATGACTATAATGTTACAAATGATGTGGAAAAAGTCCTTATTGGCTCGTAGTGCATTGATGGACAATTTTTGGTATGATTATGGCTATGGATTCTCTTCGGCCAAGGGTGCAAAGAAGAATTGGTTTATGGCATGATCATGACCATTGATGAATACACGAATATCCTTGGCCCGTAGTGCATGGATAATTTATGGTCGTGATACTAATGAATATCCTTGGCCGTAGTGCAGGGATGATGTGAATTATTTATTAAGTTGAGTCTCAGCGATAAAAGTGATGAAAAATCTTTTTAATCATAAAAGATAGTAGATTTTATTCTTTACTTTACTCTTTTAATGGATTGCTTGTTCCGCTGCAGTTAAACTTGATGTTTGTTATATTGTATCAGTTTAACACTGTTGAAGGCTAACGATAATTTATTTTGTATTATCTTAGTCATAATATTTCTTACTAGGCTAGTTGAGCTCACCATTTTACTTTCATTGTTCTCTTCAAGAAATGAGAACGTAGCAGGGACTAGTCGGGGAACGGAGTGACGGTCCAGATGATAGCATTAGTAGTGCTCACTATTCTATGAAATAGTGTGATAATAAATGTATTGAGGACTTATTTTGAGTTTAAATACTGTCTAAAAGACAATATTTGTATTAAAACTCATAGCTCATGTTGTATATTTAAGATTGTATTTGTATTCTGTACCATGTATTTGGCGACTCATAATAGGTGATGTATACCTATTTTGGGGGCGTCACGTTTCACCCATAACCAAAACATTATATCAAATTAACACCGTATTATTCAAAATAATAATTAGAGAAAATTTAATTTTATTTATAAAAAGTTTTGGTCTTACAACCTCCCCTCCTTATGAAATTTCGTCCTCAAAATTGACGTACATACCTGGTGTTTCGAAAAGGTGAGGGTACCTCGCTTTCATTTCCGACTACAACGCCCAGGTCATTTCCTCAATAGCACGGTTCCTCCACAAAACCTTGACTTGTGGTATAACCTTTGTGCGTAGGACATGCTCCTTCCTATCCAAGATCTTAATAGGTACCTCCTCGTACGTTAAATCTTCGGCTATCTCGTCTGGTTCTAACTTAATAATGTGGTTCGGGTCTTTCACATATTTACATAGCTTGGATATGAAAAAAAACGTTATAAACACGAGACATACTTGGCGGTCAAGCGAGTCTATAGGCCGCATTTCCTACTCGATCGAGAATTTTAAATGGACCAACAAATCGAGGGTTGAGATTTTTTCTCTTCGTCGACTCTTACTTCTAGAATAACGTCTTCTTGCACCTTCTTCTTTATATTCATCAGCTCCGGTGTGTAGCTTGAGCGATTTTTACTTTATCGATTAAAGTCGATTCTACTTGTATATCATCACGTGGGCCCCTAGAGTCTTTAACTCTATCTCTAACATTTGTAAGTCATACAAAATGGGTCTTTGTGTTCGATAATATCATACTCGTACCCGCATACGATCTTCTACTCAACACGTCAACTACCACGTTCGATTTTCTAGGATGGTATGGTCAGAACAGGTGCCGAAATGAGTCTCCTCTTGAGTTCTTGGAAGCCCTTCTCACATTCCTTGCTCCGTTCGAATTTTATATCTTTTCGAGTCAGCTAAGTTAATGGAGTAGCGATTCGAGAAAATCCTTTCATGAATCTCTGATAATAATTAGCTAAGCCTAGAAAGCTACATATTTCGATTACTGACTTAGGTTGCTCTCAACTGTGACTCATATCCCAATCTTGGATAGCATGTCACAATGGCACCTATCAGTTTACCACCGTACGAATATGACGTCCCCTACGAAGAGTTTGGATTTGGTGCATTCCACAAATGAAGTCACCAGATAGAGGCTAGGGTACCAACTCCTGTAGTTGGGTTTTTAACTCCAGAAGTTCAATAGGAGCTATTCGATATGAGATTTTAGAAATAGGTTTTGTATCAGGTTCAAGATCAATACAAAAATTCAATATCACGCTCTGGGGGTAGGCCGGGAAGTTCTTTAGAAAATACGTCAGGAAATTCACTAACAACAGAAATATTATTCAAATCTGACGTATTTTTGTTCAAGTCCATGACATGCGCTAAGAAAGCTTAACATCCGTTTTTCAATAAACGAATGGCTTTATAGCTTGATATGACAGTGATTGACTTTAGTGGTTTGGTTGCTTGAATTCGTATAACAGGTTCGTTAGGAATATGAAAACTAACAACCTTATGAAAATAATCAATTTTGGCATGATGAGTGGTTCCCCAATCAATCCCTAAAATCACATCAATTGCAAGTATTTTTAAAGAAATAAGATCGACAGGTAATGTGATGGTCCCAACTTGAATCAAGCAAGATTTTTAAATAGTGGATGTATTGAAAGTTTCTCCTAACGGAGTCTCAACAGATAAGTCAAAGTCTAATTTCTCCGGAGTCAAATTCAAACGTTGAGCACAAGCAGGAGAGATAAAAAAATGGGTAGAATCGGTATCTAATAAGGTATAAACTTCGCAAGAATTTATTATTAACTAACCCGTGATAACTTCGTTTGGGTTCCTCGTATTTTGGGAAGTAACGATAAACACTCTCCCTTGAACCGCTTACTTTGACTTGTCTCAATTGCTTCATTGCATTCCTGATCCATGATTTGAATCATTACTCTCCGATCCATATCGAATTGGGGTTGACCGCTCTGCACAGGATAATTCTGAACTAGATGTTGTATTCTCCCAATTATCGTCCAAAAATCAAAATCCATTTCATCTATTTTGGCCTTATTGGATCGGACGTCTTTTTCTACAATATCAACACGTAGTGCGGCTTTTACCCATGCATCCTCCATTCTCATTCGTTCAGTTGTTTCTTCTTTCATCAGAACTATGATCATAGCATTCTCAAATTCCAACTCTAATATCTTATGCTCTGCCAAAGAGTGCTTCTGTTCAAGCATCACACATCGGGTAACACAATTTTGAATTATTGCATCCCTTTGCTCCACGACCGCCTGCCGTTCTTCAGCCTGCTCTTCTAACTCATGAATACAATTTTACAATTCTACATTTTGATCATAAAGTTCTCCTAATAAATCCTCCTCATGTTCCTCTTCTTCCTCACTCTCAGTTGTTACCTCTACGACTAATTCGGGTGCAACTATTAATTCTTCACTCACCACATGGATATCTCTAATTTCTTCTTCGCCTGACATCACATTATCCCGGTTGGTGATTAGAGGTATCTCAACGATCTCATTCACTCCATTGTTAACATTTTAAGATGTCATTCTCAAATACTGCCACAAAACAAAGGTTAATTAAAGAAATTGACATACCACATAATAACCCTATCAACAGGAAGTCACCAGATAGAGGCTCGGGGCTCTTTACTTATGGCTCTGATACCAACTATGACTCATGTCCCAACCGTGGATAGCACCTCACAATGATACCTGCCACCGCAGAACGGCGTCCCCTACAGAGAGGGCTTCGGTGCTTCCCCCATCAATAAGAAGTCAACAAATAGAGGCTCGGGGCTCTTTACTTATGGGTCTGATACCAATTGCATCTCCCCCAAAATAGGTCAAATCCATCCAACCTATTCTGAGTCGCCAAATACATGGTACAGAAAATAACTACAACTTCAATATTGTAATTGTTGTGCAAAATACAACAACACATATACTATGAGTTTAAAATACAAATATTGTCTTCCAGATAATATACACACTCAAATAAGTTCTCATTATAATTATTGATACACTATTTTACAAAATAGTGAGTACTACTAAGACAATTGTTTTGAATTATCACTCCACACCCCGACTAGTTCCCGCTATATTCTCGCCTCCTGAGAAGAAAAATGGAACAAAAAGGAAAAGGGTGTGCTCAACTAGCCCAGTAAAAAATATTATGACTAAGATAACGTACAACAAATTATCCTTAGTCTTCAACAGGGAAAAATATGTTAGAATATAATAGACAATAAGTTTTAGATCAATATTCGCAGCGGAAATAATAATTCATTAGAAGAGTTAAGTAGAGAATGAAGTTTACTATCTTCTATGATTTTAAAAGTCTATCATCAATATTTTATCCCTGTGACATCAATCAATATATATCTTGAATCAAATATTCATCTTTGCACTACGGGCCAAAGATATTCATTCGTATCCCCAGTTGGTCATGTTCATCTCAACACCTATTCATCTTTGCACTACAGGCCAAAGATATTCATCATGTAATCGTTCATCTTTGCACTACTGGCCAAAAATATTCAGTTATATCACCATTTAGGACTGAGAATGATGAATTTTTTTTAAAGAAAACGAATTCAGTGAGATAAAAGGACAAAGATTATGAATTCGTACTTTAATTTATCTAAGTTCAATAATACTCCATAACAGACAATCTTGGACATAGAAAAGAAAATTTAATTTTTTTGTGAATAGTGCCGTATTCGTGAATAGTATCGTATACGTGAATAGTATCGTATACGTGAATAGTAACCCCGATACTAAAAGGTAGAAATTCTACAAGAAAAATCATCATACTTTGTGAATAGTACTCGTGAATAGTAATTCATGAAAAGTAACTCGTAAATAGTAATTCCGACATGAAAAGGTAAAATTTTCATAATAAAATTCATACCAATATTCTGGTATAATGATATTGAAAGAAATAATATCATTTACGAAAAAATAACATCACTTACCTCAAAAGAATAGTACTTCTTACTGGAATATCGGATATAATGCTGAAGGGACTTGCACTGTATAGCAATACTCAAGATATCTAAATACTCACAAAAATACGCTCGATAATATAGAGAGAGAAAACTTCAAATTCTGGTGTGATTTTTAATTCTAACCTAAGCACTCTATTTATAGGAAAATGCTTAGAACACCAAAGTAAAAAATTTAATAAAATATTAATATTCTTATTTAAATTTCCTACGTACACCTTACAATCTGAATTCAGCATTTACCACATACAAGTGGGGCCCACAAAAATGAAAAAAAATGTTTTTCTTAAAAAAAATATTTAAAACTCCAAAAATCAATTATTTTGGAACTTCAATAATTCATAATAAATAGCTATTTTATCAGAAAAATTCGAATCTTATGTCCATTCCATAGAAAATTTAATTCTCTATAACTTTGTAGAAGAAATTTTTTCCAAATTTCAAACGAAAAATAACCGAAATCCACATACAGATGATCTTGCAAGCTATAATCAAATTTTAGTCAAAAATGGGGTCCACTAACATGTTTAACATGTTTTTAGCATTTATTGTAACAAAAATACTATTCCTCCTCATTTATTCATATATCGCACATTTATTGTAAAAATATCAACGTTATTATATTATTATATTATCACATTATACATTTATAATGTAATATAATAATATAGATAAAATATTAATTTTTAATAATTGTCACTTTTCTAAAAATTCATCTATTCCGATAAAATACTGATAAAACACCTAAGCATTAATTCCTTCATTTATATCCACATAAAATAAATATTTTTTTATCATTTTTATCAATAATTAATTATTCACAAATAATATTACGGAATCACAATAATGACAACCAGGTCGTTTTCAAGAAAGAAGGGGCTTTCCGATAAAGATTTCTCCTTACTGACGCACAATTAAATAACCTCTCATAGACAGAACTTTCTTAGACATTTCCAATAATGCTATCTAATAATATTATTCAAATAATATAAATTATTGATCTGATAATTTGAAATAATGTGCAATGACAATTATTGAATCAACAATATAAAATATCAACGCAACAATTATTGAATCAATAAAATAAATTATTGAACAGTAATTACTGTAACAATTATTGAGTAGTGACTTCTTACGTAAGAATCAATAATTGGTGCAATACCGTGTGCTATCGTGCAACACCGCGTATTACTGTATTTTAACCACTGGGTATTCTACCAGTGTTAACTTTAACAACTACGCCGTTATTTTTAGAAAACTCATTCTTGTCGTTTTCTTCATCCGATAATTTTTTCGTTATAGGGCCCACAAATGGTTGCGCCATCGTATGAATATTTTCCGACAGCAAGAATATTCCACGACCAAACAAATATTCCTCGACAACAATGAATATTTTATAACCACTTGCTTATTTTGTAAAATTTACACATTTCACCCATAACTAAAACATTATATCAAATTAACACCTTATTATTCAAAATAATAATTAGAGAAAATTTGACTTGATTTATAAAAAGTTGGGGTCTTACATTTTACGTTTAGTCAAAACATACACTTTCTCATTTTTTTTAAGTTTTGATTTCACTTTTTGTTCCCATTTCCCAAACAAATAATATGTCAAAGTTTGAAAATTCGAAAATACGAAAACCTATTTTTAGCGTGAATAGTGATATTCCGTCTTTTATGATAAAAATATTTTTATTGGAGATCTCGTCTCCATTTTCCAAATAAAAGCTATGCCGTAATTTGAAAAGTTTAAAAATCAAAAAAGCATTTTTTGCGTTTTATGAATAGTGATTTAACGTTTTTCTCAAAAAAAATTTCCTTCGTCGAAAAATTCTAAAGCACATTCTTAATCACATAACACGAAACCTAGGTCAAAAATCAACCTTCAATCACATATAACACAAACATTTCCATAAAAATATTTATTTTATTTAATAAATATTAATAACCCTTATTGCTTGGATGTTACATTCTCGATCATTACAGATATGCAGCTAGATTTTGCATTTTCGTGATTGTTGTAACCTTAATTTTCCATATGGATGGAAGGGTTTTGAGAATTCTTCTGTTCTTCTCATTAGTTGTGTATGCCTTCCTTAGTTATTCCAGTTCATCAATGATTATGGAAAAATGTGTTTCCATATCAATGATTTTTTCACATTCTTCAAGCTTGAAACTTTCATATTCTTGGATTAGAGCATCTTTTTTGGTTTCTTTGATATGATTGGTTCCTTCATAGGTTACAATTAATTTTTCCCAGTTTTTTTTTTGCATTCTTACAATTGCTAACTCTTTTGTACTCTTTTTCAATAAGAGCACTGATTAACACTTATTCAACTCTGGAAGCTATGTTCATAGCCTTATCATCTTCAGTGGTGAACTCATCAACATCATTCTCAATGATTTTTCTCCTTCAATTTTAGTTTGAACTTTTACACCTCATTCTATTGCAAACCAAACATTGATTTCTTGTGACTTGGCATAGATTTTGAAGCTGTTCTTCCAAGTGGTAAAGTTTGTTCAAATAGTGGAGGTTTGGACATTGATAGTCCTTATCCACAACTAGTAGCATTGTAGGCCATAGATGGATCTACTCTTAGGTATGCATGTATTCACTCAACAAACAAATTAAAGAGCAGTACTTTGATATCAATTGAAAGTCCTATAATAATCTAGAAGGGGGGTTGAATATATTATTACAGATTATAAATTATCTTAGGCCTCTTTGAATTTTTTGATAGTTAATTTGTAATTTTAGAAATTAATATGCAAGAAAATAAAAATTCAATCACATAATGCACAGAGATTTGTCTGGTTTACAATATACAACTCGGGTATGTTGTTACGTCCAATCTAAGGCTGATCTCCAGGACTTGAGATCCAATTACTCCCAGTAATAAATACTCCTTTAACATGCGGAGAATCATTTACAAAATTTTATAGAAAAACTTACAACTATTCTCATCTAACTATCTTGGACAACAAGCTCGCAGCTCCCTCCTCAAGCTTAGTTGAACCTTTTTTTGAGTTCAAATCTATTCTATGATATGCTCTTGAAATGACAGCCTCTTCCTCAGCTTCAAGTACACTAGAGACCCAACTCACAGCTGACCTCTCTAAGACTCTGCTTTCGGTCGAAGAATTACTCGTCTTTTTTACAAGTACATAAAATAAAATAACTCTATCCTTTTTCCTTTTACAAAAGATTTGACAGAGATATGCTTCTTAAATAAGAAAATAACAATTAAAGATTAAGTAATTATATAAAAGTTTAGCGACCTTTATATATGTGAAATGTGCTTATGTGTAAGCAGATTTATCTTTTATACTTGTATAAATAAGCTTCTTGATTAAGCAGATAGATTAATTTAAGTGTAGATCATAAATGCTTCTGTATAAGCAGATATATAGTTTTAAAGTAGGTTTACAAAGAATTATTTATTCTTTATACTAAAGAATGTGTTTCTATGGGTTTAAACCGATATAAAAGTTAATTAACTTTTATATTTAAAGAGCTTCTGAGTAAGCAAATAATTAGATTTAATCCTTGAATCAGAATAAAGGGGGAGTAATATATTGTCAACATAAAAAAGGGGGAGAATATTAATTTATGTGCTTTTGATTTTAATGATGACAATGTGCATTGTATGGAGCTGTTTTGAATGGGCAGGTTTGGGCTATATGGATTGGACTGATCATATGGTTCTACTGAAAGTGGATTTTTATGTATTCATATATGCTAATTTCGTGGAGGCCCAAAATGGATATAAAGATTCATAGAGTTACCTACTAGATCCAGGTCTTTAAGAAATCACTTAGGGTATAATGTAAGTTTTTCCAGCCCAAAGTTTTCAATTACAGGGCATTATTTAATGGGTTCTTTACAATAATATACAACAAAAAATAAATAATTACAAGAATAGTGCATCAATCAAATAATTATAATAACAGTGCAATAATATATAATAATAGCAAGAATAGTGCAATACATGTCATATTATCCAACCCAACAAAAATAGGAAATCCTTAATTCAAGGAGAAAATTACTCAACTATTCACTTTGATCCATATTTTTTTCGGCGAGGGCAATGAGGATGCGGTGGGTTTCTTCGTCAGCTTGTTGGAAGTTTTAGGCGGCGAGGTGGTTTGCAGGAGGTCGAAGGTGGTGGTGGGTTGGGAGGTGGAGGGAGTGGTGGAGGTGGTGGAGGAGAGAGAGAATGGGGTGGTGGGGAAGGGATTTTGTGACGCCCCCAAAACAGGTATACATCACCATCTTGGGTCGCCAGTGTAAGACCCCGAATTTTATGAAATAAAAGTATTCAATAATTACTATTCAGTAAATGGTTAAATTGATAAATGTTAAAGTTAAGGGTGATATATGAAATTTTTTTCAAAATAAACAAGTGGTTATAAAATAATCATTGTTGTCGGGGAATATTCGTTGGTCGTGGAATATTCTTTCTGTCGAGAAATATTAGTACGACGGCGCAGCTATTTGTGGGCCCCATAACGAAAAATGGTCGGATGAAGATAACGATAAAAATTGAGTTTTTATAAATAACGGCGTAGTTGTTAACGTTAACACTGTTGGAATACCCGATGGTTAAAATACAGTAATACACGTGGTTGCACAGTAGTACACGGATTGCACAGTATTTTTGAATTATTGATTCTTACGAAGGAAGGCAGTACTCAATAATTGTTACAGTAGTTACTGTTCAATATTTTATTTTATTGATTCAATAATTGCTGCGTTGATATTTTATATTATTGTTGTTTCAATAATTATTGTTGCACAGTATTTCCCATTATCAGATCAATAATTCATATTATTTAAATAATATTATTAGATAGCATTATTGGTAAATGTCTAAAAAATTCTGTCTAAGGAGAGGTTTGGTCATCTAATTGCGCGCTAGTAAGGAGAAATCCTTATTAGAAAGCCCCCTCTTTCCTGGGAACGGCATGGTTGTCATAAATGTGATTCTGTAATATTATTTGTGAATAATTAATTATTGATTCATATGATAAGGAAATATTTATTTTATGTGGATATAATTGAGGGATATATTTTTGTGGTTAAAAATGAAGGAGTTAATGTTGAGGTGTTTTATCTGTATTTTTGTCGGAACGGAGGTATTGAAAATCAAATTAGGGTTTTTAAGATATTCTACGAGGGTTATAATTTTTAATCCGACCGTTGGATCGTGGTAATATTTGGATATGTTATACATATATAAGTTGAGTATATGTCCACAAATTTTAAACTGTTAAAAATGAACGTATGATTTGTTATGGATTTTACGAGATGACTGGTTAAGAAATTGTTGAATTTTCGGAGTTAATCATTTTGGTGAAAAATTCTAGAATTGGTGGGCCCCACTATTGGTTGGTGAAGAAATGTGTTGAGATTTTTATTCAAATGTGGTTGGTGGGAATAGTAGCAGGTTAAGCCATCAGGTTGCAGGTTAAGTCTGCTTCGGCGTGCTAACATTTTCCTATAAATAGAGGGTTAAGTTAGAATTAAAAAACACACCAGAAACATAAGCTTTCTCTCTCTAGATTATTGAGTGTATTTTGTGAGTATTTAGATACTTGGTGAGTTGCTATTCATCAGTGTGAGTTTCCTTCAGCGTCATATCCGATATCCAGTCAGAAGTGCTGCTCTTTTGAGGTAAGGGATTGTAAGGGATTGTAAGAGATATTAAGGGATGTTGTATTCTTCATAATGATGTTATTCTTTTAATATCATTATACTGAAATATTGGTATGAATTTTATTGTGGAATTTCTACCTTTTTGAGTCGGGGTTACTATTCACGTATACGGCACTATTCATGTATATGGCACTATTTACGTATATGACATTATTTACGTATACGGTACTATGTACGAATACGGAATACTATTCATGAGTTACTATTTATGAGTTTCTATTCACGAGTTACTATTCACGAGTTACTATTCACGAGTACTATTCACGACAAAATTGGTTTCTTTTTCTGACCAAATTATAGTTGATTTATGAATATTACTCTTGAGATTAAAACTATATGTTGATCATATTATTTTTATTATCATATATAACATTTTTATAACTCTGATGTTGAATTTCTCTTTCACTTGAGTGGAAAGATGGGTAAATTATTGGTATGATCGTGACTGAGGAATATCTTTGGCCTGTAGTGCAAAGATGAATTGTTAACTGGTATGATCATGACCATTGAATTTATAATTGAATATATTTAGCTTAAGTGTAAAGATGAATTGATTAACATGGTTATAATTATTGTTTATATAAATTTTGAAATGATTATATATTTCTTTGAGATATGAATATATTTGGCCTATAGTGCAAATATGAACTGTTGAGGAATATCTTTGGCCTGTAGTGTAAAGATGAATTATTGATGAATATCTTTGGCCCATAGTGCAAAGATGATCTGTTGTTGAATATCTTTGGCCAGTAGTGCAAAGATGAACTGTTGACGAATATCGTTGGCCCGTAGTGCAAAGATGAAATTGTTAGTATGATTATAAACAGGAACTGTGATTTGGTATAACCATGATCTTTGATGTTTCAGGTAAAGACATGTGATAAAAATTATCTTCGTTCTGGATGTGAAGAGAAATTTAGAATCACAATTATGATTATGAGTTATTCATATAATTGTGGAAAGGAACTGTTGATTAATGTTACAGGGATAAAACATTGTTGGTGGATTTTTACATGGAGAAGATAATAGATTTTGTAGTCTATTCGACTCTTCTAATAGATTGCTCGTTCCGCTGCAACTATGGTTGAAAATTTTTATCATCTACCATATATTCTAAATCTCTGATTTATTATTGATGAAGGTTATTGATAATATAATTATCTTTAGTCATGATATTCTTTACTGAGCTAGTTGTGCTCACCCCTTTTCTTCACAATTCCTTTCAGGTAATAAGAGTGTAGCTGGGTCGAGCGAGGGTAATGGGAAAATAGAACGGTGGTCTCTAGCTATGGAGGTTCTCCCTAAGCAGTATAGAAAAGTGTTGTATACATCATTTAGTAGTTATATTTGGTGAATAAAATAGGGTAAGGTGTACCCAACATTGGAAGGGTGTTTTGCCACTATCATACAAGATGTCTAATGA
Organism: Panax notoginseng; assembly: GCA_016801055.1. Classification (NCBI taxonomy): domain Eukaryota; kingdom Viridiplantae; phylum Streptophyta; class Magnoliopsida; order Apiales; family Araliaceae; genus Panax; species Panax notoginseng. Next base: position 3,502,913 of record CM029015.1, on the reverse strand, counting down.
CATACAACCTCGTGTCATCATAAGACAGGGTTGTGCTCATCCACTTGCTGAGTATCTTTACGAGCACTACCTATATAATCTTGGTGTTTGTTTGAAGTATAATTTTCAATTAGAGACAGTGGAGATAATGATAAGTCAAGAGAAGACTAACCATTGGGAGGAATATGATAGTAATCTTCTCATTTTTCTTTGGGGTATATTGGGTCAACCAAGGATAATTCTATGGCCATATGATATCTATCACAACCTAGAAGCATGACCTCCCATGTACGAAGGTTTCCTTGAGCACTTTTCAAATATTCTAATTTCTAAAACAATTTTTGACTATACCTTTATGTAAGGTATCATTGTGAGGTGTTGTCCACGATTGGAACATGAGTCACATTTGGTATATATTTGTATCCAAACTCACAGCATATGTGTTGTTGTATTTTGCACGACAATTGTTGTAATAAAGTTGTAGTTATTTTCTGCACCATGTATTTGGCGACTCAGAATAGGTTTGATGTGGATATAAATGATGGACCTATTTTGGGGTCGTCACAGCCAGATACATGGTTCAAAATTCAAATACAACTTAATTATACAACAGTCTTGTTAAATACGACAAACATAATCTAAGAGTTTTAATACGAATATTGCCTTCTAGACAATATCCACACTCAATGGAGTCCTCATTACATTTATTGTCACACTATTTCACAGAATAGTGAGGACTACTAAAGCCATTTATCCTGGACCATCACTCCATTCCCCGACTCATCTCAGCTATATTCTCATTTCCTGAAGAAAGCAATGAAAGAAAGGGTGAGCTCAACTAGCCCAGTAAGAAATATTATGACTAAGATAATGTAGAATCAATTATCCTTAGCCTTCAACAGTATAACAACTGATAGAATATAATAGACAACAAGTTTTAGATCAACAACTGCAGCGGAATAAGCAATCCATTAGAAAAGTCAAGTAGAGCATAAAATCTACTATCTTCTATGATTTAAAATGTTTTTCATCAACTTTATCGCAGAGACTCAGCTTAATTAATAAACCACATCATCCCTACACTACGGCCAAGGATATTCATGTAATCATCAATGGTCATGATTATACCGAATAATCCCTGATCATAATCATACCAACAACTGTCCATCAAGGAACTACAGGTCAATAAGGACTTTCACCACATCATTCGTCACATTACGGTCATGATTATACCGAATAATCCCTGGTCATAATCATACCAAGTCCATCTCTGCACGTAAGTCAAAGATGACTTTCATCACAATATAAGCATGAGGATGATGACAATGACATAATAATTCAATAAAACAAGTTCAAGGATAAATTTTAAAGTTTTATAATTTAATTTATCCAGAAATCAATAACGTCCAAATTGTCAACATGATATTGCTTTATAGAGTAAAATTCAAGAATAATATTCATGTACCAAAAATAATTTGGACAGAAAAGAAATATATTTTTCGGATAAATAGTATCCCGTGAATAGTACTTCGAGAATAGTACCTCGTGAATAGTACCCCGACATGAAAAATACCCCAAATACCCGAGTGAATAATATTCAGGTAAATAGTAATTTGGGTGAATAGTAACCCGTGAATAATACTCCCACACGAAAAGTGTCCCGAATACCCGAGTGAATAATACTAGAGTGAATAGTAACCGACTGAATAGTAACCTGTGAATAATAACTCGTAAATAAAATACCAAATAAAATGATATTTCATGACGAGTACAAAAGAAATGATATCTCATACGAGTATAATATAATATACGAAACTGCAAATGGATTTTCATCTGCCATGCGGTAATCCACGTAGATAGATCATTTTCACAATTTCATAAAGAATGAATACGAAAGGTCATTCACCATGCATGTGGTAATCCACATAGATAGGTTATTCCAACAGAATAATAAAGAATGGAACCAGGTCATGCGTAATCCGCATAGACAGGATATTCCAACAGAATAATAAAGAATGGAACCAGGTCATGCGTAATCCGCACAGACAGGATATTCCAACAGAATAATAAAGAATGGAATAACAACAGAATTCACCAGGCATGCGATAGACCACACAGACAAGTTATTCCAACAGAATAATAAAGAATGGAATAACAGAAGAATTTCACCATGTATGCGGTACTTCGCATAGACAGGTTATTCCAAGATAATAATAAAGAATGAAATAACAGAAGAATTTCACCATGTATGCGGTACTTCGCATAGACAGGTTATTTCAACATAATAATAAAGAATGGAATAACAGAAGCTCTCTTCATGAATACGAGAGAAATAATACCCCTTACCTAAAAAGAAGACTGGATACTGGAATAGTGAGGTAGCAGACTTCTCTTCTTCTTTCTCTCTATAATAATTGCTCTATAGCTTTAGTGAATTGGTGAGAAATGAAGGAAGAATGAGCTTCTATTTATAGGAAAATATATTTTCAATAATGGCACGTTTTGGGGCTCGAAATATTACAGTATAATACCTTCCTCTTTTTCTTCATTTTTAATTTAGTCCTGCAAGTATTATCAAACTTGCACCACCTCCCCTAATAGTAAATCATGTGAATTAATAGTTCATTCATGTGACTCAATAGTATAATCATGTGAAAAAACTAATTACAGTATAGTACCTTCAACTATACCTCCATTTCTAATTTAGTCATGCAAGTATTATCAATCTTACACCAATTCCCCTAATAGTAAATCATGTGAATCAATAGTACACACATGTGAACACATAGTTATAAGCATGTGAATTAATAGCAATTAATTGCTCATTTATTCGATTAATTACCCATTGGTCAATATAACCTCCAGACATTAATTATTATCGAAACAAATGTCGATTTCCACTAACACTAATAATTTCCACACAATGGAACTATCAATTTCATCTTTAATCAACACGAACTTATTCATCATTAATATTATAACTCACAATATTTAACAATCAGGTCGTTCCCAGGAAAGAGGGGGCTTTTCGATAAGGATTTCTCCCTATTGGCGCGCAATTAATTATCTAACCTCTCCTTGACAAAACTTCTAGACATTGTCAATATTGCAAATAATAATATGAATAACTTTATCGTCTCAATTATTGATTTAATAATATAACATATTTTACAGATGATACTGTGACAATAATTGAATCAATAATATGAGAGATATGATGCAGCAATTACTATAGCAATAATTGAGTATAACTGAGTGACTTCTCACGTAAGTATCAATAATAAATACCGTGTGCTACTATGCAACCACGCGTATTACTGTATTTTTACCACAGATTATTTTATGACAACTTACTTACTTTGAAAAATTTTCAAATATAATCATTAACTTTAACCTTTTATCAATTTAACCATTTACAAAATAAAATAATAATTATAAGAAAATTGAATACTTTCATTTCATAAAATTTAGGGTCTTACAATCTTCCCTCCTTACGAAATTTTGCCCTCAAAATTTACGTACGTACCTGGTATTCGAAGAGATGAGAATACCTTACTTTCTTTTCAGATTGTACCTTCCCGGTTATTTCCTTTGTATCATAATTTTCCCATTGCTCATCTCCTGTATTTCAGATATCATTCTGGAATATATCTTCAAAATAAAGGTTAATTGAGATATCACAATTTGTCAACTTATCTAGTAAAAATTTCAGCTTAGGTAAGTCACACACTAGCGAAGTATATTACTTGTCTCTCCCCTCCTAGTTCTAGACGTATATCTCCGCCAGCGACCATATCCCTAAGCTTTGATACCAACTATGACGCCCTCAAAACAGGTATACATCACCCATCTTGGGTCGCCAGATACATGGTTCAAAATTCAAATACAACTTAATTATACAACAGTTGTGTAAAATACGACAAACATAATCTAAGAATTTTAATAAGAAAATTGCCTTCTAGACAATATCCACACTCAATGGAGTCCTCATTACATTTATTGTCACACTATTTTACAGAATAGTGAGGATTACTAAAGCAATTTATCCTGAACCATCACTCCATTTCCCGACTCGTCCCAGCTATATTCTCATTTCCTGAAGAGAACAATGAAAGAAAGGGTGAACTCAACTAGCTCAGTAAGAAATATTATGACTAAGATAATGCAGAATAAATTATCCTTAGCCTTCAACAGTATAACAACTGATAGAATATAATAGACAATAAGTTTTAGATTAACAACTGCAGCGGAATAAGCAATCCATTAGAAGAGTCAAGTAGAGCATAAAATCTACTAGCTTCTATGATTTAAAATGTTTTTCATCAACTTTATCGCTGAGACTCAGCTTAATCAATAAACCACATCATCCCTGCACCACCGCCAAGGTTATTCATGTAATCATCAATGGTCATGATTATTCCGAATAATCCCTGGTCATAATCATACCAACAACTGTCCATCAATGAACTACAGGCCAATGAGGACTTTTACCACATCATTCGTCACATTACGGTCATGATTATACCGAATAATCTCTGGTCATAATCATACCAAGTCCATCTCTTCACGTAAGCCAAAGATGACTTTCATCACAATATAAGCATGAGGATGATAACAATGACATAATAATTTAATAAAATAAGTTCAAGGATAAATTTTAAAGATTTATAATTTAATTTATCCAGAAATCAATAACGTCCAAATTGTCAACATGATACTGCTTTGTAGAGTAAAATTCAAGAATAATATTCATGTACCAAAAATAATTTGGACAGAAAAGAAAAATATATATTTTGGATAAATAGTATCCCGTGAATAGTACCCCATGAATAGTACTTCGGGAATAGTACCTAGTGAATAGTATCCCGACATGAAAAGTACCCCAAATACCCGAGTGAATAATATTCGGGTCAATAGTAATTTGGGTGAATAGTAACTCGTGAATAGTACTCCAACACAAAAAGTTTTCCGAATACCCGAGTGAATAATACTAGAGTAAATAGTAACCGGGCGAATAGTAACCCATGAATAGTAACTCGTAAATAAAATACCAAATAAAATGATATTTCATGACGAGTACAAAAGAAATGATATCTCATACGAGTATAATAGAATATACGAAACTGCAAATGAATTTTCATCCGTCATACGGTAATCCACATAGACAGATAATTTTCACAATTTAATAAAAAATGAATACGAAAGGTCATTCACCATGCATACGGTAATCCACATAGACAGGTTTTTCTAACAAAGTAATAAAGAATGGAACCAGGTCATGCGTAATTCGCATAGACATGATATTCTAACAGAATAATAAAGAATAGAACCAGGTCATGCGTAATCCGCACAGACAGGATATTCCAACAGAATAATAAAGAATGGAATAACAACAGAATTCACCAGGCATGCGATAGACCGCATAGACAGGTTATTCCAACAGAATAATAAAGAATGGAATAACAAAATTTTTTTACCATGTATGCGGTACTTCGCATAGACAGGTTATTCCAACATAATAATAAAGAATAAAATAATAGAAGAATTTTACCATGTATGCGGTACTTCGCATAGACAGGTTATTCCAACATAATAATAAAGAATGAAATAACAGAAGCTCTCTTCATGAATACGAAAGAAATAATACCCTTTACCTCAAAAGAAGACTAGATACTGGAAAAGTGAGGTAGCAAACTTCTCTTCTTCTTTCTCTCTATAATTTTTCTCTATAATAATTGCTCTATAGCTTTAGTGAATTGGTGAGAAATGAAGAAAGAATGAGCTTCTATTTATAGAAAAATATAGTTTCAATAATTTCACGTTTTGGGGCTCAAAATATTACAGTATAATACCTTCCTCTTTTTCTTCATTTTTAATTTAGTCCTGCAAGTATTATCAAACTTGCACCACCTCCCCTAATAGTAAATCATATGAATTAATAGTTCATTCATGTGACTCAATAGTATAATCATGTGAAAAAACTAATTACAGTATAGTACCTTCAACTATACCTCCATTTCTAATTTAGTCATGCAAGTATTATCAATCTTGCACCAATTCCCCTAATAGTAAATCATATGAATCAATAGTACACACATGTGAACACATAGTTATAAGCATGTGAATTAATAGTAATTAATTGCTCATTTATTCGATTAATTACCCATTGGTCAATATAACCTCCAGACATTAATTATTATCGAAATAAATATCGATTTTCACTAACACTAATAATTTTCACACAGTGGAACTATCAATTTCATATTTAATCAACACGAACTTATTCATCATTAATATTATAACTCACAATATCTAACAACCAGGTCGTTCCCAGGAAAGAGGGGGCTTTTCGATAAGAATTTCTCCCTATTGGCGCGCAATTAGATTATCTAATCTCTCCTTGACAGAACTTCTAGACATTGTCAATATTGTAAATAATAATATGAATAACTTTATCGTCTCAATTATTGATTTAATAATATAACATATTTTACAGATGATACTGTGACAATAATTGAATCAATAATATGAGAGATATGATGCAGCAATTACTGTAGCAATAATTGAGTATAACTGAGTGACTTCTCACATAAGCATCAATAATCAATACCGTGTGCTACTATGCAATCACGCGTATTACTGTACTTTTACCACCGATTATTTTATGACAACTTACTTACTTTAAAAAAATTTCAAATATCACCCTTAACTTTAACCTTTTATCAATTTAACCATTTACGAAATAAAATAATAATTATAAGAAAATTGAATACTTTCATTTCATAAAATTCAGGGTCTTACAGATGTGGGGTTGTTGGGTTTGAGGAAGAGGGAGTTCGAGGAGAGGGTAGTGGGATGGCAGTCTGTTGGGTGGCATCGTTGTGGGAGGGAGGTGTGGTGGTGAAGAGATTAGAGGGAGTTGGTGGCCATGAGATAAATGGATAAAGGGTGTTTTGTTATTTGGCAGTTTGTGATAGATATTGGGAGTAAAGTAGTAGTATTTGAAAAGTTTGAGGGATGGGATATAGTGGGGAGATAAGAAATTTGTGAAAGGTTTGGAAGGGAAAATAAAAAGAAGGAATTTGATTGGGTAGATTTGGGTGAGGCTAGCTAAACCTTCATGCAGTGAGTAGCCATACCTTCATACCAAGGTAACCAATTCAGTTTTACTAAGTTACCAATTTATTTTGAATATGATGCAGTTGGTAGCCAAACCTTCAAGCATTGGTTGTCAAACTTTCAGACCAAGGTAACCAATTCATACTGCAGGTGTGGAGGTAGATTGGCTACCTTGGTATAATGATTTGGTTACCTTGGTATAAAAAGTTTGGTAACCAACTGCTTGAAGGTTTGGCTACCAACTGCATCACATTCAAAAAAATTGGTAACCTAATAATACTGAATTGGTTACCTTGGTATGAATGTTTGGCTACCAACTGCACTTTGAAAAAATTATCAAACAAAGTCTGCCTTTTAGCCGACTGAAAATATCAAACTCTTTTCAAACTCTTCTCACATGCCCCAATAAAGTCATATTTCAAGGGCCGAAGGCCCAAAAGTGTTAATTCATTTTTCTCCCCCTAATAATTATTCTATTCGCTTCTTCTTATTCTCCCTCAAACTCAAACTGCATACTTCTCTCTCCGAGATTTCTTTGTTGACTAGAGGCTTTCATCTGCTTCAAGATGACTCATATCCTTCGAAAATTGTATGTCAACCGCATACTTCTCTCTTCTCTCTGTTTGTTGAGAAGAGAGAGAAATACTAAAGCATTTAATTTTTGCAGACAGCGGTGGGAGCGGTGGTTACGGCGGCGTCGTTGATTATTGCTACCAGAATGTTGGGGTAGCGGTGGTTGTGGTGGAGGAGGAAGAATATGAGGAGAATGGAGGTGATAAAGAGAATGTCTTAGAATCGGCTGGGTTTTTGAGGAGTTTGTAATTGGACATTTTTTATCGAGAGAGAAGAGTATGACAAGCTAATTAAGGAACAAGAACAGAAGGCTAGAACGGCGGAAATAATTATTAAATTGTAACTTATTAAAACACCCAACTAAATTAAAGGGATAAGAATGCACTAATTTTGTAAATAAAATATTGCATATACACTAATTTGTAAATATTTTATGAGTGCACTATTAATGTAATTATTTTTAAAAATGTATTAGAAAATATAATTGTTCCTTATTTAATTGCTAAAAGTCTATTTTAAATAAAACTTGACATGGTTTAAAATACAAAAATTATGGAAACAGTATAAGTCAAGCAACTGATTTGATTGGGACTCTATCACCTTAATCATATCAAATCTGTTTGCTAACATCTTTTCCTTTAATTAAGCTTTTTCAAACTCTTATATTTTGAAAATCAAAATCTTTGAAAAACGAATTCGGAAAATTATCCTGTCATATCCGTTGGATCATATCTCGTTGCTGAAATTATGGTTTATTCCAACTGAGATACGGGCATTCATGTTAACACTATTTTATAGTCGTTGGTTCATAATATATATATATATATATATATATATATATATATATATATATATATATATATATATATATATATTCATTTTTCTCGGCAAAAGAAACGTACAAAACCTTCACGCAATAAATATTATTATATTAATAGCTTTCAAAGGAAAAAAAATTCCAATAATTATTTGTGCTTTGTTCGTAATTTCTTTTGACTGGAAAATCATAGTTGTATTGTAATTATATTCCTTCTTATTAAAACTTGTATTCGAGCCTTGTTTGGCTTGGTTGATCCAGTAGTGGATATGATAGTACAAATGAAGCTCTAGAGTTTACAGTGGTGCAAAAGTTGCTGAGATGCAAATCAGTTGCAGTTGTGAAAGGGGACAGTCGTGTCCAACAAACATGGAGCATTTGTAATTGATTGAATATTAATAAATAAAAGAAGTCTCCAATACTAATTGGTATTGGACGTGGATTAGACTAATATATTAAAAATCTTGGTGTTTTGATTATCTTGTGTGAATTACTTGATTCTGTCATTCTAGTTTTATTCTTCACTTAAATATATCACATACACGTGCGTATTATGTTTTGCTTAAAACTTAACTAAAATATCGTAAATTAAAGCAGACACCAAAGCAAACATGTCTTACCTGTCTGAATTCATCCTGTAGCAAAAAAAATTAAAATTGTTATTGATAATCATTTTGAGCATAAACATTTATTCAACCCCTGCTAGATGTGCACATACACAGAATTACAGATTGTTTTATATCTTCACATTTAGAAACTTTGAGGGTCAATGTTTCAACCTTTAACATTGAGGTTCACTTTCTACAATTACAAAAATTATAATGTCAAAAATGCTTTTAATCCATAACATGATGATGTGAGAATGGCAAAATTTCCATAGAAGATGCTAATGATCGAAGTATATATATATATTTTTTATAACAGTCCAAAACGAAAACACAATACAACAAGAAATTAAATGTATTCAATTAAGACTTTTAAAAATTTTAAAAGTTTGGTTGTATTCAATCAAGACATTTAAAAAGTTTATAAAAGTTTACTAGTATTCAATTAACAACTTTTTTAATGTCTTTAAAAGTTAGGTGGTATTGAATTAAGATTTTTACAAAGTCTATAAAAGTATTTTGGTATTCAAAAAGTCATAGATTTTTCAGATTTCTATCAAATGGTAGAGTTTGACAGACTTTAAAAGAAGAATTATAACTATCAAACCATATCCAAAGTCTGACCTCATCTCTAAAGACTTCCAAATATTAAACACAAAGGTGGACTTTGTCTTTTATTGGGTCAAACTAGTTATTTATTTTATATGGGCTAATAAGTATTAATATGTGGTGGATAAATTAATTTGGTAAAATTTGGGCCTTAAAACTAATTGAATTTAATTTATATGTGGATAAAATTAAATCATATTATAATAAGAGAATTAACAACATACAAAGACCTAATCTGTCTCGCGGCACGTAATCAAGGAAAGAGGGAAAAGACAGAATAAATTGGTAAGAAAGAAAGCGGCAGTTCGAAAGCTTCCAATACAAAGAGGAAAGAACTAGGAGGGGAGAAACGGGGAATTCCTTCGCTAGTATGACCTACCTAAGTTTATTTGCATGGTATTTAATTGGTCGGTCATAATATAAAGATAATATATGACATATCAATTAACTTTTATTTTGTGGCAGTATCTGAAAATGGCATCTGAGAATGTTGAGAATAACAATGGAGCACAGGCGATTATTGATTCACCATATATCAATAATCAGGATAATGTTCATCAGGAAGGTGACAATCCTCATGCAAACAACAACACTGACCAGATGATGAATGATGGAATGTTCAGAGATTTTATGCAATTCATGCAACAACAGGTGAAAGCGGCTCCTGTCCACAACGTAGGTGGAAATACTGGAAACTCTCAGGCGGTCACCGCTAAACAGTTTAAGGAGCTGGGACCACTGGAGTTTAAGGGAGAACCCAAACCACTTATAGCTGAAACATGGATAAAGCAGATCACCAAGATATTTGATGTCTTGGGTTGCTCCGAGGAGCAAAAGGTTCCCTTTGCTGCCTTTATGTTGCGAGAAGAGGCAGATTACTGGTGGGAATCGATAAAGCGTACTCAACCTGCCGCACTGAAGATGTCTTGGGAGAAGTTCCAAGAGCTGTTTAACGACAAATACTTTCCCGAGAGTATTCGTCACATGAAGGAGGTGGAGTTCATCAAATTGGAGCAGAATAATATGACCGTGTCGCAGTACGAGGCAAAATTTGCGGAGTTATCCCGGTTTGCGTCCCACCTGGTGGATAATGAAGAAAGAATGACGCGGATATTTTTAAGAGGTTTGAAGTCGGAGATACGTCAACACCTTGTTTCTCATAAACTGTGTTTGTATTCAGATGTTGTAAATAGGGCTCAGTTGGTGGAGCGCGATAACGAGACAACGCAACCAAAAGAGAGCAGCCGGCAAAATGATAATACCAGTGAAAGCAGTCATCGAAGCGGTGACAACAAGCGTGGAGGGAATCAACAGGCCAGAAATGGTAACCACTTCGGTGGTAATCAGGGTCAAAACAATAAGAATGGGCATTTCAAGAAGAGGAGATTCAACAATGATGGAAAGACGTCAGCACCAGCACATGTCGTTAAGGAAGGAGAACGACCACCTATCATATGTTTCAAATGCGGAGGGGAGGGGCACATCAGTCCAAACTGCGCGATGCCGTCCAAAGCATGTTATAATTGTGGAAGAGAAGGTCATTTAGCCCGATTTTGTCGTTTATCGAAGACAAATTCAGCTAGGATGGAGGCACCAAAGGCCGTCCCAGAAAAGTCAAAATCGGTTGTGCAAGGGAGAGCGTTTGTTGTGAACTCCCAGAGAGCAAGGAACCCGAATGAGGTCATCACGGGTAAGCTTATCATAAACTCTAACAAAGTCTATACTTTATTTGATACCAGTTCTATCCATTCTTTTATTTCTCCTACTTGCGCTCATCGATTAAATTTGATTCCGGAGAAATTAGACTTTGACTTAGCAGTTGAAACTCTATTGGGAGAAACCTTCATTACATCCACGGTTTATAAGTCTTGTTTGGTTCAAGTTGGTACCCACACATTACCTGTCGATCTTATTTCATTAAAAATACTTACATTTGACGTGATTCTAGGGATTGATTGGTTAACTACTTATCATGTAAAAATTGATTATTTTCGTAAGGTTGTTAGCTTTCATATTCCTAATCGACCTATTATGCGAATTCAAGCAACCAAACTATTAAAATCAATCGCTGTCATCTCAAGCCATAAAGCTATTCGTTTATTGAAAAATGGATGTCAAGCTTTCTTAGCTCATGTCACAGATCTAAACAAAAATACGTCAGCTTTGAATGATATTTCTGTTGTTAATAAATTTCCTGACGTATTTCCCGAAGAACTTCCTGGCCTACCCCCAGAGCGTGAAATTGAATTTTGTATCGACCTTGAACCCGGTACAAAACCCATTTCCAAAGCCCCATATCGAATGGCTCCTATTGAACTTCAGGAGTTAAAGACCCAACTGCAAGAATTGTTAGACATTGGTTTTATTCGTCCTAGTACTTCTCCTTGGGGTGCTCCTGTTCTGTTCGTGAAGAAGAAAGATGGGAGTATACGACTTTGTATTGATTATCGGGAGTTGAATCATGTCACCATCAAAAATAGGTACCCATTGCCACGTATTGATGACCTGTTTGACCAGTTACAAGGAGCACAATTCTTTTCAAAGATCGATCTTCGTTCTGGATATCATCAGCTGAAGGTTAGAACTGAGGATATTCCAAAGACTGCCTTCAGAACTCGGTATGGGCATTATGAATTCTTAGTTATGTCTTTTGAATTGACTAATGCTCCTGCTGCCTACATGGATATGATGAACAGGGTATTCAAGGAATATTTGGATCACTTTGTGGTCGTCTTTATCGATGACATCCTTGTTTATTCCAAAAGCTGTGAAGATCATGAGCAACACTTGAGGTTGGTACTCCAAAAGCTTCGTGAATACAAACTTTATGCCAAGTTGAAGAAATGCGAGTTTTGGCTGGAAGAGGTAGCATTCCTTGGGCACGTAGTATCAAGTCGTGGAATATCGGTTGACCCGGTAAAGATTGAAGTTATTCAAAGCTGGGAGCAACCTAAATCAGTGACCGAAGTACGTAGCTTTCTTGGTTTGGCTGGTTATTATCGGAGATTCGTGGAAGGATTTTCTCGAATCGCTACTCCATTAACTCAGCTGACTCAAAAAGATACAAAGTTCGGTTGGAGCGAAGAATGTGAGCAGAGTTTTTAAGAACTTAAGAGGAGACTCATTTCAGCACCTGTTCTAACAATACCATCTGGCTCGGAGGGATTTGTCATCTACAGTGATGCTTCGAGCAAAGGGTTGGGATGTGTTCTCATGCAACATAGAAAAGTCATAGCCTATGCATCAAGACAACTCAAGGAATATGAGAGGAATTATCCTACTCATGATCTAGAGTTGGCAGCTGTTGTCTTTGCACTTAAAATTTGGAGGTATTACTTGTATGGGGAGAAGGTGGAGATCTTTACGGATCATAAAAGCCTCAAATATTTCTTCACTCAAAAGGAACTCAACATGCGACAACGACGTTGGCTTGAACTATTGAAAGATTATGATCATACCATTCAATACCATTCTGGAAAAGAGAACGTAGTAGCTGACGCATTGAGTAGAAGATCATATGCAAGTACGAGTGCGATATTGTCAACACAAAGGCCCATTTTGTGTGATTTGCAAAGGATGGAGATAGAGTTAAAGACTCCAGGGACCCATGTGATGATGACGAATATACGAGTAGAACCGACTTTAATCGATAAAGTTAAAGCTGCTCAAGCTACAGACCTGGAACTGATGCGTATAAGGAAGAAAGTGCAAGAAGGTGCTATGCCGGAAGCAAGAATCGATGAAGAAGGAATACTTCGAGTCAACTCCAGACTTTTTGTTCCTAACAACCCTGATTTAAAGTATGAAATCATGATGGAGGCGCACAACACACCGTTTGCAATCCATCCTGGAAGTACCAAAATGTATCATGATCTTCGTCATACATTTTGGTGGAGCAATATGAAGAGAGAGGTAGCATTGTTTATCTCAAGGTGTCTAACTTGTCAACGAGTCAAAGTGGAGCATCAAGTACCAAAAGGTCCATTGCAACCACTTGAAATTCCAGAATGGAAGTGGGAGCACATTACCATAGATTTCGTTACCGTTCTTCCTAGGGTTTCTCAAGGTATTGATGCGATTTGGGTCATTGTTGATAGATTGACCAAGTCTGCTCATTTCTTACCGATACGAGAAACTTATACACTTGAACGTCTTGCTCGTATGTACATAAACGAGATTGTAAGACTGCATGGTATGCCAGTATCCATAGTTTCTGACCGAGACCCAAGATTCACTTCACGATTTGGGTTAGTTTACAAAAAGCTATGGGCACGGATTTACGATTTTGTTCAGCATATCATCCTCAGACGGACGGACAATCAGAGAGGACTATTCAAACTCTTGAAGATCTATTAAGACTCTGTGTCATTGACTTCAAGGGAAGTTGGGACAAGTTCTTACCATTGGTGGAGTTTTCCTACAACAACAGTTATCAAGCAAGTATTGGCATGGCTCCATTCGAAGCATTGTATGGAAGAAAATGTCGTTCTCCAGTATGCTGGGATGAGGTGGGTGAAGCAACGTTGTTGGAACCGGAGTTGGTACGTATGACTACAGAAAAGATTCAAATGATCTGACAACGTATAAAAACCTCACAAGATCAACAAAAGAGTTATGCTGATCTTCATCGAAAGGACGTGGAATTTGATGTAGGAGATCATGTGTTCTTACGTGTTGCTCCATGGAAAGGAGTTACGAGATTTGGAAAGAGAGGAAAGCTCAATCCTCGATTCATCGGTCCATTTTTAATCCTCGATCGAGTAGGAACTGTGGCTTATAGACTCGCTTTACCGCCAAGTATGTCTCGTGTTCATAACGTTTTTCACATATCTATGTTACGCAAATATGTGGAAGACCCGAACCACATTATTGAGTTAGAACCGGACGAAATAGCGGAGGATTTGACGTATGAAGAAGTTCCTGTTCAAATCTTGGATAAGAAGGAACATATTCTACGCTCCAAGGTTATACCTCAAGTCAAAGTTTTGTGGAGAAACCACGATGTTGAGGAAATGACTTGGGAGTTAGAATCTGAAATGAAATCAAGGTATCCTTATCTCTTCGACATACCAGGTACGTACCCTAATTTCGAGGGCGAAATTTCATAAGAAGGGGAGGTTGTAAGACCCCAACTTTTATAAATAAAGATGAATTTTCTATAAATATCATTTTTGAATATTATGGAGTTAATTTGATATAATGTTATAGTTGTGGGTAATATTTATAAATTTTTCAAAGTACGCAAGTTGTTATATAATATTCGATTGGTCGGGGAATATTCATTTTAACAGGAAATATTCGTACAACGACACAATCATTGGTGGACCCAACAACGGAATTATTGTCGGATTTAGAAAACGACAAAAATATTTTATTAAAAATAACGGCAGAAGTTTTACCATTGTTACTGTTGAACTACTCGGTAGTAAAAGTACAGTAATACAGGTGGTTGCATAGTAGCACACGGTATTGATTATTAATGCTTATGTGAGAAGTCACTCAGTTTGATTCAATTATTGTCAGTTAATAATATGAATTATTTAGCGATAATGACGTTTTGTTTTATTTGTATTATTAACGTAATAAAACAGAAACATCTTTTTATATAAAACAGAATACTTTATTAAAGTTATTCTATAAATAGAATATATTATATTTTATTTTTTAAATATGGACCGTCAGATTAAAGTAATCAATCTGGACCGTTCATGGATTAGTTACTATGCATTCTATTTTTCTATAAATAGCAGCTCATTCCTTCATTATTTCTTACGAATTCACTGAACTCTAGAGAGAAATTATAGAGAGAAACTATAGAGAGAGAGAGAGAAGAAGAGTATTCTGCTACTTAACTACTTCCTTATTTCAGCTCTTCTTTAAAACGGTAAGGGATATTATTCTTTTGTATTCAAGAAGAGAACTTCTGCTAATTCATTTCTATATTATTCTGTTAGAATAACCTGTATACGCGGTTTACCCTATACTTGGTGACATTCTTCTATTATTCTGTTGGAACATCCTGTCTGTGTGTTTTACACCGGACCTGATTTTGTCTTGTTATTATTCTGTTGGAACATCCTGTCTGTGCGTTTACGCCGGACCTGGTTCCATTATTTTATATTCTGTCGGAATATCCTGTCTGTGCGTTTACGCCGGACCTGGTTCCATTATTTATTATTCTGTTAGAATAACCTGTTTGTGCGGTCTATCGCATGCATGGTGATTTCTTTTGTTATTCCATTCTTTATTGTACTCAGTTGGTTAAGTTTTGACTTCTATACTCCATGAAATTTGTGGAATATCCTTGATAATTGCGTTTCATCCAGTATCTTTTCATGAAAATATTCTTCTAAGCATTCTTGAATTTTACTCCACAAAGCAGTATCATGTTGACAATTTGGACGTTATTAATCCTTGGATAAATTAATTCTTGAACTTGTTTTATTGAATTCTTATATCATTGTCATCATCCTCATGTTTATAAAATGTTAAAAGTCATCTGTGGCATGTAGTGCATAGATGGATTTGGTATGATTATGACCAAGGATTATTCGGTATAATCATGACCGTAATGTTACAAATGATGTGGTAAAAGTCATCATTGGCCCGTAGTGCATTGATGGACAGTTGTTGGCATGATCATGACTATTAATGAATACACGAATATTCTTGGCCGTAGTGCAGGGGTGATTCGATGATGTGGATTATTTTATTAAGCTGAGTCACAGCGATAACAGTGTTGAAAAACCTTTTAAATCATAAAAGATAGTAGAGTTTATTTTCTACTTGACTCTTTTAATGGATTTCTTGTTCCACTGCAGTTAAACTTGATGTCTATTATATTTTATCAGTTCAACATTGTTGAAGGCTAATGATAATTTATTCTGTATTATCTTAGTCATAATATTTCTTACTGGGCTAGTTGAGCTCACCCTTTCTTTCACTGTTCTCTTCAGGAAATGAGAATGTAGCTGGGGCAAGTCGGGGAACGGAGTGATGGTTCGAATGATAGTATTAGTTAGTAGTCCTCACTATTTTATGTAATAGTGTGTTAATAAATGTAATGAGGACTCCTTTTGAGTATGAATACTCTCTAGAAGATAATATTTGTATTCAAACTCACAGTTTATGTTTTGTCGTATTGTACACGACAGTTGTATTAGTAAGTTATATTTGTATTCTGTACTATGTATCTGACGACCCAAGATGGGTGATGTATACCTAATTTTGGGGGCGTCACAGAGTAGAAGCAAAAAAGTAGGAAAAAATTACAAACACGAAAGTCATCTACTAAGGTGAACCATCACCAGCTTCGGGTTCGGATTCCTCATCAAAAGAGTTCAGGATAGAGGCATCCAGCCCAACATCAATCAGCTTCGCCCGAGCCTTCTCCCGATAAGCCTCAAAACCTTCAGCAAACTGGGTTATGATCTTATCATTCAGGGCAGGCGATTCTTCATACTCCTTGATGGCTAGCTGCTTGACGACGGTCTGTTCTTCCCTTAAGGTGTTGTTCTCTCGAATCAGCGTCCTTAGCTGACCATGTACTCCGGAGAACTTGTCCTCAATTGCATAAAGGGCCGCCTTCAGATCCTTGTTCTCCTCGGTCAGAAGCTCCTTATCCCGAATGAGCTTCTTGGCATGACCATCGAGACCGACGAACTCTTGCTGAAGTAGAGAGTATTGTTCTCGAGTTCGGCAGCCCGACGATCAGCCTCTGCCGTTTTGTTATGAGCCTCTACCTGAAGCGCCCTTTCTTTTTCCAAGTCCGACCGAAGAAGCCGAACCTCAGCTCCGAGTAACTCCATATCGATCAAAACCCGAGACTCATTTTTCGTAGCACGAGCTACGGGCATAACAGTTCGGGCGAGGATGGCGTTGGCCTATAGACATTCGGAGATATACATAAGTCACGAGATAAAAAAGACCGAAAAAAAGCAAGTATGTTCAGACCTTGGGTTTACCTGACATTGGGCCTTGATATAGGCCATAAAGATCTCCTCAGAAGAAAATCCCTTGAACCGCTCGTCGTCCCCTCGTAACTTAAAGTAGTCGAGCGTGTTAAAAGGAAAAATCTCAGAAGGACTCCTCGGCCAGAATGTGGTGGGCGTCCCATGAGAGGAACTAGATTCATGAACAGACCTAGAAGTGGGAGTCAAACTAGGAAGAGAATCGGCTTCCACCGTCTGAAGACCTGGATTCTCTGTCAGACGAGGCCTTTTGGCCCGATGATCAAGATGAGCTTCTTCAGTTTCCTCCGAATCCTCGCGGATGTCGACTGGAGTGGTGGAAGATGGTTTCGGAACCCCCGCAAAAGATGGCTTCAAAACTAACGTTGAAGATGGCTTCGTGGAGGCCTTGATAGAAGACTTCTTCTTACTCTGTTTGAGCAAGGCCATCTTCTCCGAGCTGTTCATCTTCAGGGCAGCCTTGGGTGGTTCGGCCACTGTGTTCGGAGGGGCGGGATCAGATGCGAAACTAGTGGAGAGTTCTGCAATCTGGATGGTCTCCTCCTCGGCCGTCTCATCGGTAATATGTAGACGGATCGGCTCAATTGTGATGGGAAGAGGGGCCAAGGACTCATCGGCTCCTTCGGGTTTGAAAATTGTCACTACACAAAAAAGAACGAGTTAGAAAGCTGATTATGGGACCTAGGCGACAGACATTGAGAGTATTCAGAGGATCGGAGTAAGATACTTACACCCATATTTGTACAACTAGGTCTCGTCGGACAAAACCAACAGACTCTACTCGGTTTTGCTCCACCTCTTATAAAATGATTTGAAGGCATCGGCCCAATCCTTCGGGAACATAGACACCTTGGCTATGGGATCTGTAGGATGGGCCCATCGAGGGAAGAGCTGGATATCGGTTCCCCTGGCGAAGAACCACTTGTCATGTTAACCCTTGTTACTTGAAGGGGTCTTAACAGGAGCGGTTCGGGCTGGCCTTTTGTTTAATTGCTTCAAGCCTGGTTTTTTCGATCCGGTTACGGTAAAGAGGGCGAAAAAGAAGTCGAGGCCAGGCGTGATCCCGAGTTCCTGACACAAAGCAATGAAGGCGACCAGGTGGATGTACGAGTTCGGTACGAGCTGTGCGAACCTGATTCCCGCTAAAGAAAGGAAGGAAGAGATGAATTCATGAAGTGGGAACCGAACCCCATATTTAAGAAGATATAGAGGAACGGCCACCCATTCACCTTCGGGCCTCCAAAACATTTTCTCATCGGGTTGTGGGGCCCGGAGCTTATATTCTTGGGGAATGTTGAAAAGGGTTTAAATGTCAGAAATTTGAGAGGGTGTAATGGAAGATGGGGTATTGATATGGGAGAACTCTGTCTCGGAGTGGTAGGCGTTGCGGATTTTGGCCTCGACACTAATAGGGGTATGGAGTACCAAGGAAGAAGGGTTATCAGAAGGAGCAACTGGTAATTCAACTGGGATTAGATCACCGAAGGTGACAGAGGGAGGAGCTGGCTCAGTAGCCAGAGGAGTGCTAGAATCAGCCATTTGGTGGTGAAATTGAAGGGAATGAGACACAAATGTGAGGTTTTGGGAAGAAAACGGACAAAAACGGAGTTTAAAAGTGGGCAGAGTAGACCAAATCGGTGAAGTATTGGAGAAGATATGAGCTTGCTGGAAATTGCCTCGCCGAAAAACTTTAGCAAAAATTTTTGAGATTAAGGAGTCTGGAAAAATGACAGCGAGTGATGGAGAGGGGTTTTTATAGGTGTAGGTGCACGCTACCCAAGGGCGGCTATCAAATGCTCTAGGTGGGACCAAGCCTGGAAAGGTGTGCAGCATTTTAAAAAATGAGGATAGACCGTTTGGCTTTCCCAAACAACTCATCATTAGCTGTCGTGACCTTTCGAATACCTGACCTTTCAAGTCTCCAATTATAAGTGTATTATAATCAGAGACTTGGGGGCAATGTTCGGGAGCGTTTTATCGACCTTCACGTGGGCCAAAGGCCTGACATTAGAGGGGCTTTAGGAGACCACTGGACTGAAGCCCATAGAGAGGTTGACGGGGTTTGGGTCAGTATCCGAGTCCTTTTGGGCCGGAGCCTCATCTTAGTGGATGTTCGTCGGGTTCGGCCTGCGAGCCCTTCGGGCCGGAGCCTTACCCTGTTGTGGGTTGTTAGGGGTCGGGTCTTTGAGTCCTTTGGGCCGAGACCCAGACCTGATGGTGGGATTGTTTGGGCCTATACAGTGGGCTTTTCTGCGTGCAGAGTTCAGGGTCCTAATCATAATTGAATAAGGTAACTCCAAAGGTAGTGATTGGATTGGATTCTACTTACACCTTTTAAGGAGATTGTGTTGGGCCCAAGTTATGGCAACTACCATGACTAGGAGTCCTAATCCGACTCGGAGAAGGATTCTAAGGTGGTGAGTACTATAAATACAAGGTCAAGGTTATAATTAACAGGTAACACCTCTTTGAGCACTAAATACTACAGCCTCCATTGTTAAACCTTGTGATCGGCTTGTACTTATTCTCACACCGGAGCTATCCCCCAGTGGCACAAGCCGTCAAGCTTCTGTGTGATCTGTTATTGTGTAGGTTACAACACGAGGATTCTGTGATTGGACGCGCAGACAAAACTTGGCGTTAACACATTATATATATCATTGTCATCATTCTTATGCTTATATTGTGTGGAAAGTCATCTTTGGCCCGTAGTGTATAGATAGACTTGGTATGATTATGACCAGGGATTATTCGATATAATCATGACCGTAATGTTACAAATGATGTGGTAAAAGTCATCTTTGGCCCGTAATGCATAGATGGACTTGGTATGATTATGACCCGGGATTATTCGGTATAATCATGACCGTAATGTTACAAATGATGTGGTAAAAATCCTCTTTGGCTTACGTACAAAGATGGACAGTTGATTGGCATGATTATGACCAGGGATTATTCGGTATAATCATAACCATTGGTGAAAACACGAATATCTTTGGCCCGTAGTGCATGGATAATTCGTGGTCGTGATACTATTAAGCTGAGTCTCAGCGTTATTAATTTTACAATTGTATGTTTTAGGCTTGTATTGCAAAGATGGACTGTTGATTTACCTAATTATAAATATGAATTGTGATTTAATTATAATCTGTGGTGGTTCAGGTGAAGACAGGTGATGAGAGTTCTCTTTGTCTTGGGTATAACAAAGACTTATTGATGAGTATTACAGGAATGAAATATTAACGATGGACTTTTAATCTAGAGGAGATAGTAGACATTATGTTCTACTTGACTCTTCTAATGGATTGTTGATTCCGCTGCTATTATGGTTGAAAACTTTTATCTTCTACCATATGTTCTAAATATCTGAACTATTTTGATAATTTAATTATCTTAAGTCACGATATTATTTACTGAGCTATTTGTGATCACCCTTTTACTTCACCACCCCTTTCAGGTAGTAAAAGTGTAGCTGAAACTAGCAGAGAGAACATGGGTATAAAGTGGTGATACGAATTAGTCACAAGCCTAATCAAATTATGAAACGATGGGGCATAATAATTGTATTAAGAATTTAAAATGTGCGTGACATTTTATACATCATTTAATAGTTATATTTGGTGAACTAAATAGGGTGATGCGAACTCGAATTTGAAAGCGTCAAAATTCATTCCATTAGAATAAGGAGGACAGAAATCTTCTCGTATTCCTTTGGGGACTTGAAATATTTGTTGTTGTACTTTAGATGGCATTGTAATAATTTGAGTATGAATATTGTCGTATTATATACGTTACAATATTTGTATTGAAACTCACAGTATATGTGTTGTCGTATTTTGCACGACAGTTGTATAAATGGAGTTGTCAGTAGTGTATTTTTTGGCGACCCAAGATGGGTGATGTATACCTATTTTGTGGGAGTCACAGTTGGTATCAAAGCTTAGGGATATGATTCTTGGTTGAAATGTAAAGCTAGAACTAGGAGGGGTGAAACGGGTAAATCTTTCGCTAGTATGACCTACCTAAGCTTATTTGTTATTTAATTGGTCGGTCAGAGTATATGGATAATATGTGGTATATTGAATAACACTTGTTTTAAAACTGTATTCTAGAATGATATCTGAAATACAAATGATGAGCAATGGATGAACCATGAGACAGAGGAAGTAGCCTGGAAGCTAGAATTTGAAATTCTTACCTCTTCAGAATTCTAGGTACGTTCGTAAATTTCGGGGACGAAATTTCATAAGGTGGGGTGATTATAAAACCCCGAATTTTATGAAATAAAAGTCTAATTTAATTTATGATTATTATTCTGAAATTTTAAAATGTTAAATTGATAAATGGTCAAACGGACAATTAATCGAATAAATGAGCAAATAAAGAGGAAAGAAAATATATTTTTTTTATTAATAGCCATGTGGGGCGGTTGAATGTTGGATAATTGAGGGGGAGAGAGAGAATTAATTGGGGAGACAAAGAAATTATAAAGAAGGAAAAAAAGGAGTTAGTAGGAAGTGGTGGGGGATAAAAAACAAAGAAAAAGAGGGAGGAGAAGAAAGAAAGAAAGGGAGAGAAAGAGATGGGATATTCACCCATTTGTTACTCACGGGAAGGAGCAGAATAAGAGAGAGAGAGAGAGAGAGAGAGGGAGAGGGAAGGAAATTATTCCTCCATTCATACCCGCTCTACACTCCCAAATCAGCAGAAAAAAAAAGAGAGAAGAGAGAAGAGAGAGAGAGAGAGAGAAAAAAAAAGAAGAAGAAGAGGAAGAAGTAATCAAGTAAGGTATTTTTTAAATCTTGATAATTTTAGTTTTATGAATTTTATGTAAAGAGTAAATATGTATGTATATATTGAATGATCTAAACTTACAAAATTAAGAATCAAAGGAAAGAAATCAAGAAATCAAAAGAAGAACAAAATATGGAGATTTTCAGAAAAATTAGTTTATTACTTGATTTTGTAAAATCCATAACTCTTTGTGTATAGTGAGTTAGGAGAAGATCCATATATCAAAAGAAAGCACTGGAAGTAAGCTAAACGTAAAAATTTGAATCACCCAAAAAAATTTTGTAGATTTTTCGTGGTGACTATTTGAGTGAAACTGGTCCGAAGGACTCATAGTCCGAAAAATCAGTGTTCTTGAGCTCTATTGCGTGAGTTATAATTTTTAATCCGACCATTGGATCGTTGTAATTTTTGGATATGTTATACATATATAAGTTGAGAATATGTCCACAAATTTTGAACTGTTAAAAATTAACGTATGATTTGTTATGAATTTTGTGTGGTGGCTGGTTTGGAAATCTTCAAACAGAATTTTTCGGTAAGAATATCTCTTTATGTTAGAGTCATAATTTGGAAAAACTTTCTTTTACAAAGTTGTAGAGAATTAAATTTTACATGAAAAGGACATAAGATCTGTAATTTTCTGATAAAAGGGCTAATTATTATGAATTATTAAAGTTTTGAATATTGGAATTTATAATTAATTTATCAGAAAAATTATTTGGGCTGAAATAATTTTACAGAATGCTTATAATATCATCTTAGAATTTCTGTAAATTTTTGATAAATTATTGAAAAGCAGAAGTAATTATTGTATTTTTTAAACTATTTATAATTAGTTTGAAAATAGAAGAAATTTATAGAATATTCTATGAATGATGAAAAATTATGAAACTTGGTGAAAAATCTTATAATGTTATTTTATAATTTCTGGGCAGGTTTGATAAATTATTGAATAACAGAAATATTTATTGTATTTTTAAACTATTTATGGTTAGTTTAAAAATAGAGGAAATTCATAGAAAATTCTATTAATGGTGAAAAATTATGAATTTTACTGGAAAATATTATAATAATATAAGATTAATATTGATGATATTTTAAAGATATACATATATGTGGAGTGGGTATTTCTATTTTAAAGCTAGTAAATGATAGTTTTTATAAATAGAAGTAATTATAGAAAATGGTTGGATAATCTGAAAAATATGAAAATTGTTTGAAAAATTCAGAATACTATTTTAAAGATTTTAGAAGTGTTAGTAAGCTCATGAGGTGTCGGGATGTAAATACACAAGTAACGAATGAGTTATGATAAAAATAAAAATAATATTTTTGTTAAAGTAAAAATGGTGATAATAGCATAATAGTGGATTATCATATATGTGGTTTTAGATTTCTCAAGTTTTATTCATTTCTAAAGTTTTGAAAATTGAATAATGATTTAATGCGATAAATAAAGATAACTTGAATGAATTATTAGATAAATATGATCTAGTGTTAATCACTACTTTTAATAGAATTTAAATTGTTTATAGTAAGATATTGATTTGATTCTTACGTATGAAATCACTATGTATTTCATTCAATAATTATCACAGTAGTTATTGCACAGTGACTCATATTATTTGATATGATATAACCAGTTGGCAGTATTATAAGTCTTTGTTAATAATTGTGAATAATTATTGAAAGATTGAAAATGTATAAATAATTGATGAATAAAGTTGTTGATTAAAGATAAGCACATGTTTGTTCAATTATTTTCCTTTTACAAAAGTAAGTTTGACAGGACTTGTCGACACTCTAATTTTTTAAAGTAATATGGACCACAACTCTATTATTGATTAATGTTGTTAAAACGTGTACAAGTTGGTTTTTTCTGTGGGACCATAAATTCCACTACCATTATTATATACCTCATTTGGTTATTTTGTCAAAGCGGGTGTACTAGTTGTTTACTAAATTTTTAGTATAAATAGGTTGCCTGGTTGACCAACTAAACACATACCATCACTACACTAAAAATATAGAATTCTTTCACTATAATATTGTGAGTACTATAATATTGTGAGTATTTCGATTAAGTGTAATGTTACTTCAAGTGTAGATAAGGAATGCAAGCATTGTTTAAGTTGATTAAGTTCACAGAAAGCAGAATCAAGTCACATGCTAAGGTAAGGGATATCATTATTATGGTTAGAGGGTATCATTTTTATGGTAAAAGGAATATCATTTTCTTTCATACTCCATATTATGGTAAGATATTATTATGCGTTTATTCAGTTTATTATTAAATGGTGAAAAGTCCTGAAAGGATTAGAATATCCTTAATAGTTTGTGTTTCATCTATTATTATGTTATCAATTTGAACTCTGGATAATTAAGTTAAAAATCACTAAGATCTATTGTAAGACCCCAACTTATTAATGAATAAAATCAAATTTTTTCTAAATATTATTGTGAATAATAAGGGGTTAATTTGATATAATACTTTGGTTATGGGTGAAATGCGCAAATTTTGCAAAATAAGCAAGTGGTTATAAAATATTCATTTTGTCGCAGAATATTCGTTTGATCGTGGAATATTCTTGCTGTCGGGGAATATTCGTACGACGGCGCAGCCTTGTGTGGGCCCCATAACGGAAAATGATTGAATTATAAATAACGACGTAGTTGTTACCGTTAATACTGTTGAAATACCCGGTGGTTAAAATACAGTAGCACACGGTATTGTACCAATTATTAATTCTTACGTAAGAAGGCACTACTCAATAATTGTTACAGTAGTTATTGTTCAATATTTTATTTTATTGATTCAATAATTGCTGCGTTAATATTTTATATTATTGTTGTTTCAATAATTGTTGTTGCACAGTATTTTCTATTATCAGATCAATAATTCATATTATTTGATTAATATTATTAGATAACATTATTGGCAATGTCTAGAAAGTTCTGTCTAAGGAGAGATTTGGTCATCTAATTGTGCGCCAGTAAGGAGAAATCCTTATTGGAAAGTCCCATCTTTTCTGGGAACAGCCTGGTTGTCATAATTGTGATTCTGTGATATTATTTATGAATAATTAATTATTGATTTATATGATTAGAAAATATTTTTTTTTGTGGATATAAATGAGGGATATATTTTTGTGGTTATAAATGAAGGAATTAATGCTAATATGTTTTATCAGTATTTTTGTCAGAATTAAGGTATTAAAAATCAATCAGGATTTTTGAGATATATTGCGGGGGTTATAATTTTTAATCCGACCGTTGGATCGTTGTGATTTTTGGATATGTTATACATATATAAGTTGAGTATATGTCCACAAACTTTGAACCGTTAAAAATCAACGTATGATTTGTTATGAATTTTAAGAGATGACTGGTTTAGAAATTGTTGAAGTTTCGGAATTTATCATTTTGGTGGAAAATTCTAGAATTGGTGGGCCTCACTTTTGGTTGGTGAGAAATGTGCTGAAATTTTTATTCAAATGTGGTGGGTGAAAATAGTAGCAGGTAAAGCCATCAGGTTACAGGTCAAGTCTGCTTCGGCGTGCTAACATTTTCCTATAAATAGAGGGCTAAGTTAGAATTGAAAATCACACTTGAATTCATAAGTTTTCTCTCTTTCTCTCTCTATATTCTCGAGTGGATTTTGTTAGTATTCTGATACTTTGAGAGTTTCTATTCAGCATAAGTTTCATTTAGCCTCATATACGATATTCTGATCAGAAGTACTATTCGTTTGAGGTAAGGGATATTATTTTCTTCTTAAATGATATTATTTTCTTCAATATCATTATGCTTAAATATTGATATAAACTTTTTATAAAATTTAAAACTTTTTGTGTCGGGGTTACTATTCACGTATACGGTACTATTCACGTATACGGCACTATTCACGAATACAGCACTATTCACCGAAAAATAAAAATTTTTCTTTTTGTCCAAGATGTCTATTATGGTTACTATCTTTGATTGTATCCATGTTTTGATCTTTATTTTTGAATTCTCCTTCACAATTAGTTATTATGGAGTATTATTGCTGTAAGACCCCAACTTTTATAAATAAAGATGAATTTTCTATAAATATCATTTTTGAATATTATGAAGTTAATTTGATATAATGTTATAGTTGTGGGTAATATTTATAAATTTTGCAAAGTAAGCAAGTTGTTATAAAATATTCGTTTGGTCGGGAAATATTCTTTTTGTCGGGGAATATTCGTACGACGGCACAATCATTGGTGGACCCCACAACGGAATTATTGTCGGATTGAGAAAACGACAGAATTATCTTTCTATAAAAATAACAGCTGAGGTGTTACCGTTAAAATCGTTAAAACTGTTGAACTACTTGGTAGTAAAAGTACAGTAATACGCGTGGTTGCATAGTAGCACACGGTATTGATTATTGATGCTTACGTGAGAAGTCACTCAGCTATACTCAATTATTGCTACAGTAATTGCTGCATCATATCTCTTAAATTATTGTCATAGTATCATCTGTATAATATGTTATATTATTGAGACGTTGTGGTAAGTTTGGTTATTTTATGGGGGGGCCATATGTCATCATCTAAGAGTCTCTTCGTCAATAGTAATTACCGTCGTCAATAGTAATTACCGTCGTCAATAGTAATTACCGTCGTCAATAGTATTTACCTTGGTCAATAGTAATTACTTTCGTCAATAGTAGTTGTCCCTTCAATATTACCAAGAGTCATTTGACCCTTCGTTAAGACCAAGAGTCATTTGACCCTTCGTTAAGACCAAGAGCCACCCTCAGTTTTTCTATAAATAGAGGCCTAGGGCTTCATTATTTTTCACGAATTCATTCAAGCTATAGAGAGAGAAAGTATAGAGAGAATAAGAGAGAGAGAGACTAAAAGTATTCTGCTACATCACTTTTCCAATATCCAGTTCTTTTAAGGTAGGGAATATTATTTCTTTTATATTCATGAAGAGAACTTCTGTTATTCCATTCATTATTATTCTGTTGGAATAACCAGTATACGCGGTCTACCCTATACTTGGTGACATTCTTCTGTTATTCTGTTGGAACATCCTGTCTGTGTGTTTTACACCGGACCTGGTTTTGTCTTGTTATTATTCTGTTGGAACATCCTGTCTGTGTGTTTTACACCGGACCTGGTTCCATTATTTATTATTCTGTCGGAATATCCTGTCTGTGCGTTTACGCCGGACCTGGTTCCATTATTTTATATTCTGTCGGAATATCCTGTCTGTGCGTTTACGCCGGACCTGGTTCCATTATTTATTATTCTGTTAGAATAACCTGTTTGTGCGGTCTATCGCATGCATGGTGATTTCTTTTGTTATTCCATTCTTTATTGTACTCAGTTGGTTAAGTTTTGACTTCTATACTCCATGAAATTTGTGGAATATCCTTGATAATTGCGTTTCATCCAGTATCTATTCATGAAAATATTCTCCTGATCATTCTTGAATTTTACTCCACAAAGTAGTATCATGTTGACAATTTGGACGTTGTTAATTCTTGGATAAATTAATTCTTGAACTTGTTTTATTGAATTCTTATATCATTGTCATCATCCTCATGTTTATAAAATGTTGAAAGTCATCTGTGGCCTGTAGTGCATAGATGGACTTGGTATGATTATGACCAGGGATTATTCGGTATAATCATGACCGTAATGTTACAAATGATGTGATAAAAGTCCTCATTGGCCCGTAGTGCATTGATGGACAGTTGTTGGCATGATCATGACCATTAATGAATACACGAATATCCTTGGCCGTAGTGCAGGGGTGATTCGATGATGTGGATTATTTTATTAAGCTGAGTCTCAGCGATTACAGTGTTGAAAAACTTTTTAAATCATAAAAGATAGTAGAGTTTATTTTCTACTTGACTCTTTTAATGGATTGCTTGTTCCGCTACAGTTAAACTTGATGTCTATTATATTTTATCAGTTTAACATTGTTGAAGGCTAATGATAATTTATTCTGCATTATCTTAGTCATAATATTTCTTACTGGGCTAGTTGAGCTCACCCTTTCTTTCACTGTTCTCTTCAGGAAATGAGAACGTAGCTGGGACAAGTCGGGGTACGGAGTGATGGTCCGAATGATAGTATTAGTTAGTAGTCCTCACTATTCTATGTAATGGTGTGTTAATAAATGTAATGAGGACTCCTTTTGAGTATGAATACTCTCTAGAAGATAATATTTGTATTCAAACTCACAGTTTATGTTTTGTCGTATTGTACACGACAGATGTATTAATCAGTTGTATTTGTATTCTGTACTATGTATCTGACGACCCAAGATGGGTGATGTATACCTAATTTTGGGGGCGTCACAGTTGGTATCAGAGCTTAGGGATATGATCCATGGCTAAGATGTGAGAATAGAACTAGGAGGGGAGAGACGGGGAATTCCTTCGCTAGTATGGCATACCTAAGTTTATTTGCATGGTATTTAATTGGTCGGTCATAATATAAGGATAATATATGACATATCAATTAATTTTTATTTTGTGACAGTATCTGAAAATGGCATCTGAGAATGTTGAGAATAGCAATGGAGCACAGACGACTGTTGATTCACCACATATCAATAATCAGGATAATGTGCATCAGGAAGGTGTCAATCCTCATGCAAACAACAACACTGACCAAATGATGAATGATCAAATGTTCAGAGGCTTTATGCAATTCATGCAACAACAGGTGAAAGCGGCTCCTGTCCACAACGTAGGTGGAAATACTGGAAACTCTCAGGCGGTCACCGCTAAACAGTTTAAGGAGCTGGGACCACCGGAGTTTAAGGGAGAACCCAAACCACTTGTAGCTGAAACATGGATAAAGCAGATCACCAAGATATTTGATGTCTTGGGTTGCTCCGAGGAGCAAAAGGTTCCCTTTGCCGCCTTTATGTTGCGAGCAGAGGCAGATTACTGGTGGGAATCGATAAAGCGTACTCAACCTGCCGCACTGAAGATGTTTTGGGAGAAGTTTCAAGATCTATTTAACGACAAATACTTTCCCGAGAGTATTCGTCACATGAAGGAGGTGGAGTTCATCAAATTGGAGCAGAATAATATGATCGTGTCGCAGTACGAGGCAAAATTTGCGGAGTTATCCCGGTTTGCGTCCCACCTGGTGGATAATGAAGAAAGAATGACGCGGATGTTTTTAAGAGGTTTGAAGCCGGAGATACGTCAACATCTTGTTTCTCATAAACTGTGTTTGTATTCAGATGTTGTAAATAGGGCTCAGTTGGTGGAGCGCGATAACGAGACAACGCAACTAAAAGAGAGCAGCCGGCAAAATGATAATACCAGTGAGAGCAGTCATCGAAGCGGTGACAACAAGCGTGGAGGGAATCAACAGGCCAGAAATGGTAACCACTTCGGTGGTAATCAGGGCCAAAACAATAAGAATGGACATTTCAAGAAGAGGAGATTCAACAATGATGGAAAGACGTCAGCACCAGCACCTGTCGTTAAGGAAGGAGAACGACCACCTATCATATGTTTCAAATACAGAGGGGAGGGACACATCAGTCCAAACTGCGCGATACCGTCCAAAGCATGTTATAATTGTGGAAGAGAAGGTCATTTAGCCCGATTTTGTCGTTTACCGAAAACAAATTCAGCTAGGATGGAGGCACCAAAAGCCGTCCCAGAAAAGTCAAAACCGGTTGTGCAAGGGAGAGCGTTTGTTGTGAACTCCCAGAGAGCAAGGAACCCGAATGAGGTCATCACGGGTAAGCTTATCATAAACTCTAAAGAAGTTTATACTTTATTTGATACCGGTTCAACCCATTCATTTATTTCTCATACTTGCGCTCATCGATTAAATTTGATTCCGGAGAAATTAGACTTTGACTTATCTGTGGAAACTCTGTTGGGAGAAACCTTCATTACCTCCACTGGTTATAAGTCTTGTTTGGTTCAAGTTGGTACCCACACATTACCTATCGATCTGATTTCATTAAAAATACTTGCATTTGACGTGATTCTAGGGATTGATTGGTTAACTACTCATTATGCAAAAATTGATTGTTTTCGTAAGGTTGTTAGCTTTTATATTCCTAATCGACCTATTATGCGAATTCAAGCAACCAAACCATTAAAATTAATCGCTGTCATCTCAAGCCATAAAGCTATTCGTTTATTGAAAAACGGATGTCAAGCTTTCTTAGCTCATGTCACAGATCTAAACAAAAATACGTCAGCTTTGAATGATATTTCTGTTGTTAATAAATTTCCTGACGTATTTCCCGAAGAACTTCCTGGCCTACCCCCAGAGCGTGAAATTGAATTTTGTATCGACCTTGAACCCGGTACAAAACCCATTTCCAAAGCCCCATATCGAATGGCTCCTATTGAACTTCAGGAGTTAAAGACCCAACTGCAGGAATTGTTAGACATTGGTTTTATTCGTCCTAGTACTTCTCCTTGGGGTGCTCCTGTTCTGTTCGTGAAGAAGAAAGATGGGAGTATGCGACTTTGTATTGATTATCGGGAGTTGAATCATGTCACCATCAAAAATAGGTACCCATTGCCACGTATTGATGACCTGTTTGACCAGTTGCAAGGAGCACAATTCTTTTCAAAGATCGATCTTCGTTCTGGATATCATCAGCTGAAGGTTAGAACTGAGGATATTTCAAAGACTGCCTTCAGAACTCGGTATGGGCATTATGAATTCTTAGTTATGTCTTTTGGATTGACTAATGCTCCTGCTGCCTTCATGGATATGATGAACAGGGTATTTAAGGAATATTTGGATCACTTTGTGGTCGTCTTTATCGATGACATCCTTGTTTATTCCAAAAGCCGTGACGATCATGAGCAACACTAGAGGCTGGTACTCCAAAAGCTTCGTGAATACAAACTTTATGCTAAGTTGAAGAAATGCGAGTTCTGGCTGGAAGAGGTAGCATTCCTTGGGCACGTAGTATCAAGTCGTTGAATATCGGTTGACCCGGCAAAGATTGAAGCTATTCAAAGCTGGGAGCAACCTAAATCAGTAACCGAAGTACGTAGCTTTCTCGGTCTAGTTGGTTATTATCGGAGATTCGTGGAAGGATTTTCTCGAATCGCTACTCCGTTAACTCAGCTGACTCGAAAAGATACAAAGTTCGGTTGGAGCGAAGAATGTGAGCAGAGTTTTCAAGAACTCAAGAGGAGACTCATTTCAGCACCTGTTCTAACAATACCATCTGGCTCGGAGGGATTTGTCATCTACAGTGATGCTTCGAGCAAAGGGTTGGGATGTGTTCTCATGCAACATGAAAAAGTCATAGCCTATGCATCAAGACAACTCAAGGAATATGAGAGGAATTATCCTACTCATGATCTAGAGTTGGCAGCTGTTGTCTTTGCACTTAAAATTTGGAGGCATTACTTGTATGGGGAGAAGGTGGAGATCTTTACGGATCATAAAAGTCTCAAATATTTCTTCACTCAAAAGGAACTCAACATGCGACAACGACGTTGGCTTGAACTGTTGAAAGATTATGATCATACCATTCAATACCATCCTGGAAAAGCGAACGTGGTAGCTGACGCATTGAGTAGAAGATCATATGCGGGTACAAGTGCGATATTGTCAATACAAAGGCCCATTTTGTGTGATTTGCAAAGGATGGAGATAGAGTTAAAGACTCCAGGGACCCATGTGATGATGGCGAATATACGAGTAGAACCGACTTTAATCGATAAAGTTAAAGCTGCTCAAGCTACAGACCTGGAGCTGATGCGTATGAGGAAGAAAGTGCAAGAAGGTGTTATGCCGGAAGCAAGAATCGATGAGGAAGGAATACTTCGAGTCAACTCCAGACTTTGTGTTCCTAACAACCCTGATTTAAAGTATGAAATCATGATGGAGGCGCACAACACACCGTTTGCAATCCATCTTGGAAGTACCAAAATGTATCATGATCTTCGTCATACATTTTGGTGGAGCAATATGAAGAGAGAGATAGCGTTGTTTATCTCAAGGTGTCTAACTTGTCAACGAGTCAAAGCGGAGCATCAAGTACCAAAAGGTCCATTGCAACCACTTGAAATTCCAGAATGGAAGTGGGAGCACATTACCATGGATTTCGTTACCGGTCTTCCTAGGGTTTCTCAAGGTATTGATGCGATTTGGGTCATTGTTGATAGATTGACCAAGTCTGCTCATTTCTTACCGATACGAGAAACTTATACACTTGAACGTCTTGCTCGTATGTACATAAACGAGATTGTAAGACTGCATGGTATGCCAGTATCCATAGTTTCTAATCGAGACCCAAGATTCACTTCACGATTTTGGGTTAGTTTACAAAAAGCTATGGGCACGGATTTACGATTTAGTTCGGCATATCATCCTCAGACGGACGGACAATCAGAGAGAACTATTCAAACTCTAGAAGATTTATTAAGACTCTGTGTCTTTGACTTCAAGGGAAGTTGGGACAAGTTGTTACCATTGGTGGAGTTTTCCTACAACAACAGTTATCAAGCAAGTATTGGCATGGCTCCATTCGAAGCATTGTATGGAAGAAAATGTCGTTCTCCAGTATGCTGGGATGAGGTGGGCGAAGCAACGTTGTTGGGACCGGAGTTGGTACGTTTGACTACAGAAAAGATTCAAACGATCCGACAACGTAGAAAAACCTCACAAGATCGACAAAAGAGTTATGATGATCGTCATCGAAAGGACGTAGAATTTGATGTAGGAGATCATGTGTTCTTACGTGTTGCTCCATGGAAAGGAGTTACGAGATTTGGAAAGAGAGGAAAGCTAAATCCTCGATTCATCGGTCCATTTTTAATCCTCGATCGAGTAGGAACTGTGGCTTATAGACTCGCTTTACCGCCAAGTATGTCTCGTGTTCATAACGTTTTTCACATATCCATGTTACGCAAATATGTGGAAGACCCGAACCACATTATTGAGTTAGAACCGGACGAAATAGCGGATGATTTGACGTATGAAGAAGTTCCTGTTCAAATCTTGGATAAGAAGGAACATATTCTATGCTCCAAGGTTATACCTCAAGTTAAAGTTTTGTGGAGAAACCACGATGTTGAGGAAATGACTTGGGAGTTAGAATCAGAAATGAAATCAAGGTATCCTTACCTCTTCGACATACCAGGTACGTACCCTAATTTCGAGGGCAAAATTTCATAAGAAGGGGAGGTTGTAAGACCCCAACTTTTATAAATAAAGATGAATTTTCTATAAATATCATTTTTGAATATTATGAAGTTAATTTGATATAATGTTATAGTTGTGGGTAATATTTATAAATTTTGCAAAGTAAGCAAGTTGTTATAAAATATTCGTTTGGTCGGGGAATATTCTTTTTGTCGGGGAATATTCGTACGACGGCACAATCATTGGTGGACCCCACAACGAAATTATTGTCGGATTGAGAAAACGACAGAATTATCTTTCTATAAAAATAACAGCTGAGGTGTTACCGTTAAAATCGTTAAAACTGTTGAACTACTTGGTAGTAAAAGTACAGTAATACGCGTGGTTGCATAGTAGCACACGGTATTGATTATTGATGATTACGTGAGAAGTCACTCAGCTATACTCAATTATTGCTACAGTAATTGCTGCATCATATCTCTTAAATTATTGTCATAGTATCATCTGTATAATATGTTATATTATTGAGACGTTGTGGTAAGTTTGGTTATTTTATGGGGGGCCATATGTCATCATCTAAGAGTCTCTTCGTCAATAGTAATTACCGTCGTCAATAGTAATTACCGTCGTCAATAGTAATTACCGTCGTCAATAGTAATTACCGTCGTCAATAGTATTTACCTTGGTCAATAGTAATTACTTTCGTCAATAGTAGTTGTCCCTTCAATATTACCAAGAGTCATTTGACCCTTCGTTAAGACCAAGAGTCATTTGACCCTTCGTTAAGACCAAGAGCCACCCTCAGTTTTTCTATAAATAGAGGCCTAGGGCTTCATTATTTTTCACGAATTCATTCAAGCTATAGAGAGAGAAAGTATAGAGAGAATAAGAGAGAGAGAGACTAAAAGTATTCTGCTACATCACTTTTCCAATATCCAGTTCTTTTAAGGTAGGGAATATTATTTCTTTTATATTCATGAAGAGAACTTCTGTTATTCCATTCGTTATTATTCTGTTGGAATAACCAGTATACGCGGTCTACCCTATACTTGGTGACATTCTTCTGTTATTCTGTTGGAACATCCTGTCTGTGTGTTTTACACCGGACCTGGTTCCGTTTTTATTATTATTCTGTTGGAACATCCTGTCTGTGTGTTTTACACCGGACCTGGTTCCGTTTTTATTATTATTCTGTCAGAATATCCTGTCTGTGCGTTTACGCCGGACCTGGTTCCATTATTTATTTTTTTTCTGTCGGAATATCCTGTCTGTACGTTTACGCCGGACCTGGTTCCATTATTTATTATTCTGTTGGAATAACCTGTTTGTGCGGTCTATCGCATGCATGGTGATTTCTTTTGTTATTCCATTCTTTATTGTACTCAGTTGGTTAAGTTTTGACTTCTATACTCCATGAAATTTGTGGAATATCCTTGATAATTGCGTTTCATCCAGTATCTATTCATGAAAATATTCTCCTGATCATTCTTGAATTTTACTCCACAAAGTAGTATCATGTTGACAATTTGGACGTTGTTAATTCTTGGATAAATTAATTCTTGAACTTGTTTTATTGAATTCTTATATCATTGTCATCATCCTCATGTTTATAAAATGTTGAAAGTCATCTGTGGCCTGTAGTGCATAGATGGACTTGGTATGATTATGACCAGGGATTATTCGGTATAATCATGACCGTAATGTTACAAATAATGTGATAAAAGTCCTCATTGGCCCGTAGTGCATTGATGGACAGTTGTTGGCATGATCATGACCATTAATGAATACACGAATATCCTTGGCCGTAGTGCAGGGGTGATTCGATGATGTGGATTATTTTATTAAGCTGAGTCTCAGCGATTACAGTGTTGAAAAACTTTTTAAATCATAAAAGATAGTAGAGTTTATTTTCTACTTGACTCTTTTAATGGATTGCTTGTTCCGCTACAGTTAAACTTGATGTCTATTATATTTTATCAGTTTAACATTGTTGAAGGCTAATGATAATTTATTCTGCATTATCTTAGTCATAATATTTCTACTGGGCTAGTTGAGCTCACCCTTTCTTTCACTGTTCTCTTCAGGAAATGAGAACGTAGCTGGGACAAGTCGGGGTACGGAGTGATGGTCCGAATGATAGTATTAGTTAGTAGTCCTCACTATTCTATGTAATGGTGTGTTAATAAATGTAATGAGGACTCCTTTTGAGTATGAATACTCTCTAGAAGATAATATTTGTATTCAAACTCACAGTTTATGTTTTGTCGTATTGTACACGACAGATGTATTAATCAGTTATATTTGTATTCTGTACTATGTATCTGACGACCCAAGATAGGTGATGTATACCTAATTTTGGGGGCATCACAATTGCACTTGGATAAACTATAATACGAATCCCTAATATTTGTCCTTCTGTCTCATTGGATTCGTTTTCTTTAAGATAATTTTTCATCATCCTCAGTCCTAAATGATGATGTTACTGAATATCTTTGGCCTGTAGTGCAAAGATGAATGATTAACTGATGAATATATTTGGCCCGTAGTGCAAAGATGAACAGGTGTTGAGATGAACATGACCAACTGGTGTTACAAATGAATATCTTTGGCCAGTAGTGCAAAGATGAATATTTGATTCAAGATGTATATTGATTGATAACAATGCGCGGCTTGTCACAGCCAAGAAGTTCAAAGAGTTGGGACCACCAGAATTTAAGGGAAAGCTGGATCCGATCATGGCGGAAACGTGGGTCAAGCAAATTACCAAGATATTCGATGTCTTGGGATGCACGGAGGAACAGAAGGTTCCATTCGCCACATTTATGTTCCGTGGTGAGGCAGATTACTGGTGGGAATCTGTAATGCGTACCCAGCCAGCCGCACTCAACATGTCCTGGGAAACATTTCAAAAACTGTTTAATGACAAGTACTTTCCTGAAAGTATTCGTCATATGAAGGAGGTAGAGTTTATTAGACTGGAACAAAATAACATGACGGTGTCCCAGTACGAGGCGAAGTTTGCAGAGTTATCCAAGTTTGCACCTCATTTGGTCGAGAATGAGGAACGAATGACAAGGATGTTTCTGAGATGTTTAAAACCCGAGATTCGGCAATATCTTATCTCTCATAAATTTTATTTATATTCAGATGTTGTAAATAGGGCTCAATTATTAGAGCGATATAATGATTATATTCAACCGAGGGAACACAACCAAGGTAATACCGGTGGCAGCGGTCATCGAACCAACGGGAACTAGCAGGGAGAAAAACATTCGGATAAAATCGGTAACCACTCTAGTGGTAATCGTGGCCGTGATAATAAAGGGAGCGAGTCGGGAGGAGATTTCAAGAAGAGAAGGTACAACAATGATAACGTGAAGACGTCAGCACAAACATCAACTGTTTCTAGGGGAAGAGAACGACCACCGGTCGTATGTTACAAATGTGGGAAAGAGGGACATATCAGCCCAAATTGCCCACAACAATCCAAGGTATGTTATAACTGTGGAAAGGAGGGTCATATAGCTCGAGAATGTTCTGTAGCAAAACCAAGTTCAGTGGGGATGGTGACTCCAAAAGTTGTCCCGGATAAGTCAAAATCAGCAGTTCCTGGAAGGGCGTTTGTCGTGACTGGCCAAAACGCGAGAAACCCGAACGAGGTGATCACGGGTAAGCTAATCTTGAATTCTTACGAAGTTTATACTTTACTAGATACCGGTTCTACCCATTCTTTTATCTCTCCTGCTTGTGCTCAACGTTTGAACTTGACTCCGGAGAAATTGACCTTTGACTTATCTGTTGAAACTCTGTTGGGTGAAACCTTTGTTACATCTACAGTTTATAAATCTTGCTTAATCCAAGTTGCCACCATCACATTACCTGTTGACCTTATTTCTTTAAAGATACTTGCATTTGATGTGATTTTAGGGATTGATTGGTTAACTACTAATTATGCCAAAATTGATTATTTTCATAAGGTTGTTAGTTTTCATATTCCTAACCAACCTGTTATGTGAATTCAAGCAACCAAACCATTAAAATCAATCGTTGTTATATCAAGCCATAAAGCCATTCATTTATTAAAAAATGGATGTCAAGCTTTCTTAGCCCATGTTATGGACTTGAACAAAAACACGACAGATTTCTGTTGTTGGTGAATTTCCTGCGTATTTCCTGAAGAACTTCCTGGTCTACCCCCAGAACGTGAAGTTAAATTCTTTATTGACGTTGGACCCGGTACAAAGCCCATTTCTAAAATTCTATATCGAATGGCTCCTATTGAACTTCAGGAGTTAAAAGTCCAATTACAGGAGTTAGTAGACATCGATTTTATTCGTCCTAATACATCTCCTTGGGGTGCTCCTGTTTTATTCGTAAAGAAGAAAGACGGGAGTATGCGACTTTGTATCGACTATAGGGAATTGAACCATGTCACCATCAAGAATAGGTATCCGCTACCTCGCATTGATGACCTGTTCGACCAGTTACAAGGAGCACAATTCTTTTCAAAGATCAACCTTCGTTCTGGATATCATCAGCTGAAGATTAAAACTGACGATATTCCAAAGACTGCCTTCAGAACTCGGTACGGGCATTATGAATTCTTAGTCATTTCTTTTGGATTGACTAATGTTGTTGCTGCCTTCATGAATATGATAAACCGTGTGTTCAAAGATTATTTAGATCAGTTCGTTGTTGTCTTTATTGATGACATCCTTATCTATTCCAAAAGCCGTGAAGATCATGAGCGCCATTTGAAGCTGATATTGCAAAGGTTTCGTGAAAACAAGCTATATGCCAAACTGAAGAAATACGAGTTCTGGCTTGAGGAAGTAGCATTCCTTGGGCACGTGGTGTCAAAACATGGAGTATCTGTCGACCCGGCGAAGATTGAAGCCATACAAAGTTAGGAGCAACCGAAGTACGTAGCTTTCTGGGCTTAGCTGGTTATTATCGGAGATTTGTGGAAGGATTTTCTCGAATCGCTACTCCGTTAACTCAGCTGACTCGGAAAGATACAAAATTCGTATGGAGTGAGGAATGCGAGAAGAGTTTCCAAGAACTCAAGAGGAGACTCATTTCGGCACCTGTTCTGACAATACCATCTGGTTCGGATGGATTTGTTATCTACAGCGATGCTTCAGACAAAGATGTGTTCTCATGCAACATGGGAAAGTCATAGCCTATGCCTCACGACAACTCAAAGAATATGAGAGGAATTATCCTACTCATGATTTGGAGTTGGCAGCAGTCGTTTTCACGTTGAAGATCTGGAGACACTACCTGTATGGGGAGAAAGTGGAGATCTATACAGATCATAAAAGCCTCAAATATTTCTTCACCCAAAAGGAACTCAACATGCGGCAACGACGTTGGCTCGAGCTGCTGAAAGATTACGATCATACCATTCAATATCATCCTGGAAAAGCAAACGTAGTAGCTGACGCATTGAGTAGAAGATCATATGCGGGTACGAGTGCAATGTTGTTAACACAAAGGCCCATTTTGTATGACTTGCAAAGGATGGAGATAGAGATGAAGGCTCCAAGTACCCACATGATGATATCAAATATTCGAGTAGAACTGACTTTAATCGATAAAGTTAAAGCTGCTCAAGCTACGGACATGGAGCTGATGCGTATGAAGAAAAAAGTGCAAGAAGGTGCTATTCTAAAAGCAAGAATCGATGAAGAAGGAATACTTCGAGTCAACTCCAGACTTTGTGTTCCTAACGATTTTGACTTGAAGCATAAAATAATGATGGAGGCACACAACACATCGTTTGCAATCCATCCTGAGAGTACCAAAATGTATCACGATCTTCGACATACATTTTGGTGGAGCAATATGAAAAGAGAGATTGCAGAGTTTATCTTGAGGTGTTTAACTTGTCAATGTGTAAAAGCGGAGCATCAAGTACCAAAAGGTCCATTGCAACCACTTGAGATTTCGAAATGGAAGTGGGAACACATTACTCTGGATTTCATTACGGGTCTTCCCAAGGTGTCTCAAGGCATAGATGCGATTTAGGTCATTGTTGATAGATTAACCAAGTTTGTCCATTTCTTGCCTATACGTGAGACTTATTCCCTTGAACGTCTTCCTAGTATGTACGTGAATGAGATTGTGAGATTGCATGGCATGCCAGTATCCATAGTTTCGGATCGTGACCCAAGATTCACTTCACGATTTTGGGTTAGCTTGCAGAAAGCTATGGGCACGGATTTACGATTCAGTTCAGTATACCATCTTCAAACGGACGGGTAATCAGAGAGGACTATTCAAACCCTTGAAGATCTATTAAGATTTTGTGTTCTAGATTTCAAAGGAAGTTGGGATAAGTACTTGCCACTGGTGGAATTCTCCTACAACAACAGTTATCAGGCAAGTATAGGTATGGCTCCATTTGAAGCCTTATATGGACGAAAGTGTCGTTCTCCAGTATGCTGGGACGAGGTGGGTGAAGCAACGTTGTTGGGACCAGAATTGGTACGCATAACTACAGAGAAGATCCAAACGATTCGACAACGTATACAAACGGCACAGGATCGACAAAAGAGTTATGCGGATCTTCATCGAAAGGATGTAGAATTTAGTATTGGGGATCATGTATTGTTACTTGTTGCACCATGGAAAGGAGTTACAAGATTTGGGAAGAGAGGAAAGCTTAATCCACGATTTATTGGTCCATTTAAAATTCTTGACCGAATAGGAAATGTGGCATATCGACTCGCATTACCTCCAAGCATGTCTCGTGTTCATAATGTTTTTCACGTATCTGTGCTTCGTAAATATGTAAAAGACCCGAACCACATAATTGAGTTAGAACCAGACGAGATAGCCGAAGATTTAACGTACGAGAATGTACCTGTTAAGATCTTGGATAGGAAAGAGCATGTTCTACGCACGAAGGATATACCACAAGTTAAGGTTTTGTGGAGAAACCATGCTATTGAAGAAATGACTTGGGAGTTGGAATCAGAAATGAAAGCGAGGTATCTTCACCTTTTCGAAACACTAGGTACGTACGTCAATTTCGAGGATGAAATTTCATAACGAGGGGAGGTTGTAAGACCCCAACTTATTAATGAATAAAATTAAATTTTCTCTAAATATTATTGTGAATAATAAGGGGTTAATTTGATATAATACTTTGGTTATGGGTGAAATGTGCAAATTTTGCAAAATAAGCAAGTGGTTATAAAATATTCATTTTGTCAGGGAATATTCGTTTGGTCGTGGAATATTCTTGCTATCGGAGAATATTCGTACGACGGCGCAGCCTTGTGTGGGCCCCATACGAAAAGCGATTGGATGAAGAAAACGACAAGTATAAGTTGTTTATAAATAATGGCATAGTTGTTGCCGTTAATACTGTTGGAATACCCGGTGGTTAAAATACAGTAGCATACGGTATTGCACCAATTATTGATTCTTACGTAAGAAGGCACTACTCAATAATTGTTACAGTAGTTATTGTTCAATATTTTATTTTATTGATTCAATAATTATTGCGTTGATATTTTATATTATTGTTGTTTCAATAATTATTGCTGCACAGTATTTTCCATTATCAGATCAATAATTCATATTATTTGAATAATATTATTAGATAACATTATTGAAAATGTCTAGAAAGTTTTGTCTAAGGAGAAGTTTGGTCATCTAATTACGCGCCAGTAAGGAGAAATCCTTATTGGAAAGCCCCCTCTTTCCTAGGAACGGCCTGGTTGTCATAATTGTGATTCTGTGATATTATTTATGAATAATTAATTATTGATTTATATGATAAGAAAATATTTATTTTTTTTGTGGATATAAATTAGGGATATATTTTTGTGGTTATAAATGAAGGAATTAATGTTGAGATGTTTTATCAGTATTTTTGTCAGAATGAAGGTATTAAAAATCAATCAGGATTTTTGAGATATATTGCGGGGGTTATAATTTTTAATCCAACCGTTGGATCGTTGTGATTTTTGGATATGTTATACATATATAAGTTGAGTATATGTCCACAAATTTTAAACCGTTAAAAATGAACGTATGATTTGTTATGAATTTTAAGAGATGACTGGTTCAGAAATTGTTGAAGTTTCGGAATTTATCATTTTGGTGGAAAATTCTAGAATTGGTGGGCCCCACTTTTGGTTGGTGAGAAATGTACTGAAATTTTTATTCAAATGTGGTGGGTGGAAATAGTAGCAGGTAAAGCCATCAGGTTACAGGTCAAGTCTGCTTTGGCGTGCTAACATTTTTCTATAAATAGAGGGCTAAGTTAGAATTAAAAATCACACCAGAATTTATAAGTTTTCTCTCTTTCTCTCTCTATATTCTCGAGCGTATTTTGTGAGTATTCTGATACTTTGAGAGTTGCTATTCAGCACAAGTTTCATTCAGCCTCATATACGATATTCTGATCAGAAGTACTGTTTGTTTGAGGTAAGGGATATTATTTTCTTCTTAAATGATATTATTTTCTTCAATATTATTATGCTGAAATATTGATTTAAACTTTTTTCCAAATTTAGAACTTTTTGTGTTGGGGTTACTATTCACGTATACGACACTATTAACGTATACGGCACTATTCACGAATACGGCACTATTCACCGAAAAATAAAAATTTTTCTTTTTGTCTAAGATGTCTATTATGGTTACTATCTTTGATTGTATCCATGTTTTGATCTTTATTTTTGAATTCTCCTTCACAATTGATTATTATGGAGTATTATTGCACTTGGATAAACTATAATACGAATCCCTAATATTTGTCCTTCTGTCTCATTGGATTCATTTTCTTTAAGATAATTTTTCATCATCCTCAATCCTAAATGATGATGTTACTGAATATCTTTGGCATGTAGTGCAAAGATGAATGATTAACTGATGAATATCTTTGGCCCGTAGTGCAAAGATGAACAGGTGTTGAGATGAACATGACCGACTGGTGTTACAAATGAATATCTTTGGCCTGTAGTGCAAAGATGAATATTTGATTCAAGATGTATATTGATTGATGTTATAGGGATAAAATATTGATGATGGACTTTTAAATCTTAGAAGATAGTAGAATTCTTTCTCTACTTGACTCTTCTAATGGTTTGTTGTTTCCGCTACAGTTGTTAATCTAAAACTTGTTGTCTATTATATTTTATCAGATTTTTCCCTGTTGAAGACTAACGATAATTTGTTGTATATTATCTTAGTCATAATATTCTTTACTGGGCTAGTTGAGCTTACCCTTTTCCTTTTTATTCCATTTTTCTCAGGAGGCGATAATATAGCGGGAACTAGTCGGGGTGTGCGGTGATATTTCCAGTTAGTTGTGTTAGCAGTTCTCACTATTTTGTAAAATAGTGTTTCAATAATTGTAATGAGGACTTATTTGAGTGTGGATATTGTCTAGAAGACAATATTTGTATTTAAACTCACAGTATTTGTGTTGTTGTATTTTGCACGATAATTATTATAATAAAGTTTTATTTGTTTCTGTACCATGTATTTGACGACTCAGAATGGGTGATGTATACCTATTTTGGGGGCGTCACATCTATGTTATATTATTATTCTGATTATTCATGTTTATTCATTATATATATATATATATATATATATATATATATATATATATATATATATATATATATATATATATATATATCATTGTCATCATTCTCATGCTTATATTGTGTTGAAAGTCATCTTTGGCCCGTAGTACATAGATAGACTTGGTATGATTATGTGTAAGACCTCAACTTTTTATAAATGAAATTGAATTTTCTCTATTTATTGTTTTGAAATAATAAGGGTTGATTTGATTAATGTGGTAAGTTATGGGTGAAATGTGCAAATTTTATAAAATAAGTAAGTGGTTATAAAATATTCATTGTTGTTGGAGAATATTCGTTTGGTCGTGAAATATTCTTACTGTGTGGGAATATTCGTACGACGGCGCAGCTATTTGTGGGCCCCTTAACGAAAAATAGCCGGATGAAAAAAACGACAAGTATGAGTTTTTATAAATAACGGCGTAGTTGTTACCGTTAACACTGTTGGAATACCCGGTGGTTAAAACACAGTAATACGCGATGTTGCACAGTAGCACACTGTATTGCACCAATTATTAATTTTTGAAGTTTTAAATATTTTTTAAAGAAAAATGTTTTTGTTATGTTTGGTAGACCCCACTTGTTGTTGAAATTGCTGAATTTAGTTATTCAAAGTGGGCGTAGGAATTTAAAAAAATAATAATAATATTTTATTAAATTTTCTGCTTTGGTGTTCTAAGCATTTTCCTATAAATAGGGTCCTTAGGTTAGAATTGAAAACCACACCAGAAATTGAAGTTTTCTCTCCCTATATTATCGAGCGTATTTTTGTGAGTATTTCGATACTTTGAGTGTTGCTATACGGTGCAAGTTTCCTTCAGCGTTATATCTGATATTCCAACCAGAAGTACTATTCTTTTGAGGTAAGGGATGTTATTTTTTTTTCGTAAATGATATTTTTTTCAATATCATTATACCGGAATATTGGTATGAATTTTATTATAAAATTTTTACCTTTTCATGTCGGGGTTACTATTCATGAATTACTATTCACGAGTTACTATTCACGAGTTACTATTCACGAGTACTATTTACAAAATATGATGATTTTTCTTGTAGAATTTCTACCTTTTAGTGTCGCGATTACTATTCACGT
This sequence comes from Panax notoginseng, assembly GCA_016801055.1. Lineage (NCBI taxonomy): Eukaryota > Viridiplantae > Streptophyta > Magnoliopsida > Apiales > Araliaceae > Panax > Panax notoginseng. Next base: position 3,458,596 of record CM029015.1, on the reverse strand, counting down.
ATACATCACTATTCACATATACGACACTATTCACAAATACGACACTATTCACAGAAAAATTAAATTTTCTTTTTTGTGTCTAAGATTATCTGTTGTGGTTCCTATCTTTGATTGGATCTATGTTTTGATCTTCATTTTTAAATTCTGCTCCACAATTGATTATTATGGAGTATTTTTGAACTTGAATAAACTAAAGTACGAATCCCTGATCTTTGTCCTTTTATCTCACTAGATTCGTTTTCTTGAGAATATTTTTATCATCCTCAGTCCTAAATGGTCATATAACTGAATATCTTTGGCCTGTAGTACAAAGATGAATGATTATTTGATGAATATCTTTGGCCCGTAGTGCAAAGACGGACAGGTGTTGAGATGAACATAACTAACTGGTGATACAAATGAATATCTTTGGCCCGTAGTGCAAAGATGAATATTTGATAATTTATCTTACAGGGATAAAATATTGATGATGAACTTTTAAATTCATAGATGATAGTAGATTTCATTCTCTACTTAATTCTTCTAATGAATTATTGTTTCCGCTGCAGTTGTTGATCTAAAACTTGTTGTCTATTGTATTCTATCAGATTTTTTCCTGTTGAAGACTAAGGATAATTTATTGTATATTATCTTAATCATAATATTCTTTACTGGACTAGTTAAGCTCACTCTCACTGTTTTGTAAGATAGTGTATCAATAATTGTAATGAGAACTCTATTTGAGTTTTAATACTGTCTAGATGACAATATTTGTGTTTTGCACGACAATTATAATAATAAAGTTATAGTTATTTTTTGTACCATGTATTTGACGACTCAGAATGGGTTGGGTGGAATGTACCTATTTTGGGGGCGTCACATTATGACCAGGAATTATTCGGTATAATCATGACCGTAATATTACAAATGATGTGGTAAAAGTCATCTTTGGCCTATAGTGCATAGATAGACTTGGTATGATTATGACCAGGGATTATTCGGTATAATCATGACCGTAATGTTACAAATGATGTGGTAATAATCCTCTTTGTCTTACGTGCAAAGATGGATAGTTGATTGGCATGATTATGACCAGGGATTATTCGGTATAATCATGACCATTGGTGAAAACACGAATATCCTTGGCCCGTAGTGCATGGATAATTCATGGTCGTGATACTATTGAGCTGAGTCTCAGAGTTATTAATTGTATAATTGTATGTCTTATGCTTGTATTGCAAAGATGGACTGTTAATTTACCTGATTATAAATATGAATTGTGATTTAATTATAATCTGTGGTGGTTCAGGTGAAGACAGGTGATGAGAGTTCTCTTTGTCTTGGGTATAACAAAGAACTGTTGATGAGTATTACAGGAATAAAATATTAACGATGGACTTTTAATCTAGAGGAGATAGTATACATTATGTTCTACTTGACTCTTCTAATGGATTGTTGATTCCGCTGCTATTATGGTTGAAAACTTTTACCTTCTACCATACGTTCTAAATATCTGAATTATTTTGATAATTTAATTATCTTAAATCATGATATTCTTTACTGAGCTATTTGTGCTCACCCTTTTACTTCACCACCCCTTTCAGGTAGTAAAAGTGTAGCTAGAACTAGCAGAAAGAATATGGGTATAAAGTGGTGATACGAATTAGTCACAAGCCTAATCAAATTATGAAACGGTGGGGCATAATAATTGTATTGAGAATTTAAAATGTGCGTGACATATTTTATACATCATTTAATAGTTATATTTAGTGAACTAAATAGGGTGATGCGAACTCGAATTTGAAAGCATTAAAATGCACTCCATTAAAATGAGGAGGATAGAAGTCTTCTCGTATTCCTTTGGGGACTTGAAATATTTTGTAAGACCCCAACTTTTATAAATAAAGATGAATTTTCTATAAATATCATTTTTGAATATTATAGAGTTAATTTGATATAATGTTATAGTTGTGGGTAATATTTATAAATTTTGCAAAGTACGCAAGTTGTTATATAATATTAGATTGGTCGGGGAATATTCGTTTTAACAGGGAATATTTGTACAACGACACAATCATTGGTGAACCCCACAACGGAATTATTGTCGGATTGAGAAAATGACAAAAATATTTTATTAAAAATAACGGCGGAAGTTTTACCATTGTTACTGTTGAACTACTCGGTAGTAAAAGTACAGTAATTCGTGTGGTTGCATAGTAGCACACGGTATTCCATTATTGTCAGTTAATAATATGAATTATTTAGCGATAATGACGTTTTGTTTTATTCGTATTATTAACGTAATAAAATAGAAACATCTTTTTATATAAAACAAAATACTTTATTAAAGTTATTCTATAAATAGAATATATTATATTTTATTTAAAAAAAAATTCTTTAAATATGGACCGTCAGATTAAAGTAATCAATCTGGACCGTTCATGGATTAGTTACTCTGCATTCTATTTTTCTATAAATAGCAGCTCATTCCTTCATTATTTCTTACGAATTCACTGAACTCTAGAGAGAGAAACTATAGAGAGAAACTATAGAGAGAGAGAAGAAGAGTATTCTGCTACTTAACTACTTCATTACTTCAGCTCTTTTTTAAAACGGTAAGGGGTGTTATTCTTTCTTATTCATGAAGAGAAATGTTGTTATTCTATTTCTTATTATTCTGTTGGAATAACCTGTATACGCGGTCTACCCTATACTTGGTGACATTCTTCTATTATTCTGTTGGAACATCCTGTCTGTGTGTTTTACACCGGACCTGGTTTCGTTTTTGTTATTATTCTGTTGGAACATCCTGTCTGTGTGTTTTACACCGGACCTGGTTCCGTTTTTATTATTATTCTGTTAGAACATCCTGTCTGTGTGTTTTACACCGGACCTGGTTCCGTCTTGTTATTATTCTGTCGGAATATCATGTCTGTGTATTTACGCCGGACCTGGTTCCATTATTTATTATTCTGTCGGAATATCCTGTCTGTGCGTTTACGCCGGACCTGGTTCCATTATTTATTATTCTGTCGGAATATCCTGTCTGTGCATTTACGCCGGACATGGTTCCATTATTTATTATTCTGTTGGAATAAACTGTCTGTGCGGTCTATCGCATGCATGGTGATTTCTTTTGTTATTCCATTCTTTATTATACTCAGTTGGTTAAGTTTTGACTTCTATACTCCATGAAATTTGTGGAATATCCTTGACATTTGCGCTTCATCTAGTATCTATTCATAAAAATATTCTCCTGATCATTCTTGAATTTTACTCCACAAAGCAGTATCATGTTGACAATTTGGACGTTATTAATTCCTGGATAAATTAATTCTTGAACTTGTTTTATTGAATTCTTATATCATTGTCATCATCCTCATGTTTATAAAATGTTGAAAGTCATCTGTGGCCTGTAGTGCATAGATGGACTTGGTATGATTACGACCAGGAATTATTAGGTATAATCATGACCGTAATGTTACAAATGATGTGGTAAAAGTCCTCATTGGCCGTAGTGCATTGATGGACAGTTGTTGGCATGATCATGACCATTAATGAATATACGAATATCCTTGGCCGTAGTGCAGGGGTGATTCGATGATGTGGATTATTTTATTAAGCTGAGTCTCAGCGATCACAGTGTTGAAAAACTTTTTAAATCATAAAAGATAGTAGAGTTTATTTTCTACTTGACTCTTTTAATGGATTGCTTTTTCCGCTGCAGTTAAACTTGATGTCTATTATATTTTATCAGTTTAACATTGTTGAAGGCTAATGATAATTTATTCTGCATTATCTTAGTCATAATATTTCTTACTGGGCTAGTTGAGCTCACCCTTTCTTTCACTGTTCTCTTCAGGAAATGAGAACGTAGCTGGGGCAAGTCGGGGAACGGAGTGATGGTTCGAATGATAGTATTAGTTAGTAGTCCTCACTATTCTATGTAATAGCGTGTTAATAAATGTAATGAGGACTCCTTTTGAGTATGAATACTATCTAGAAGATAATATTTGTATTCAAACGCACAGTTTATGTTTTGTCGTATTGTACACGACAGTTGTATTAGTAAGTTGTATTTATATTTTGTACTATATATCTGACGACCCAAGATGGGTGATGTATACCTAATTTTGGGGGCGTCACAGTTGGTATCAGAGCTTAGGGATATGATCCCTGGCTAAGATGTGAGAATAGAACTAGGAGGGGAGAGACGGAGAATTCCTTCGCTAGTATGTCCTACCTAAGTTTATTTGCATGGTATTTAATTGGTCGGTCATAATATAAGGATAATATATGACATATCAATTAACTTTTATTTTGTGGCAGTATCTGAAAATGGCATATGAGAATGTTGAGAATAGCAATGGAGCACAGGCGATTATTGATTCACCACATATCAATAATCAGGATAATGTTCATCAGGAAGGTGACAATCCTTATGCAAACAACAACACTGACCAGATGATGAATAATGGAATGTTCAGAGGTTTTATGCAATTCATGCAACAACAGGTGAAAGCGGCTCCTGTCCACAACGTAGGTGGAAATACTGGAAACTCTTAGGCGGTCACCGCTAAACAGTTTAAGGAGCTGGGACCACCGGAGTTTAAGGGAGAACCCAAACCACTTGTAGCTGAAACATGGATAAAGCAGATCACCAAGATATTTGATGTCTTGGGTTGCTCCGAGGAGCAAAAGGTTCCCTTTGTCGCCTTTATGTTGCGAGGAGAGGCAGATTACTGGTGGGAATCGATAAAACGTACTCAACCTGCCGCACTGAAGGTGTCTTGGGAGAAGTTCCAAGAGCTGTTTAACGACAAATACTTTCCCGAGAGTATTCGTCACATGAAGGAGGTGGAGTTCATCAAATTGGAGCAGAATAATATGACCGTGTCGCAGTACGAGGCAAAATTTACGGAGTTATCCCGGTTTGCGTCCCACCTGGTGGATAATGAAGAAAGAATGACGCAGATGTTTTTAAGAGGTTTGAAGCCGGAGATACGTCAACATCTTGTTTCTCATAAATTGTGTTTGTATTCAGATGTTGTAAATAGGGCTCAGTTGGTGGAGCGCGATAACGAGACAACGCAACCAAAAGATAGCAGCCGGCAAAATGATAATACCAGTGAGAGCAGTCATCGAAGCGGTGACAACAAGCGTGGAGGGAATCAACAGGCCAGAAATGGTAACCACTTCGGTGGTAATCAGGGCCAAAACAATAAGAATGGGTATTTCAAGAAGAGGAGATTCAACAATGATGGAAAGACGTCAGCACCAGCACCTGTCGTTAAGGAAGGAGAACGACCACCTATCATATGTTTCAAATGCGGAGGGGAGGGACACATCAGTCCAAACTGTGCGATGCCATCCAAAGCATGTTATAATTATGGAAGAGAAGGTCATTTAGCCCGATTTTGTCGTTTACCGAAGACAAATTCAGCTAGGATGGAGGCACCAAAGGCCGTCCCAGAAAAGTCAAAATCGGTTGTGCAAGGGAGAGCGTTTGTTGTGAACTCCCAGAGAGCAAGGAACCCGAATGAGGTCATCACGGGTAAGCTTATCATAAACTCTAACGAAGTCTATACTTTATTTGATACCGGTTCTACCCATTCTTTTATTTCTCCTACTTGCGCTCATCGATTAAATTTGATTCCGGAGAAATTAGACTTTGACTTAGCAGTTGAAACTCCATTGGGAGAAACCTTCATTACATCCACGGTTTATAAGTCTTGTTTGGTTCAAGTTGGTACCCACACATTACCTGTCGATCTTATTTCATTAAAAATACTTGCATTTGACGTGATTCTAGGGATTGATTGGTTAACTACTTATCATGCAAAAATTGATTGTTTTCGTAAGGTTGTTAGCTTTCATATTCCTAATCGACCTATTATGCGAATTCAAGCAACCAAACCATTAAAATCAATCGCTGTCATCTCAAGCCATAAAGCTATTCGTTTATTAAAAAATGGATGTCAAGCTTTCTTAGCTCATGTCATAGATCTAAACAAAAATACGTCAGCTTTGAATGATATTTCTGTTGTTAATAAATTTTCTGACGTATTTCCCGAAGAACTTCCTGGCCTACCCCCAGAGCGTGAAATTGAATTTTGTATCGACCTTGAACCCTGTACAAAACCCATTTCCAAAGCCCCATATCGAATGGCTCCTATTGAACTTCAGGAGTTAAAGACCCAACTTCAGGAATTGTTAGACATAGGTTTTATTCGTCCTAGTACTTCTCCTTGGGGTGCTCCTGTTCTGTTCGTGAAGAAGAAAGATGGGAGTATGCGACTTTGTATTGATTATCGGGAGTTGAATCATGTCACCATCAAAAATAGGTACCCATTGCCACGTATTGATGACCTGTTTGACCAGTTGCAAGGAGCACAATTCTTTTCAAAGATCGATCTTCGTTCTGGATATCATCAGCTGAAGGTTAGAACTGAGGATATTCCAAAGACTACCTTCAGAACTCGGTATGGGCATTATGAATTCTTAGTTATGTCTTTTGGATTGACTAATGCTCCTGCTGCCTTCATGGATATGATGAACATGGTATTTAAGGAATATTTGGATCACTTTGTGGTCGTCTTTATCGATGACATCCTTGTTTATTCCAAAAGTCGTGAAGATCATGAGCAACACTTGAGGTTGGTACTCCAAAAGCTTCGTGAATACAAACTTTATGCCAAGTTGAAGAAATGCGAGTTCTGGCTGGAAGAGGTAGCATTCCTTGGGCACGTAGTATCAAGTCGTGGAATATCGGTTGACCCGGCAAAGATTGAAGCTATTCAAAGCTGAGAGCAACCTAAATCAGTGACCGAAGTACGTAGCTTTCTTGGTTTGGCTGGTTATTATCGGAGATTTGTGGAAGGATTTTCTCGAATCGCTACTCCATTAACTCAGCTGACTCGAAAAGATACAAAGTTCGATTGGAGCGAAGAATGTGAGCATAGTTTTCAAGAACTTAAGAGGAGACTCATTTCAGCACCTGTTCTAACAATACCATCTGGCTCGGAGGGATTTGTCATCTACAGTGATGCTTCGAGCAAAGGGTTGGGATGTGTTCTCATGAAACATGGAAAAGTCATAGCCTATGCATCAAGACAACTCAAGGAATATGAGAGGAATTATCCTACTCATGATCTAGAGTTGGCAGCTGTTGTCTTTGCACTTAAAATTTAGAGGCATTACTTGTATGGGGAGAAGGTGGAGATCTTTACGGATCATAAAAGCCTTAAATATTTCTTCACTCAAAAGGAACTCAACATGCGACAACGACGTTGGCTTGAACTGTTGAAAGATTATGATCATACCATTCAATATCATCCTGAAAAAGCGAACGTGGTAGCTGACGCATTGAGTAGAAGATCATATGCGGGTACAAGTGCAATATTAACAACGCAAAGGCCCATTTTGTGTGACTTGCAAAGGATGGAGATAGAGTTAAAGACTCCAGGGACCCATGTGATGATGTCGAATATACGAGTAGAACCAACTTTAATCGATAAGGTTAAAGCTGCTCAAGCTACAGACCTGGAGCTGATGCGTATGAGGAAGAAAGCGCAAGAAGGTGATATGCCGGAAGCAAGAATCGATGAAGAAGGAATACTTCGAGTCAACTCCAGACTTTGTGTTCCTAACAACCCTGATTTAAAGTACGAAATCATGATGGAGGCGCATAACACACCGTTTGCAATCCATCCTGAAAGTACCAAAATGTATCATAATCTTCATCATACATTTTGGTGGAGCAATATGAAGAGAGAGATAGCGTTGTTTATCTCAAGGTGTCTAACTTGTCAACGAGTCAAAGCGGAGCATCAAGTACCAAAAGGTCCATTGCAACCACTTGAAGTTCCAGAATGGAAGTGGGAGCACATTATCATGGATTTCGTTACCGGTCTTCCTAGGGTTTCTCAAGGTATTGATGCGATTTGGGTCATTGTTGATAGATTGACCAAGTCTGCTCCTTTCTTACCGATACGAGAAACTTATACACTTGAACGTCTTGCTCATATGTACATAAACGAGATTGTAAGACTGCATGGTATGCCAGTATCCATAGTTTCTAATCGAGACCCAAGATTCACTTCACGATTTTGGGTTAGTTTACAAAAAGCTATGGGCACGGATTTACGATTTAGTTCGGCATATCATCCTCAGACGGACGGACAATCAGAGAGAACTATTCAAACTCTAGAAGATTTATTAAGACTCTGTGTCTTTGACTTCAAGGGAAGTTGGGACAAGTTCTTACCATTGGTGGAGTTTTCCTATAACAACAGTTATCAAGCAAGTATTGGCATGGCTCCATTCGAAGCATTGTATGGAAGAAAATGTCGTTCTCCAGTATACTGGGATGAGGTGGGTGAAGCAACGTTGTTGGGACCGGAGTTGGTACGTATGACTACAGAAAAGATTCAAACGATCCGACAACGTATAAAATCCTCACAAGATCGACAAAAGAGTTATGCTGATCTTCATCGAAAGGACGTGAAATTTGATGTAGGAGATCATGTGTTCTTACGTGTTGCTCCATGGAAAGGAGTTACGAGATTTGAAAAGAGAGGAAAGCTCAATCCTCGATTCATCGGTCCATTTTTAATCCTCGATCGAGTAGGAACTGTGGCTTATAGACTCGCTTTACCGCCAAGTATGTCTCGTGTTCATAACATTTTTCACATATCCATGTTACGCAAATATGTGGAAGACCCGAACCACATTATTGAGTTAGAACCGGACGAAATAGCGAAGGATTTGACATATGAAGAAGTTCCTGTTCAAATCTTGGATAAGAAGGAACATATTCTACGCTCCAAGGTTATACCTCAAGTCAAAGTTTTGTGGAGAAACCACGATGTTGAGGAAATGACTTGGGAGTTAGAATCTGAAATGAAATCAAGGTATCCTTATCTCTTCGACATATCAGGTACGTACCCTAATTTCGAGGGCGAAATTTCATAAGAAGGGGAGGTTGTAAGACCCCAACTTTTATAAATAAAGATGAATTTTCTATAAATATCATTTTTGAATATTATGGAGTTAATTTGATATAATGTTATAGTTGTGGGCAATATTTATAAATTTTGCAAAGTACGCAAGTTGTTATATAATATTAGATTGGTCGGGGAATATTCGTTTTAACAGAGAATATTCGTACAACGACACAATCATTGGTGGACCCCACAACGGAATTATTGTCGGATTGAGAAAATGACAAAAATATTTTATTAAAAATAACGGCGGAAGTTTTACCATTGTTACTGTTGAACTACTCGGTAGTAAAAGTACAGTAATACGTGTGGTTGCATAGTAGCACACGGTATTGATTATTAATGCTTATGTGAGAAGTCACTCAGTTTGATTCCATTATTGTCAGTTAATAATATGAATTATTTAGCGATAATGACGTTTTGTTTTATTCGTATTATTAACGTAATAAAACAGAAACATCTTTTTATATAAAACAAAATACTTTATTAAAGTTATTCTATAAATAGAATATATTATATTTTATTTAAAAAAAATTTCTTTAAATATGGACCGTCAGATTAAAGTAATCAATCTGGACCGTTCATGGATTAGTTACTCTGTATTCTATTTTTCTATAAATAGCAGCTCATTCCTTCATTATTTCTTACGAATTCACTGAACTCTAGAGAGAGAAACTATAGAGAGAAACTATAGAGAGAGAGAAGAAGAGTATTCTTCTACTTAACTACTTCCTTACTTCAGCTCTTCTTTAAAACGGTAAGGGGTGTTATTCTTTCTTATTCATGAAGAGAACTGTTGTTATTCCATTTCTTATTATTCTGTTGGAATAACCTGTATACGCGGTCTACCCTATACTTGGTGACATTCTTCTATTATTCTGTTGGAACATCCTGTCTGTGTGTTTTACACCGGACCTGGTTCCGTTTTTGTTATTATTCTGTTGGAACATCCTGTCTGTGTGTTTTACACCGGACCTGGTTCCGTTTTTATTATTATTCTGTTGGAACATCATGTCTGTGTGTTTTACACCGGACCTGGTTCCGTCTTGTTATTATTCTGTCGGAATATCCTGTCTGTGCGTTTACGCCGGACCTGGTTCCATTATTTATTATTCTGTCGGAATATCCTGTCTGTGCGTTTACGCCGGACCTGGTTCCATTATTTATTATTCTGTCGGAATATCCTGTCTGTGCGTTTACGCCGGACATGGTTCCATTATTTATTATTCTGTTGGAATAACCTGTCTGTGCGGTCTATCGCATGCATGGTGATTTCTTTTGTTATTCCATTCTTTATTATACTCAGTTGGTTAAGTTTTGACTTCTATACTCCATAAAATTTGTGGAATATCCTTGACATTTGCGCTTCATCTATATTCTCCTGATCATTCTTGAATTTTACTCCACAAAGCAGTATCATGTTGACAATTTGGACGTTATTAATTCCTGGATAAATTAATTCTTGAACTTGTTTTATTGAATTCTTATATCATTGTCATCATCCTCATGTTTATAAAATGTTGAAAGTCATCTGTGGCCAGTAGTGCATAGATGGACTTGGTATGATTATGACCAGGGATTATTCGGTATAATCATGACCGTAATGTTACAAATGATGTGGTAAAAGTCCTCATTGGCCGTAGTGCATTGATGGACAGTTGTTGGCATGATCATGACCATTAATGAATATACGAATATCCTTGGCCGTAGTGCAGGGGTGATTCGATGATGTGGATTATTTTATTAAGCTGAGTCTCAGCGATCACAGTGTTGAAAAACTTTTTAAATCATAAAAGATAGTAGAGTTTATTTTCTACTTGACTCTTTTAATGGATTACTTTTTCCGCTGCAGTTAAACTTGATGTCTATTATATTTTATCAGTTTAACATTGTTGAAGGCTAATGATAATTTATTCTGCATTATCTTAGTCATAATATTTCTTACTGGGCTAGTTGAGCTCACCCTTTCTTTCACTGTTCTCTTCAGGAAATGAGAACGTAGCTGGGGCAAGTCGGGGAATGGAGCGATGGTTCGAATGATAGTATTAGTTAGTAGTCCTCACTATTCTATGTAATAACGTGTTAATAAATGTAATGAGGACTCCTTTTGAGTATGAATACTCTCTAGAAGATAATATTTGTATTCAAACTCACAGTTTATGTTTTGTCGTATTATACACGACAGTTGTATTAGTAAGTTGTATTTGTATTTTGTACTATATATCTGACGACCCAAGATGGGTGATGTATACCTAATTTTGGGGGCGTCACATATTTGTTGTTGTACTTTAGATGGCATTGTAATAATTTGAATGAATATTGTCGTATTATATACATTACAATATTTGTATGGCAAAAAGTACTTTTTGGCCACTGTGGTTATAGTGATTTAACGAATTAGCCACTGTGTTTTTAAAATATTCAATTAGCCCACTGAACTTTTTAAAAATGTTCAATAAGCCAATTCCGTCCAATTTCTTGGACGGACGTTAACAAATTGCACACGTGGCATTGAAAAAAAAACAAATTTTTTTTTTCTGATGTGGCAGCATACAAAAATAAAATAAAATAACATCATTGATTATGTGGCATGTATAATACATGTTGACTTTATATTTAACTGTATAAGACCAAATTTTTTTTTAAATTTTAGACAAAAAAGAAATAATGCAAATTATAAATATAAATAAATTAATATTTATAAACATAAAGAAATAATGAAATTTTCTTTCTTTTTCTTTACCTAAATATTTATAATATGTATAATATTAATAAAAATTAATAATATATATATATATATATATATATATATATATATATATATATATATAATATGTATGTCTTATTTTAAAAATAAAAATAAAAATACTTTTATGTTTTAAAATACTTATAAAATAAAAATATTTCTATATTTTATTTTCTTTCTTTTTCTTTACCTAAATATTTATAATATGTATAATATTAATAATTTAATATATATAATATGTATGTCTTATTTTAAAAATAAAAATAAAAATACTTTTATATTTTAAAATACTTATAAAATTTTTAAATATGTATAATATTAATAAAAATTAATATTATAATATTTATAATATGTATGTTTTATTTTAAATAACCTTTTTAATATTTCAAAAATTAACTATTACAAAATCTTTTCTCCCTCTTCCTCCCCCAACCTTCTGGATCTCCTGGATCTCGATGCCTCCTCGTCGGTGCTAATGGATCTAGTACTATTCTCCCTCTATATCTTTCTCTGTATGTATATGTATGGATCTTGGGCGTTATAGGGAATGAGTTTGCAGTCGGAGGATTCTTGATCTGCCGCCGGATATCTTGGCGAACATAGTAAAACCGTGAAACTTGCCGGACTTCTCCACCGCATCATCGATTTCTGGCGGGATTCTATGGCTTTGGGCAGGCAACTGAGGCAGTGATTGAGGTAAAGAAGATTGCGGGTGAATCAAATGGGGGTGAGTTTTGTTCGGCTGTCGGTTCTGTTGCACTGAATATTTTCCGGCAAAGCCTCTTTGTTCGCCATTGAAACAGAGGACTGGGGGAATTAGGGTTTATGTAAATTAAAATTAATGATTGTATAATTAATTTTAATTTTAATTTTTATGTCATTTGTTTAACTAATTTTTGCTAATTGTATCAAATTTTCTATTTTATGTTAATTATGAACTTACTTTTTTATATCATTAAAATATATATTAGTATTACTTTTTAAAATAAAAATAATTATTAAAAGAAAGAAAAAGAGATAAGAAAAAGAATACAAATAAAGAAAATGAATTAAACTATTTATTTTAATGTTATTATTATTTTAATTATTTTTTGTCACGTAATTAATGATTTTTAATTTTTAATTTTTGTAAAAAATTAATATAATGTTGTACTAGATCTCATTGATACAAATTTTTTGATAAAAAGGGTTAAATGAGATGAATAAAATTAATTTTATTATTATTTTAATAAATATTATAAATATTTAGGTAAAGAAAAAGAAAGAAAAATTCATTATTTCTTTATGTTTATAAATATTAATTTATTTATATTTTTAATTTGCATTATTTCTTTTTTGTCTAAAAAATTCAAAAAAAAAATTGGTCTTATACAATTAAATATAAAGTCAACATGTATTGTACATGCCACATAATCAACGGTGTTATTTTATTTTATTTTTTTATGCTGCCACATCAGAAAATAAAAAAATTTTATTTTTTTTTCAATGCCACGTGTGCAATTTGTTAACGTTCTTGGACGGAATGGGCTTATTGAACATTTTTAAAAAGTTCAGTGGGCTAATTGAATATTTTAAAAACACAGTGGCTAATTCGTTAAATCACTATAACCACAGTGGCCAAAAAGTGCTTTTCGCCATATTTGTATTGAAACTCACAGTATATGTGTCGTCGTATTTTGCACGACAGTTGTATAAATGGAGTTGTCAGTAGTGTATTTTCTGGCGATCCAAGATGGGTGATGTATACCTATTTTTGGAGTGTCACAATATGTATTCTAATGCTTAGATAAAATAATATTGTTAGAACTTGAAATTTTTGTATAATATATTTTCTGAATATTGTTATCTTAAGCAGTGGATTATTATTTATAATATATGCACTAATAATCTTAAATCATGCAAAACATCATGCTAAACGCGGAGCACCACAATATACTTTTCTACATAAAAATAATACATAAAGTTAGGTGAAGTAGGAACCACACTGTATTTGTGTAACTATTACCAATTTATGCATATTTTTCTGAAACTGGCACACATAGTCACTGTGGTGTGATTGGATTTTTTGTATGATGTTCTGCAATATGTAGGATGTATGAAGAATTTATCTAATAACATGTCACATTATTCATGTCTCATTTTGTTTAGACTTGTAAACTACTAAAGGAAATACTAAGATAGATGTATATATATAACATAGTAATTACAAATGGGAGATTCTCAACAAGGAAATAACAAAGGAAAGGGAAAAATGTTGGAACTTATAACCCGTGGACATTAGAAGAGAGCAATGAGTTGCTACAACTCATGGTTGATGCTGCAGTTCGTGGATGGTGTGATAGTAATGGAATGCTAAGTAAGCAAACAGTTGAGAAAAAGATAATTCCTGCTCTTAATAAAAAACTTGGCTGCCAAAGAACATACTCACAGTACCTAAGTCGACTGAAATGGTTCAAGAATCGTTATGGCAATTTTGTGGAGCTTTTTTGTAATAACTCTGGGTTTGGGTGGGATTCATTCAATAAAAAGCTCACTGCTAGGGATGAAGTGTGGGAAGATTACTTCACGGTAAGCTTCTAGTATTTTTTAAAATAATTATCATTGACAACTCTATTTTATAGGGCAAAGGGTCAAAAATGCCCTTGACTTTTATCCCGATGTCCCACTTGCACCCTAAACTAATTTTTTTTCCAAAAGTATTCTTAACGTTACATTTTTTGGGTCGTCCGTGCCTCTGCCGTTAACAGAAGACAAACGGGGTTAAAATGTGATGACGTGACATGCTTAAATATAAAACATATTCTAAATAAAACAATATATATCATTTAATCAAAATAAAAAATACTAAAATTCAAAATAAAAAAAGCATAACATATTTACATCATTTAATCAAAATACTAAAATTTAAATTATTTTGTTAACTAATCAAAACAAATAATTAAATAAAATAAGTTGTATAACATATTTACATCATTTAATCAAAATACTAAAATTTAAAACATAACTTATTTACATCAAATACTAATTAAAAAAAATACTAAAATACTAATTAAAAAAAATCAAATTAAAAAAATACTAAAATACTAAAAAAATCAAATTAAAAAAATACTAAAATTCAAATTATTTTGTTAATTAATCAAAACAACAATTGATACTAATTAGTATTTTAAAATACTAATTGATATAAAATACTAAAAGATATAAAAATATTAACGTTATTTAATACTAATTAGTATTTTATATCAATTAGTATTTTAACGTTATTTTATATCAATTAGTATTTTATATCAATTAGTATTTTAACGTTATTTTATATCAATTAGTATTTTTAAAACTGGAGTATTATGATTATTTTAAAATTCAAAACCAAATAATATTTTTAAAATTCAAAACTGGAGTATTATGATTATTTTAGTAATTTTTAATATTAATTTTTAAAATCATATCAATTTAAAAATATTTTAGTATTATCAAATTTTAAACTGGAGTATTATCAATTTTTAAAATCATATCAATTTTTAATATTTAGTAATTTAAAAATATTATTTAGTATTATGATTTTAGTAATTTAATTTTTTTATATCAATTAGTATTTAGTATTATGATTTTAGTATTTTAATGATGTAATTTGAATTTTTGTTGTTTTGATTAATTAACAAAATAATTTGAATTTTAGTATTTTTTAATTTGATTTTTTTAGTATTTTAGTATTTTTTTAATTAGTATTTGATGTAAATATATTATATTTTGAATTTTAGTATTTTAATTAAATGATATAAATATATTATACAACTTATTTTATTTAATTAGTTGTTTTTATTAGTTAACAAAATATTTGAATTTTAGTATTTTGATTAAAAGATGTAAATATGTTATGCTTTTTTTATTTTGAATTTTAGTATTTTTTGTTTTGATTAAATAATATATATTATTTTATTTAGAATATGTTTTATATTTAAGTCTGTCACGTCATCACATTTTAACCCCGTTTGTCTTCTGTTAACGGCAGGGGCACGGGCGACCTAAAAAATGTAATGTTAAAGGTACTTTTGAAAAAATAATTAGTTTAGGGTGCAAGTGGGACATCGGGGTAAAAGTCAGGGGCATTTTTGACCATTTGCCCCTATTTTATATGTTTATATTATTGACACTGTGATTAATGGAATTCTTTTTTTGTTGGTAGTCCCACCCGAATCATAGATACTTAAAGAATGATGTACTTTTGCTGACTATGAAGATTTGAAAATTGCAATTGAAAATGGAATTGCTATTGGAAAAAACTCAATTGCACTTGGTGATGAAACTGATGCGAGAACATTTGAAGCGGAAGAAAATAGAAATTTCGAGATAGAAGTTTTGAATTATGATTACAGTAATGATGTGTTTGTACCGAATGAGGTTGGAGCAACATTTCAAGAACCATCACCCAGGCAACCTACTCCACCCTTACCATTTCAAGGAACAAATACGGAGGCTTCCTTGTCCACCAATGCTCAGAAAAAACGAAACATAATTGATTTTGAAGGGAATAATAGCTCCATTGAGACCACTACTCGAGTTAATGTTTTAGAAAAACTTTCTACTAGCATTGACTCAATTGCTACTGATTTTCGGGGAATCCATAACCTATTAAAGAAAAAGGAAAGAGATAGTAGTTGTTGGGATGCTATCAAGGAGATACCAAATTTGGACAACAAAACTCGATACGAGGCAGTTGAATTGCTTAATACTAAATCAAAGAAAGATATGTTCGTGAAAATGTCACCAGAAGAGCGCTCAGATTGGATAACATACAAATTGTTAGAATGATTGCAATTATTGAGATGATGGCCCGGGTTGAGAAATATGCTCTAGTTGGTTTTTGCATTCAGTGTAGGCTTGTTAACATTCTGAACTTTGATTTTGATGCATGTTCTAGTTGGCTTCTTTAATTGGTGTTGGCATGCCTAACATTTTGGAATGTGGTTTGGATATGTGATGTTTGGTTTTTGTAATGGGTGTAAGCATGTTTAACATTATGGGATTTGGTTGAAATATATGTGGTTGGTTTTTATTAATTGGTGTTACAATTTCATGGCTCCTACCAATTTTTATGTAGCTATTACATGATGCCTTCTACAGCTAAATTCATGTTATAGCAGTTAGGATATTATATTAATTTTGTATCGAATGAATGATATATTAGACAATGTAATTTACTTTTAATTTTTTGCAAGATCAAATATAATGTCTCACTCAAATATGCAAGGAGATAATGGAGTACATGGAAATGATGTACTAAAAAAAGAAGAAATAGAAAATGCTATGGAAGAAGATATGGAAGAAGCAATGGAAGAAAAAATGGAAGAAGAACTTTATGAAGCGATCAGGTACTTATTGATGGCAATTGAAACTGTGATGCATGTCTTAAACGAGCTAATGATTATACTACATGATGAACATATTGGACGTCCATTAACGCGACGACCAATTACATCGAATGGGTATAATAACATACATATTGTATTGGATGAGGAACCTTAAAACTTTCGACAAGTCTATAGAAATAATCCAGATGTGTTTCACAAATTATGCAATATTATTAGGGAGAAAACACTTTTATAGGATACAAGATTTATTTGTATTTAAGAAATGGTTGCAACTTTTCTACTCACTGTCGGTCGAAATTCTCGTTATTGTTTAACTCGTGAGACTTTTGGTCGATTCCATTTTGCTACTAGTAGAAATTTTAACAAAGTCTTGAAGGCTTTGAACACACTAGCACCTCAAATGATGGCTAAACGCAAATCCACAATACCTTCAAAAATAAGAGAAAGCACAAGATTTTTTCCTTACTTTAAGGTAAGTAATAAAATTTTTATTATTATCAATGTTTTTGTTGTTGTTATTTATTACCATTATATTGAATAAAAATGTGTATTAATTCATTTAAGGATTGCATTGGAGCTATTGATGGTACGCACATTCCAGCAATGGTAAAAGGACGTGATGTAAGCAGTTATCGTAATCGTCATGGAAAAATATCGCAGAATGTATTAGCAGTTTGTAATTTTGATTTGGAATTCATATATGTGCTTGGTGGGTGGGAGGGTTCAGCTCATGATTCAAAAGTGTTAAGCGACGCTTTAACAAGAAGGAATAGACTTAAAGTGCCACAAGGTATGTACTTATCTTGTTTTTCATTTTATTTATTTGATATTAGATCCTACATTCCATAGTAATTTTTTAAATGGCATATAATTAGGAAAATTTTTCTTGGTGGATTGTGGATTTCCAAATCGGCGCCAATTTTTAGCTCCTTTTTGAGGTATTCGATATCATTTTCAAGATTTTGTTGGCCAGGGTCGTGGCCACGAAAAATGCAATCGAGTTGTTCAATATTCGTCAGGCTTCCTTAAGGAATGTAATTGAGAGAATATTTGGTATATTTAAATCGAGATTCACAATTTTCAAGTCTGCACATCCATTTCCTTATAAAACTCAAGCAGAGCTTGTATTTAGCTTGTACGTAAGACTCCACAATTTTCTTCGTAAAGAGTGTCATTCAGATGAATTTCCAATTGAACTAGATAACGAGTCTTCACTATCTTCATCGTTACCACTCAATCAAGGAGATAATTTGGAACAAGTTTTTGAAACTCAAGAGCAACAACGAGAGAATGCTAATAAATGGAGGACTAATTTAGCTTCTGACATGTGGAGAGACGTCGATCATAATAATAACAATGGCCGGTAACAAGAGTAATAGCTTTGAAATTCTTAAAAATTTTGAATTATTTTGAGTTTATTTTGGTGATTACAAAGATGGGTGATTTTTGGTACCCAATTGTGGTAAATTTTCTATAACTTGGTGGCAATTTACTCACATGTATGATGTTTTGCAACTTTTGATCAAATAGATTTTTTATTATCATATTATTTTGTGAAAAACAGAGTTTGGTATTCCTACTAAAAAAATATACGCATATGTATAAAGTATATATAGCTCAATGAAAAGTGAGCTTAATTTTTGTGTTGCGTCTGTAGTTTCTAAAGTTTTATTGGTATCCAAGTATCCAAATGTATCATGAAATGAGTAGAATAATATGAAGGCTTTCAACATACATAAAATCTCATACCACAATAATTTAATGAAATAATGAGATTTACTCTAGTTCATGAAAAAGAGGGAGAAGTTATATACATGGGCTAATTAACAAATATAAGTTGCAAGATATATTAGAAGTATACAAAATTCTATCACAGTCTTGATAAAAAGTTTAAAAAAGTCTGAACTTATTTCATGGAGTCTATAAAAGTCATTTTTAAAAAGTCTTTAAAGTCTTTAAAAGTCGTTAAAATCCACAAATTTTACAAAAGTCTGTCACTTAAAAAAAGTTTTTAAAAATCTTAATTGAATACACCCCCTAAGAAAATGAAGATACATAAAAAACTTTGATTAGCTTACTAAACAGTAATAATTAGCCACGAAAGAGTACTAATTTTCATATAAATTCTTTCTTTATTAGGTGGTCTGCAATTGCGACACACCTCCCTGGACGAACGGACAATGAGATTAAGAATTTTTGGAACACTCATCTTAAGAAGAAGCTAATTCAAAAAATATATATTAATGAAGAGCATCTTTTACAACTAAGAGAAGAATACTCGAATATTTAAGCTAAAGCAGCTAGGGGTGTAAGCCTACCCAAGTTGTTCAACTCGAGATTGGCTCGAAAGTATGATCCAAAATTCGAATTCGAAATTGATCTGAATCGAATCCAATCCATACTCGTTTTTCATTTAATAATACACTAGTCGAATTTGAGCATACCAGTATTCACTCAAATTAGGTTTCGAGCACTGCACTTTTTCATGAACCATACTCGATACTTGCTTGATAAATCATACTAGAATATATACTGGTTTGATCCATACTCGAAGTTAAATATGTGATATTTGTACCAACCTTTATAATTTATAAAGTGTAGTATGTTTTGTGTAAGCTTGTACTTAAATAAATCAATGAGTTGTGATTGTTAATTTGTATTACATTCTTTGTAATTTCTTTACATAAATAAAAGTGAAAGTTTTTCATTTATAAATATTAGTTTAGTAATCAATTTAGTATGTAGTGGTTCAGTTTTAAATGAAATAGTTCATATTCGAAACTCGTTCTAAAGGCTTATGAGTAACTCGTTTTGTAAACGAGTCGAGTACTTATGAGCCGAGTTGATCCGAGTAATGATTCGAGTCGAATCAGACGCAAAGTTAAAAATCTCTTATCGTCCGAGTTTAATTCGAGCTTAATTTTTTTGATTCTAGTCGATTCGAATCGAGTTGAATTTGAGTATGAGAATATTCGCTGAAATTCGACTTATTTACATCCTTAAAAGCAGCCAAACCATGAGCAACTGGGTTACCGATTTGTCGAATATGGGAAAAACTACATTTTGTAATGATCGAAGTAATTTAATTAATGTTTAATTACTAAAATTGATGTAAAAGGTTGTGCTTGAGTGGAACATTTGCACAAACTTTTGATCATATTACTCTTTTTCTCTTGAATAGCTTATAAGATTGAAAGTTAATTAGTACCCTAATCATTTACTACAACATTATATTTTAAACCTTGTCGATGAGGTCTTAGTTTAGTGGTTAAAATTGAGGTATTGTGGCCTTTAGGTCTCAGGTTCGATTCTCCTTTCCAGTGGCGGAACAAGAACATTTTTAGGGGGGGGTCAAAAAACATCAGTAAAAAAACTTATTTATTGACGCTTGGAGTGCTTCTTTCAAATTCATTTTGCCCAATTATATTATTTCACAACATCCTATTCCAACCCTTGTCAACCTTTGAGTGGTGAGTCTAATGGCTTTAAATAGACACACACACACACACACATATATGTTAGGAATACGCATGTGAATTATATTCCTATTTATATAAGATTTGATTATTATCTTAATGAATGAATATGCAAATATGTCTGCATCGAAATAAGCTATAAAGTCCTTGAATAGATAATAGGAATATATGTACAAGGACTTAGACTGAAATGATCAAATATGTTAGGTTGATTCTACATGAACAAAACAGCTTTGTAAAGTCCTTAAAAAGAATATGGTGTACAATGACTAAAGATAGAAAGATCAAACTTGTTAGGTTGATCTTATATGATGTAATAGATAGGCCTGCTTAATCGTCGAATACTGCACAAGCCTTAGAAGTCTGCCAGGAGAAACAAAGTATTCAGTGACTATCAAGGCAGAATCGTAGACCGTCGAGCCAGCCGAGGGATTGAAGAAGCCAAGGCAGAATCGTAGAGTATCAAGAAAGTGGATATAGATCGTAGTCTACCTTGGAGGGTCTCACTTAGAATCGTAGAATTGATTCAAGCACCTGCCAAGCTAAGTCAAGAATCGTAGACCACACTTGAAGTCGTAGAGTCTACTGATCATACCAGAGGCAAAAATCGTAGTCGAGTTAGGTCAGACAAAAACAACAAGTGTTAAGGCAGAAATCGTAGTCTGATATATAATCTACACTCAGAATCATAGTGTCTACAGAACCAAAGCTAGATTGTAGTCTATAGAACAAAGTCTTCGACAACCTATCAGTGCTCACAACGTCAAGGAAGAATCGTAGTGTTAACACGATTCTCAATATATGAGCACTCCCAAAGCATCCAAAGAATGAAGCCTCTGATCAGAACTGTAAAAGATGCAATCTACCTGAAGGAAGCCAGAGAGCATTCACCTAATGGCTTACAAACAAACAGAAGATCAAAGAATCAATTTAGTCAGCATCCTGATTGAATTGGTAAGCCAGTTGAGGGAAGTCTTCCCACAAGCAACAGTGAGAAGACTTCAGATAATGTGACTGATAAAAGAAAATTAGCAATGCAGTAGCTGTCAAGATAAACAAAGGATAACAATCCTGGGTATAACCATGATCGTAGTGCTAGCCAGATTAGAAGCAGGAACTGATGAGGTCTATAACAAGAATACTGGCTAACCTATACAGAATAGACAAAGAAGACTAAGCATGGGTCAGACCATTGATGATATATGAACGGAAGATCACAAGGAGAAAGAGAGCTGAGTATGACCAATCTGATGAGTCTTGAAGTTAAGGAGGGCCAGAACATTCAATCAAGTTATCAGTTTCTAATGCAAATCAAAGCAAACAGAAGTATTGAAGCACTGCAAAAATAAAGGAAGAAATGTTCTGCATTGAAGATCCAGAGAACACTCTCAGAATCTTAGAGTTCAGTCATCTGAGTATTGAAGCCTTGGCAACGTCTCAGTGCAAAGACTGACATTCGAACGTTGGGTATTGAAAGCATCGATGCAGAAGGACAACTCAAGATGTTCTGATCAAGGAATCAGAAAGAAGAAATAAAGGTGACTACCTGTCTGACACATTAAAGTAATATTTATGATGGGGTAGGTGAAATAGTAGACTGCAGTGTCAAAAAAGTGATAAAGGGGTTGTCATGTCATATCTGCAGTCTGCACCAAATAACTCGAGATCTGCGAATCAATTCAAATAACTCCCAACGACTATAATCCAACGGGAAGCTCATGAACGGTTATTTAACACTAAAAGTTCAAAAGAAGAAGGGGTTGGTTGAAGTAAGGTTGTTGACTTTACAAATTCTACATAGCAAAAACATAATATGTCTCTGTGGCAGTGAGACTACGAAAGTAGAAGTGAAGCAAGTCAAGAGAAGAGCTTTAATAGAAAAAGGCTTCACTCAACAACAATGAGAATGCCATTAAGAATGTCAGCCAAGCTGAGAGCTGAGAAGGCCAAGATAATAGCATTCAAGAGATTGGCAGATCAGAAAGAAGATTCAAACAGCCAGTCTACGAATCACCACGAACCACCAAGAGCTAAAGAAGAACAGATACAGAACCAAATCTGTACACAAAGGAACCAAGGTTCAGAGGATGCTAAGTGCCAGACAAAGCCTACCAAAGATGCAGAGACTTAGCAAACCTCATGCGGTGAAGAAGTGCAAGCTGAGATTAGAAAAGGACCAACCACAAGATCAGTTGCATTGAGGAAGAAGTGGCAAACTGCTAAGTACTCAAAGAAATTGAGCCTCATGAACAACTTAGCAGTATGTCCAATGGTGATCCAGTCTCGATGCAGAATCCAAAGAGGATCACAACAAGCTGTCAAGAATTAAGGATGAACAAGCTTAAAGTCATCTTGGCAGCTCAGCACCAACAACAACAACAAACAAGAAACCAAGGCCAGAAGGGTCCTTGTCCAAAGGGACTAAACTGAGTTCCAAGGTTGCAGGCCTTGAAGAGTTCTTAGTGAACTGAAGTTCCAAGTCTGTTGGACTTGAAGAGTTCTAAGTGAACTAAAGTACCGAGGCTGCTGGCCTTGAAGGAATCTTAGTGATTCAGTGATGTAAAAACTTTCTTAGTGGAATCCCTGCTTGTTGAGACAGAAGAGTGGATTAGGAGCTTGAGTCTCTGAACCACTTAAAATTTCTTGTGTCTTTTACATTCTGTCATCTACATTATAACTGCTATAACTGCTATGAACATGATAACTACTTACAACTAAACTAACTCAAGATAAATGGTCAACATAACATCTATGAAGAGGAACCTTAACTTTTTCCGCTGTGCTTAAAATAATTCTTAAGTTTGTTATCTGTTATTTACTCAGCAATGTAAACTAAAATGGAAAAGATTTTTGAAATCCAAAATGGATCTATTCAACCCCCTTTCTAGATCTATTATATGCCTTCTGGGAACTAACAATATATATATATATATATATATATATATATATATATATATATATATATATATATATATAGGGTTTTAATCCGTGGCAAACGTTTGCTATGGGCACTGTTCAACAACCAAGTTGATTATCGTTGATCTGGACAATGAAAGGCTGGGATTGGTCAATTATTCCCCCAACCACTACAGCTTGTAGCGGCAATCCCTTACCCTTTTTGTCCGTTAGCTTATTACATTATTGCCCCTAACAATTTAAACTTTCCTGCCGCTACAAGCTGTGGCGGCAGTGTGGGTCTCACCCATATGGCTATGGTTCATTTGGTAAAGTATACATGATGTAAAAATAAAAGATAATATAAAGATGAGTTTATTTTTATGTATACATAATGTAAAAATAAAAGATAATACATGATGTAAATTTTATTACTTTAAGGTAAGTAATAAAATTTTTATTATTATCACTGTTTTTGTTGTTGTTATTTATTACCATTATATTGAATAAAAATGTGTATTAATTCATTTAAGGATTGGATTGGAGCTATTGATGGTACGCACATTCCAGCAATGGTAAAAGGACGTGATGTAAGCAGTTATCGTAATCGTCATGGAAAAATATCGCAGAATGTATTAGGAGTTTGTAATTTTAATTTGGAATTCATATATGTGCTTGGTGGGTGGGAGGGTTCAGCTCATGATTCAAAAGTGTTAAGCGACGCTTTAACAAGAAGGAATAGACTTAAAGTGCCACAAGGTATGTACTTATCTTGTTTTTCATTTTATTTATTTGATATTAGATCCTACATTCCATAGTAATTTTTTAAATGGCATATAATTAGGCAAATTTTTCTTGGTGGATTGTGGATTTCCAAATCGGCGTCAATTTTTAGCTCCTTTTTGAGGTATTCAATATCATTTTCAAGATTTTGTTGGCCAGGGTCGTGGCCGCGAAAAATGCAATCGAGTTGTTCAATATTCGTCAGGCTTCCTTATGGAATGTAATTGAGAGAATATTTAGTATATTTAAATCGAGATTCACAATTTTCAAGTCTGCACATCCATTTCCTTATAAAACTCAAGCAGAGCTTGTATTTAGCTTGTACGTAAGACTCCACAATTTTCTTCGTAAGGAGTGTCATTCAGATGAATTTCCAATTGAACTAGATAACGAGTCTTCACTATCTTCATCGTTACCACTCAATCAAGGAGATAATTTGGAACAAGTTTTTGAAACTCAAGAGCAACAACGAGAGAATGCTAATAAATGGAGGACTAATTTAGCTTCTGACATGTGGAGAGACGTCGATCATAATAATAACAATGGCCGGTAACAAGAGTAATAGCTTTGAAATTCTTAAAAATTTTGAATTAGTTTGAGTTTATTTTGGTGATTACAAAGATGGGTGATTTTTGGTACCCAATTGTGGTAAATTTTCTATAACTTGGTGGCAATTTACTCACATGTATGATGTTTTGCAACTTTTGATCAAATAGATTTTTCATTATCATATTATTTTGTGAAAAACAGAGTTTGGTATTCCTACTAAAAAAATATACGCATATGTATAAAGTATATATAGCTCAATGAAAAGTGAGCTTAATTTTTGTGTTGCGTCTGTAGTTTCTAAAGTTTTATTGGTATCCAAGTATCCAAATGTATCATGAAATGAGTAGAATAATATAAAGGCTTTCAACATACATAAAATCTCATACCACAATAATTTAATGAAATAATGAGATTTACTCTAGTTCATGAAAAAGAGGGAGAAGTTATATACATGGGCTAATTAACAAATATAAGTTGCAAGATATATTAGAAGTATACAAAATTCTATCACAGTCTTGATAAAAAGTTTAAAAAAGTCTGAACTTATTTCATGGAGTCTATAAAAGTCATTTTTAAAAAGTCTTTAAAGTCTTTAAAAGTCGTTAAAATCCACAAATTTTACAAAAGTCTGTCACTTAAAAAAAGTCTTTAAAAATCTTAATTGAATACACCCCCTAAGAAAATGAAGATACATAAAAAACTTTGATTAGCTTACTAAACAGCAATAATTAGCCACGAAAGAGTACTAATTTTCATATAAATTCTTTCTTTATTAGGTGGTCTGCAATTGCGACACACCTCCCTGGACGAACGGACAATGAGATTAAGAATTTTTGGAACACTCATCTTAAGAAGAAGCTAATTCAAAAAATATATATTAATGAAGAACATCTTTTACAACTAAGAGAAGAATACTCTAATATTTAAGCTAAAGCAGCTAGGGGTGTAAGCCTACCCAAGTTGTTCGACTCGAGATTGGCTCGAAAGTATGATCCAAAATTCGAATTCGAAATTGATCTGAATCGAATCCAATCCATACTCGTTTTTCATTTAATAATACACTAGTCGAATTTGAGCATACTAGTATTCACTCAAATTAGGGTTCGAGCACTACACTTTTTCATGAACCATACTCGATACTTGCTTGATAAATCATACTAGAATATATACTGGTTTGATCCATACTCGAAGTTAAATATGTGATATTTGTACCAACCTTTATAATTTATAAAGTGTAGTATGTTTTGTGTAAGCTTGTACTTAAATAAATCAATGAATTGTGATTGTTAATTTGTATTACATTCTTTGTAATTTCTTTACATAAATAAAAGTGGAAGTTTTTCATTTATAAATATTAGTTTAGTAATCAATTTAGTATGTAGTGATTCAGTTTTAAGTGAAATAGTTCATATTCGAAACTCGTTCTAAAGGCTTATGAGTAACTCATTTTGTAAACTAGTCGAGTACTTATGAGCCGAGTTGATCCGAGTAATAATTCGAGTCGAATCAGACACAAAGTTAAAAATCTCTTATCGTCCGAGTTGAATTCGAGCTTAATTTTTTTGATTCGAGTCGATTCGAATCGAGTTGAATTTGAGTATGAGAATATTCGCTGAAATTCGACTTATTTACATCCTTAAAAGCAGCCAAACCATGAGCAACTGGGTTACCGATTTGTCGAATATGGGAAAAACTACATTCTGTAATGATCGAAGTAATTTAATTAATGTTTAATTACTAAAATTGATGTAAAAGGTTGTGCTTGAGTGGAACATTTGCACAAACTTTTGATCATATTACTCTTTTTCTCTTGAATAGCTTATAAGATTGCAAGTTAATTAGTACCCTAATTATTTACTACAACATTATATTTTAAACCTTGTCGATGAGGTAAGGTTTAGTGGTTAAAATTGAGGTATTGTGGCCTTTAGGTCTCAGGTTCGATTCTCATTTCCAGAGGCGGAACAAGAACATTTTTAGGGGGGAGGTCAAAAAATATCAGTAAAAAAATTTATTTATTGACGCTTGGAGTGCTTCTTTCAAATTCATTTTGCCCAATTATATTATTTCACAACATCCTATTCCAACCCCTGTCAACCTTTGAGTGGTGAGTCTAATGGCTTTAAATAGACACACACACACACACACACATATATATGTTAGGAATACGCATGTGAATTATATTCCTATTTATATAAGATTTGATTATTATCTTAATGAATGAATATGCAAATATGTCTGCATCGAAATAAGCTGTAAAGTCCTTGAATAGATAATAGGAATATATGTACAAGGACTTAGACTGAAATGATCAAATATGTTAAGTTGATTCTACATGAACAAAACAGCTTTGTAAAGTCCTTAAAAAGAATATGGTGTACAATGACTAAAGATAGAAAGATCAAACTTGTTAGGTTGATCTTATATGATGTAATAGATAGGCATGCTTGATCGTCGAATACTGCACAAGCCTTAGAAGTCTGCCAGGAGAAACAAAGTATTCAGTAACTATCAAGACAGAATCGTAGACCGTCGAGCCAGCCGAGGGATTGAAGAAGCCAAGGCAGAATCGTAGAGTATCAAGAAAGTGGATATAGATCGTAGTCTACCTTGGAGGGTCTCACTTTGAATCGTAGAATTGATTCAAGCACCTGCCAAGCCAAGTCAAGAATCGTAGACCACACTTGAAGTCGTAGAGTCTACTGATCATACCAGAGGCAAAAATCGTAGTCGAGTTAGGTCAGACAAAAACAACAAGTGTTAAGGCAGAAATCGTAGTCTGATATATAATCTACACTCAGAATCATAGTGTCTACAGAACCAAAGCTAGATTGTAGTCTGTAGAACAAAGTCTTCGACAACCTATCAGTGCTCACAATGCCAAGGAAGAATCGTAGTGTTAACACGATTCTCAATATATGAGCACTCCCAAAGCATCCAAAGAATGAAGCCTCTGATCAGAACTGTAAAAGATGCAATCTACCTGAAGGAAGCCAGAGAGCATTCACCTAATGGCTTACAAACAAACAGAAGATCAAAGCATCAATTCAGTCAGCATCCTGATTGAATTGGTAAGCCAGTTGAGGGAAGTCTTCCCATAAGCAACAGTGAGAAGACTTCAGATAATGTGACTGATAAAAGAAAATTAGCAATGCAGTAGCTGTCAAGATAAACAAAGGATAACAATCTTGGGTATAACCATGATCGTAGTGCTAGCCAGATTAGAAGCAGGAACTGATGAGGTCTATAACAAGAATACTGGCTAACCTATACAGAATAGACAAAGAAGACTAAGCATGGGTTAGACCATTGATGATATGTAAACGGAAGATCACAAAGAGAAAGAGAGCTGAGTATGACCAATCTGATGAGTCTTGAAGTTAAGGAGGGCCAGAACATTCAATCAAGTTATCAGTTTCTAATGCAAATCAAAGCAAATAGAAGTATTGAAGCACTGCAAAAATAAAGAAATGTTATGCATTGAAGATCCAGAGAACACTCTCAGAATCTTAGAGTTCAGTCATTTGAGTATTGAAGCCTTGGCAACGTCTCAGTGCAAAGACTGACATTCAAACGTTGGGTATTGAAAGCATCGATGCAGAAGGACAACTCATGATGTTCTGATCAAGGAATCAGAAAGAAGAAATAAAGGTGACTACCTGCCTGACACACTAAAGTAATATTTATGATGGGGTAGGTGAAATATTAGACTGTAGTGTTAAAAAAGTGATAAAGGGGTTGTCATGTCATATCTGCAGTCTGCACCAAATAACTCGAGATCTGCGAATCAATTCAAATAACTCCCAACGACTATAATCCAACGGGAAGCTCATGAACGGTTATTTAACACTAGAAGTTCAAAAGAAGAAGGGGTTGGTTGAAGTAAGGTTGTTGACTTTACAAATTCTACATAGCAAAAACATAATATGTCTCTGTGGCAGTGAGACTACGAAAGTAGAAGTGAAGCAAGTCAAGAGAAGAGCTTTAATAGAAAAAGGCTTCACTCAACAACAATGAGAATGCCATTAAGAATGTCAGCCAAGCTGAGAGCTGAGAAGGCCAAGATAATAGCATTCAAGAGATTGGCAGATCAGAAAGAAGATTCAAACAGCCAGTCTACGAATCACCACGAACCACCAAGAGCTAAAGAAGAACAGATACAGAACCAAATCTGTACACAAGGGAACCAAGGTTCAGAGGATGCTAAGTGCCAGACAAAGCCTACCAAAGATGCAGAGACTTAGCAAACCTCATGCGGTGAAGAAGTGCAAGCTGAGATTAGAAAAGGACCAACCACAAGATCAGTTGCATTGAGGAAGAAGTGGCAAACTGCTAAGTACTCAAAGAAATTGAGCCTCATGAACAACTTAGCAGTATGTCCAATGGTGATCCAGTCTCGATGCAGAATCCAAAGAGGATCACAACAAGCTGTTAAGAATTAAGGATGAACAAGCTTAAAGTCATCTTGGCAGCTCAGCACCAACAACAACAACAAACAAGAAACCAAGGCCAGAAGGGTCCTTGTCCAAAGGGACGAAACTGAGTTCCAAGGTTGCAGGCCTTGAAGAGTTCTTAGTGAACTGAAGTTCCAAGTCTGTTGGACTTGAAGAGTTCTAAGTGAACTAAAGTACCGAGGCTGCTAGCCTTGAAGGAATCTTAGTGATTCAGTGATGTAAAAACTTTCTTAGTGGAATCCCTGCTTGTTGAGGCAGAAGAGTGGATTAGGAGCTTGAGTCTCTGAACCACTTAAAATTTCTTGTGTCTTTGACATTCTGTCATCTACATTATAACTGCTATAACTGCTATGAACATGATAACTACTTACAACTAAACTAACTCTAGATAAATGGTCAACATAACATCTATGAAGAGGAACCTTAACTTTTTCTGTTGTGCTTAAAATAATTCGTAAGTTTGTCATTTGTTATTTACTCAGCAATGTAAACTAAAATGGAAAAAAATTTTGAAATCCAAAAAGGATCTATTCAACCCCCTTTCTAGATCTATTATGTGCCTTCTGGGAACTAACAATATATATATATATATATATATATATATATATATAGGGTTTTAATCCGTGACAAACGTTTGCTATGGGCACTGTGCAACAACCAAGTTGATTACCGTTGATCTGGACAATGAAAGGCTGGGATTGGTCAATTATTCCCCCTACCACTACAGCTTGTAGCGGCAATCCCTTACCTTTTTTGTCCGTTAGCTTATTACATTATTGCCTCTAACAATTTAGACTTGCATGCCGCTACAAGCTGTGGCGACAGTGTGGGTCTCACCCATATGGCTATGGTTCATTTGGTAAAGTATACATGTTGTAAAAATAAAAGATAATATAAAGATGAGTTTATTTTTATGTATACATAATGTAAAAATGAAAGATAATGTAAAGATACATAATGTAAAAATAAAAGATAATGTAAAGATAAGTCTGAATAAAAGATAAATTTATTTTTATGTATACATAATGTAAAAATAAGATAAGTTTGAATAAAAGATAAATTTATTTTATTATAAAAGATAAATTTATTTTATTATACCAATGTATTCAAACTTATCTTATTTTTATATTATGTATGAATGGGAACACCCTCTATCCCAAAAATAAGATAAGTTTGAATTATAAAATTTATATAAATTTTTTTTAGATTTAAAATTCTTGTAATTTATTTTTAATTTTTAAAAATATAAATTTATGATTTAATTAATATTTTCAAATAATTTATAATTTTCATAATATTATAAATTATTTGGAAATATTAAAATTTTTTATCTTTTATAATAAAATAAATTTATATTTTATTCAAACTTATCTTATTTTTACATTATGTATACTTAAAAATAAATTTATCTTTTATTTAAACTTATCTTTACATTATCTTTTATTTTTACATTATGTATACATAAAAATAAACTCATCCTTACATTATCTTTAATTTTTACATCATGTATACTTATCAAATGAACCATAGCCATATGAGTGAGACTCACACTGCCGCCACAGCTTGTAGCGGCAAGCAAGTCTAAATTGTTAGGGACAGTAATGTAATAAGCTAACGAACTACCGCTACAAGCTATAGCGGTAGGGGAAATAATTGACCAATCTCAGCCTTCCATTGTCCAGATCAACGCTAATCAACTTGGTTACTGAACAGTGCCCATAGCAAACGTTTGCCTTGGATTAAAACCCATATATATATATATATATATATATATATATATATATATATATTAATTTCCCTCGAACTATGAGATTATTAATCAGACTTTGAAAGTTTTAGTAAATTGATTAGTTACTTTTATAGATAAATTATAAATTATAATATTATATATTCAAAACCTTATATCATGGTTCATGGGAAACTCCCCTCCTCCTTCCTCCGCCCACCTTCTCCTCTTTTCTGCTGGTTCCTTCACCCATCTCAACCATCTCCTTGCGGCCCACCCATTCTCTCCTTGAGTTTTGGATATGTTCTGGTTGGTTGTCTTGTGTTGGTTTGGGTTGTTGATTTGCAGGTGAGAATTTGGTGGTGCTTTTCCATACACTTTCGTCCATTTCACTCTCGTTCGCACTCCGGATTTGGGTTAATTTGTCGAATGTAGTGTGGTTCAACTTCCAGGTGGCAGGGTCATATGACCCCCACGCCCCCCTCCTTTTGCCTCTGCTCATTTCAGTGAGTTTAATTATTTATTCCTTTATGTGAAGTGTGTTTCCTCCTTTATGTAAGAATTGTTTGGTTTGTGAGTTTATTTTTTCATATTCTAATGAGGGTTGATTGATTATTATTGATATTGTAATAATATAATTGATTATGAATTATATTGTACTACGAAAAAGTGGTGCTTAAAAAAAAAAACCCTTTAAACCCTTATATGTATAAACTTTATTGAAGCGTTTTTGGAGACTCCATTAAGGTTGCTAACCTTGCTCAGCCTAATTTAAGTAAGTTTGACACGCAATCTTTGTCTAAATCATGGGTTCAAACCTCTTTCATGCATGGCTGTGGTGAGGGCCATTATAGGCCTTATCAAATATCTCTTGCATGCTCGGGCCGAAAACCCCCCTAAACCCATGTGCCTAATTTTTTTTTCTTAAAAAAAGAAAAAAAAAGAGAAAATTAATATATAAAAAATACAGCAATTTATGTGATGTATGACACTCAATTTATATGTATCTTTTAACAATGTGATGCAAAGGAATTAAAACAAAGGAAAAAAAACAAAAGTAGTTAAAATACATTGTTTGTAAAGAATTATATATTTTTATTTTCTACAAATCTATTCTATATAAATCCCAAACACTATCATGTATTGAAATATATTTGTCTTAAAAAACTACAAAAATATAAAATAGAAAGATAGGTAAAAAACCTAGAAAATATCCTATAATAGATAAATACACCGAGGAAAGAAGAAAAATAGAGTGAAAAATCCTCCAAGATCAGATTAGATAATCTCAAAGTTTTTTTTGTATATTATAGAGTTGATTGATTGGTGGGTTTAGTACTCAAGAAACTTAGCATAAAGTGAACTTCATGGTAAGTTCATTCCATACCCAATACAATTCTGACATATATGCGGGAGCGTGATCTCTTCGCCTATGTGTCAGCACTATATTGTACATAAAGTCAACTTATCACTTCCCAAGAAACTAGATGTACATACAGACATGGCAAACGGGTCGGGTTGGCCCAAACGGGCCGGACCAAAACGACCCAAGTTTTGGTGGGTTGAAAAAGTGAAACTTAAAGCCCGCGTTTTGATTAGCGGGTCAGACCGGACCGCCCCGCGGGCTTAGATTGATTTATGATTAAATTTTAACATATTTATAGGCCGAACCCAAACGGACCGGGCCAAAACGGCCCAAGTTTTGATAGGTTAAAAAAATGAAGCCCAGCCGTAGGCTGGAGCTGATTTTGCCAATTCTAACATACTCTATTTGTTAACTCCTCTTTTGAGAAAAAACCGAATTAAAATCAAATTGATATAGTCTATATTATAAAACCGCCAAGGCTGGGTAACACAATTTGGTGTCCTTGAGTTTCCATATTTTCTCTTTTGCCCTTGCAAATCCAATTATATTTATGTTTTATCATCTCTAATTTAACTTTTGTATTTTACTATTTAGTCCTCCAAATTTGATGCTATTTGTATTCTATCCTGGCACTAATGACTTACGCATTGCGTGTGCCACATGGGGCTACTAGGTTATAAAAACTAAATTGTGCCTAGGGTTTCTTATTTATGTTTTACACTTTCAGGCTGCGCCTCTCTTCTTCTCTCACAAACTATCATCTCCTTCATTTCTAACTTAGGGCTTCATCACCAGATTGATCATCACTCCCAGGTAAGGTTTTTTCTCAATTACTTTCTCCTTCGATCTTTACCATGAAAATTATTTCTCTAATAAAGGATTCTTAAATCATTATAATTTTTAATATACATATATATTTGATATTTCTCCCTCTCTAAAATTAATTAATCTTAGAATTTTAAGTCATATGTATCTCATTTTCTTAATCACATTTTGGTTTAACATCATCCACTTATGTATTGATGAGATCTAGAAAATTTATTACTTGGATAAGTTCTGGTTTATGTTTGTTTGCATGGATTATATTTGAGATATTAATTTCAAGTGTATTTTTTGTTTTCAAATTTACGACTATTAGTTTCGGGATTATAAAATGACTTAATAGTTTTGACATTATTATTATAATCCCTAATTATAATCCTTAGGATTAATAGTCGATTATAGTTCATGATCTTATGGATTATAATTCCGGATTATAATCTTTGCAAACAAACATAATAATCTACAAATATTAATCTCTCCGAGTTTCTCAATTTAAAATTTAAATTTTTACAGCTAAAAGATTTGTCTGGCCGAGCCTACCAAAATAATAAAATTATGGTTAGTGTTGATTAAAAATATAGTGAATCGATGGCCTTTGTTTTGCGAGTTAATTTTGCATTAAATCCAAGTCAATCTAATAGACCTTTAAATATAATTTACCATTGCTTATGTATGCCATATATCTAGAGCAATCAGATTCTTTTCTGCCATTCGATGAATGTGTAAATTTCATTAAAATTTGAATGATTGACGACTTTTATTAGTTTTTAATAAAAGTTGGACAATTATATACAAAGATATTATACATAAAATTGAGGAAAATTGGAGAGAATGGTAATGTAGAAGAAGCCAATTTCCACTCATGTAAAACGCTAACTATTGAAAAACACTTAATGTTACTATTAATGGGAACACCATATTAATTTCTGTTTATTAAAGTGTAAGTGGTTGTTTGTATGTCCACAATTATGCAAAATGAAAACCGGTGGTTTCTTATTCTTTATTGTAACAATTCCTTTTTCTTGCCTATAATTATGCAGGTGATGTATTTTCATATATTACTAATAATTATCCTCAAGTAGAGGACATGATCGATGTTTATGGCATTTCAATTTGTGGATATCATGCTACTAATTGTGCAGGCAAGTAATGCATATCACTCAATATGGAATGCGCTCGTTTTCGTTATTTGATTTACATAAAAAGAACTTTCCTGACATAAGCTCATGATTAAACTATTGTTGGTAGACTAAATATGTTGTCATGTATTTCTTCGAAATAGTTAATACATTAAAATAATAACATTTTCATTCAAAAATACTTCTACAAGTAATATAACATAAACAACAGAGATTTAGTTATACAAACGCAATGTTCTAAAATGCGCTAGGTGGGAGGCGGGAATTTTTAGAACACTGTACAAACATTTCATGATCCAAGCTAGCATCAGCTCTAAAAACAATAGTGTTTACATTTATCTATGCGAAGATTATTTAACTAGATATTAAAAGCATGTTGTTTGCTCAAAATTAACAATCACAGTAAAATAAACTATCAAACTTTTTGATAAAGCTTAAAAAGGTAAGTATGTAAATAGGTCCGACAAAATTTGGTTATGAGTTGGTTTTGATTTACATAAATTGGTTATGATTCTATTTAAGAACTAAAATCACATTATTTATTTTTAATATGAGTTGTGTAGGTTGGAACCATATAGTTATGAACCAAATATATGTCAACCTATATTTTAAATTTCAAGCTTACCATTATTATGGTCTAATTAAATAAATTATTTATGATATTTAAATTTTATATTCCTTCACTTTCTATCTCTAATGTTTTATACATTTTTCTTCTCTCTAAAAAGTTTTATACACTAAATTTTTTAGATTTTCTCTCTAAATTTTTTAGAATTTTAGATTCTCTCTAAAAATTTTACATTTATGCTATGGAAGTAAGGATTATTTATTTACGACTCCCAATTTCTTTATCAAAATGTAATTTTTTAAAATTCTTTTATTAATTTTTTTAATTTTTTACGTGAATGGATACAGAGGATGTTTCCAAGAAAATAGTTGAAGTTATGAATGTCCTAGGATTGACAAGGGAAAAAATTGCCAGCCATTTGCAGGTTTCTTCTTGTTCATATTTTTAATTTGTCATTCTTGTAATTAAATTTGTGTGTTCTGTATACGGATTTTGTTGTCAAATTAAGGTTATACTTAGAATAGATCTTGAACGTCCATCCGAATATCGAACGGTTGGTATAGTCTCGTCTGCAATTTAGTTTTCAGTATTCTGCAGTTTAATACTGCAGACGAGATATATGTCCAAAATACCCTCTTTGTAAAAAGTCTATCGCCCACAGTATAATACTGCGGACGTAAGTATGGCTGACCAATTTTGAAACGACATCGGTTTTAAATAAATGTCGTCCATAGTATTAAACTGCGGACTCTAAGTATGACTGACCAATTTGGAAATGATGTCATATTGACCAATTTTTTTTTTATTTTCTAAGCTCCACAATATTTAACTGTGCGGATGCCAAATAATTGATTCTACACTACTATTTCATTGATTCACTTTACGATTGTGAATTAATGAAAACTAAAATAAAAAAAATGTTTACTTTTTCTCTTTAAAACACAGATTACAGATAACAATTCACAGGTACCCTACAGTAAATGCATATGTTTCGTTATATATGAGATCTACCTAATTTTTCTGTTTTGTGGTACATAGAGTATTAAGTTTACATACAGAATCATGACTTAATTAATTATTTACTACACATGATTGCTGCAGCAGCAGCAACAGCAGAAGTAGCAGACAACAGGGGCATTATCGCCAGAGTAAATACCAAAGGCAAGGCGCAGAACACTAACATCCACAAAAAGATTGGGAACTTCAGAGACATTTGACTTTACTCTGGTTCTAATCCCTTGAATGATGAAGGTATTAATTATTCATCCAATCGAGTTTCTTTACTAATTGACCTACATATGTTGTACATTAATTCAGATACTGCGAAGCCTAGAAAACTAAAAAAAATTTGAATTTGGTTAATACGAATTCGTTTCTCAATTGATCAATCATCGTACTTATTGTTCACAATTTAATACTGCATACGAAAAACTTTTACAAGGAGGGCATTTTGGACATTTGTCCCGTCTGCAGTATTAAACTGCGAAATATTGAAAACTACGGGGTTATATTAATCGTTCGATATTCGAATGGACGTTCAAGATCTATTGTAATGATAACCTTAATTGATGATTTGATATATATATATAAAAGAAATAATATCATAATAACACAATATTTATCCAGTAGTAATTAGTTTATATGCTTTCATGACATGTTTAAATTCTTCTTCAAGATTAATTTTTGTGTTTTTTACTAATCAAAAGATGTGAATATATTATGCAGAAACGTCGGACTCTCCGAAAACAAGTTCAAGAAATATTAACCAGTTTATTGAATGGAAAGAGCTTACCAAAAGATAAGGATAGTAGATAAGGAAAGAAACATGATTTCTTTCTATTTGGATTTTGAATCAAAAATCTGGGTCGAAAATAGTTTAACCGGTTTGGGCCTATATTTTTTTTAGAAATATGGATCCAAACTTTATCCAACTTAAATAAATAAAAACAGTTTATCAATCCAATTGATTTCAATTAATTTGGATTGACCAAACAGTTAACTAACTAGATCGTTAGGCAAAATATAATGTTGAGTAACAAGTGTTGAGAATAGATGATTTTTTAATTAATTAATTACTAGATTAAAAATATATATTATGATGTTTGAGCTAAACTTTAATTTAGTTGATAGATGAGTAGATGATGCTAACTTATAAATATTGTTTACTTTATCATTTTTATCTAAATAATAATATTAGTTTGGATTTATATGTGGCTAAGATATAAATTCAACAAGTGATCATACTCCAAATTTATTCTTGCTTTGCCATTAATGAGATAAATTTTGTTATTGTTTATCATTGTGTTCTTTTGTAATTAATTTTCTTTTTTTAGTTTGGTATTAATATGGATGTTTGTATGCACAAGCTCATTAACCTGAATGTAATAATATGACCATATGTGTGTATATTTACCTGATCATTATAATGAGAGAGAGAGAGGTACAATAGTTGAGGGTGCAAAGATTAAATTTATGACTGCACGGTCTGCACCTAAATTAGATAAAACTCACCTCCTCATTTATAATGCCAATAATGTTAATTCGGCCCCTCATTTTGTCCCTTTAACAGCAATCGAAGAGATTCCTCACCTTAGTTTTCCTCTGAATATCTAGCTCCTTCTCTATCTTTAAATCGAACAAAACCAAAGAACTTACCTTCTCTATTTTTTTTGGCAAGTACACATTTTCAATCAGACCAAAGTCCTTGGAAGAAATTCCAAATCTGTCTCTTCATTTCTCCTTTCGGCAGCCCCTAGATGTAAAATATTATCTTGGTTGCAAGTCTGGTGAATAATTGATTAAATTTGTTTTAACAAAAATTGATTTGCAGGAATTCGGGGCTAATGTTATTTGTGTGAATGTTTAGGCCAAAGAATAACTAGGAAAAGATTAAGGAAAAAAAAGAAGAGGAAGTTGATGATGAAGAAGAAGGTCCAGCTAAAAATGTAGGAGATGTGGGGATGTTTGAAGGCAGGAGAAGATCAACATGGATTATCAAGGGAGTAACTGGATGACTGACTATATATGAGAAAGAATAAGCGCGGGAAGAGTGCTTAAAACGATTGGGACAGCTGGTGTTAGTAGTTTGTATTGGAGGGTTTAGATTGATTGTAGTTATTTGTTATGTATTTCAATGGCTGAGAGTCGATGGTAAGTAAAGGTTTAAATGAACCGAGTCGAGTTGAGTATTGAATTGTTCAGATTTGGTTCACAAAATTTATTGTGTATAAAATAAGGTTTGATTGAATCTCGTTTAGCTACCGAGTCGAGTACGATTTCGAATCGAGCCCGAGCAGTTTGAAATTTTCAAACGAATATAATCCGAGTATGAATAGAAAATTGCAATTTGAGGAGATTTGAGTAAATTATTGAACTTTAAAATTTGCTCATATTTGACTCGTTTATATTTTGAGTCGAGTTCGAATAGAACTTTTTGTCGAGCTGTACGAATCGAGTTCGAATTTTTTGTTCATTTTACACGGTAAGAGTGGTTGGGTTTGAATTTGAAAACTGATGAATGGTAAACTTGAGAGAAAGCATACTTACATATGAAAGGTGAGTCAACTCAGTAAGGAATGTGCTCATATTTGATATTTGATTTACATAAAAAGAACTTTCCCCACATAAGCTCATGATTAAACTATTGCTGGTGGACTATATAGGTAAATATATAAGAGTGGTTGGGTTTGAATTTGAAAACCGATGAATGGTAAACTTGAGAGAAAGCATACTTAAATATGAAAGGTGAGTCAACTCAGTAAGGAATGTGCTCTTATTTGTTATTTGATTTACATAAAAAGAACTTTCCCCACATAAGCTCATGATTAAACTATATAGGTAAAATATATATGTTCTCATGTATTACATTTTGATTCAACAGAGATTTAGTCAACAGAGATTCAACACCTTACGTACGTTTCATGATCCCAGCTAGCATCAACTCTAAAAAAAGCAGTATTTGCATTTATATATGCGAATATTATATATTTAGAGAGATTACAAGCATCTTGTTTGTTCAAAATTAACAGTGGCATAAAAATAGACTATCAGACTTTATGATAATACTGAAAAAGGCAAGTATTATAAGCATATTGCTGAGTAACAAGTGTTAAGAATTTTAAGATAATTTTTTTAACTAATTAATTACTAGATTAAAAGAAATATATATTATGACATTTACGCTCTGTTTCTGAGTTTTGAACATAAAAGAAAAGAATAGAAAATTTAAATTAGAACAGAAAAGAAAAGAATAGAAAACTTAAAGTTTTTCTTTGTGTTGTTTCTGAGTTTTTAATGGAAAAAGATAGAAAATTTAAAATTGAGGACATGAGTTGTAATTTAAAATTTATTATATTAAAAGTTGAGGATAATATGGGAATTATAAAAATATTACTTATTCTAATTTTTTTTCCATCCAAATCATGCCAATTTTGGACGGAAAACTTTGGCAGGAAAAGTGGCCAAGTTTTCTATCAATTTCTTTTCTTTTCCGTTTATTAAAAAACTCAGAAACATAAGAATTGGAAAGAAAACTTAAATTTTCCGTCCATTTCTTTTCTTTTCTGTCCATTTTAAAACTCAGAAACAGAGCGTTAGGCTAAATTTTAATTTAAGTGAGATAGATGAGTACTAGACGATGCTAACTTATAAAAATTATTTACTTTATCAGTTTGATCTAACTAATAATTGAAGTTCGAATTTATATGTGGCTATGATATAAATTGTCTATTTTATCAGTTCTTTAGCAATTAATTTTCTTGTTTTAGGTTAACTATTTTCTTTTTATTATTTTGTTTTTGGGTAATGTTCTTGACGCCTTTATAAAGTTTTACATTTATGTTCACTTATTTTCTTCAATAGCAATATTTGCACACACAAACACATTTGTAAAAATATGATGCAGCAAAAGCTTTTGATTAATCCTAAAGGTATTAATATGGATATTTGTATATATGCACAAGCTCATTAACCTGAATGTAATAATTTGACCATATGTTTGGGCATATTTACTTGATTATGATAGATAGAGAAAGGGCGAGTACATTTGTTGGGGACAAAGATTAAATTTATGATTGCACGATCTTCAACTCCTTCGTGATCAACTTTAAAGTAGATAACATGTTGTGTCTAGCAATATATTTGAACGCAAAAATGTTAATAGTATATATGACACAAGCATTAGGGGTTAGGATTTTATGACAATCTTTCGACTCAAGCTCCAGAGGTTCAACAAATGATCTTAGGTGATTGGACTGAAATCAACCAAGGATGCATACATTGGAACAAAGGAGAGGGATCCACGTTACAAGGCAATGCGTTCATTATGGGATACGTTTTTAAGTTCATTAACTTGGTCCAAACAAAGATTGAAATTTGGTGGATGAAGCAAAAGAAAGGAAAGAGCCAAGTTCAAAACCTAAAAACATCGAATGCCATTTTCTGGAAGAACGACGATGTCGTGCCGAAACATAGACTCAGGGTGGCGCTGTCGCGCTATGAGGACAGGACTTCTCTAGAGAGATGGTGATGTCACGCCAGTTGCAGGCCAAAGTGCGGCGCTGCTGTGCCGGAGACGCGACATGGAAATCGAGGAACGTGTTTTGTCAGATTTTATTCCATAATTATAGGGACTTTTGATATCTTTTCACAATTCCATCGTAATTAGGATATGTGCTAGATATGATTTGATTTCCATTTATTTGTTAACCAAGAGTTAGATTTCCATTCAAATTGTTGATTCCTTATAGAATTAGGATTTCTTATTTCTAGTATAAATGCATTACATGGTTTATGTAATAGAGTAGAGACTTTTTGATTACTAAAATTACTTTGTGAGATTCTTCTCATCTTTGGGTTCTTCAAGAATTCCTAGACTAGATCTTAGTTTTCTTGAGATTCATTATTGACTTATCATACAATAATACATAGTTGTGTGTGGTATCTTCTACCATGTATCAATCGTCGATTGTACTTTTGGTTCTTGTCTCTTTTATATATATTGGGTCAAGGTGTCGTTGATGTTCCATTCAATGCAAGTTTCCTAGCGCAAAGCAATTGTACCAAGGTTCTTCTCTCTTTATAAACGTTGGGTTAAAGTGCTATGAGCGTTCCACCTTCACAATTTGCTGGAAACGATCGGGCGATGACCACCTCACGTAAGCGTACAGTGGAGTCCATCAATATATATCGAGTTACAATTAGGATCACAAAAATTAAATCTTTTCAACTCGTACCCCAAAATAAGACTAGATAAACACGGTGAATCCTAGATAGTAATTTGACCAATTTAGTCATCGGAATGTTCTCACGTGATTTGAGTTGTATTTTAGTAATATTTAAGTACTATTTAAATTTATAATAATAAGATAGAACCCAATTTGAAATTGGGAGGGAAAACACAATGACGGTGTAGATTCATTCTAATTGATTTGGGCGGGAAAGCACAAGAATGATTCAGATTAATTCTAATTTTCAGATTGTTGAAACGGGGAGAGACGGAGGATTTCGTTACGCTGTGCTTTCAGGCACGAGCAATTATTAGTGTTTATATACAATTAAATTGTATGTTTTCATATAGTTAAGTCATTTGTTAATCAATGAATTGCACTACTTGTTCAAAATATGTAAGATAGACAGCCTGTGATCTCGATATATTATTTAGAATTTGTTATTAACCCATATATGATATTTTTCACATGAAAATATGCACGATAAATCCAAAATATAATTTTGGCTAAATTTTTGACTCTTTGCGATTTGGGGAGATTTTTTGCGAGTCTGATGGAAATGGAGGTGAGGTTGGAAATGTTGTTGAGAAGAGGGTTTTTGAAGTGAGTTTTGTGGGATAACTTTTGGGATGAAGGGGGTTTGGAGAAGGGGATTGTAAAGAGGGTTACTTCCATTGTTATTGATGATTGAGTATGACTAGATCCGAGAGAAGATGATGAGTTGAGGATGATGATATGAGTTGTATTTTTAGAATATATGTAACATACCTTAATATAGGAAACTATAAATTTGCCCTTAGAAAAATGGGATTGATTGGATTTGGATCGGGTTAAATGTTTTTTCAGTCACCGTACTATATGTCAACTTACAGATGAATAACTAAACTTTTTTTTTTCTTACAGTCAACTCACTGTACTCGACTTTTTTAACAAAAAGTTAAAAAAACTGTTAAAAGCTTTGACTTTTAACGAAACAGTACACATCAACTGTTGACTTATCCGTTACAAAGCTGATGTGGTGCTTTTGTGTGACGTAGCAGTGATTATGTGGATTTATAGGAAAAATTTTATGAAGAAAATAAAAAAAATATTTTAAAGTATAATATAAATTATAAAAATTATAAAATTAAAAATCTTTTCAAATTCGGACATTAAATTTATAATTGAGTCAATTTGGTGAATTTTTTTTTTCTAACTAGGATAAATAAATTTGTACTTTCACATTAGGGTTGCACAAATGGCCCGCGGCCTGAACTTGGATCCGGCCTAGACCCGATCTGGTCAAAGCTTGGACCGATGAGGCCCGACCTGCAAGGCTACCAACAGACCAAGGATTTTTAGTACAAATTCGGCCTGGCCTTTCAAAAAGCCTGATCCGGCCTAGCCAACAGCTTGATCCGGCCCGAGGCCTGGACCGGCCTAAAGCCTGGTCTTATATATGGAAAAATTAGACTTAAATTCAGGTTTATCTTCTTATGTTTTAAGCAGAAAACCCATACTAGTGGACCAAACATTTTTAAAGGATGCATGTTTTATTTATAGTTTATAAGCCTATGATAAATTAGTGGTTAAGAGATGTGGGACTTAAACTAAGGTCCCAATGAATATTCCATTTTTCTTCTCTCATTTGTATTTATTTAAGTGTGGATATTGTCTAGAAGACAATATTTATTTTTAAACTCACAGTTTATGTGTTGTCGTATTTTGCACGATAATTGTATTAATAAAGTTGTAGTTGCCCTGCATGTATTGATGTATTATTTAATTAGTTTCCCAATATTAAAATAAAATAAGTAGCATTTACTTAGTTTATTACTAATAAAATAAAAGTCAAGGATATTCGTGTATTCATCAATGGTCATGATCATGCCAACAACAATTCATCAATGCACTACGGGCCAATGAGGACTTTTACCACATCATTTGTCCGGGGACTTGCTTATGCGGAGGGAAGGTGTTAGACACCCCCCGACATCCGTGTTGCCACGGTGACCGTCACTTTTCAAGAAATTGTTATATGAATCACTCTCTATACAAATATCTTCCTAACTTTTCTATATTAATCTCTTGAATTGAATCATACTCAACAGGGTATGAACAAAATTTTATGCTTGAGAATTGGTATGAACAAAATTTTGCTGATATTAGATTTACGTCCCACCATTTGTTATTGCCACTGCTTTGTGAACTGAAGAATTTTGTCACTAATTTGTGGATGTGGAGTGATAATGTGATATGACGAGAATAGTTAAAAGCTTTCAGAGTTTAACTACATTATAACCCACATCGCTCCGTAGGCCCAGAATATCATTTTTCTCTGTTTCAAATCAAGTATGTTCTCATTTTATAGATAACATTGAATAAAATGAGTACAATTGTAAAGAACAAGAATGTTGTATACAATATTTTAGCTAAAACCATCCAAGGCTACATACATTCTCCCATCCATGAAGTTCGCACATGCAGAACAAAGAGCCATGATGGTGGTCTAAGAAAGAAGTAAGGGACAACCCATTCATTGCGTACTACCTACACATTCATAAAGTCGCCTCCCAGAATATAATGGCCATAAATCACAGCTAATATATGCTAATTCTTTTCAAGACTATCACTATCTTTTCCTAAATGTGAAGGTTTATTTCCTTCGTTAGTCCTCAGATTAAATGATCCACGAAGCCGGGGACTTTGATCCACTCTCAGCCACTGGATATTGCAACCCTTGTAGATATCTACAAAAATGGAAGTTAGCATCCATTCTCTATTTTTATGATTTCATGAGCTGATTTGATGAAATTAATGAAAAAATGTTGGCGGGGTTTCAGTTTCAGGAGCACTCAAATAGAGGGGTAACACATCCATTTAGTTCAATTGCATTTTTGTTTCAAAGTCCCACATAGTCTAGTTTACATTTCTTGTCCCTACTTTTCTTTTATTAA
The DNA here is from genome assembly GCA_016801055.1 of Panax notoginseng. Lineage (NCBI taxonomy): Eukaryota > Viridiplantae > Streptophyta > Magnoliopsida > Apiales > Araliaceae > Panax > Panax notoginseng. The sequence goes on along the minus strand of CM029015.1, from coordinate 3,414,559 downwards.
AGGAGAGGTCAAGCCAAAAAATTTCAAGCAAAATGTACTTGAGTTTGTGTTGGGTTTGGCTAAGCTTGGCAATAGCCCTACATAGTCTAATAAAAAGTTTTTTATCTTTGCCTTCTTTTAATAAATGGAGGAGAAGCAAAGTGTAAATTTTTTAAGTAAAGAACACTGGGCTCACTTTGGCCTAATGAGGCCTGGCATGTAGGCTTTAACAGGTCATGTTTTTTTGTTGCAAATATGGCCTGGCCAAGCCTGTAAACAAAAACAAAAAGTCAAGGCCTAACTTGGTCTGGTCAACGACTAAGGCCTGTCAAGCTTAGGCCGGACTAGGCCAGGCCGGCCCGTTGTGCATCGCTATTTTACATGCAAATAAGTTTTATCAAATAATTTTTATTTTAATTTTTTCAAATAATTTTTATTGTAATTTTAATTTTATCAAATAATTTTAATTTTAAAATTATACAAAATTTAAATTTTATAATTTAATTTAATCAAATTTAAGAAAAAATTATTTTTATTAAAAAAAACCAAACTGCGTTGTAACGGAGAAGGATCGAGAGAGCGCGTTGTTTAGTTTTTTTTTAATAAATATAATTATTTTTTTTATTTTTATTAAATAAAATAATAAAACGCTGTTTTTTTAATAAAAATAAAAAGGCGCAGTTTTTTTTATAAAAATAAAATAAAAAACGCAATTTTTTTAATTAAAAAACTAATAAAACGTAATTTTTTTTAATAAAAATAATTGATTTTAAATTTATTTTTAAAAACGCAGTTTTTTAATAAAAATAAAAAAAATGCAATTTTTTAATAATTTTTTTTATTAAAAAAACAAATAAAACGCACTTTTTTTAATAAAAAAAATGCAGTTTTTTTTTATTAAAAATAATAGTTTTTTTATTTTTATTAAAAAAAATAAAACACAATATTTTTAATAAAATTAATTATTTTTAATAAAAATAAAAAAATGCAATTTTTTTAATAAAAAAAATTATTTTTATTTAAAAAAAAAAACCAAACAACGTTCTCTCTATCTCCTTCGTCACAACAACGCAGTTTGGTTTTTTTTTTTAATAAAAATAATTATTTCTTAAATTTGATTAAATTAAATTATAAAATTTAAATTTTGTATAATTTAAAAATATAAATTATTTGATAAAATTAAAATTACAATAAAAATTATTTGATAAAATTAAAATAAAAATTATTTGATAAAATTAAAATAAAAATTATTTGATAAAACTTATTTGCATGTTTACAAATTTATTTATCTTAGTTAGAAAAGAAAAAAAAAATTTATCACCAAATTGACTCAATTATAAATTTAATGTCCGAATTTGAAAAGATTTTTAATTTTATAATTTTTATAATTTATATTATACTTTAAAATATTTTTTTATTTTCTTCATAAAATTTTTCCTACAAATCCACAAATCACTGTCACGTCACACAAAAGCGCCACAATCAGCTTTGTAACGGACAAGTCAGCAGCTGATGTGTACTGTTCCGTTAAAAGTCAAAACTTTTAACGATTTTTTTAACTTTTTGTTAGAAAAGTCGAGTACAATGAGTTGACTGTAAGAAAAAAAAGTTCAGTTATCCATCTGTAAGTTGACATATAGTACGGTGACTGAAAAAATATTTAACCCGATTTGGATATGATTTTTGGAAAAATTGGAGAAAGGAACAAAGTTGACACCAATTTGTCACTTCAAGGACTCAATTAATGAAAAATAAGTTTTAAGGACGACTTTGATATTATGTGACAATTTAGAGTGACAAAAGTGTCATTTAGACATTTATATTATGTATAACACCTAATATATATATATATATATATATATATATATATATATATATATATATATATATATAGAGAGAGAGAGAGAGAGAGAGAGAGAGAGAGGCCGGATCAGGTTCGGACTCCCGGACCGGAACAAAATTCGGACTTTTTTTTATTTTTTTTTAAAACAACTAAAAAAAATAAAAAAATTATGGAACTTGAATTTTTACATAATACAGTATTTTGGGTGTGATTTGGATACATATAACAAAATATGTCTGTACAGTCTGTGCAGACTGTACATATATTTTTTGGTATAGGTATCTAAATCACGTCCAAAACATTGAATTATGGAAAAATTTCAGTTTTATAAAATATAAAAAAAAAATTAGTTGTTTTAAAAAAAAAGCCAAAAAAAAAAAAATTGGTCCGTTTTTGATCAGGTCCGGACTCCCAGACCTGATCCATTCTGTATATATATATATATATATATATATATATATATATATATATATATATGCAATAATGGTCATACATATGTTTTATTTGTGAACAGTCTGTCAAAATTACGTTGTTTTGACATATTTGTTTTTGATTTCTGATTTGGGAAGAGAGAATATGTTTTTAAAAAAAATGTCAAAACGACGTAGTTTTGACAGACTATACACATATAAAACATACACAGTTATATATATATACACACAACCTTAAATTTCAACCGAGACAATTAAATACACACTGCATTAGATTTTTCGGCCAAATCTTCAAAACAGGGATGATGATGTCATTAATTAAAAACATGGGCAAAAAGTAGTTAAATTTTAAAATATCTAATTAATATTAAGAAAAGCTAACTAAAGTTTTAGAAAATTTAGTTAGAATTCAAAAAATAATAAAGACTATTAAACTAGTAAAAAAAGAAGCTATTACAAAGTAAAAATATATTTATAATAAGATCAATACATTTATTAAAAACAAAAATCAGTTCACTTAAAAGAAATCAAATCAAAATAGAAACAATCTTTAGTAAAAAAAAGAAAGAACAATTCAATTTAAGAAAAACATAATAATAATGTAAAAGAAAAGTACCACAAAAATCTAGTTCGAAAAAAACTAAAATAATCAAATCAAACTTTTAAAAAAGGGAAAAAACAAAGAAAAAGAATTCTGATACTTCATCCGTTCAATTCCAAAACATGGTTCAACAACTTTAGCCACCAACACATGGATCTTAAATCAAATTGTCAATTTCAAGAATACGATGAAGACGAATCCCATGGCAACGTCAACAAAATTATCGTCAACATCTCCTGAAGGAACTAACTATTTAATTGAGCATAAAGAAAATAATGTGCCATCATTGTCGGTCTTGACTAACTTCATCGCCAAAGATGTTATGATTTTTTAATTTTGTTGTTTATTCAACTGTTTATACTTGCTGAGCTTTTTAGCTCATCCTTGTTTTAAATAAAAATTTTCAACAAAGCCAGAGCAGATTGAATGGTCCAAAAATGATAAAGGAAAAGGAAAGATGGACAAGTAGAAGATAGTTGTAACTATTTGTAATAATTACTTAATACTTTATCATGTGTTGCAGACTTAAAGGTATGAGAACCTGGGATTTAGAGTGAGACATATTGTAATAATTAGTAGTTGCATTTATGTCATTATTATTATTATGTTAGATGAAAAGTACCATGGAGCACCATATTCAGGGTTTAAAGGTACCCGAATTTGAGGGCGTCACATGTTAGTATCAAAGTTGTAGGTTAGAAACCATATGTGATAACACCTTAAGCTATAACCTTGGTGGAATTAAAGGAGTAGAGAAGATAGTAAGAAGATAAACTCAGAACGAGTTTGTAGGAGATGAATTACGGGAATTCATCAAAAGAAGCTGAATGAAAAGTAAAGATAACATAAAATAAATTGTTATTTGCTATATTAAATATGGTTTGTTGTTATGTGCTAATCAAGATAATATATTTGATTGTAGATGTCAGGAAGTAATAAATTTTAAGTTTTTCGTGTAGTGAGCGAGGAGTTGATCGCTCTATTTGAGCTAGTACCTGAGACGGAATCGGTGATACTAATAAAAAATGATCTAGGCATGGATCTTTAGTTTGAAGAGGATAAGAAGGAAAAAGCGTAAGCTAAAGTAGCTTACAATATAACTTTTGAACCTGTACGTTTTGAGAAGGTGGTGGAAGACAAACCTATGATAGATTTAGAGAGTGATCATGAAGAATACCCAGAGATGGAGTTGAGTGAAGAGGGAGAATCAAATCCCAAGGATGCTCATATGAGCCAGAAAGAGGGGCAACAAAAGAAGAAGAAGTTGTAATAACGACTAAAGACAATCAAGCATCAGCGAAGGTGCAAGCTCTGACCAATAGGGTGTTCATCTTAGAAGAAATGTGGATAACATCGAGAGGGCTAATTGGTGATTTGGAAGTTTCTTTAAGAGAAATGAAAGAAAAGCGTGACATGTTGAAAGAGCAGGTCAATAAAACGGGAGCTAAATGTAGTGTATTGCAAGAAGATCCGAGTAAAAAGGGGAAAAGGAAGCATAATAGCTGTGATCTAGGAAATTCTGAAAGTAAATAAGGAAAATTTAAGAATAGAATAAAAGAGTGTAAGAACTGTGGGAAGATGCATATGGGTGTATGTAGGAAAGGACAGAAGAGATGCTATCAGTGTGGGCAAGAGAGACATATCCCTCTTTATTGCCCCAATTCGAAGAATAATGGATGTTATAAGTTTAGATTAATAGATCATCTAGCAAAGAATTACTCTAACAAGAAGGGAGTAGAAGAAGGAAATGGAAAGAAGTACAATAAAGTCTGAGATAAAGATCTTTTGTAATAGTAAGAATAATAGGAAAGGTAGGATAATATCTTATGAATGAAGTATATGTAAATGTATATGTATGTATATACCTATGTGTGTAATTAGTAAGTCCTAACTCTTGTATAAATAGTATCTTTTATAAGTTTCAACTTTTGTACAAGTTATGGAATAATTACGTAAATCCCCTCTTTTTGTATGTAAATAGAAGGGATATATAATGAGTATAGCAACAACTATATGATGAAGTGCAGCTATATGATAAAGTATAATGTGATGTAGTAAGAGAAGCATATTACTATAAGATATTTATTAAATGTGCTTTGAGTTGAGTATGTGTTTGAATTAAATAAAAATGCTTTTAGATAAAGAATAAAATACTAATACTAATAATTAATATTAAATTAACAGAAAATGCCGCCAAGATGGAGAGGAAGAGGAATACCGAGAATGCAGAGAGACAAATGAAGAACCAAAACAGGAACCTGAGAATAGGGATGTAAGACCCCAACTTTTATGAATAAAGATGAATTTTCTATAAATATCATTTTGAATATTAAGGAGTAAATTTGATATAATGTTATAATTGTGGGTAATATTTATAAATTTTACAAAGTACACAAGTTGTTTTATTATATTTGATTGGTCGGAGAATATTCGTTTTAACAGGAAATATTCGTACGACAGCACAATCATTGGTGGACTCCATAACGGAATTATTGTCAGATTGAGAAAACGACAAAAATATCTTTTTATGAAAATAACGGCGGAAGTTTTACCGTTAACTGTTGAAATATCCGGTGTTAAAAGTACAGTAATACGCGTGGTTGCATAGTAGCACACGATATTGATTATTGATGCTTACGTGAGAAGTCACTCAGTTGTGTTCAATTATTGCCACAGTAGTTGCTGCATAATATTTCACGTTATTTGATTCAATTATTGTTACAATATTTTTTTATATTATTAAATCAATAATTGAGATGACAAGTTATTCATATTATTATTTGCATAATTAACAATGTCTAGAAAGTTTTGTCGAGGAGAGTTTTGGTCGCCTAATTGCGCGCCAATAGGGAGAAATCTTTATTGGAAAGCCCCCTCTTTCCTGTGAACGATCTGGTTGTTAATATTGCGAGTTATAATAATATGAATAAAGATTGTTAAAAATATTGAAGAAATTTTTATGAAGTATTTGTTGTAAATTTTACTTATTATTGGATCCCCATTTACCCATTTTTTAAAATAATCAGTAGAAAGTTATTCGATATATATAATAGGTGGGCCCACGTAGGGCCCACGTTTGAAAATGAATATGGAAGGTGGCTGATGTTTGTCACGTGTTTGTATATATATATATATATATATATATATATATATATATATATATATATATATATATATATATATATATATATATATATATATATATATATATTATACTAAGTTTTGTTTTATATGAAAAATAGAATATATTATATTTTATTATGCATAGTATTTGCATAATACCTGCATAGTAACAAATCTCGTGAATCAGAAAAATTGGCGGAAAATTTCGTTCGTATACTGTGCAATCCGTGAAAAACTTTTCTAAATAGTATCATTCTATTCTCCTATAAATAGGATGCTTAGATAGAATTGAAAATCACACCAGAATCAGAGAATTCTTCTTTTATAATATTGAGCGTATTTCTTTCGAATTTTAGAAAGCTTTGAGCATAGAAAACAGTGAAAGTTTTCTTCAAGAATATCCCCGCTATACCAGTTGGAATACTCTTCTTTTCAAGGTAAGGGATATTATTTTTATTCAGTATTAATATAAAATAATATTTTCTTCCATACTCTGTAATATGTAAGTAATATTATTTCGTTTCAGATTTTGAATTCTATACTCATTTTGTTAAAGTTTTGACTTTTATTCTCCATGAAATTAGTAGAATTTCCTTGATATTTGCGCTTCATCCAGTATCTTTTCATGGAAATATTATTATGAGCATTCTTGATAAGTTTGAACTTTTTCATGCCGAAGTACTATTCACGGGGTTACTATTCCCGAAGTACTATTCACTCAGGTACTATTCACCTTGGGTACTATCTATGACAAAAATTAATTTCTTTTCAATTCAAATTATTTTTGATACAATATTATTCATGAATTTTACTCCACAAAGCAGTATCATATTGACAATTTGGACATTATTGAATTCTAGATAAATTAAATTATAAATCTTTAAAAATTTATCCTTTATTTTCTTTTAATTAAATTCTTATATCATTGTCATCATCCTCATATTATTATGAAAGTCATCTGTGGCCCGTAGTGCATAGATGAACTTGGTATGATTATGACCAGGGATTATTCGGTATAATCATAACCGTAATGTTACATATGATGCGGTAAAAGTTTTCATTAGCCCGTAGTGCATTGATGGAAAGTTGTTGGCATGATCATGACCATTGATGAAAATACGAATATCCTTGGCCGTAGTGCAGGGATGGATGATGTTGATTATTTTTTAACCTGAATCTCAGCGATAAAATTGATGATAAATTCTTTTAAATCATAGAAGATAGTAGATATTATGCTCTATATGACTCTTCTAATGGATTGCTTGTTCCGCTGTAGTTAAACTTGATGTCTATTGTATTTTATCAGTTTAACACTGTTGAAGGCTAACGATAATTTATTTTGCATTATCTTAGTCATAATATTTCTTACTGGGCTAGTTGAGCTCACCCCTTTTCTTTCATTGTTCTCTTCAGGAAATAAGAATATAGCTGGGACTAGTCGGGGAATGGAGTGACGGTCCAGATGTTGCATTAGTAGTCCTCACTATTCTGTGAATTACTGTGATAATAAATATATTGAGGACTTATTTTGAGTTTGAATACTGTCTAGAAGATAATATTTGTATTAAAATTTACAGCTCATGTTGTATATTTAAGTTTGTATTTGTATTCTGTACCATTTATTTAGCGACTCAGAATGGGTGATGTATACTTATTTTGGAGGCACCACAGTTGGTATCAAAGCCTAGGGATATGATCCCTGGCTGAGAGAGACGTGGAATTCCTTCGCTAGTATGACCTACCTAAGTTTATTTGTTATTTAATTGGTCGAAATATAGGGATAATATGTGGTGTGTCAATTAACCCTTATTTTGTGGCAGTATTTGAAAATGACATCCGAGAATGTTGAGAATAGCAATGGAGCATAGGAGACCGTTGAGTCACCAACGATTAATACCCAGGATAATGTGCAATACGAAGACAATAATCCTCAGGTAAACTGTAATAACTCGATATTTTCTACATAAATAAAAAAAAAATTTTGCTTATAAATTTTTTATTTTATTTTAAAGGTGGGAATATGTGCCAAGTAATGTGTATGTATTTATGTGATCAATAAAATTTATTTATTACATGAATAATTTTAAATAATTTTATTTTAGAATTATTGATCATTATAAAGTATATTCTTATAATAATAAATTTTATAGTATAAATGTTTTTATTATTTATTTTTTATGAAAATATGATTATTATATTATTTAAACAATATATGAAATGATTATTGGAATTATTATAATTACTATTTTGTTATATGAATTTTAGTTTAGATTATTAAGTTAATTATTTCAACTTAATTAATAGTGTTATATATGAAAGATAAATCAGATATGAAATTCAAACTCTAATTTTGGATTTTGAGCAATGAATGAGAATAATAATATTATATTAAATATAATATTATTTTTCAGTGTTATAAATATATACTATATGTGTTTATTGACAATGGTTGGTCGATTATGGTGTATAATGTCAAAACCCTTATATCAATTTGTTAAACCCTATTTTGAAACTCAATTATGAGTTCGAGATTGTTATGTAACTGTGTTATTATAATTAAGGTTATGTATTATAGAATTTAATGATAATTAGGAAAACCCAAATTATTACTTATAAACCCTAATTATTAAATTAGAAACCCTAATATGCTAAATAGGAAACCTAATGGCTAAGTTAGAAACCCTATATATTATGTTAGTAAATTGTAATGTTAATTAGGAAACCTTAATTCATAATTTGGGGAAACCTAATAATATCAAGAAACCCTAATTATTTAAAACCCCAATTTTCTATTAAACACCTTAATTTTAATTAGTGTGTTCTAATTAAAATTTTATTAAACTTAATTTTTCAAACCCTAGAAATTATTTGGGGAACCTTAAAGTTTAAAATTTAGCGATTAAACCCTAGATGCAAGCACCATGGACAAGAATACCATTAAAATTACTAGCAAAATGACCACTATACCCTTTTTGTCCAATTCTTGAATTATTGCTAGCAAAATCTTGCCAAATCTTGGCAAGTCATCAACCTAGTCTAGCTAGGAGCTAAAACACTCCAGCTCTCAGCCATTACCCATCTAAGTTCATTGCATTTAAGTCAAATATAAGATTAAAGAGAGAGAAATTTCTTTAGTTAGCTCATTTGTTCACTTATGCTCATCCAAGACACACTCTCTCTAAAATCCACGAATTCTATTGCTAGATCAGTCCTGTAAGACTCCGAATTTTATGAAATAAAAGTATTCAATTTTTCTTATAGTTACTATTCAGTAAATGGTTAAATTGATAAAAGTTAAAGTTAAGAGTGATATATGAATTTTTTTCAAAAATACGCAAGTGGTTGAAAAATATTCATTGTTGTCGGGAAATATTCGTTTGGTCGTGGAATATTCTTTCTGTCGGAGAATATTCGTACGACGGCGTAGCCATTTGTGGGCCCCATAACAGAATAACTGTCGGATGAAGAAAACGACAAATTTGAGTTTTTATAAATTAACGACGTAATTATTACCGTTAACACTGTTGGAATACCTGGATGTTAAAACACAGTAATACGCATAGTTACACAGTAGCACACGGTATTGCACAATATTTTTTCAATTATTGATTCTTACGTAAGGAGGCACTACTCAATAATTGTTACAGTAATTACTGTTCAATATTTTATTTTATTAGTTCAATAATTACTGCGTTAATATTTTATATTATTGTTGATTCAATAATTGTCACTGAACAATATTTCCCATTATCGAAGCAATAATTCATATTATCTGAATAATATTATTAGATAACATTATTGGCAATGTCTAGAAAGTTCTGTCTAAGGAGAGGTTTGGTCATCTAATTGCGCGCCAGTAAGGAGAAATCCTTATTGGAAAGCCCCCTCTTTCTTGGGAATTGCCTGCTTGTCATTATTGTGATTCTGTAATATTATTTGTGAATAATTAATTATTGATTTATATGATAAAAAAATATTTATTTGATGTGGATATAAATGATGGATTTATTTATGTGGTTATAAATGAAGGAATTAATGTTGAGGTATTTTATCAGTATTTTGTCGGATTGGAGGTATTAAAAGATCAAATCGTTGTTCTTACAGCTTTATTGTATGAGTTATAATATTTAATCCGACCGTTGGATCGTTGTAATTTTTGAATATGTTATACATATATAAGTTGAGTATATGACCATAAATTTTGAAACGTTAAAAATGAGCATATAATTTGTTATGAATTTTAAGAGGTAACTGATTCGGAAATTAGGTTTTGGTGGAAAATTCTAGAATTGTGTGGGTTCCACTCTTGGTTGTTGGGGGAGATGGCTGATTTTTGGTGGGTGAAATAGTAGCAGGTAAAACCATCAGGTAGCAGGTCAAGTCTGCTTCGGCGTCTAACATTTTCCTATAAATAGAGGGCTAAGTTAGAATTGAAAATCACACCAGAATTCATAAGTTTTCTCTCTAGATTATCGAGTGTATTTTGTGAGTATTTAGATACTTGGTGAGTTACTATTCATCAGTGCAAGTTTCTTTCAGTGTCATATCCGATATCCAGTCAGAAGTGCTGCTCTTTTGAGGTAAGGGATAGTAAGAGATTTTAAGGGTTGTTATGTTTTTCAGTTCGTACTTCTAACGACCTTCAGAAAATTCTGAAAAAATTTGAAATGATATTTTGATGAGTTTTATTGATTGTGTCCAAAAATGGTGATTTTTGGATGTATAGATTAAGAGTTATGAATTTTACGGGAAAATACTATTTTTAAAAGTAACCGCTTATAACTCCTTGTGGTTAACTCCAAAATTGGTGAAATTTTTATTAGGAGTACATGAATATGATAGAAGTATACTCTGCAAATTTCAGAATTTTTGGATAAAAGTACATTTTTTGATAAATATCTAAATATTCGGCTATTTTGGCCATATGAAAAATAGTAAATGAGTTTTAAAAATTCTGGAAAAAATATATGTTCAATATGGTACTATATTATGTTAAATCCCAGAAAAGAAAAATTGTTTACATTGAGTTGGTATTTTTCATGAAAAGGGACTAGTTATAAGTAAATGAATTAAATATGTTATGTGAAGTAAAAAAATTGAAAAATAAGATTTTATGGCTTGAGAATCCTATATGAGGTATATGTAGATTTTTGATGAGGGTTTTGGTTATTGGTGATGAAATCTTATGAGTTTGACATTTTAGAATGATTAAATACATTATTTTAGTAAAGTGTAAATAATTAAAATAAATTTCTTATAAGTTTAAGAAATGTTATTCTTCCAATATCATTATACCGAAATATTGGTATGAATTTTATTGTGGAATTTCTACCTTTTTCATATCAGAGTTTCTATTCATGAGTTACTATTCATGAGTTACTATTCACGAGTTACTATTTACGAGTTACTATTCACAAGTTACTATTCACAAAAAAATTGGTTTCTTTTTCTTACCAAATTATCGTTGATTTATGAATATTGCTCTTGAAATTAAATCCATATTTTGATCATATTATTTTTATTATCATATATACATTTTTATAACCTTGATATTGAAATTCTCTTTCGCTTGAGTGTAAAGATGGGTAAATTATTGGTATGATCATGACAATGGGTTCTCTTTGGCCAATAGTGCAAAGTTGAATTGTTGACTAGTATGATCATGACCATTGAATTTATAATTGAATATCTTTAGCTTAAGTGCAAAGGTGAATTGATCAACATGGTTATAATTATTGTTTATATAAATTCTGAAATAATTATATATTTCTTTGAGATAATAATATATTTGGCCTGTAGTGCAAATATGAACTGTTGATGAATATATTTGGCCTGTAGTGCAAATATGAACTGTTGAGGAATATCTTTGGCCTGTAGTGCAAAGATGAATTGTTGATGAATATATTTGGCCCGTAGCGGAAAGATGAATTGTTGATGAATATCTTTGGCCCGTAATGCAAAGATGAATTGTTGATGAATATCTTTGGCCCGTAGTGCAAAGATGACATGTTGTTGAATATCTTTGGCCAGTAGTACAAAGATGAACGGGTGTTGAGATTGAACATGACCAACTGGTGATACAAATGAATATCTTTGGCCGTAGTGCAAAGATGAAGTTATTAGTATGATTATGATCAGGAAATGTGATTTGGTGTAACCATGATCTTTGATGTTTCAGGTAAAGATAGGTGATGAAAATTATCTTCGTCCTGGATGAGAAGAGGAATTTAGAACTGCAATTATGATTATGAGTTGTTCATATGATTGTGGACCAGAATTGTTGATTGATGTTACAGGGATAAAACATTGTTGGTGAATTTTTAACATGGAGAAGATAATAGACTTTATAGTCTATTTGACTCTTCTAATGGATTGCTCGTTCCGCTGCAACTATGGTTGAAATTTTTTTATCATCTACCATATGTTCTAAATCTCTGATTTATTATTGATGAAGGCTATTGATAATTTAATTATCTTTAGTCATGATATTCTTTACTGAGCTAGTTGTGCTCACCCTTTTGCTTCACAATTCCTTTCAGGTAATAAAAGTGTAGCTGGGTCGAGTGGGGGATAGCAGGAAAATAGAACGGTGGTCTATAGCTATTGAGGGTGAGGCGAACCAAACGTTGGAAGGGTGTTTTGTCACTATCATATAAGATGTCTAATGACATATAACCTCGTATCATCATAAGACAGGGATGTGCTCATCCACTTGCTGAGTATATATACGAGCACTACCTATATAAACTTGGTGTTTGTTTGAAGTATAATTCTCAATTAGAGACAGTGGAGATAATGATAAGTCAAGAGAAGACTCTCTATTGAGAAGAATATGATAGTAATCTTCTCATTTTTTTGGGGTCTATTGGGTCAACCTAGGATAATTCTGTGGCCATATGATATCTATCATAACCTAGAAGCATGGCCTCCCATGTACGAAGGTTTCCTTGAGCACTTCCCAAAGATTCTAATTTCTGAAATAGTTTTTGACTATATACCTTTATGTAAGGTGTCATTGTGAGGTGCTGTCCACGGTTGGGACATGAGTCACATTTGGTATATATTTGTATCCAAACTCACAGCATATGTGTTGTTGTATTTTGCACGATAATTGTTGTAATAAAGTTGTAGTTATTTCTGTACCATGTATTTGGCGACTCAGAATAGGTTGGATGGAATGAACCTGTTTTGGGGTCGTTACATTTTGGTATCAGAGCTTACGGATATGGTCTCTGGTGGAGATCGGGAAATATAACTAGGAGGGGAGAGATGAGTAAATCCTTCGCTAGTGTGTCCTACCTAAGCTTATTTGTTGGTCATCTTAATATCGGGATATTATGTGATATGTTAATTTGTTCAATTAACCCTTGTTTTGAAGCTGTATTCTAGAATGATAACTGAAATACAGGAGATGAGCAATGAAGAAATTGTGATGACAGGGAAGATGGAATCTAAAATGAAAGCAAGGTATTCTCAACTCTTTGAATTATCAGGTACTTAAATTTCGGGGACGAAATTTCATAAGGAGAGGAGATTGTAAGACCCCAAATTTTATAAAATAAAAGTATTCAATTTTTCTTATAGTTACTATTCAGTAAATGGTTAAATTGATAAAAGTTAAAGTTAAGGGTGATATATGAATTTTTTTCAAAAATACGCAAGTGGCTGTAAAATATTCATTGTTGTCCGGGAATAATTGTTTGGTCGTGGAATATTCTTTCTGTCGGAGAATATTCGTACGACGGCGCAGCCATTTGTGGGCCCCATAACAGAATAACTGTCGGATGAAGAAAACGACAAATTTGAGTTTTTATAAATTAACGGCGTAATTATTACCGTTAACACTGTTGGAATACCTAGTGGTTAAAATACAGTAATACGCGTAGCTGCACAGTAGTACACGGTATTGCACATTATTTTTTTAATTATTGATTCTTACGTAAGAAGGCACTACTCAATAATTGTTATAGTAATTACTGTTCAATATTTTATTTTATTGGTTCAATAATTGCTGTGTTGATATTTTATATTATTGTTGATTCAATAATTGTCACTGAACAGTATTTCCCATTATCGAAGCAATAATTCATATTATTTGAATAATATTATTAGATAACATTATTGGCAATGTCTAGAAAGTTCTGTCTAAGGAGAGGTTTGGTCATCTAATTGCGCGCCAGTAAAGAAAAATCCTTATTGGAAAGCCCCCTCTTTTCTGGGAACTGCCTGGTTGTCATTATTGTGATTCTGTAATATTATTTGTGAATAATTAATTATTGATTTATATGATAAGGAAATATTTATTTGATGTAGATATAAATGATGGATTTATTTATGTGGTTATAAATGAAAGAATTAATGTTGAGGTATTTTATCAGTATTTTATCGGATTGGAGGTATTAAAAGATCAAATCGGTGTTCTTACAACTTTATTGTGTGAGTTATAATATTTAATCCGAGCGTTGGATCGTTGTAATTTTTGGATATGTTATACATATATAAGTTGAGTATATGTCCACAAATTTTGAACCGTTAAAAATGAACGTATAATTTGTTATGAATTTTAAGAGGTAACTGATTCGGAAATTAGGTTTTGGTGGAAAATTCTAGAATTGTGTGGGCCCCACTCTTGGTTGTTGGGGGAGATGGCTAATTTTTGGTGGATGAAATAGTAGCAGGTAAAGCCATCAGGTAGCAGGTCAAGTCTGCTTCGGCGTGCTAACATTTTCCTATAAATAGAGGGCTAAGTTAGAATTGAAAATCACACCAGAATTCATAAGTTTTCTCTCTAGATTATCGAGTATATTTTGTGAGTATTTAGATACTTGGTGAGTTGCTATTCATCAGTGCAAGTTTCCTTCAGCGTCATATCTGATATCTAGTCAGAAGTGCTGCTGTTTTGATGTAAGGGATAGTAAGAGATTTTAAGGGTTGTTATATTTTTCAGTTCGTACTTCTAACGACCTTCAGAAAATCCTGAAAAAATTTAAAATGATATTTTGATGAGTTTTATTGATTGTGTCCAAAAATAGTGATTTTTGGATGTATAGATTAAGAGTTATGAATTTTACGGGAAAAGACTATTTTTAAAAGTAACCGCTTATAACTCCTTGTGGTTAACTCCAAAATTGGTGAAATTTTTATTAGGAGTACATGAATATGATAGAAGTATACTCTGCAAATTTCAGAATTTTTGGACAAAAGTATAATTTTTGATAAATATCTAAATATTCGGCTATTTTGGCCATATGAAAAATAGTAAATGAGTTTTAAAAATTCCAAAAAAAATATATGTTCAATATGGGACAATATTATGTTAAATCCCAAAAAATAAAAATTGTTTACATTGAGTTGGTATTTTTCATGAAAATGGACTAGTTATGAGTAAATGAATTAAATATGTTATGTGAAGTAAGAAAATTGAAAAATAGGATTTTATGGCTTGAGAATCCTATATGAGATATATGTAGATTTTTGATGAGGGTTTTGGTTATTGGTGATGAAATCTTATGAGTTTGACATTTTAGAATGATTAAATGCATTATTTTAGTAAAGTGTAAACAATTAAAATAAATTTCTTATAAATTTAAGAAATATCATTCTTTCAATATCATTATACCGAAATATTTGTATGGATTTTATTGTGAAATTTTTACCTTTTTCATGTCAGAGTTACTATTCACGAGTTACTATTCGCGAGTTACTATTCACGAGTTACTATTTACGAGTTACTATTCACGAGTTACTATTCACAAAAAAATTGGTTTCTTTTTCTGACCAAATTATCGTTGATTTATGAATATTGCTCTTAAAATTAAATCCATATTTTGGTCATATTTTTTTTATTATCATATATACATTTTTATAACCTTGATATTGAAATTTTCTTTCGCTTGAGTGTAAAGATGGGTAAATTATTGGTATGATCATGACTATGTGTTCTCTTTGGCCAATAGTGCAAAGTTGAATTGTTGACTAGTATGATCATGACCATTGAATTTATAATTGAATATATTTAGCTTAAGCGCAAAGGTGAATTGATCAACATGGTTATAATTATTGTTTATATAAATTCTGAAATAATTATATATTTCTTTGAGATAATAATATATTTGGCCTGTAGTGCAAATATGAACTGTTGATGAATATATTTGGCCTGTAGTGCAAATATGAACTGTTGAGGAATATCTTTGGCCTGTAATGCAAAGATGAATTGTTGATGAATATTTTTGGCCCGTAGTACAAAGATGAATTGTTGATGAATATCTTTGGCCCGTAGTGCAAAGATGACATGTTGTTGAATATCTTTGGCCAGTAGTGCAAAGATGAACAGGTGTTGAGATGAACATGACCAACTGGTGATACAAATGAATATCTTTGGCCGTAGTGCAAAGATGAAGTTATTAGTATGATTATGATCAGGAAATGTGATTTGGTATAACCATGATCTTTGATGTTTCAGGTAAAGATAGGTGATGAAAATTATATTCGTCCTGGATGAGAAGAGGAATTTAGAACTACAATTATGATTATGAGTTATTCATATGATTGTGAACCAGAATTGTTGATTGATGTTACAGGGATAAAATATTATTGGTAGATTTTTAACATGGAGAAGATAATAGACTTTATAGTCTATTTGACTCTTCTAATGGATTGCTCGTTCCACTGCAACTATGGTTGAAATTTTTTTATCATCTACCATATGTTCTAAATCTCTGATTTATTATTGATGAAGGCTATTGATAATTTAATTATCTTTAGTCATGATATTCTTTACTGAGCTAGTTGTGCTCACCCTTTTGCTTCACAATTCCTTTCAGGTAATAAAAGTGTACCTGGGTCGAGTGGGGGATAGCAGGAAAATAGAACGGTGGTCTATAGCTATTGAGGGTGAGGCGAACCAAACGTTGGAAGGGTATTTTGTCACTATCATATAAGATGTCTAATGACATATAACCTCGTATCATCATAAGACAGAGATGTGCTCATCCACTTGCTGAGTATATATACGAGCACTACCTATATAAACTTGGTGTTTGTTTGAAGTATAATTCTCAATTAGAGACAGTTGAGATAATGATAAGTCAAGAGAAGACTCTCTATTGAGAAGAATATGATAGTAATCTTCTCATTTTTTTTGGGGTCTATTGGGTCAACCTAGGATAATTCTGTGGCCATATGATATCTATCATAACCTAGAAGCATGGCCTCCCATGTACGAAGGTTTCCTTGAGCACTTCCCAAAGATTCTAATTTCTGAAACAGTTTTTGACTATATACCTTTATGTAAGGTGTCATTGTGAGGTGCTGTCCACGGTTGGGACATGAGTCACATTTGGTATATATTTGTATCCAAACTCACAGCATATGTGTTGTTGTATTTTGCACGATAATTGTTGTAAAAAAGTTGTAGTTATTTCTGTACCATGTATTTGGCGACTCAGAATAGGTTGGATGGAATGAACCTATTTTGGGGTCGTTACATTTTGGTATCAGAGCTTACGGATATGGTCTCTGGCGGAGATCGGGAAATATAACTAGGAGGGGAGAGATGAGTAAATCCTTCGCTAGTGTGTCCTACCTAAGCTTATTTGTTGGTCATCTTAATATCGGGATATTATGTGATATGTTAATTTATTCAATTAACCCTTGTTTTGAAGCTGTATTCTAGAATGATATCTGAAATACAGGAGATGAGCAATGAAGAAATTGTGATGACAGGGAAGATGGAATCTAAAATGAAAGCAAGGTATTCTCAACTCTTTGAATTATCAGGTACTTAAATTTCGGGGACGAAATTTCATAAGGAGGGGAGATTGTAAGACCCCAAATTTTATAAAATAAAAGTATTCAATTTTTCTTATAGTTACGATTCAGTAAATGGTTAAATTGATAAAAGTTAAAGTTAAGGGTGATATATGAATTTTTTTCAAAAATACGCAAGTGGCTGTAAAATATTCATTGTTGTCCGGGAATAATTATTTGGTCGTGGAATATTCTTTCTGTCGGAGAATATTCGTACGACGGCGCAGCTATTTGTGGGCCCCATAACAGAATAACTGTCGGATGAAGAAAACGACAAATTTGAGTTTTTATAAATTAACGGCGTAATTATTACCGTTAACACTGTTGGAATACCTAGTGGTTAAAACACAGTAATACGCGTAGCTGCACAGTAGTACACGGTATTGCACAGTATTTTTTCAATTATTGATTCTTACGTAAGAAGGCACTACTCAATAATTGTTATAGTAATTACTGTTCAATATTTTATTTTATTGGTTCAATAATTGCTGTGTTGATATTTTATATTATTGTTGATTCAATAATTGTCACTGAACAGTATTTCCCATTATCGAAGCAATAATTCATATTATCTGAATAATATTATTAGATAACATTATTGGCAATGTCTAGAAAGTTCTGTCTAAGGAGAGGTTTGGTCATCTAATTGCGCGCCAGTAAAGAGAAATCCTTATTGGAAAGCCCCCTCTTTCCTGGGAACTGCCTGGTTGTCATTATTGTGATTCTGTAATATTATTTGTGAATAATTAATTATTGATTTATATGATAAGGAAATATTTATTTGATGTGGATATAAATGATGGATTTATTTATGTGGTTATAAATGAAAGAATTAATGTTGAGGTATTTTATCAGTATTTTGTCGGATTGGAGGTATTAAAAGATCAAATCGGTGTTCTTACAGCTTTATTGTGTGAGTTATAATATTTAATCCGAGCGTTGGATCGTTGTAATTTTTGGATATGTTATACATATATAAGTTGAGTATATGTCCAAAAATTTTGAACCGTTAAAAATGAGCGTATAATTTGTTATGAATTTTAAGAGGTAACTGATTCGGAAATTAGGTTTTGGTGGAAAATTCTAGAATTGTGTGGGCCCCACTCTTGGTTGTTGGGGGAGATGGCTGATTTTTGGTGGATGAAATAGTAGCAGGTAAAGCCATCAGGTAGCAGGTCAAGTCTGCTTCGGCGTGCTAACATTTTCCTATAAATAGAGGGCTAAGTTAGAATTGAAAATCACACCAGAATTCATAAGTTTTCTCTCTAGATTATCGAGTATATTTTGTGAGTATTTAGATACTTGGTGAGTTGCTATTCATCAGTGCAAGTTTCCTTCAGCGTCATATCTGATATCTAGTCAGAAGTGCTGCTCTTTTGAGGTAAGAGATAGTAAGAGATTTTAAGGGTTGTTATATTTTTCAGTTCGTACTTCTAACGACCTGCAGAAAATCCTGAAAAAATTTAAAATGATATTTTGATGAGTTTTATTGATTGTGTCCAAAAATAGTGATTTTTGGATGTATAGATTAAGAGTTATGAATTTTACGGGAAAAGACTATTTTTAAAAGTAACCGCTTATAACTCCTTGTGGTTAACTCCAAAATTGGTAAAATTTTTATTAGGAGTACATGAATATGATAGAAGTATACTCTGTAAATTTCAGAATTTTTGGATAAAAGTACAATTTTTGATAAATATCTAAATATTCGGCTATTTTGGCCATATGAAAAATAGTAAATGAGTTTTAAAAATTCCAGAAAAAATATATGTTCAATATGGGACTATATTATGTTAAATCCCAAAAAATAAAAATTGTTTACATTGAGTTGGTATTTTTCATGAAAAGGGACTAGTTATGAGTAAATGAATTAAATATGTTATGTGAAGTAAGAAAATTGAAAAATAGGATTTTATGGCTTGAGAATCCTATATGAGATATATGTAGATTTTTTATGAGGGTTTTGGTTATTGGTGATAAAATCTTATGAGTTTGACATTTTAGAATGATTAAATGCATTATTTTAGTAAAGTGTAAACAATTAAAATAAATTTCTTATAAATTTAAGAAATATCATTCTTTCAATATCATTATACCGAAATATTGGTATAGATTTTATTGTGGAATTTTTACCTTTTTCATGTCGGAGTTACTATTCACGAGTTACTATTCACGAGTTACTATTTACGAGTTACTATTCACGAGTTACTATTCACAAAAAAATTGGTTTCTTTTTCTGACCAAATTATCGTTGATTTATGAATATTGCTCTTGAAATTAAATCCATGTTTTGATCATATTTTTTTTATTATCATATATACATTTTTATAACTTTGATATTGAAATTCTCGTTCACTTGAGTGTAAAGATGGGTAAATTATTGGTATGATCATGACTATGTGTTCTCTTTGGCCAATAGTGCAAAGTTGAATTGTTGACTAGTATGATCATGACCATTGAATTTATAATTGAATATATTTAGCTTAAGTGCAAAGGTGAATTGATCAACATGGTTATAATTATTGTTTATATAAATTCTGAAATAATTATATATTTCTTTGAGATAATATTATATTTGGCCTGTAGTGCAAATATGAACTGTTGATGAATATATTTGGCCTGTAGTGCAAATATGAACTGTTGAGGAATATCTTTGGCCTGTAATGCAAAGATGAATTGTTGATGAATATTTTTGGCCCGTAGTGCAAAGATGAATTGTTGATGAATATCTTTGGCCCGTAGTGCAAAGATGACATGTTGTTGAATATCTTTGGCCAGTAGTGCAAAGATGAACAGGTGTTGAGATGAACATGACCAACTGGTGATACAAATGAATATCTTTGGCCGTAGTGCAAAGATGAAGTTATTAGTATGATTATGATCAGGAAATGTGATTTGGTGTAACCATGATCTTTGATGTTTCAGGTAAAGATAGGTGATGAAAATTATCTTCGTCCTGGATGAGAAGAGGAATTTAGAACTACAATTATGATTATGAGTTATTCATATGATTGTGAACCAGAATTGTTGATTGATGTTATAGAGATAAAATATTATTGGTAGATTTTTAACATGGAGAAGATAATAGACTTTATAGTCTATTTGACTTTTCTAATGGATTGCTCGTTCCACTGCAACTATGGTTGAAATTTTTTTATCATCTACCATATGTTCTAAATCTCTGATTTATTATTGATGAAGACTATTGATAATTTATTTATCTTTAGTCATGATATTCTTTACTGAGCTAGTCGTGTTCACCCTTTTGCTTCACAATTCCTTTCAGGTAATAAAAGTGTAGTTGGGTCGAGTGGGGGATAACAGGGAAATAGAACGGTGGTCTATAGCTATTGAGGGTGAGGCGAATCTGACGTTGGAAGGGTGTTTTGTCACTATCATACAAGATGTCTAATGACATATAACCTCGTATCATCATAAGACAGGGATGTGCTCATCCACTTGCTGAGTATATATACGTGCACTACCTATATAAACTTGGTGTTTGTTTGAAGTATAATTCTCAATTAGAGACAGTGGAGATAATGATAAGTCAAGAGAAGACTCTCCATTGGGAATAATATGATAGTAATCTTCTCATTTTTCTTTGGGGTCTATTGGGTCAACCTAGGATAATTCTATGGCCATATGATATCTATCATAACCTAAAAGCATGGCCTCCCATGTACGAAGGTTTCCTTGAGCACTTCCCAAAGATTCTAATTTCTAAAATAGTTTCTGACTATATACCTTTATGTAAGGTGTCATTGTGAGGTGCTTTCCACGGTTGGGACATGAGTCACATTTGGTATATATTTGTATCCAAACTCACAGCATATGTGTTGTTGTATTTTGCACGACAATTGTTGTAATAAAGTTGTAGTTATTTTCTGTACCATGTATTTGGCGACTCAGAATAGGTTGGATGGAATGGACCTGTTTTGGGGTCGTTACAAGTCCCAAGAACAAGCCCCACGAAATCCACTAACAGATCAGGAGCCCAAATTCAAGATAGATCAAAGTGAGTTATAAAAACTAACCCTAGAATCTGACCTTGGTTGCCGTGTTAGATGTTAGTTTTTTTGTGTTAAACATGTTGTATGTAGTGTTTATTGATGATATGGGTTGCTAGATGTTAGATCCATAACATCTAGAGGCTCGAATTTGAAGTTTTTAAAAATCTGGAAAATATATTTTTTTGGTTGTCTGACAACGAATGTCAAACCTTATATGTCAGTGACTGTTAATGATTTTTATGTTTTGAAAGTTTGTAGTTGTATTCTGTTACGAGAGCTTTGATTTGGAACTGGAATCATGTGTAGATGATGTTTATATTTCAAGTTATTAATGGTCAAAGGTCGTTGACCGACCATTACTTTCTAAAATCTAGAAAACCCAGAATGTGCCCAGAACAGCCTGACAACATGTTCATAGCCTCAGATCTTTCAGTTGTTTGTTAGTTTGTTATTGTTGTTACATCTAAGTTGAACTATGTTGTTTGTACTTCATGGTTATGCCTTTATATCGCTAGAACATTACGTATGTTGGATTTAATGGACGGTCAAACTAGGTCACTCGGTCACGTATTGAGTTTCTGGAAAACCTAGAAACAGTATGGATAAGTTTTCTGACAGCCTTTGACCGAATCATAACTTTTGATCTTGTTATTGTTAAGCTGATCTGTTGATAACCATGTGTTCCTTGTCATGTGTACTACATACTTCGACCATAAAAAACAATTTACTAATGACTAGAACACCTGATTAAATGAGCTTGAAAGTAGCACCATGACACTGCCTGGGTTTCTGGGTTACCCAGAAAACCCAAGAACTGTCTGATAGTAAGTTAGTGACCTCAGATCTTTCATTATGTTGTTGATTTATGTTTTTAGTTGTATATAGTCTGTAGTTTAGTATATGGACTGTAGATTCGTGCTAGTTTAACTCCTAATCATCAAACGTGTGGAATACAATGGCTGGTCAAAGTAGGCTAGACGATCACGACTTGTGTTTTCTGGGTAACCTAGAAAACTCAAGATCGTGATCTCTGACATAGTTTGACCAGCTTTGATCGGTTGATTCTATTGTGGTTATACTGTTTTTATGTAATGGATCTATTATCTTACATGTTGTCTACACACTGAAAGTATTAATTCAGAAAACCATCATCAGGATTGCAAGTTGTGGAAGCCCAAAAGGGACTGCTCGAACTGTTCTTCATTTTTGGGTAACCCAGAAATGAAGAATAGCTCTGACAGCCACTTTGAATGCTTAGATCGGCTTAGTGTGATGCTGTTTGGCTATGTTTGTTGTTGTATCATGTAGTATTGCACTAACACTACAAGATCTGACCAAAATCATGCTCAAAAACATCATGATCAGATCATTGCACTTGGTTAAATATGCTACCTCGTTAACTAGCTATGAATGTTCTTGAGCCTCAAGAACACCTAAGGCGACACTTACTGTCGCCAAAGGCTTTAGCGACAGACTTATTAGTTTTAATTAATTTAATTTCTAAAAATTATTTAAAAATAATAAATAAATTCTAAAAATTTCAAAAATAGTTTTAAAAATTATTTTAAGTTATAAAAATTAACTTTTAATAATTTGACATATTTTTCATAAATATTCGTATTTATTTAAATAATATTGACATTTAATTTATTTAATAAATACATTAAATAAGTTAATTAAAAATGATTTTATGATATTAAAAATCATTTTAAATGATAATAAGGTATTTAATAATATTTTAAGTTATAAAACATAACTTTTAATATTTTAAGATAAGTTTCATTAATTATTTAATATTAAAGATATTATATTTATTTAGTAATTATATTAAATGAATTAATTAAAAATGATTTTAATATTATAAAAATCATTTTAAATGAAAATAAATAGTTTAAAAATATTTTAAGTTATAAAATATAACTTTTGATATTTAAAGGTAAATTTCATTAATAATTTAATATTAATGATATTAGTTTTATTTAATAATTATATCAAATAAATAGTTTAAAAATGGTTTTATGGATTTAAAAATCATTTAAAAAGGAAATAAATGAATTAAAAATATTTTAAGTTATAATTAATGACTTTTAATATTTTGATATTAATAGTAATTATTTAAAAATGATTTTAAATGTTTTAAAAATATTTTGAGTTATTATAAATAACTTTAATATTTTCGCAATGGTTTCATTAATAATTTTTTATTAATTAAATATTAATGATAATAGAATTAGTTAATATTTAAATCATTTAAAAATGATTCTAGTGTTTGAAAAATCATAATAAATTATAATAATTATTTAAAAATTATTATAAGGCTATGAAAAATAATTCGACTGATATTTAAAATATCTAAACGAATATTGAACTACAGAATAGAGTTTTAGACTAGATAATTACCCGATGAAGCTGTCGGTACACAGAAATATTTTAGAAATTGATATGGACTTATATAATTTGACTAGATAAGTATTTGTTTGTGAATCAATGACTGTTAAACTTATGTGATAATGTGATTATGTTATGTGTTGACTACAAATAGCAGTAATATGTGATATGATATATTATTCTAATCGAATGAATGATCTTATTAATGATAGATTTCGGTATAAAAGATAAAACTAAGTTGCGTAATTGTAAGCAGCAGACCAGGCAAGTATCCTAACTTTGCATTTACTTTATGCAATGGACATGAGTAAGAAAGTTTCAGAATTATATTACCATTGCGTCAGATTATTAACTATATTGTTATCGATTATGTATCCAATCTTTTGTATTCATACAAGTTCTTAAATTATCCAATCATTGTTTATCAATACAGTACTATTGTACAACCCAGATATTTATTATGTCCTTTAATTTCTAAATATGGTTATATAAGTGTCCTCACTTGGATAATCATTGTATTTAATCACATGTTGATACATACCTATTGATTTTCGGTACGTGTACATTAATTAAAAATCGTCTAAGCTACTTGACCCAGCTAGACACAGATTTAGAAATATTGTTGAACATGATAGAAATTTATTGTATCCAATCAAATTATTTTGGTTCGGATTCCCGACTAAGTATGAACATCTCGAACATGAAAAAAATTTTGTGCACCTAAGGTGGATAAGATGAACGATACTATCATTATTGCATGTAATATTGATCAATACAGGGCACATTGGGATGATCACCCTCGCCCCCGTAAGTTATGATGGTTTGCGGAAGAAGTTCTGCTAAACCTTAGCGAAAATTGAAAATAAAGTTTATAGTTTGTCGACTGCTCTTCATTTATAGTCAACACGTAGCTTCAAAAATTTGATATAGAATTGATATGTTGTTATTATTGGTTCAGCTTACTTCACAACTGTTGATTCATTGTAGAAGTGTCATTCAAAGAAAATATTTAATCCTTTCAGCTTATAGCTATTGTTGCTATTACTTGCGGGACAATCAAATGCTCATTCTTGCTTTAAATTTAAATATTTTCAGCTAAGCGTGATCAACTGAAAAATGTTCAGGCTAGAACAAGGGAAAAGGAAAGCAAACAGAATAATCTTATGTTATCTTATGTAATAGTTTGATTTTATTAAGACAATGATATCTATTAATTATCATGTAATGAATGTTTAAAGGTCGCGTACCAAGTATTAGACTTTGATATATGTAAATTAAGTTTGATATGTATATTATTGTTATTATTATTAGTATAATTCCGCTCATAGAAATGGTATCATGAAGCACCGAGTTCGGGTTTGAAGTACCTGAATTTGGGGGCGTCACAAGTTGGTATCAAAGTTTTAGGGTTAGAAACCTTAGGTGGGATAGACATTAGGCTATAACCTTAGAACAGAGGAAACGTTGAAAATATAAATAACTTATTTAGAGTTTAAAAGGTGATGAATTGAATAAATTCATCGTTAAACAAAATAAAAGATAACTTGTATAAAATTATTAATTGCTGTGTGTATATACTACATGTTAATCAAGATAGTTTTTGTGTAGATGTCAGATGAAAAAGAATTAGGATACCCTCAGATCATAAAGAAGGATTTAACCTCCATAACTGAGCTAATACCAAAGTAAATAACTAAATTAGAGGCTCACTTTATAAGCAACCCTAGTGAGATGATTATGCTGGAAAATATAGTACCGGACCCAGAAACAATAGTATAACTGATAGGTAGAATATAGTTAGAGGATATAAGGTTAAGTTCGAGTTTTTTTTTAAAACTCATATGATTGTAGTAGGTTTGACAAACTTAGTATAGTTATGTGTGAATGGATCATTGAGGATAAAAAGAATATATAGATTGCTACGCAATTGATCCTTAGTGAAGGCGTATGAAATAAGTAGTATTAGTGTTACTTGAATATGTATGATTTTATAATGCGTATACGATAAGTATATCTGTGTAAAGTAATATTATCAACTTTTGTATAAGTTGTGGCAACGATTCTCGACTTTTATGTCATAAAGGGGATATCGGATATTTAAAGCAGTATGTGCTATGCTATACGGTGTAAAGTAATATGAAATTAGTTAGATGAACATGATTTTTTTTGATCAGATAATGATGCCAAGACGAAAACGAAACCAAAGGGCAGAAGAACCTGTCAACAAAGCTGGAGGAAAACCAGACCCGACATAGAATTTGGCAAATATGGATGCTCAAGCTATACATAATGGAATACCAGCCGTGGAAAATCAGTCAAAAAATTGATCGGCAAACTTTAAAGACTTCAAGGCCGTCGAACCGCCAGGATTTAGAGGATCAACTGACCGGTAGAAGTAATTGTGACAGCTAGGGTAACAGAGAGGCAAAAAATAGCTTTTGTCACCTATACGATGAAAGGGGAGGTGAATTTTTGGTGGGAGGCAAATCAAGCTAGAGTCGGAGAAGGGAGTAGTGGTAGTAGGACTGGAAAAAGGAAAGGAGAAAATTTAGGGAATACCAAAAATAGGCCAGTAGGTAGAAAGAAACTGGCTGCGCAGTGTGGTAATTGCGAAAAGAATCACTCGGGAGAGTGTCTTAAAGGTAAGTTTGTGTGTTGCAAGTGTGGCCAAGAGGGACATATCTCTCCCAACTGCCCCAATCTAAGGATAAACATAGGGTGTTTCAGATGTAGATCAACGGAGCATAAGGTGAAGGACTGTTCGAAAAAGAAAATGGATGCATAGAGTATGACTACGGGGAAAAGCAGAGGGACATTGGTGACAACGGAACCTACTTCAACAAACAAACCAACATAACCAATCACAAGAGTCTTCAAAGTGACTGTTCAGGATTCAGTGGCAGCTGGGAATGCAACTCCAGATATTATTCGTATAACTTTTATATTTTGATATACATAATTTTTCTATATATAATAAATTATTTTATAAAGAAATTTTGAAGGAGGAATTTGAGTTCTATTAGAAATTAATTTTTTCGTTTAATCAGATAGATAAGCTTTATGCTGAATAGTTAAAGATCGGTTCGATCGAATCTGATCGAGATCTACTTGAAATGACTTTGTATGCTATGTACACTTATGTGTATAAGTTTTGAAACGGTGATTCCGGGGATGAAATCTTTATAAGGGAGGGTGAATGTAATAACCTGATATTTTTTATATAAATAAATAAGAAATTTTGCTTATAAATTTATTTTTTATTTTAAAGGTGAGAATATTTGCCAAGTAATGTGTATGTATTTATGTGATCAATAAAATTTATTTATTACATGAATAGTTTCAAATAATTTTATTTTAGAATTATTGATCATTATAAAGTATATTCTTATAATAATAAATTTTATTGTAGAAATGTTTTTATTATTTATTTTCTTTAAAAATATGATTATTATATTATTTAAACAATATATGAAATGATTATTAGAATTATTATAATTACTATTTTGTTATATGAATTTTAGTTCAGATTATTATGTTAATTATTTCAACTTAATTAATAATGTTATATATGAAAGATAAATCAGATATGGAATCCAAACCCTAATTTTGAATTTTGAGCAATGAATGAGAATAATAATATTATATTAAATATAATATTATTTTTCAGTGTTATAAATATATACTATATGTGTTTATTGATAATGGTTGGTCGATTATGGTGTATAATGTCAAAACCCTTATATCAATTTGTTAAACCCTATTATGAAACTCAATTATGAGTTCGAAATTGTTATGTAACTGTGTTATTATAATTAAGGTTATGTATTATAGAATTTAATGATAATTAGGAAAACCCAAATTATTACTTATAAACCCTAATTATTAAATTAGAAACCCTAATATGCTAAATAGGAAACCTAATGGCTAAGTTAGAAACCCTATATATTATGTTAGTAAATTGTAATGTTAATTAGGAAACCTTAATTCATAATTTGGGGAAACCTAACAATATCAAGAAACTCTAATTATTTAAAACCCTAATTTTCTATTAAAAACCTTAATTTTAATTAGTGTGTTCTAATTAAAATTTTATTAAACTTTAAACTTAATTTTTTAAACCCTAAAAATTATTTGGAAAACCTTAAGGTTTAAAATATAGTGATTAAACCCTGGATGCAAGCACCATGGACAAGAATACCATTAAAATTACTAGCAAAATGACCACTATACCCTTTTTGTCCCATTCTTGAATTATTGCTAGAAAAATCTTGCCAAATCTTGGGAAGTCATCAACCTAGTCTTGTTAGGAGCTAAAACACTCTAGCTCTCAGCCATTACCTATCCAAGTTCATTGCATTCAAGTCAAATATAAGATTAAAGAGAGAGAAATTTCCTTAGTTAGCTCATTTGTTCACTTATACTCATCCAAGACACTCTCTCTCTAAAACCCACAAATTCTATTGCTAGATCAGTCCCAAGAATAAGCCCCACGAAATCCACTAACAGATTAGGAGCCCAAATTCAAGATAGATCAAAGTAAGGTATAAATACTAACCCTAGAATTTGATCTTGGTTGCCATGTTAGATGTTAGTTTTGTTGTGCTAAACATGTTGTATGTAGTGTATATTAATGATCTAGGTTGCTAGATATTAGATCCATAACATCTAGAGGCTCGAATTTGAAGTTTTTAAAAATCTGGAAAATATTTTTTTGGTTGTCTGACAATGAATGTCAGACCTTATATGTCAGTGATCGTAAATAATTTTTGTGTTTTGAAAGTTTGTAGTTGTATTCTGTTACGAGAGCTTTGATTTGGAACTGGAATCATATGTAGATGATGTTTATATTTCAAGTTATTAATGGTCAAAGGTCGTTGACCGACCATTACTTTCTAAAATCTAGAAAACCTAGAATGTGCCCAGAACAGCCTGACAACATGTTCATAGCCTCAGATCTTTCAATTGTTTGTTAGTTTGTTATTTAAAAATATTTTGAGTTATTATAAATAACTTTAGTATTTTAGCAATTGTTTCATTAATAATTTTTTATTAATTAAATATTAATGATAATAGAATTAGTTAATATTTAAATCATTTAAAAATGATTCCAGTATTTGAAAAATCATGATAAATTATAATAATTATTTAAAAATTATTATAAGGCTATGAAAAATAATTCGACTCATATTTAAAATATCTAAACGAATATTGAACTACAAAATAGAGTTTTAGACTCGATAATTACCCGATGAAGCCGTCGGTACACCGAAATATTTTAGAAATTGATATGGACTTATATAATTTGACTAGATAAGTATTTGTTTGTGAATCAATGACTGTTAAACTTATGTGATAATGTGATTAGGTTATGTGTTGACTACAAATAGCAGTAATATGTGATATGATATATTATTCTAATCGAACGAATGATCTTATTAATGATAGGTTTCGGTATAAAAGATAAATCTAAGTTGCGTAACTGTAAGCAGCAGACCAGACAAGTATCCTAACTTTGCATTTACTTTATGCAATGAACATGAGTAAGAAAGTTTCAGAATTATATTATCATTGTGCCAGATTATTAACTCTATTGTTATCGATTATGTATCCAATCTTTTGTTTTCATACAAGTTCTTAAATTATCCAATCATTGTTTATCAATACAGTACTATTGTACAATCCAGATATTTATTCTATTCGTTAATTTCTAAATATGGTTATATAAGTGCCCTCACTTGGATAATCATTATTTTTAATCGCATATTGATACATATCTATTGATTTTCGGTACGTGCACATTAATTAAAAATCGTCTCAGCTACTTGACCCAGCTACAGAGAAATTTAGAAATATTATTGAACATGATAGAAATTTATTGTATCCAATCAAATTGTTTTGGTTCGGATTCTGGACTAAGTATGAACATCCCGAACATGGAAAAACTTTTATGCTCCTAAGGTGGATAAGATGAACAATAATATCGTTCTGGCATGTAGTATTGATCAATACAGGACACATTGGGATGATCACCCGTTATAACGGTTTGCGGATGAAATTTTGCTAAACCTTAGCGAAAATTGAAAATAAAGTTCATAGTTTGTCGATTGCTCTTTATTTATAGTCAATACGTAGTTTCAAAAATTTGATATAGAATTGATATGTTGTTATTATTGGTTCAACTTACTTCACAACTGTTGATTCATTGTAGAAGTGTCATTCAAAGAAAATATTTAATCCTTTCAGCTTATATCTATTGTTGCTATTACTTGCTGGGCAATCAAATGCTCATTCTTACTTTAAATTTAAATATTTTTAGCTAACCGTGATCAACCGAAAATGTTCAGGCTAGAATAAGGGAAAAGGAAAGCAAACAAAATAATCTTATGTTATCTTATGTAATAGTTTAACTTTATTAAGACAATGATATCTATTAATTATCATGTATTGAATGTTTAAAGGTCGTTTACCTAGGATTAGAATTTGATATATGTAAATTAAGTTTGATATGTATATTATTGTTCTTATTATTAGTAGTATTCCGCTCATAAAAATGGTATCGTGAAGCACCGAGTTTGGGTTTTAAGTACCTGAATTTGGGGGCGTCACATAAACAACAACACCGATCAAATGATGAACAATGATATGTTCAGAGGCTTTATGCAATTCATGCAACATTAGGCTAGAGCGACTCCTGTCCAAAATACAGGTGGAAACACTGGCAACTCTCGGACGGTCACCGCTAAGCAGTTCAAGGAGCTGGGACCACCAGAGTTTATTGGAGAACCAAAACCACTTAAGGCGGAGACGTGGATAAAGCAGATCACCATGATATTTGATGTCTTAGGATGCTCTGAGGAGCAAAAGGTTCCCTTTGCCACCTTCATGTTGCGAGGAGAGGTAGATTACTGGTGAGAATCTATAAAGCGTACCCAGCCTGCTGCACTCAAAATGTCTTGGGAGAAGTTCCAAGAACTGTTCAACGACAAGTACTTTTTCGAAAGAATTCATCACATGAAAGAGGTAGAGTTCATCAAGCTGGAGCAAAATAATATGACCGTGTCGCAGTACGAAGCCAAGTTTGTCGAGTTGCCCCAGTTTGCGTCCCACTTAGTTGATAACGAGAAGAGAATGACACAGATATTTCTAAGAGATTTGAAACCCGAGATACGTCAATACCTTATCTCTCATAAACTGTGTTTATATTCAGATGTTGTAAATAAGGCTCAATTATTGGAGTGCGATAATGAGACATCCCAAACAAGGGAGAGCAGCTGGTAAAATGATAATACTAGTGGTAGCAGTCATCGAAGCGGCGACAACAAACGTGGAGGGAATCAACATGCCAGAAATGGTAACCACTTCGGTGGTAATCATGGCCAAGACAATAAAAGTGGACATTTTAAGAATAGGAGATTCAACAATGATGGAAAGACGTCAGCACCAACACCCGTTGTTAAGGAAGGAGAACGACCACCTATCATATGCTTTAAATACAGAGGGGATGGACACATCAGTCCAAACTGTGCGCAGCAATCCAAAACGTGTTACAATTATGGAAGAGAAGGTCACCTAGCTAGATTTTGTCGTACAGGAAAGCCAAGTCCAGTTGGGATGGTGACACCAAATGTCGTCCCAGACAAATCAAATCCAGTAGTTCAAGGGAGAGCATTTGTTGTGACCTCCCAGAAAGTAAGGAATCCGAACGAGGTCATCACGGGTAAGCTTATCATAAACTCTAGCGAAGTATAAACCTTATTTGATACCGGTTCTACCTATTCTTTTATTTCTCCTACTTGCGCTCAACGTTTAAATTTGACTTCGGAGAAATTAGACTTTGACTTATTTATTAAAACTCCGTTGGGAGAAACCTTCATTACATCCACTGTTTATAAGTCTTGTTTCGTTCAAATCGGTACCCTCACATTACCTATCGATCTTATTTCATTGAAAATACTTGCATTTGACGTAATTCTAGTAATTGATTGGTTAACTACTCATCATGCAAAAATTGATTATTTTCGTAAGGTTGTTAACTTTCATATTCCTAACCAACCTATTATACGAATTCAAGCAACCAAACCATTAAAATCAATCACTATCATCTCAAGCCATAAAGCTATTCGTTTATTGAAAAATAGATGTCAAGCTTTCTTAGCTCATGTTATGGATTTAAACAAAAATACGTCAGTTTTGAATGATATTTCAATTGTTAATAAATTTCCTGACGTATTCCCTGAAGAACTTTCTGGCCTACCCCAGAGCATGAAATTAAATTTTGTATCGACCTTGAACCCGGTATAAAACCCATTTCTAAAGCCCCATATCGAATGGCTCCTATTGAACTTCAAGAGTTAAAAATCCAACTATAGGAATTGTTAGACATCAGTTTCATTCGTCTTAGTACGTCCCCTTGGGGTGCTCCTATTCTATTCATGAAAAAGAAAGATGGGAGTATGCGACTTTGTATTGATTATCGGGAGTTGAACCATGTCACTGTCAAAAATAGATACCCGTTGTCTCGTATTGATGACCTGTTTGACTAGTTACAAGGCGTCAAATTCTTTTTAAAGATTGATCTTTGTTCCGGATATCACCAATTAAAGATTAAAATCGATGACATTCTAAAGACGACTTTCAGAACTCGGTACGGGCATTATGAATTTCTAGTCATGTGTTTTGGATTGACTAATGCTCCAGCTACCTTCATGAATATGATGAACCGAGTATTCAAGGAGTATTTGGATCATTTTGTAGTTGTCTTTATTGATGACATCCTCAAATACTCCAAAAGCTGTGAAGATCATGAGCAACACTTGAGGCTGATACTCCAAAAGCTTCGTGAAAACAAGCTTTATACCAAGTTAAAGAAATGTGAGTTCTGGCTTGAGGAAGTAGCATTCCTTGGGCACATAGTATCAAGTCATGGAATATCTGTTGACCCGATAAAGTTAAAGCAATTCAAAGCTGGGAGCAACCTAAATCAATGACCGAAGTACGTAGATTTCTCGGCTTAGTTGGTTATTATCGAAAATTCGTAGAATGGTTTTCTCGAATCACTACTCCATTAACTCAGCTTACTCGGAAAGATATAAATTTCGGTTGGAGCGAAGAATGTGAAAAGAGTTTTCAATAACTCAAGAGGAGACTCATTTCAGTACCTGTTGTGACAATACCATCTGGCTCGGAGGGATTTGTCATCTATAGTGATGCTTCGGACAAAGGGTTAGGATGTGTTGTCATGCAACATGGGAAAGTCATAGCCTATGTCTCTCGACAACTCAAAGAATATGAGAGGAATTATCCTACTCATGATCTAGAGTTGGCAGTTGTTGTCTTCGCACTTAAAATTTGGAGGCATTACTTGTATGGGGAGAAAGTGGAGATCTTTACGGATCATAAAAGCCTTAAATATTTCTTCACTTAAAAGGAACTCAACATGTGGCAACGACGTTGGCTCGAACTGTTGAAAGATTATGATCATACCATTCAATACCACCCTAAAAAAACAAACGTGGTAGCTGACGCATTGAGTAAAAGATTATATGCAGGTACGAGTGCGTTATTATCAACTCAAAGGCCCATTTTGTATGACTTCCAAAGGATGAAGATAGATTTAAAGACTCTAGGGACCCACGTGATGATGGCAAACATACGAGTAGAACCGACTTTAATAGATAAAGTTAAAGCTGCTCAAGCTAAAGACATGGAGCTTATGCGTATGAAGAAAAAGGTGAAAGAAGGTGCTATTCCGGAAGCAAGAATCGATGAAGAAGGAATACTTCGAGTTAACTCCAGACTTTGTGTTCCTAACGATTCTGACTTGAAGTATAAAATCATGATGGAGTCGCACAACACACCGTTTGTAATCCATCTTGGGAGTACCAAAATGTATCGTGATCTTTGACATATATTTTGGTGGAACAATATGAAGAGAGAGATCGCGGAGTTTATCTCAAGGTGTTTAACTTGTCAACGTGTCAAGGAGAAGCATCAAGTGCCAAAAGGTCCATTGCAACCACTTAAAATTTTAGAATGGAAGTGGGAACACATTACCATGGATTTCATTACTGGTCTTCCTAAGGTTTCTCAAGGCATAGTTGCAATTTGGGCCATTATTGATAGATTGACCAAGTCTGCTCATTTCTTACCTATACGAGAAACTTATACACTTAAACGTCTTGCTCGTATATACATAAACGAGATTGTAAGACTGCATGGTATGCCAGTATCCATAGTTTCTGATCGAGATCCAAGATTCACTTCATGATTTTGGGTTAGTTTACAAAAAGCTATGGGCACGGATTTGCGATTTAGTTTGGCGTATCACCCTCAGACGGACGGACAGTCAGAGAGGACTATTTAAACTCTTGAGGATCTATTAAAACTCTGTGTCCTTGACTTCAAAGGAAGTTGGGACAAGTTCTTGCCATTAGTGGAATTCTCCTACAACAACAGTTATCAAGCAAGTATCGGCATGGCTCCATTTGAGGCGTTGTATGGAAGAAAGTGTCATTCTCCAGTATGTTGAGACGAGGTGGGTGAAGCAACGTTGTTGGGACCAGAATTTATACGCATGACAACGAAAAAGATTCAAATGATCCGGCAACGTATAAAAACCTCACAAGATCGACAAAAGAGTTATGCTGATCTTCATCGGAAGGACGTGGAATTCAATATTGGAGAACATGTGTTGTTATGTGTTGCTCCATGGAAAGGAGTTATGAGATTTGAAAAGAGAGGAAAACTTAATCCTCGATTCATTGGCCCATTTGAAATCCTTGACCGAGTAGGAACTGTAGCCTATAGACTCGCTTTACCGCCAAGTATGTCTTGTGTTCATAACGTTTTTCACATATCCATGTTACGTAAATATATGGAAGACCTGAACCACATTATTGAGTTGGAACCGGACGAAATAGCGGAAGATTTAACGTATGAAGAGGTTTCTGTTAAAATCTTGGATAAGAAGGAACATATTTTACGCTCCAAGGTTATACCTCAAGTAAAAGTTTTGTGGAGAAACCACGATGTTGAGGAAATGACCTGGGAGTTAGAATCTGAAATGAAATCAAGGTATCCTCACCTCTTCGTCATACCATGTGTGTACCCTAATTTCGAGGGCAAAATTTTATAAGAAGGGGAGGTTGTAAGACCCCAACTTTTATGAATAAAGATGATTTTTCTATAAATATCATTTTTGAATATTAAGGAGTAAATTTGATATAATGTAATAGTTGATGGTAATATTTATAAATTTTACAAATTACGTAAGTTGTTTTATTATATTCGATTGGTATTCGATTGGTCGGAGAATATTCGTTTTAACAGGGAATATTCGTACGACGGCACAATCATTGGTGGACCCCACAACGAAATTATTGTCGGATTGAGAAAACGACAAAAATATCTTTTTATAAAAATAACGGCGAAAGTTTTACCGTTAACTGTTGAAATACCCGGTGTTAAAAGTACAGTAATACGCGTAGTTGTATAGTAACACACGGTATTGATTATTGATGCTTACGTGAGAAGTCACTCAGTTGTGTTTAATTATTGCCACAGTAGTTGCTGCATAGTATTTCACGTTATTTGATTCAATTATTGTCACAATATTTTTTTATATTATTAAATCAATAATTGAGATGACAAGTTATTCATATTATTATTTGCATAATTAACAATGTCTAAAAAGTTCTATTGAGGAGAGGTTTGGTCACCTAATTACGCGCTAATAGGGAGAAATCCTTATTAGAAAACCCCCTCTTTCCTGTGAACGATCTGGTTGTTAATATTGCGAATTATAATAATATGAATAAAGATTGTTAAAAATATTGAGGAAATTTTTATGAAGTATTTATTGTAAATTTTGCTTATTATTGGATCTTCATTTACCCATTTTTCAAAATAATCGGTAGAAAGTTATTCGGTATATATATATAATAGGTGGGGCCCACATTTAAAAATGAATATGGAAGGTGGCTGATGTTTATCACGGGTTTGAATATATATATATATATATATATATATATATATATATATATATATATATATATATTATAAGTGTTGTTTTATATGAAAAATAGAATATATTATATTTTATTATGCATAGTATTTACATAGTGCCTGCATAGTGTTACATAGTAACAAATCTCGTGAATCAGAAAAACTGGCAGAAAATTTTGTTCGTATACTGTGCAGTCCGTGAAAAACTTTTCTAAATAGTATCCTTCTATTCTCCTATAAATAGGATGCTTAGTTAGAATTGAAAATCACACTATAATCAAAGAATTCTTCTTCTATAATATTGAGCGTATTTCTTTCGAGTTTAAAAAAGCTTTGAGCGTAGAAAACAGTGAAAGTTTTCTTCAAAAATATCCTCGCTATACCAGTTAGAATACTCTTCTTTTCAAGGTAAGGGATATTATTTTTATTCAGTATTCGTATAAAACAATATTTTCTTCCATACTCTGTAGTATGTAAGTAATATTATTTCATTTCAGATTTCGAATTCTATACTCGTTTTGTTAAAGTTTTGACTTCTATTCTCCATGAAATTAGTAGAATATCCTTGATATTTACGCTTCATCCAGTATTACTCGTGAATAGTAGCTTATGAATAGTAACTCGTGAATAGTAACTCATGAATAGTAACTCATGAATAGTAACTCGTGAATAGTAACTTGTGAATAGTAGCTCGTATTCGTACATAGTACCGTATACATAAATATTACCGTATATGTAAATAGTGCCATATACATGAATAATGACGTATATGTTAATAGTGTCGTATACGTGAATAGTAACCTCGACATGAAAAGATAAAGTTTCACAATAAAATCCATATCAATATTTCGGTATAATGATATTAAAGAAAATAACATCATTTACTTGAAAAAATAACATCCCTTACCATCCCTTACTATCCCTTACAATCCCTTACCTCAAAAGAGCAGTACTTCTGACTGGAATATCGGATATAACGCTGAAGGGAACTTGCACCGTATAGCAACACTCAAGATATCTAAATACTCACAAAAATACGCTCGATAATATAGAGAGAGAAAACTTCAGTTTCTGGTGTGATTTTCAATTCTAACCTAAGCATTTTATTTATAGAAAAATACTTAGAACACCAAAGTAGAACATATAATAAATATTATTATATTTATAAATATCATACGCATACTTAGACAAATCTGAATTCAGCATTTACCACATGTAAGTGTGGCCCACCAAAATGGAAAACATGTTTTAAATATTTTTTTGTAACAAAATCAATTCAGACCCAATATTCTGGAACTTCAATAATTCATAATAAATAGCCTTTTTATCAGAAAAATTAGAATCTTATGTCCATTCCATAGGAAATTCAATTCTCTACAACTTTGTAAGTTTAAGTTATTCCAAATTCCAAGCAGAAATAGACCGAAATTCACATACGGACGATTTTGCAAGCTATAATCAAATTTCAGTAAAAAATAGGGTCCACTAACACACTAAACATGTGTTAAACATTTTTTGTAACAAAAATACTCTTCCTCCTTATTTATTCATATAACACGCATTCATTGTAAAAATATCATCATTATTATATTATTGTAATATAATAATATATTTTATTAGAAAAGATAAAATATCAATTTTCAACAATTATCACTTTTTTAAAAATTTCTCCATTTATATCCACATAAGTAAATATTTTTCTTATCATATAAATCAATAATTAATTATTCACAAATAATATTACAGAATCACAATACTGACAACCAGGCCGTTCCTAGGAAAGAGGGGGCTTTCCAATAAGGATTCCTCCTTACTGGCGCGCAATTAGGTGACCAAACCTCTCCTTAGACAGAACTTTTTAGACATTGCCAATAATGCTATCTAATAATATTATTAAAATAATATGAATTAATCATCTGATAATAAGAAATACTGTGCGGTGACAATTATTGAAACAACAATAATATAAAATATCAACGTAGCAATTATTGAATCAATAAAATAAAATATTAAACAGTAATTACTGTAACAATTATTGAGTAGTGCCTTCTTACGTAAGAATCAATAATTCAAAAATACTGTGCAATACCGTGTGCTACTGTGCAACCATGCGTATTACTGTATTTTAACCACCAGGTATTCCAACAGTGTTAACGGTAACAACTACGCCGTTATTTATAAAAACTTAAACTTGTCGTTTTCTTAATTCGACAGTTATTCTTTTATGGGGCCACAAATGGTTGCGCCGTCGTACGAATATTCCCCGACAGCAAGAATATTCCACGACTAAACGAATATTCCCCAACAAAATAAATATTTTATAACCACTTGCGTATTTTGTAAACTTTACATATATCACCC
Source organism: Panax notoginseng (assembly GCA_016801055.1). NCBI lineage: Eukaryota > Viridiplantae > Streptophyta > Magnoliopsida > Apiales > Araliaceae > Panax > Panax notoginseng. Next base: position 3,376,009 of record CM029015.1, on the reverse strand, counting down.
TTAACTTTAACTTTTTATCAATTTAACTATTTACTGAATAATAATTACAAAAAATTGAATACTTATATTTCATAAAATTCGAGGTCTTACATCTAGAAACACTAGAGTATCCCTTGAGCACAGAAGTTGTGAATAAAGAGTTAAATATGAGATAAAGATAGTGGTTAAAGGTTTTGACTGGGAGATTATATATCACTCGGGGATGGTGAATGTGGTGACAAATTCTTCAAGTAGAAAGAGTCAGGAGAAGTGTCAATGTTAATGGCTCAAGATGAACCAATAACAGATATGACTAAAATGGATTTAGAAATGAGGTGTTGTCTTTACGAACGAGAGTCATAGATGTAAATTGTTTGACGAAGTCGGCACATTTCTTGCCAAATAGAATTAAGTCTAAAGTAGACCAATCAGCTAAACTCTATGTTAAAGAAATTATTTCAAGACATGGAGTGTTAGTTTTAAATGTGTCGAATCGGGATCTGCGTTTCACGTCGAACTTTTGAGGGAGTTTACAAGAGCATATGGGAAATTAATTAAGGTTGTATCATCCTTAAACAGACGAGAAGTGCAAGCGGACATGTGTGCAGCCTTACGAAACTTTTTACGGTAGAAATGCTTAATGTATTCACGTGTCGGTATTATGACAATATATATGAGCAAGCTTAAAAGCATGTAATTGATTATGAACCTAAATAGGAAAAAACAACTTAACATATGAAGAAATTCCTATTCGAATAGTAAATAGGAAAGAGCAGGTTTAAGAAATAAAGTTATATCTTCTGTGAAGTAGTATGGAGGAACCACAATGTCGAGATGGCAACATGAGAACTTAAAGATAAAATGAGGATGTATTATCCTCATCTTTTTGGGTAACCTTGTATTGTGATTCTAGGGACATAATCCTTATAAGAGGGAAGGATGTAACGATCGAGATCGTGGAATATATTTGTAATAAGATTTTTAATATTTATTAAATTAAAAAGATATTTTGATAGAATAAATTGTGTGTTATGAGTTTGTAGGTCAATTAATGACCTAGTTTACGTGTTATGTGACTAAATGTTAGTGTTTAGAATTTTTGGGAGAAAATATATTTTTTTAAGAAAAACGCAAAATCACTATTCATAAAACGCAAAAAATGCTTTTTCGTTTTTTGAACTTTTCGAATTACGGCATATCGTTTATTTTGAAATGGGAGACGAAATCTCTAATACAAATTTTTTTATCATAAAAGACGGCAAATCACTATTCACGCTAAGAACACATTTTTGTATTTTCGAATTTTCAAACTTTGACATATTATTTGTTCAGAAAATGGAGACGAAAAGTGAAATCAAAACTTGAAAATGAGAAAGATAATATTTTGACTAAATGTATAAGTTAGAGATGAGTTATGGGATAAAGGAGAGTGAAAAAGGCTAAAAGGATGAGTCATGGGCTAGAGAGGACAAATGTCTCTTGCTAGGTAATTAACATGAGGTAAATTGAATTTGAAAGGGACAAGGAAGAGGGGGAAGGGGTCGGATATGAGAGGAGAAGAGATAAGGTGAATGGAAACTTTTGATTTTTGGTAAGCTTTGGTCCATTGGAAGCAAGTCATTTAATGTTCGTTCCTTCCACCCAATTATTTTAAACCAAACATGACCTTAATGTTGTTATTTTATCTAGATTAAGTTAATTTATCATGGGTGGTTAACCCTTGGTAGCATGGTTGATTTAGTTGGTGGGGGATTTAATTAAGTTAAATCATCCAACACTTGGTTAATTGTTCCTTCATTTCTTCTTATGAGGTAAGTAATGAAGAGAGAGAAAGCAAGAGAGAAAATAAAAAGAGAGGGAGTGCACGGATAAAAGAAGAAGGAGTAACCTTGCATTCTTGTTAACTAGCTAGGAAGAAAAAGAAGAACATCAAAGGTAAGACCATTAACCCTAATCCTTTGTCTCTTTAAATTACTTTTCTTTGAATTACTAATTATTGGTGGTTGTTGTTTATTGGAAGATCATGAAGGATCTTGAAGTAATAAGGATGTGTGTGGTTTAAACATCTTCAACTACTTGTTAAATTACATGAAAAGAGGAATCAAAAATGAAAATATGAACCTATGCGTAAAGGAATATAAGAACGAACAAATAGTGGACTGTAAAAAGGGGGCTATTTTAATGGCCTTCTGAGGTAGCTTATGAAATATAAAAAATAAGTTCTAGGGTGTCATGTTATACTTTTATGAGTCATGAACATCACCCAATTGGAACGAAAACAAAATCTTTTGTAGCGAAGCTATGACAATTTTTTTTTGTAAAACTAGGTAAAAAATTAAAAACAGAATTAGTGTAACCCTTGACCCTTGTGCAGTTTTCTATTCTAAATGGTTTTCTGGAAAAAAAATTTTGTTATGAGGGTTATGTTGTACGCTAAGTCATGAGTCCGTGGATGTATGAATGACCTCATTCCGAGTCCGGAGGTGGGAGATATGCCATTCGGAATGAGACTAATCAAAACTACAAAAATTGGAAAATTATTTTGGGTAGGAACTTTTGTGCCACTGTTTTGCCCTGAGAATGAACTTGTAAAAAAAATTCCACTACGGGGGATTTGTTATGATGTTGATGTTGCAAAGTGGGTACATTGTTAAGAAAAACACTGCCCATTTTAGCTTCAAGTGCAGTAGGTTTTGAACTAAAGCAGACGTGCTAAAAAAGACAGGTTGACCTGTCTGGATTAACAGACATGGAGTTTAAAGCTAAAGCAGACACTCTGCATCACTAGTAACCTGTCTGGATTGACAGATAGGGAGTTTAAAGCTAAAACAGACATGTTAAGTTGTCTGCTTTATACCTATAACGAAAAATGAAAAATAAAAGTTGGACACATTGATTAAATCATCTAAAGTTGACATGAAGAACTAAGAATCTAAAGTTAATGTAAGCCATAATTAGCATCGATATATGTCTAATTGGCATGTGTATATGAACTTAAATAATGTTTCGAGTTTAATGAAACGAACATTATAAAACATGGAATAGGGTTAAAGTAAACAATGTGTGATGTTTAAAAAACATCAGTTTAAAAATAAATCTTTGAAATATTATTGATGATAGGTAAAGCTGTCCACCCAAATTGTTTTGGGGTTCGAACTCCAGTCTAAGATGAACAACCCTAATATTGGGGTAGTTTTACATCAGAAAAATTTCAATAGACCCTTGTGGTCGTCAAACAAATGCATTTAGTTGTTTAGCCAGAGTGTTGCACAACATAGGGTACACTGGGCTGATCACCCAACGTGTCTGTAAGCCAAACCAGTTCATAGTTGAATTACTATTTAACCCTTGAGAAAACAAAAATGTTCGAGGTCTTTTGACTGCTCAATACGTCATTTCAAAAATGTTAGATAAAAAAGGAATTTATTAATTATTATTCATATTTATTCGGAATGCTTTCATAACTATTATTCAGTAGTAGAAATAGTAACATGATTTCTTAATTTTGTTGTTTATTCAACTATTTATACTTGTTGAGCTTTGTAGCTCTTCCTTGCTTTAAATAAAAAATTTCAACGAAGCCAGAGTAGATTGAAGGGTTCGAAAAGGATAAAGGAAAAATAAAGATGGACAAGTAGAAGATAGTTGTAACTATTTGTAATAATTAAAAGTATTGTAATAATTACTTAATACTTTATAATATGTTAAAGACTTAAAGGTCTGAGAACCTGAGATTTAGAGTGAGACATATTGTAATAATTAGTAGTTGCATTTATGTCATTATTATTATGTTAGATGAGAGTACCGTGGAACACCATATTCAGGGTTTAAAGGTACCCGGATTTGAGGGTGTCGCATACTTTGCATCCGTCATTGTTTAGATTCGATGCATACCAAAAAAAATGTATTTGATAACATTTTTTATACAGTCCTAAATGCCAATGGTAAAACAAAGGATAACAAAAAGTCAAGACTTGATTTGGTATAAATGAACATTGGGGAACACTTTTGGTTATATCAGGAGGGTGGTAAGCGGTAATGCCTAAAGCTGATTATACTTTGTTTAGGGAATAATTGATATTGATATGTAATTGGATTAGTGGACTGAAGCTCCTGGATGAATATTCTTTAAATGTGACGACCTGAGAATTCGGATAGCCTTGAAATTAGGTTTTTCGATGATAATATCTAATAAATAAAATTTTATAGATATTATTATGTGTTATGTGATTTAGGTCGCTTAATGATCTAGTTTACGTGTTACGTGATTATGTATGAATGTTAGGTGTTTTTGGGAGAAAATAATTTTTTTAAGAAAAACACTAAAACATTATTCATAAAACGTAAAAAACGCTAATAAAATGTTCTTTTTTTGAAAATTTTAAATTACAACATATTATTTATTTTAGGAGAGATAAAATCTCTAATAAAAGTTTTTTCGAAAAAAGTTGTAAAAACACTATTCATGCTAAAAATGCAACTTTATTTTTTTGACTTTTCAAAGAATGACATAGCGTTTATTCGGGAAAGGTGGATCGGTGGCGAAATCGAAAGTCGATTTTTCGACTAACCCAAAAAGCAAGAAAATCTTCCTAGAAAATAAAATAACTAAATTAAATTTAGTTAGACTAATTAAATTTAGTTTAATTAACTAAGCCTAGGGTTTAAATTGCTTGGTTAGAAATTTAAAAAGGGCTTGGGTAGGGTTGAGCCAAGGGTTTGAAAAGGCTAGCTTAGGATTTCAAGTAGCTTGGCTAGAGTTGATGTGACAACCGAGATTTTTGTAATTTAATTTTAAATATTTATTGAATTGAATAAATATTTTTCAATGAATTAATTATTAGATTAAATAATTAATTCATGAAATTATGGTAGATTAATTTAATTATATGCGTTATATTTATTTAATTAATGTGAAGAATTTTTATTATTCGAAGTATGTAAATATGTGAGCCTATTGAATTAAAAGACATATTTAATAAGCCTAATATTATTTTAATTAATTAAATAATTAATTAGAGATTTAATAATTTAACATAATTAATAAATGAGAAATTTAATTATGTGATTATGTAAATTAATGAGAAATTATTATATGTTATTTAAAATAAATTAAATAAGACATTTGATTTATTGTGCAATTGGACGTGACATGATTTAAACTATATTATAAAAGTTTAATTAAATTAAATGGGTGTAAGCCTTTTTAAGGCTAGCCAAACATGGCATTAGTGGAGGTTGGGAGCAGTTAACCCATGACTGGGTAACTGACCACCACTACGCTAGTTCTTATACGCATCAGGCGTATTATTTTGCTTTTCACGTATGCTAAGTTAATTAAAAGTTGAGAGCTCAGAGAGAATTCAGAGAAATTGTGGGAGAAACTCTGTGATTGAAGAAGAATATAAAAAAAAGGGACTTCACTCTTATTCATCTGTAATAGGGTAATCTCTTCTTCCCCAAAACTCAAATTTACGTTGTTTATACTATCTATGAAAATATACTGTAAGTCTCTGTAATTGAAAAATTAATGACTTCTGTAGTTATATATATATATATATATATATATATATATATATATATATATATATATATATATATATATATATATAATCATAATATGTTTCATTATCATATATGTATGTTTTCATAACATTAATTTCATTCAAACATGTTATAAATTGATTTATGAAGTTATTGAGTATAAGTTTCATATGTATGGCCCTTATGGGAATTTGTGTGCTATAAATTATTGTTTAACTTGAAATTTAACGGTAGATTATGTTATCACATGTTAAAACGAAGAAAGCAAACCTTGAATGGATGGATTTGGTATTATAACGAATCTGTAGTGTTGATTTTTTATTTTTTGTGTTCAAAACCTTCAAGAACATCAAGAACAGTGAAATTGCATGTTTTAATTTCTTAATTATGTGTTTTAATTGGTTAAAATCACTCTATAAAGGTTGGGTAATGATTATGTACGAATTCTAGTATGTGGGTATGTTTGATTTGATGAATTTAATGATCATGTAATGATAATTTCGCCTGATTCTGTGTTCTTCGCGAACTGGAAATTCAGAAACTGGAGTTTCGCGTCGCGACGCCAACTCCATGCCTAATTCCCACGCCACCGCGCTGCAGCACCATGTCTCAAGCTGCAGCGCCATGGCCCCAAGAACCAGTATGACAGTGGCGCCGCAACGCCACTTAGCAGAATGATCCAGAAATGAAAATTTTTTAAATGCTCAAGTCTAGCAATGTGTTAGTAACTTAATCTAATGAACATAAAAACATGTTAGATATATAATGAGGTGTTAGAAAAAATTCTTAACATGTCAATAACACATTTATGTGTGAATTGAATGATTGAACGCATAGTTAGCTTATTGTTCGTGAAGTGTAAATTATGTGGCAATGAGTATAGTAGTTGACTAAGTATAGTCATAATTCGAGTTAAACAAAAAGAATGAACGTATGATGATTAGTTACATTATAATTGACTGGTATTGTGAACGTAAATGATATGTAGGATTAAATCAAGGAACGAGTATAATTAACGTGTAATCTACGCACGAGACAAGTTTTCTAACCTTACTTGTTATCATTATTTAAGTTTATAAATTTCGTCGAGTAAATTCTCTTTATTATTAATCAAGTTCAATTTGTTATGTTAAAGATTATTTATCTTTCTATTGTATAGCTCTTGAGATTGTTATTCAATTTAAATATCATTTATTGTTGAACCTTGTTAGACTAGCGAATCCTTATTGATTCAACTAGTCCATAGTTGACGAATGTTCTAAATTTCAGAACCCTTATTGATTTAGCCAAACCAAACTTCCTTGGTGCGGACTCTAATGTCAAACTGAGATGAACAACCCTGTATAGGGATTACTTATGCATTAGGGTTAAGATATTGTGCACAGTATGGTACTAAGGGTTGATCCCCCTAAGTACAAGAAGAAGAGTCCATAGTCTTATGACTGTTAAAGGTTTCAAGTATAACCCTTGATACCTAGGACATAGTTCAAGGTCTTATGACCCTCAGAATTCTTTTGATTCTTGTTATCCATTCTTGATTCAAAAGTTGATTTTTATTTCAGAAGTCTTTGATTCACTCGCATGTTATTATATTGTTATTTCATTGTTATACTTATGGGCAATCGTGCTCACTCTTGCATAATAATAAAATTACAGTTAAGAACGAAAGATCCGACGAGCCTTCTACTAGCAAGGGCAAGGGAAAGATTAAAAAGTGATGTAAATGAAGACTTGTTGTTTTATGTGATGTTGAATTTACGTGTTAGGACTTATGTTGATGTTGTGTAAGACTATAAATTGTTTATGTTTCCGCAGTTAAGATTTAAGGTTAGTATGACCTGGGATTGATGTATTTAATTCAGATGATGTAACTCCTTAAGGAGAGGAATGACTTCTATCTATTAATGTTTTCATTTATTATGGGTAGATAGATATATGATATTTAAATAGTGAACAACAAATCATGTGAAAATTTAAGTACCAGATTTGGGGGTATCACAGGTTGGTATCAGAGCTGTAGGTTATTAACCTTAGGTAGTAGCCTTATAGGAAGAACATAGTGAAGGAAAACTCTTATCAAGTTCTAAGAGATGAATTTCTTAATTCATTGAAGATAATAAAAGACTTTATGTGTTTATGTGTTAAATTATCTGCTCACTAGTACGACTTAGTAACTAAAACTTAAAACTATGTTGTCAGGATGTCAGATGTTGGAGGAGCTAGTCGAGCTGGAGAGGAGGAACCCCGAGTGCCTACTGAGGAGGAGCCCCGAGACATTCATGTTGTCAGGGAGCAGTTGATTTAGAGAGAGCCATCTCCATTGATCACTGTTGTTGGTCAGGAGCATGAGCCTGAGACTGATCCAGAGGAGGATCCTGAGGAGGAAGAGGAAGAGGAGTTCCCACCGAACTCCATTGATGCTGAGATGTACGACGCGTTATATGACCGTAACGTAGAATTACGAGACACTGTTCAGGATTTGACTGAGCGGGCGATTATTCAGCAGATTACTCTCGAGCAGAAGGAGAGGGAGATTGAGAGTCTTCACACACAACTGGGAAATGTATAATGGGATTTGGTCCGCGAGAAGGGTCAAACCGAGGAGAAGTACAAAGAAATAGAGAAGTTAAAGAAGGAACTGAAGGAAAGCTCAGAGAGGTTGATCATAGCAGAGGAGGGCTGGGTAAGAGAAACACGTCGTGCTGATCTTGCAGAGAGGGATTGTCGTATAAAGAAGGCTAAGCTTGGAGAGACATACTCTACACTTAATAATGCAATGGATGAAGCCCAGGATCGAGTCTTGAGGTACCCAATCCAGTTTGAAGGTCTACCATCGTACATGTTGGATCGAAGAACGATGTCTCGCATCATGGAAGAGGAACGTAGCAAGGCTATTCGACGCCTTAACAGGTAGTGATAGTATTTGTTTAATTATGTGAAAAACTTATCTGGTTTTTAGATGTAAATTTAGACGTGTTTATGAACGAATAAATATTTTAATGTTTTAAATCCTGTAGATTCTTTATCTCGGGATAGTTGATGTAAATAGCAGTGATGCTATCGTTTGATGTTAAAACTTTTAATTTGAATAAATATATCAAGTTGTTTGAGATAATGTGTTAAGTGATTATTTTAAATTTTGGAGTTAAGCCTTAACTATTTAGAGAATTTAATAAAGATCTAATAAGCGTATATTCTTAACAGAAATATGTCGCCGAGAAGAAGACAAAGCCGTCAACCAGCTCAGGAAGAGTCAACAAATAATAACAATAACGCCAATGCTAATCCCGTCCAACAATTAGTGAACTTACTAGCTAGGGCAATGAATAATCAACCTCAAGCTCCACCGAATACTTCATTCAAAGATTTCAAGGTGGTGGGACCGCCAGAATTTAAAGGCTCTATGAATCCGATCGAAGCTTAGACTTGGGTTATGGAGATGGAGAAGGTTTTTGAGGTCGCAAGAGTCAGAGAGGACCAGAAGACCGCTTTTGCAATGTTTATGCTAAAATCTGAAGCTAGTTTTTGGTGGCAAGCAAACAGGGTCCGTGGAGGAGAAGGTATGATAACCTGGGAGAGGTTCAAGAAGATGTTTTTCGAGATATATTTTCTGACTTCGTCGCAGAACCAATTGGAGGTTCAGTTTTTGGAATTGAAGCAGGGGAATATGTCTGTATCAGATTATGCGGCTAGATTCAACGAATTGGCAAGGTTCACCACGTATCAAGTGCACACGGACGAGAGAAAAGCAAGAAGATTCGAACAAGGACTAAAGCCTTGGTTGTATAGTAAGGTATCGATGTTTCAATTGAAGACATTCGCTGGGGTACTAGAGAAAGCCATACTTACTGAAGGTGGATGCGATGTGGTAACCAAATACAATCAGGATCAGAAGAAGAAGAAGAATGAAAGTGAAGGAAATAACAAGGCTAGTGGAAGTAGCATAGGAGGTGGTAATATTAATCAGAAGAAAAGGTGGAATGACAACTCATCAACCGAAAACCAGCAAGGAGGTCAGAAGAAAAGGATTGAAGCGTGTCCGACCTACGGGAAGGCTCATTTGGGAGTGTGTATGAAGGGTAAACGTGTGTGCTACAATTATGGTCAGGAAGGCCACATAGCACCTAATTGTCCTAACCCAAAGAAGGGTGTCTGCTTCACTTGTGGTTCAAAGGATCATTTGGCAAGATACTGTCCTAAGAAAGGATCTGGAGGGGCAGGATCAGGAGGAAACCGGGGAAATAGTAGTGGGAGCGCTCTGGCCATCACAGGACCAACCGCAACCAATCGACCAACCGCCAGGACTTTCAATATGACGGTGCAGGATGCAGTGCAATCGCGTGATGTGGTGTCAGGTATCATTCCCATCAATAGAGTTAATACTTATGTATTATTTGATTCGGGTGCTACTTGTTCATTTATATTCGATGACTTTGCTAAGAATTTAGAATTGCCTAAGGATGAGTTAGAATACCCCATGAACATAGAAAACACGAATAGAGAAATAATCCATGTTAAGTACGTACATAAGAATTGTAGAGTGGATATTAAGGGTAATATCATGAACGTAGATCTTATCCCTATTCGACTTGGGGAGTTTGACGTTATCTTGGGAATGGACTGGTTATTCAATTACGGGGCGGTAATTGATTGCCAAAAAAAGCGTATTAACCTTATGACTCCGTCAAAGGTTATGTTTTATGGTAGCAAGTCGCCTAGACAAGTGAGTTGTCTGACGATGATGCAGGCCAGGAAGTTGTTACGACAAGGATGTGTAGGATATTTAGCTTACATAGTCGACAGTTGTAAAGAGAATTCGAAAGTAGAGGAGATACCAGTAGTGAGGGATTTCGTCGACGTATTTCCAGACGATTTACCAGGACTTCCGCCAGATAGAGAGGTCAAATTTGTGATCGATTTGGCTCCAAGAACGGCTCCAATATCGAAGGCACCATACCGAATGGTGCCGGTAGAAATGAAAGAATTGATGGTACAACTACAAAAATTACTGTACAAGAAGTACATTCAACCGAGCGTATCACCGTGGGGAGCGTCGATGTTGTTTGTGAAAAAGAAGGACGGATCGATGCGACTCTGCATTGATTACGGAGAACTGAATAAGGTCACGATTAAGAATAGATATCCATTACCGAGGATCGATGATCTGTTTGATCAATTGAAGGGAGCAAAATACTTTTCCAAGATAGATTTGAGAAGTGGTTATCATCAACTAAAGGTGAGACCAGAGAATGTACCGAAGACAGCGTTCAGAACACGATATGGTCACTACAAATTTTTAGTAATGTCGTTTGGTTTAACGAATGCTCCTGCAGCATTTATAGGACTAATGAATGGTGTGTTCAAGCCGTTTTTGGACAAGTTCGTAGTGGTATTTATTGATGATATTTTGGTATATTCAAAAACCAAGGAAGAACATGAAGAGCATTTGAGATTAACGTTGGAAGTGTTGAGAAAAGAGAAGTTGTATGCTAAATTTTTGAAATGTGAATTCTGGATTGAAAGAGTATAATTTCTTGGATATGTGTTCGATAGGGACGGAATTTCGGTGGATCCCTCCAAAGTCGAAGCCGTAATTAACTGGGATCAGTCGAGATCGCCGTCGGAAGTACGAAATTTTCTTAGATTGGCAGGATATTACAGAAGATTCATTCAAGACTTTTCCAAGATCGCAACTCCGTTAACAAATTTGACTCGAAAAACTGTGAAATTTGTTTGGACGGAGAAGTGTGAGGAAACTTTCCAGGAACTTAAGAAGAGGTTGAGTACGGCACCTGTGTTATCTCTTCCGGATGATACATGAAATTTTATTGTTTATAGTGATGCATCGTATAAAAGACTTGGCTGTGTGCTAATGTAAAATGGTAGAGTCATTGCGTATGCATCACGACAATTGAAAGATTACGAGAAAGGGTATCCGTCCCACGACTTGGAGTTAGCTGCAGTGGTTTTTTCTTTGAAAATCTGGAGGCACTATCTCTACGGGGAGAAGTGTGAAATATATACAGACCACAAGAGTCTGAAATATATTTTTACACAGAAAGAATTGAAAATACGCCAAAGAAGGTGGTTGGAATTAATTAAGGACTACGATTGTGAGATTTTATACCATCCGGGTAAGGCAAACATGGTTGCCGACGCCTTAAGTAGGAAAGGGTCGGGAGAAGTTGATGATGTTGACCGCTCAGAAGGAATTGATTTCAGCAATGGAGAAGTTAGAATTAGAAGTGAATTATCCTATGGAAATAAATGAGAAACGTTTCAGATGCAATCTAGTACAACCCTACTGGATAAAGTTAAGGAGGCTCAACTTCAGGACGATGAATGCAAAAAGGTGATAAGGAAGATATCTGAAGGAACTGAACCAAGATTTAAGATGGACAAAGAAGGAATACTAAGATTTAAAAGTAGAATTTGGGTACCACCAGTACTAGAGATTAAGGAAGACATTTTGAGCGAGGCTCATAGCTCACGATATTCGATTCACCCTGGTAGTACCAAGATCTTCGACAACATTTTTGGTGGCCTAATCTGAAACGAGATGTTGCAGAGTGTGTTGCCAAATGTCTAACCTGTCAGAAAGTGAAAGCAGAACATCAGAGACTGGGTGGGTTACTACAACCGCTGGAGATCCCATAATGGAAATGGGAACATATTATAATGGACTTCGTGGTTAGCCTTTCGACTACTCAGAAAGGCTATGACGCAGTATGGGTTATCGTTGACCGACTGACGAAATCCGCACATTTCCTTCCGATCAAAATCAGATTCAACTTAGATCAGTTAGCGAGGTTATGTGAAAGAGATTGTTTCGCGACACGGAGTTTCGGTGTCAATTGTTTCCGACAGGGATCTGCGCTTTACATCAAACTTCTGTAAACGTCTACAGGAATGCATGGGTACGCAATTGCGAATGAGTACAGCATACCACCCTCAGACAGATGGACAGAGCAAAAGAACAGTTCAAACATTAGAAGATATGTTAAGAGCTTGTATAATGTACTTTAAAGGAAATTGGGATGATCACCTACCGCTCGTAGAGTTCGGATACAACAACAGTTACCACGCTAGCATTGGCATGCCGCCTTATGAAGCGTTATATGGCAGAAAGTGCAGAACTCCGCTTTACTGGGATGAAGTTGGCGAAAGACAATTGTTAGGCCCAGAATTGGTACAGCAGACAACAGAAATAGTCAAAATGATCCGAACAAGACTGATAGCAGCTCAAGATAGACAGAAAAAATACACCGATCCACATCGTAAAAATTTTGAATTTGAATCGGGTAGTTATGTATTCTTGAAGGTCTCACCCTAGAAGGGAAAGATCAGGTTCAAAAAAAAAAAGAAAAATTAAGCCCAAGATTCATTGGACCATTTGAAGTACTGCGAAGAATCAGAGAAGTTATGTATGAGGTAGCCCTACCTCCAGCACTCGAGAATGTCCACAACGTCTTTCATGTTTCTGTATTACGACCCTACAAACCCGATTACAAGCATGTAATTGAATACGAACCCCTATATTTTGAAAAAGACTTATCTTACGAAGAAATTCTTGTTCAAATTGTCGACAGAAAAGAACAAGTTCCCAGAAATAAAGCAATACCTTCTGTTAAGGTAATTTAGAGGAACCACAACGCTGAAGAAGCTACGTGGGAACTCGAAGAGAATATGATGAAGAATTATCCTCATTTATTTACATAGATTAGTATAAGCGATTCTGGGGACAAAATCTTTGTAAGGGGGAGAATGTAACGGGATAAATTATTTAAGTTGTGATTCTGAGGACAAAATCTTTTTAAGGGGGTAAAGATGTGACAACCAATATTGTTGTAATTTAATTTTAAATATTTATTGAATTGAATAAATATTTTTCGATGAATTAATTATTAGATTAAATAATTAATTGATGAAATTGTGGTAGATTAATTTAATTATATGCGTTATATTTATTTAATTAATGTAAAAAAAATTTATTATTCGAAGTATGTAAATATGTGAGCCTATTGAATTAAAAGACATATTTAATAAGCCTAATATTATTTTAATTAATTAAATAATTAATTAGAGATTTAATAATTTGACATAATTAATAAATGAGAAATTTAATTATGTGACTATGTAAATTAATGAGAAATTATTATATGTTATTTAAAATAAATTAAATAAGACATTTGATTTATTGTGCAATTGGACGTGACATGATTTAAACTATATTATAAAAGTTTAATTAAATTAAATGGGTGTAAGCCTTTTTAAGGCTAGCCAAACATGGCATTAGTGGAGGTTGGGAGCAGTTAACCCATGACTGGGTAACTGATCACCACCACGCCAGTTCTTATACGCATCAGGCGTATTATTTTGTTTTTCACGTATGTTAAGTTAATTAAAAGTTGAGAGCTCAGAGAGAATTCAGAGGAATTGTGGGAGAAACTCTGTGATTGAAGAAGAATCTAAAACAAAAGGGACTTCACTCTTATTCATCTGTAATAGGGTAATCTCTTCTTCCCCAAAACTCAAATTTACGTTGTTTATACTTTCTATGAAAATATACTGTAAATCTCTGTAATTGAAAAATTAATGACTTATGTATTTATATATGATATATATATATATAATCATAATATGTTTCATTATCATATATGTATGTTTTCATAACATTAATTTCATTCAAACATGTTATAAATTGATTTATGAAGTTATTGAGTATAAGTTTCATATGTATGGCCCTTATGGGAATTTGTGTGCTATAAATTATTGTTTAACTTGAAATTTAACGGTAGATTATGTTATCACATGTTAAAACGAAGAAAACAAACTTTGAATGGATGGATTTGGTATTATAACGAATCCGTAGTGTTGATTTTTTATTTTTTGTGTTCAAAACCTTCAAGAACATCAAGAACAGTGAAATTGCATGTTTTAATTTCGTAATTATGTGTTTTAATTGGTTAAAATCACTCTATAAAGGTTGGGTAATGATTATGTACGAATTCTAGTATGTGGGTATGTTTACTTTGATGAATTTAATGATCATGTAATGATAATTTCGCCTGATTCTGTGTTCTTCGCGAACTGGAAATTCAGAAACTGGAGTTTCCCGTCGCGGCGCCAACTCCATGCCTAATTCCCGTGCCACAGCGCCACCGCGCTGCAGCACCATGTCTCAAGCTGTAGAGCCACGGCACCAAGAACCAGTATGACAGTGGCGAGGCAACGCCACTTAGCAGAATGGTGCAGAAATGAAATTTTTTTAAATACTCAAGTCTAGCAATGTGATAGTAACTTAATCTAATGAACATAAAAACATGTTAGATATATAATGAGGTGTTAGAATAAATTCTTAACATGCCAATAACACATTTATGTGTGAATTGAATGATTGAACGCATAGTTAGCTTATTGTTTATGAAGTATAAATTATGTGGCAATAAGTATAGTAGTTGACTAAGTATAGTCATAATTCAACTTAGACAAAAAGAATGAACGTATGATGATTAGTTACATTATAATCGACTGGTATTGTAAACGTAAATGATATGTAGGATTAAATCAAGGAACGAGTATAATTAACGTGTAATCTACGCACGAGGCAAGTTTCCTAACCTTACTTGTTATCATTATTCAAGTTTATAAATTTCGTCGAGTAAATTCTCTTTATTATTAATCAAGTTCAATTTGTTATGTTAAAGATTATTTATCTTTTCAAAGTATGATTCTGTTATACAATAATTGTTCTATTGTATACCTCTTGAGATTGTTATTCAATTTAATTATCATTTATTGTTGAACCTTGTTAGACTAGCGAATCCTTATTGATTCAACTAGTCCATAGTTAACGAATGTTCTAAATTTCAGAATCCTTATTGATTTATCCAAACCAAACTTCCTTTAGTGCGGACTCTAATGTCAAACTGAGATGAACAACCCTGTATAGGGATTACTTATGCATTAGGGTTAAGATATTGTGCACATTATGGTACTAAGGGTTGATCCCCCTAAGTACGAGAAGAAGAGTCCATAGTCTTATGACTGTTAATGGTTTCAAGTATAACCCTTGATACCTAGGACATAGTTCAAGGTCTTATGACCCTCAGAATTCTTTTGATTCTTGTTATCCATTCTTGATTCAAAAGTTGAGTTTTATTTCAAAAGTCTTTGATTCACTCGCATGTTATTATATTGTTATTTCATTGTTATACTTGTGGGCAATCGTGCTCACTCTTGCGTAATAATAAAATTACAGTTAAGAACGAAAGATCCGACGAGCCTTCTACTAGCAAGGGCAAGGGAAAGATTAACAAGTGATGTAAATGAAGACTTGTTGTTTTATGTGATGTTGAATTTACGTGTTAGGACTTATGTTGATGTTGTGTAAGACTATAAATTGTTTATGTTTCCGCAGTTAAGATTTAAGGTTAGTATGACCTGGGATTGATGTATTTAATTCAGATGATGTAACTCCTTAAGGAGAGGAATGACTTCTATCTATTAATGTTTTCATTTATTATGGGTAGATAGATTTATGATATTTGAATAGTGAACACCAAATCATGTGAAAATTTAAGTACCGGATTTGGGGGTGTCACAGTTGAGCCATGTCTTGTTGCTTAAAGCCACTACTATTATAAACTTGGAGCCAAAGCTTTGGAAGGGACATGTGTCTCTTGTAAATTTATTGGCACATGAGATAAATGAGAAGCAAAAAGGAAAGGGAAAGGGGGAGGAACCAGTGGGAGAAAGGAGGAGACAAGGGGGAACAAATGAGGATGGGAACTTACCATAAATGGAAAGTTCTAGTCTTGGCAAGACAAAACATTACTTGCTTGTCTAACCTTTATTTTCCTTAACCCTTAAGACTTTGTTAAGTCATTATCTCTTGCATTTCATTTGCTAAGTCATTGAGAGAGAGAGAGAGAGAGAGAGAGAATGCATGGATTGGAGAAGAG
Source organism: Panax notoginseng (assembly GCA_016801055.1). Taxonomy (NCBI): domain Eukaryota; kingdom Viridiplantae; phylum Streptophyta; class Magnoliopsida; order Apiales; family Araliaceae; genus Panax; species Panax notoginseng. The sequence goes on along the minus strand of CM029015.1, from coordinate 3,359,522 downwards.
AAGAAGGTGGCAAGCTTGGAATCATCTAGCTAAATAAGAAGAAGAAGAAGAAGAAGGAGAAGAAGAAGAAGAAGAAGAAAGAACAAGAAGGTAACATAAGAAAAACCCTAGTTCATTTATCTTTTCTTCTAAGCTTTTATTATAATAGGAACATATGTATAAGGACTTTGAATGAATTGATCAAATATGTTATGTTGATCCTACATAAGCAAAATAGCTTTGTAAAGTCCTTAAAAAGAAATGATGTACAAGGACTATAAATGTTGAAAGATCAAGCTTGTTAGGTTGATCTAATAATGTAATAGATAGGCTTGTCTGATCATCGAGCACTGCACTAGAAATTGTAATCTACCAGGAGAGTCGAGGAAAACTCGAGAACTATCAAGGCAGAATCGTAGTCTGCAAGGAGTTCGTAGACTGCCAGGAGAGACGAGGAAGGATCGTAGTGTGTCATGAAGAACTTCTTCGGAGTCGTAGTCTGCTGAGGAAGTCATGTTCAGAGTCATAGAGACAGCTTGTCTACGAGTCGACCGAGCATCTGCCGAGCCAAGTCAAGAATCGTAGACCACACTCGGATTCGTAGAGTCTACTGATCACATCAGAGGCAGAGATCGTAGTCGAGCAAGATCAGATGAAAACAACAAGCATAAAGACAGAAATCATAGAGTGTCAAGATCTGATCTCAGAGTCGTAGTGTCTGCAGAACCAAAGCTAAATCGTAGAGTACAGAACTAAGGCTTCAACAGAGGTACTCACAATGCCAAGGCAGAATCGTAGAGTAAACACGATTCTCAACAAACAAGCACTCCCAGAATATCCAAAGTATGAAGCCTTTGGTCTGAGCTGCAAAGGTACATTCCACCTGAAGGAAACCAGAGAGCACTCAACTGATGGCTTGCAAGCTAACAGAAGATCTAAGCACCAATCCAATCAACATCCAGATTGAGTTGTGAAGCCATTCAAGATGAAGTCTTCCACAAGTTGATCAGAAGAAGACTTCAGTAAAAGTAACTGACTAAGGAAAGTCAGCAAGTGCATTAGCTATCAAGAGAACAGAAGACAACGATCTTGGGATTAACTAGGATCGTAGTGTTTACCAAACAAAGTAGGAACTGATGAAGTGTACACAGAGATACTGGTCAGCTTATGAAGAACAAGGCTAAAGTAATTAAGCATTGGGTCAATCTATTGATAATAAGTGAACGGGAGATCACAAGGAGAAAGCGAGTTGGGCATGCCACAAATCTGAAGTGTCTTGCTATTCAGAAGAGGCCAAAACAAGGAGTCAAGCTATCAGTTCCTGAGATCAGTTAAAGCAAACAGAAGTGTTGAAGCACTGCACAAAAGAAGGAAGAGGTGTTCTACATTGAAGATCTAATGAACACTATTCAGGATCGTAGTGTTATCTCAACCTTTCAATGAGCAACATTTAACAAGACACACTACGATCAGGTCCAAGAACATTTGCATCAGAATCGTAGAGTTTGGTCATCTAAAGATTGAAGCATTGGCAACGGTTCAATCTGAATACTGGTATTCAAACATTGCTGTGTGAGAGCATCGATGCAAAAGGACAACTCCTGATGTTCTAATCGAGAAATCAGAAAGGAGAAATAACCCGAGATATCAAAGTGACATCTCTGACGGGGTAGGTGAAACAGTAGACTGCAGTGTCAAAAAGATGAAAAAGGGGATGTCATTTCACATATGTAGTCTACACCAAATAACTCGAGATCTGTGAAGTAATTCAAATAGCTTTCAACGGCTATATCCCAATGGGAAGATTGGGAAGGAGTATATATCAGCCAGAGCTTCAAAGATCAAGAGTTGTTAGAATGCTACTGTTGACTCTACGAGTTCCACCAGAGCTACTGGTGTTAGAATGCTACTGTTGCTGAAGTTGTAGAATCGTCGAGTTGTTAGAATGCTACTGTTGACTCTACGAGTTCCACCAAAGCTAAACAGAATAAGTCTCAGTGACAGTGAGACTACAAAGGTGGAAGTTAAGCAATTTTGAAGAAGGACTTGAATAGACTAAAGCTTCACTCAACAAAGGTGAGAATGCCACTGAAGATGGCAGCTAAGCTGAGAGCCGAGAAGGACAAGAAGTTAGCATTCAGAAAAGTGGTAAAGCACAAAGAAAATCCAGATAACCACTTTACGAATCACCATGAACCAAAAGCTGAAACAGAACAAGTGCAGAACCATGTCTGCAAACCAGTCAAGAAGGGTTCAGGGAATGCTAAGTGCCAGACGAAGTCTACCAAGAGCTCAAACACTTAGCAAACCCAAATGGTGATGGTGCACAACTGATATCGGATGAAGATAAGCATAATAGAATGAAGATCAGCTGCACCAGAAGCGATGTGGTCCAGACTCGAAGTAGAATGCAAAGAGGACCACACCAAGCTGCTAAGTACAAAAGATGGTCAAGCTTAAACACATATTAGCAGCAAGGCACCAACAACAACAACAACGAAGTTAACAACAACAAGAAGCCAGGGCCTGAGGGGTCCTTGTCCGGAGGGACTAAATGAAGTTCTAGGCCTGCTGGGCTTGAAGAGTTCCTAGGGAACTAGAGGTGTTCCAAGCCTACTGGGCTTGAAGAGTTCTTAGTGAACTGAAGTTCCAAGGCTACTGGCCTTGAAGGAATCTTAGTGATTCAGGGTGCTGCCCTTCCTTAGTGGAAATCCTGCTAGTTAAAAGCAGAAGAGTGGATTAGGAGCTTGAGTCTCTGAACCACTTAAAATCCCTTGTGTCATTTACTTTCTGTCATTTACTTATTGTCATTTATATTATGTATCTAACTGCTATAACTGCTTATAACTCAACTAACTCTAAGAACAATGTATGTATGATTATGAATATATCAATGAAGGGGTTCTTTTACTTATTCCGATGTGCTTGAAAAGATTCTTATGTTTGTCATATGCTAAATCATTAGCAATAAAAAATAAAACAGAAAAGTATTTGAAAATTAAAAATGATCTATTTAACCCCCAATTCTAGATCTATTGTGTGCCTACTGGGAATTAACAGAACTAAGTGATGAAAGAAAAATATCGTAAAGGGTTGTTAAGAGTGTCGTGACGTTCCCGAACGCCGCGACGCCGATAGATGTTTTGGAGTTACTCACATAAATTAAAATATAATGCTCGAATGATATGAAATAAGAATTAATATAAACCAATTTGAGTGTCATTAAGTGACTAATTGATATATTCTACATTATTGATATATGTAGGTTATTTGAAGAGCTATGTAGCGTAAACGATAAAGGAGCATAAAAGGAAAGTTCCCTAACTTACTCAATCTTATATTTGAGCAAGTTTCTAACTTCCCATGATAATGTTCTTATGAAGGTTATATGATGTATTGATGTTTAAATTTATGCAATGCTTGTATATTGTGTGAATTATAATCGTATGTAAATCCTTTAGTATTTATACTAGATGTTCAAACTATGCTAAATTGCAAATGTATATGTTTTAATGTTTGAATTTCATTAGTTCATGAAATTCATTAGATGAGATGAGATGACTATTTAAAGATGAGATGAACTATTCTATTTAGGAATTGTATTGATGTAGATTCAAATTATAATAATTATTGAATTGTTATAAATTGATGATGCCTTATCAAATAAATTGGGCAATTCATAGTATAGGTTGCACTCCGTGCAACAATGTGTTGATATAAGTAGATATGGTCATGATTGTACCTCTTGCAATGATGTGGTGACGATTATAAGCAATAACGTGCTAGACCAATATCCGAACTAGGTGCAATTCAAAGAAAGGTTCTAAATTGAACCGTTTAAGGTTCTAAGTTCTGAAAAATCAATAATTGTATTGAGGAATAGGTCGATATTATCTATTTTTAGATATGGTAATGGTTAGAATGACGTTAGTAATGTTAGAAAAAGGAATCTAAATTATTCTTGTATACTCGTATGACTTCATAATTATTGTTTCAATTGTTGAAGATTTTGGTTAGATGTTATTCTAATCCTATGATGTTGTTTATTCAACTGTTATGACTTGCTGAGCAATTAAATGTGCACTCTTGCAAATTCTAATACAATTTCAGCCAAGCCAGAGCATACCATAGAACCCGGTATCATCGATGTAAAGAAGAAGCTAAAGTTAGAAGATGTGTGTATTAATTGTAATAAGTAGAATTGTTGTAATATTGTAAAATAATATTAGATGATGTATTAGTTAAGGTATTTATACCTGGGATTAGAAGTGATGTGTTGTAATAATATTGTAATTACATTCATGCCTTAAGATTATGTTGAATTGGTAGTACCGTGAAGCACCGAATCCGGGCTTTAAGGCAGACTCAGGGTTTGGGGGTTTTACAATATTAAATATAGCAAGGTGTTGCAAAGTCGAAGAGCTAAATTTTTGGGGTCTAAAAAGTCATGATTGTCATGTATTCCTGCAGAAATTGATCCCCGTGGCATTTATCGACTTGTTGCCAAAACGTGTGGTTGAAGCACTGACAGAGCTTTCTAATTTCCTCAGAGATCTATTCTTAACAGTGCTCTAGCTCAAAGACATAGATAAAATGGAGAGGCAGATAGTGGAATTAATTTGAAAGCTAGAAATGATTTTCCTTCCATCGTTTTTTTGATTTAATAGAGAAATGCCTATTCATCTGTCATACGAAGCCAAGCTTGGAGGTCACGTGCAATGTAGATGGATGTATCCATTTGAGAGGTAATGACATTAATGTTTTTAATACGCTAAAATGTTCATTCTTGTATTCTAATGTATACATGCATATATAACACATAGGTATATGCAACTATTTACCTAAATCTATACTAGCAAAATACGCAAGTATACACAATCCACAAGTAATATAATGATAAATAGAGTATCATTCTCACGGAGAAAAAACTACAATTTATACTAACAATTACTAATTTTGTACTAACTCGATTTTATTAAACAAATAATTAAGATTATGAATTTTATGAAAATAAGTAATTAATCAAACTAATACTAACTACCACAAGGTTGAAAATAGATTATGGAGATCTAAGACTAAAACTTCACTTATTGTTTCACTTAGATCAATACACTTCCTGTTAAGTTACATCAACTATTTTGGATTGTTAATCGAGAACTCATCAATACTTAAGACTATCTCTCGATGTACCATAAACGAATCAACTTAAATCCACAGATGATAGAATTAAGGTGAACATCCTAGTTAACTAATTCATTATATCTCTATGTGAATTACAATTAAAAAAGATTTGAAACACAGGTTCCCTATCAGATCACATGTGGTGTATAGGTATATCTCTATCCTATACACAAATCATGAGTTCCATGACCATGCAGAAAACATAATTACATGCTATTATGGTTAGATCTAAACCTATAATCCATCTCCCGAGTTAATATAGGTTATCACGATAATTTTTGATCAGGCAGTTAATTAATTAATCATAAACCATAATAAACAATCCCATAGTAGTTAATAGTAATTAACAAGGAATCATATCAGTCAAAGTTGCGCAATAAGATCCATTGTAATCTTAAACCAGAATTTAGTTCATTGTCATTGAATTAAAAACCATAATCCACAATTGAGTAAACATTCAAGATACAAAAGTAGAAGATAAGGAATATAGTAAAAACTGATCTCACAATCCTTCTGTCTCTCCTCTACTCCTGCTATGAATCCTTCTTGCTATCTAAGTTGCTTCAATTCTCTAAAACTAAATTTCAAACTAGGGTTTTTCTAATAAAATTAATTTTCTCTCTTCATGTCTTTGAACCCTCTTTAAAGTCTTTGAAACCAAGCAGCCAAACTAATCATTTTTGGACTTACCTTCTGAAGCGCATCAAAACAACTCTCCTTCTTCCTGACAAGTTAGCCCCGGCGAACTCGTTGCCCTGGCGACCTGGCCCCAATGAGCTCAACAATTCAGAATTTACAAAAATGCCACTGTGCTAAATTTCCCATTTTGACCATCCGAAGTTATTTTCTGCAAAACAAATGCATGAACAAGTAAAATGCCACTAAAAATACTCAAAGTTAGCAAGGAATTAAGACTAAGAAGTATCCAATTCGTAGGTATAAAACCCACTCATCAAATACCCCCAAACTCAAGACTTTATTTGTCCTTAAGCAAAACATAAGAGAAAGAAAAAAAATTAAACTAACTAAATAAATGCATATGCATGATCTAATAACTTCAAGCAATAAATCAATATAGTTCAAAAATATCAAGCCTAAAAAATTAGCATCTAACAATTTGCCAAAACTTTAAATTCATGCTGTCGACGCCGGGGAATTTTTTGATTTCCTGGTTCTCTACCCTTTGTGTTTTGCTATATCGATTGATTTATTAAAGGGTGAGTTTTTAGGAAAAGACCGACATGATTGTCGAAGAATTTGAAAAGTTTGATTTTAATGGTTAATTTTGATGATTGGGTCGAATGAGATAGAGTCACCAGTTGGTATGAGTTCAAAAGGAAGTACCAACTCATCCGGTCTTTGAAAATTTTTGCGATATGGCCCAATATGTGACTACGTAACATTGGTCTAGAAACCGGGCTTGTTTAAGCGGGGAGAAGGTGTTAGGCACCCCCCGACTTCCGTGAAAACATGGTTACCACATCTTATTGATTTCCTATGCATAAAGTGTGTGTGTGTGTGTGTGTGCTTTTTTCTTAGAATTTATTTTAAGCCTTATTTTAAATTATTTGAAATTAGTGTTGTACCTCTTTAGACCTATGAACGAAGGATTTGATTTATTGAAGAGTTCATTTTTAGACAAAAACACATTGAAATGACGTTTTAGAAAATAAGGTTTTCAAATACTTTGTCAAATAAGAATCGAGATCCTTTAATACTTTTGATTATTAATCTTTAAGCTTATGATGTTATCCCGAAAGTAGTATTGTACCTCTTTGGACCTATGAACGAAGGATTTGATTTATATAAAAGTTCATTTTTAGAACACATATATATATATATATATATATATATATATATATATATATATATATATATATATATATATCAATGACATTTTGGAAAATAAGGTTTTTAAATCCTTCGTCAAATACGAATCGAGGTCCTTCGATACTTCCATTTATTCATCCCAAGTATCTATCCCCGAATCGCTTTATTCTTTATAAGAGTTCTTTGCTATTTTTATTTGAAAATCATTTTGAGTGATAATGCATGCAAGAAAGTGCTAAAAAGGGTCAGATCATCATCGGGCATGAAGTCATCTCAACTAACCCAAACACCCACAATCATAATTTTTACTATTACGGGATCTTAAATTCGGCTTCTCGAGACGAACCCCTCGAACTCATTTTAAGAAACATTATTACATGTATAATGATTTTGCGTTATTTAAACATTACATAATAAACGAGAAGTCCATCGTGGGAATTTAGTCGAGATTCGATTGTTAGATCTCAACCACGGGATTCCTAGGCTCACATTAATATACTTAGACATATATATATATATATATATATATATATATATATATAACATATCCTAAACCCTTGATTATGTGATTCATCGGTTGGAATCCATATCACGAGCCATTAGGATCCCCTCACCTCTAGATATAGATCTAGGGATCTACGGGGTGACCAGGACTAACCAAAAGCATTAAAACATCTAGATCTACCATGGATCTAAACTGATCTAGCATATAGGTTAGAGCTTCAAGCTCCATAACCGTTCAAAGGGCTAGATCCGACTTAGATCTAGGTAGATCTAGTCTCTAGACTTGATTTCCAACTATATATGCACAAAATAACTGGTACAATCTCTAGATCTACCAACTAATATCCAAAATATGTACAACACAACAAGTCTAACTTGATATAAACACTATATGAAATAGATCTAGTACATTGAACAAGGTTTACAAAGGAAATGAACAAAAGTTAGCTTTTTTCACCTTAGGGGATCCATGAACAAGCTTCTTTTGGCTTAGGATAACTTTATATCACTCTAGACACTTAATATGTATAGTATAGATGATCAAACAACTCAAAGTTGGTAAAATGATCCAAGATTCGAGCTTTTCTCTCTCAAGAACTGCTTTTTCTCTTTAACTTCTTTTTGTTCTTCTAAATGAGCTATTGGCTGCTGGTTAAATGCTTTTAGACCAGCCGCTGGTATAACTGTGGCTAGCCGCAGGTGTACCTGTGGCTAGGACCCTTGGGTCCTGTCATCTCGAAGTTCGTTCCTTCAGTCTCGGTCCAGTGAAGGTTGAGCTTCGTGTGGTGGTGGTATGGCAATAGATATAACTCTTTAGTGTTGTAGGCACTAGTGGATTTTCTAATGACTAGCTCTGAATCCTCGAACACTGTCAACCGTTTGACGCCCAAGATTAAGCCAATTTTAACCCCACAAGGCATCCTTCAAATTTCGCCATGTTATTATAGTTGTTGAATTGCAACTTGGTTGCCACAGGGTACTGCTCCCCAGTGATAGATACAAGAATTTCCCCTGCCTTGGCACCTTTCACGTTTGCGACGCCATCAAAGTACAATCTCCTGAATTGACCCATATCTTCTTCATTGACTTGTTGAATCGCCATCACTTCATTGTCAAAGGAAATATGTTTCAAGAGGCTCATAACCTCCTGTTGATGTTGCCGATAGATGGTCTGCGATTCCCTATCCCTTAATGGACTTTTGGGTCACATAGACAATGTGGAACTGTTGAAGGATTAGCTGCCACTTGGATAATCAGCAGTTCAACATTGGTTTGCTGAAAATATACTTCAAAGGATCCATACGGGATATGAGATAAGTTGTATAGCCATACGGGTAATGTTGTAACCTTATGGCGGCCTAGGCTAATGCGCAACAAGTTTTTTCTATTAGTATATAATTTTGCTCTCCTTTACTGAATTGCTTGTTGAGGTAAAAAATGGCCCTTTCTTTGCCCATATCATCATTTTGCCCCAGTAGGTAACCTATCGCGTTGGAATTAATTGATATGTATATGAACAATGCAACTCCTTCCTTTGGAGGTACTAGGATATGTGCATTAATCAACCTCTTCTTGATGATGTGAAAAGCCTTCTGACAGTCTTTCTTCCATTTCCTTGTGGAGTTCTTTCTCAACAACTTGAAAATGGGTTCACATGTGGCAGTCAACTTTGATATGATTCGGCTGATAAAGTTTATCCTCCTTAGGAAACCTCAGATTTCCTTATCAGTCCTCGGCTCGATCATCTCAGTGATGGCTTTTATCTGGGCTGGATCCAATTCAATGTCTCGATTGCTTTCAAGGAATCCTAGAAGCTTACCGGACTTCATGCCAAATGCACACTTTGCTGGGTTTAACTTTAAATTTTACTTGTGGAGGCGCTCAAACAACTTTCGAAGATGGGTAATGTGGTCATCCTCCTTAGATTTTACGATGATATCATCCACATATACTTTGATTTCTTTATGTATCCTGTCGTGGAACAATGTCATCATAGCTCTCTAGTATGTGGTACCTGCATTGGTGAGTCTAAATGTTAATCTCTTGTAGCAGAAAGTTCCCCATGGGGTGATGAAGGCGGTCTTTTCCCTTTCCTCTTCAGCTACCATGATCTTGTGGTACCCAAAAAAGCAATCGACAAAGGAGTACATCTCGTACTGTGTCGTATTGTCTATTAACATATGGATGAACGGCACTGGGTAGTCATCTTTAAGGCTGACCTTATTGAGATCTCGATAATCTATATAGACTTCGACACTAGGACCATATTGGATAACCACTCTGGGTAGTTGACACCATAATGATACCTACTTTGAATTGTTTGATGATTTCTTCTTTGAACCCGGTAGCTCAGTAATTCAGAATTTATAAAAATGCTACTTAGCTCTAAATTTCCCGTTTTGACCCTCCAAAGTCGTTTTCTGCAAAACAAATGTGACGCCCTCAAAATAAGTATACATCACCCATTCTGAGTCGCCAAATACATGGTACAGAAATAAAATACAAACTTCTTTTATACAATATGACAAAAGCGTAGCTGAGAGTTTTTACACGGATATTATCTCATAGAGAGTATCCAAACTTAAATAAAGTCCTTATTACAATTATTATCACACTATTTCACATAATAGTGAAGACTATTTTAGCCACCTGTCTGGACCGTCACTCCATTTCCCGACTCGTCCCAGCTATATTCTCATTTCCTGAAGAGAACGATGAAACCAAAAGGGTGAGCTCAACTAGCCCAGTAAGAAATATTATGACTAAAATAATGCAGAATAAATTATCGTTAGCCTTCAACAGTGTTAAATTGATAAAATATAATAAACATCAAGTTTAACTACAGCTGAACAGCAATCCATTAGAAGAGTGAAGCAGAGTATGATATCTACTATCTTCTACGATTTAAAAGTTTATCATCAATTTTATCGCTGAGACTCAGCTCAATAAATAGTATCACAACCACGAATTATCCATGCACTATGGGCCAAGAATATTCATGTTTTCACCAATGGCCATGATCATACCGAATAATCCCTGGTCATAATCATACCAACAACTGTACATCAATGCACCACAGGCCAATGAGGACTTTTACCACATCATTTGTAATATTACGGGTCATGATTATACCGAATGATCCCTTGTCATAATCAAACCAATTAACAGTCCATCTATGCACGTAAGCCAAAGATGACTTTCATCACAATATAAGTATGAGGATGATGACAATGATATAAGAATTCAATTAAAAGAAGGCAAAGGATAAATTTTTAAAGATTTATAATTTAATTTATCCAGAATTCAATAATGTCCAAATTGTCAACATGATACTGCTTTGTGGAGTAAAATTTAAGAATAATATTATATCAAAAATGATTTAGACCGAAAGAAAATCAATTTTTGTCATGAATAGTACTCCGGGTGAATTATACTCTGTGAATAGTACCCCATAAATTAGGGCTGAGCAAGTATCCAAATTAGAACTGAAATCGCACTAAAAATCGCACGAACCGCACCAACAGTTTCAGCATATGTGGCGATTTTAGGTGGGTTGAATAACCAAATTTATGGTTTCGATTTGGTTACTAGCCAAAATCGCACGCATAAAATTGAAACTGCACCATGTGTGTATGTATTATCTCTAGTAAATTCTAAAGTTACTTTTCACTTGAACACGCTCATAGAAAACCCCAGTCTTGCATTATCATCTTTTCACCAATTGAAGAAGATGATTAAAGGTTATAGAGTCAAAAATTAAGCATTTGGGTTTTGGAATTTCGGTTTTGTTTAATGCGTTACTAGAGGGGCTTATAGTTGGGGGCCAAATTCGTTGGTACGAACACTTAATGCATTGGTTAAGGTCTATGCTATAGTAGTAATAGTCTAATAGATTATTTTTCAAATTAGGTACAGTTATGATTATATTCTATAAGTACTCTCTCCAATATATAAGATAAAATTTTATTCTATCTCCAGTATATACTTTTAATTTTTGGGGAACTAGATAAACCTTCTTACTTGTTATCAAATACATGGTCTCTGTTATTTTATATAGCATAAGTTTTAGTTTTAAAGCATCATTCCTTTATTATAAACTAAAATAATTTTATGTGTCTCACTGTTCTTTGATTTGATGGTGAATTTGACATGTTTGGCAGAAGGAGCTTTGTTTATATGCTTGATATAATTTCTATTGCTGACTCTGTGACTAAGTTAATTTCTCGATGTGAGCTCTGTGTTAAATTCTATTGAAGGCTTAGACATTTTTATAGTTTCAATTGATTTTGGAACCGAAACTGTACCAATTAAAACTGCACCGCACAGTTTAAAACTACACCGCACCAATCATAAGCGGTTTCGGGTGCGGTTTGGACTTCAAATCGCACCAAACCGCACCATGCTCACCCCTACCGGGAATAGTACTTCGTGAATAGTACTTTATAAATAGTACCCGTGAATAGTATTTTATAAATAGTACCCCGTGAATAGTATTCCGACATGAAAAGATCAATTAATTATCAAGAATGCTCAGAATAATTTTTTTATGAAAAGATACTGGATGAAGCACAAATATCAAGGATATTCTACTAATTTCATGGTGTATAGAAGTAATACTTTAACAGAATGAGGGTATGAGACGAAATAATATTACTTACATACTACAGAGTGTGGAACAAAATATTACTTCTTACGAATAATGAAAAAAATAATACCCCTTACCTTGGAATAAGACTGGATACTGGAATAGTGAAATGGCAGACTACTCTTCTTCTTCTCTCTATAGCTTCTCTCTCTATAATTGCTCTTTTGAGTCTTAGTGAATTGGTGAGAATGAAAGAAGAATGAACTTCTATTTATAGGAAAATATTGTTTCAATAATTGCACGTGTTGGGGCTCGAATTATTACAGTATAGTACCTTCGTCTTTTCCTCCATTTATAATTTAGTCCTGCAAGTATTATCAAACTTGCACCACCTCCCCTAATAGTACATGCATATGAATCAATAGTTTCATACATGTGAAAAAATAGTTACAGTATAGTACCTTCATCTATACCTCTATTTTTAATTTAGTCATGCAAGTATTATCAATTTTGCACCACCTCTCCTAATAGTATATGCATGTGAATCAATAGTACATACATGTGAACAAATAGTTATAAGCATGTGAACTAATAGTAATTAATTACTCATTTATCCAATTAATTACCCGATTAGTCAATATAACCTCCAGAAATCAATTATTATCGAAATAAATGTCGATTTCCACTAACACTAATAATTCCAACACAATAAAAATATCAATTTCATCTTTAATCAACACGAACTTATTCATCATTAATATTATAACTCACAATATTTAACAACTAGATCATTCCCAAGAAAGAGGGGGCTTTCCGATAAGGATTTCTCTCTATTGGCGCGAAATTAGGTGACCAAACCCCTTTCCTCGACATAATTTACTAGACATTGTCAATATTGCAAATAATAATATGAATAACTTTGTCATCTCAATTATTGATTTAATAATATAAAATATTATGCAGATGATACTATGACAATAATTGAATCAATAATATGAGAGATATTATACAGCAATTATTGTAGCAATAATTGAGTATAACTGAGTGACTTCTCACGTAAGCATCAATAATCAATACCGTGTGCTACTATGCAATCTCGCGTATTACTGTACTTTGACCACCGGGTATTTCAACAGTTTAACGGTAAAACTTTCGCCGTTATTTTTATAAAAAGATAATTACGTCATTTTCTAACTACGACAATACTTCAGTTGTAGGGTCCACCCATGATTGTACTGTCATACGAATATTTCTTGTTAAAACGAATATTCCCCAACCAATCGAATATTTTATAACCACTTGCTTACTTTACAAAATATGTAAATATTTCCCACAAATATAATATTATATCAAATCCACACCATAATATTCAAAAATCTATTTCGAGAAAAATAATCTTTAATCATAAAAGTTGGGGTCTTACAACAAATGCATGAACAAGTGAAATGACACTAAAATACTCAAAGTTAGCAAGGAATTAAGCCTAAGAAGTATTCAATTCGTAGGTATAAAATCCACTCATCAGCAACATCTAAAGAAAAGGTGAAGAATAGAGCCCGTGTAGAGGGGTCTATTGTTAAAAGTTATGTTATGGAGGAGCTTGTTAATTTCTGCTTCTAGTACTTTTGAGCTGAATGTTCAGACGAAGCATAATCGCTTACGCCATAACGAGGCTGTTGCACACGAGGACAATGGGAAATTAATGACTTTTAGTTATCCTGTACAGCCATTCGGGGGAAAAAAAGTGATTCTTGACCGATAGTGAATATGCAGCTGTCACATTGTATGCACTTGTAAACATGAATGAAGTGACGCTATACATTAAGTTAGTAGCCATAAATATGTCATTTATAATTGTTATAAGTTCCTTACATACACATTAAGTTTATTACTGTAGTGTAGTTAATATGATGCTGAGATACGTGAAACGAATCCGATTCTATCAGACGGGTGATGAGTGGGTTTTATACCTACAAATCTAGTATTGTTAAGCTTAATTATTGTTATCTTTGAGTATATTTTGTATCTTTTTAGTTTTTTTTTGTTTATTTCTTATAGGATGGAGCTGGAGGGATAAATTGGTCATTTAGGAGAAGAAAAGAATTAAAAATCATTAAAATTGTATTTAAGTAGCATTTTTGTAAATACCTGGTCCTTGTCTAATGCCTAGTACGCTTGGAATACACTATGTCTAGAGCCTAGTGCGCTAGTACATGACCAATGTTGGTGTTTTGCTACTAAATTAGATTCTGAAGACAAATAGGGATCTTGATGAGGGTTTGGACCAATACAAATAGGAGAAGATTTTAGAAAAGATGTATCAATCAAATTATCGAGACAATTGCAGAGAGAACAATGAAGGGAAAACACGAAGGAGGATTACAAAGGCTAAAGATGAAAGAGAGAGTTTAGGAGCAAATTCAGAGTTTCTTCTTCTCTTCTTTAGTTTTGTTCTTTGTAATTATCTGGGATGTTTGGATTATTAATTTGAATGATTTTTTCCTTTATTATTATGAACTAAATTTTAATTATGATTGCAACGGAACTTGGTATGTAGTTTAAATTAAACATTCCCATAGAATGAAAGTTAGTTTTTATTGAATTGTTTATTATATCTTATGCTTATTGATTAATTGCTTGGCCAACAATTACCATGATAATTTATATAAAATTGGAAGATTGAGTATATATTTAGATATAGATATTATAATATATATTTAGATAATCTAAATAGGGTTAATATGATTAGGATGTAGGATATGAATTTATCTATGTGTCTTTTGTATCCACTGAAAGAATTTATGTTTAAAACTCTAATTAACTTGATTCACATAAGAATATAGTGAGTTGATTGACTAAGGTGTTCTTAATAATTCTGTGTCTTAAAGATCCGATTTAGGAGGATTTGTTCATATGTCTTTGGAAGAAGTACGTGAGTACTATAAAGCATTCTTGGATAATGATTCATATTAATTAGCTGAGTTAAATGGGAAGTAAATTGATTTAAATGAAATACAAAGGGAAGTTGTAATCTTAACCTGTTAAATCTATAGTTAATCTTGTGAACTTTGATCTTATTTATTAATTTTATTAATTTAAATTTTCATATCCCAAACATTATTCCATAGTTTAAAATAAGATTAATTGAATTGGAATTGGTAATTTATAAATATTAGCATATTTTCTCGTGAGAATGATACTTTTCTTATCATTGTACTACTAGTTGACCATGTATACTTCCGTGTATTCATTGATTGTGAAATCAATCAACAACGGGGATTTGCAAAATTTGAGAAATAGAGATTTTGTAAAATATTTTAAAGATGTAGTAAGTCTCTAAAATTATTTTCTAAATGCATTTACCCTCATGAATGAGTCTTATTGCGTAATTAACTTTAGAATAAGTTGTGTTACTATACATTAGGTCCTCACTGATGATAACGCTAACATTCGCCTAAAGCTTATAGTCGATGACCCTGAAAGATCTGTAGATACTTATACAAGTTGCATTATCAACGATTACAAATTTAAGTGTTGCGATATTAGGGAAGTCGCTTCATCTGATTCTGGTGTTGTGGTTAAAGGTAGCTGCTATGATAATCTTTGGGATGACTGTTATGGACGATTGCTAGAAGTAGTCGTTCTCAAATATTGGGGTCAGAAAGAGTTAGTTTGCTTCAATTATCATTAGTTTGATGTTGAAAATGAAGTTAGAGTAGATAAAATTCAAGACTGGGACAATAAATGTTAAGTTCATGGTATGCTATTATAACCACTAAAGATTGTGGTTTTCAAGGCACAGCTCCTCATCTAGATGATGAACCTTTACAAGTCGAGTATACTAGTGTCGCACCTGCTGATGTAATAGTTATTAGTGAGTCTAGTGAAGACGAAGATGATGTCATCGCACTCGAAAGTGAAGACGATGTTGTTGAGGAGGAAGATATAAATGAAGAAATCGTTGAGGATGACAAATATGGTGATGACAACGAGAATGAAGAGCTATTGCGCAAAGATGACAATTCTGATATTGATGGCTTTGATGATATTAATGATTAGGAGTATGTAATATTTATGTCTTTTTAGTTATATCCATATTGTAATAATTCAGATTTTTAATTAAATATTTAAATATTTATTGAATTATATAAATATTTAATGGATGTGTTTATCATTGAATAAATATTTGTTTCATTGATTTGATGTGATTTGATTATTTATTTGTTTAATAAATAATTAATGAGTTAAGGAAAGTAATTATTTTGAAATAGTAATCTAATTTAATTTAATAATTAAGTTAGAGAGTTTATAATGATTAAATAAATTATTATATTATGCAATGAATTGTTATTAGAATTAATTAAATTAAGTATGAAAACTTAATTAATTAGAAGTGTGACAAATAACTATATTATAAGTGGTTATTAAAATAAATTAAAGTAGTTTTAATTTATTTTGTCAAACAATGCTTAAATATATTAAGGCTTTAATTTTAAAGCGTTTTGCCAAACGGAGCCTTATGGCTGTTAGATTTTTAAATTTGATTGATTAATAATAAAATAATTAAATAAATAAAATATATTTATAATGGATATTTATAATGGATACACGTTTATTATAGTGTAACTGACATGTAATGAGGTATATGGCAGTTTCGTACGTTTTAGACGTGTGTTTGCTTTTAGTTGGTTTTTACGCTTAAGTGTGGTTAGTTTTACGTGAATTGGCATTTGGCCTAAGAAAAAGCTGTAGAGAACTGAAAGAGAATTGAGAGAGATTGAGAGAAAACCTAAGGATTACCAAGTAATTTCAATGGTTTTAGCAAAAGATTGTTCAAGCTAATTAAAGGTATTTCTCTAAAATTGTTATATCTTATGTGTGTGTGTGTGTGTGTGTGTGTGTGTGTGTATATATATATGAGTTTTGCGGCATGAAGCTTCAAACTCTGTGGATTCAGTTTTCGAAATCTTGTTATACAACTGATTATGATGATTATATATGTTGATTATGTTTGAGTTTGTATGTAAGCAATAATTCGTTTACAGAAAGGAATTATTTTTATAGTAAACTTATATGCATGATTATGATTTTTTAAAAAGATAACAAAATTAGTATGTGATTATGCTAATTGTAAAAAAATTGAAACTTGTATATGTAATTGAGTAAGATATTAGCAGAACATGGTTCAAAGGAATCAAATTGGTAGTATGACAGTGTTCACTGTGTAAACAAACGTCGATTATGGAGTTTGGTTTTTAAAAAAGTGCATACAATGATTTAAGTTTTCTAAAATTATTGTTTAGTAGTTTAAACTAGTATATGCATGTTGGGAAGTGTGTACATGTGTAATTTATATAAGTTAGCATATTAATTTAGATGTTAGTAGTGTTAAATAGACAGAAATTAGTTGTTCTGTTCTCCGATGGTTGGGAAGCGCTAGAAATGGAGCCGCAGCCCAGAATTTTGCGCTCCAACACTGAAATTCGCGCCCCAGCGCCACTAGATAGCTTAGTTCTCGAGCCCCAGCGCTGGATTTGTAGTCTGAGTCGGACAGTTTTGACCTTCTGTAGTAAAACGGCCATAACTTTTTCATACGAACTCCGATTAAGGTGATTAAAGATGATCCAGAACGAGGACAAATAGACTTACAACTTTCATTCTCTACATTTTTTAATTTGATGTCATTAGGAAGGGTCAAAATGGTCATATTTAGGATTGGTGTGTTTTCAGGGACAATCGGAGGGCGTCGGGCATGCACATATGCTAGTATAGTGCTTCTGACGATAAAAGATGTTATTCTAAGTTATAAAACATGAATGTCAGTAAATATAATGATGCCTTACATTAATAAATGATGTATTAGATAAGTTGTATAAGCATACTAAGCACACACAAGAGAGATGAATCGGGCGTGTGACGAATGAACGTCGAAACGCTGTGTCAAGTGTTAATGAACTTAAAAAGTATTTTAATTCAATTGAAATAAATATTATAAAATATGGATTGAATTTAATATAAAACCAATAAGTAGTCCTAGCAAGACTTAAGCATTTGAATGAACTTCGAGTTTGACTAAAAAGAAATATAGTGAGTCATAAGTCGAAAAGTTAACACAATCTAATTGAACATTGTGTATTTATGATAGGAAGGGTTATGAGATGTAGAGTAGAGTTTATATTATAATTACTATGTGTTGTTATGTGACTAATAATTGATGTGTATGATTATATAATTGCATAGGGCACGTGAAGTGCAGATAGCTGTAAGTTGTTTAACTGTTATTGGTAAACAACGATCAAGGCAAGTCTTTCGGTTCCTATTTTCTACGTGGACTTGATGAACTGTTTTAAATTGTATGATATGTTATACATGTTGAAATCATGAAATGTTAAAGTCAATTTATGACTGCATTGTTTTGGTTAAATGATGATGATTGAGTAAGGAACTCAATCTTTATATTTGCTATGTGAATTAAAAGCATGTATGCCATGTTACTTTAATTATCATGAGATGTATATTGAGCATGTTATTATATGCTATTTGATGCATGAAAACTGTTAGATTTTGCTGGGCTGTCGAGCTCACTCTTACAAATAACCACTTTTGCATGTCAAGGTTTTAAGGTAAGGATATGTGCTAAGTGAGTGATAGAGATCTATATTCACGAAGATTACTTATGTTTTATGAGAAATGTATGTAAGATTTTGAATGTAACATGTTGTTGAATTGTAAATTGAGCTATCCGGTGTATATGGATATCTATTTATGATGTAAGACTTTGTATAGTCATTTTGTTGTAACAATTCATGATATAAATTTGAATCGAAGAGATGTAATGTAAAGGTTGCGATTTAGGGCAATAAAGAAGGAAATGTACAAAAGTTTTAAATATTCCGCAATTTTAGTGATTTTTAATATCGAATAATGATGTAAAATTAGAGGTTGAATGTATGGTTAACGACCGAAGTCGAGATTTAAATTATATGGATTTTGTGGTCGTTACACATATGTAATAGTTTTTAGTAGTGCAATCATGATGGTGTAACTTATATTATTCTACTAATTAACGTGTCAAATTATTTAGGTTACTGTTGATGTATTTTTAGTTGTATCTATATGTAATAGTTTGTAGTTGTGCAATCATGATGGTGTAACGTATATTATTCTATTAATTAAGGTGTAAAATAATTGTGATTACAAATGTCTTATAATATTTTTCTGATTTCATTATAGTTATATAGTTATGGTTCGTACACCATACGACGGTCATGGTGGGCAGGCTTGTAGTACAAGACGTAAGGGCCGTCGAGGTAGTGGGGTGATGACCAGGTCGGATCTTCAAGTATAATTACATGGTAAGTTGTTTTAAATCTTACTATTTTCTTATATAGTATTGTAATTATATTCATTTATATGAAAATATTTACATATTGCACTATATAGGTGATCGACGTAGGCCTCCGCGGGGACTAGCACATGGCTTGCTAGGAAATCCTCGCTAGGTGCCTCATATATGCCGCGTCAGGACTAACATGTAATTTCATAATATGTGTGTAGCACTTAACATTTTTTTTACATAAAATCATGCATATATATATAATTTAGAATTTTTACATGTATTAATTTTAATTGCAGTATCCTTGACGCGACGCCAAAGAACACGTTGCTTACGATCGTGCGCAACCAATTCTCAAGCGCGTAGATGAGGTAGGTGGATGTGGATGACTGCACACGCCAGTTGATTATCAATGAGTTTCGGGTAAGATGTCATTCATATATTAGTTTTCTATTCCAGTTGCATGTTTTTTTGCATGTCGATTTATGTTGTCGACTAAGCTTGCTAATGTGTAATGTGCAGAGATATTACCGATTTGAGGACAGTCAGGAGAAGCCCATGGCTTGACAGTTCTTTAGGGATATCTATAGATGAACTGGCACAAGTAGGTCCACAACTAGTAGAAGAAGGCCCAGAGAAGGATGGCCGATGGATAGATGCTTAGAGATGTCCTATAAGATTTCCTTAGTGCTGCGGTGTGGGAGCAGATGTGCAGTATTTACGAGGGCACTGGTCTTCAAAAGATGTTGGCACAGCGTACAGCTGCCCAATGGTAGAGTCGTCTGCCACACTGCATAAGGTCTCAATCGTAAGACTTTTTTAGGGAGATATTGTAGGGTTCTCTTAAGCGCCTACCTTCCCGCTTAAAGTTTTGGTGGCACACCCATTAGAAGAAAGGTGATGGTAGTTATATCTCACCTGAGATAGAGGGTATTGATATAAGTAATTTTATCTTTTTCTTTAGTTTGTATTTTAATTCATGTAATTCGTATTCATATTCTTTAGACAACTGTGTTTTTCATATATTTATATGCTTTTTTTTTAATGACGGTTTGAGGGCCTTACTAAGTTCCAGAGCAGCCGGAGAGCTGATGGTGGCATAGATCCCTCGACGAGTGAGGATGAAGTGATGGAGGACTGGTTGCAAGCTACAGGGGGATCGAAGAAGGGTAAAGTTGTGAGTATTTCATAGGTCCCAACTTACATTTTAGTGCTTGCTGTGAGAGCCAAGCTTTACCCACCCATCGGAACAGGTGGTGCTAGTGGATCGGGTGCTGACCCTTCATTATCAGACAATTTCTTCTGGCGCATCATAGAGGGGTGCATAGAGAGCAGTGCTATACAATCAGGCGCACCCTCACGGCAGCGAATCTACCAACTTTCTCAGGAAGTCGTCCACGGTTCCATAGATCCTACATAATCTGCCAACAAGCTCATGGGTCTAGTATGGGAGGAGGTCGTTCGTGTGTGCATGATAGTCTTGACCAACCTCTTTCCTCTACATATTCGAGAGGTAAATACAAATATTGATGTATGTATTTATGTATATAATATTATTTATAATTATATTACTTATATAAACTGTCAAACATATAATTATCCAACTTATTGCCTTTCATTCTCAATTTGGACCAAGTTACAACTTACAGGATTCGATTTCGAGATTCGGAGGATGAGTTATCAGCTCGTTTGTCTAAATTTTATAACTTAAAGAAAACTTAGAAAAATATACGAAAAAGAGACCAAAACCAGCCTCGGGTGTCGAAACAACATGAAACCATAGACATCGCACCTCATAAATGCTTAGAACACGTTACAACTTACTGGACTCGATTCTGATATCCGGAGGCCGAGTTATTAGCTCGTTTGCCTAACTTATATAACTTAAAGAAAAATTAGGAAAATATACAAAAAAGAGACCGAAGCCCGCCCCGGGCATTGAAACGACTCGAAACCATAAACATAGTACCTCATAAATATTTGGAACATGTTACAACTTATAAGACTCGATTTCGAGATCCGGAGGCCGAGTTATCAGCTCGTTTGCCTAACTTGCGTATATTAACGAAGACTTAACACGCTATAGACCAAAACCCACCCCAGGCATCAAAATGACATGAAACCATAGCATAGCACTATATAGATATTTGGAACATGTTACAACTTATAGGACTCAATTCTAAGATCCAGAGGCTGAGTTATCAGCTTGTTTGTCGAACTTGCATATATTAATGAAGACTTAGCAAACTATAGACCAAAACCCGCCTTAGGCGTCAAAACGACACAAAACTATAGACATAAAACCTTATAGATATTTGGAACATGTTACAACTTACGGGACTCGATTTCGAGATCCAGAGGTCAAGTTATCAGCTCGTTTGCTTAACTTACATAACTTAAAGAAAACTTTGAAAAATATACGAAAAAGTGACCAAAACCCGCCCTAGACGTCGAAAAAACACAAAACCATAGAAATAGCACCTCATAGATATTTGGAACACGTTATAATTAACTTACGGGACTCGATTTCGAGATCCGGAGGCCGAGTCATCAGCTCGTTTACCGATCTTGCAATATTAACAAAGACTTAGCAAACTATAGACCAAAACCCACCCCAGATGTTGAAATGACACAAAATCATAAACATAGCACCTCATAGATATTTGAAACATGTTAAAGTTATGGGAATTGATTCCAAGATGCAGAGACCGAGTTATCAGTTCGTTTGCCTAACTTAAATAACTTAAAGAAAACTTATAAAAATATACGAAAAAGAGACCAAACAAGCCCTGGTCGTCGAAACGACACGAAACCATAGACATAACACCTCATAGATATTTGTAACATGTTACAAATTACGGAAATCGATTCTGAGATCTTGAGGCCTAGTTATCAGCTTATTTACTGAACTTACATATATTACGAAGACTTATCACACTATAGACAAAAACCCGCACTAGACGTCAAAACGATACGAAACTATAGACATAGCACCTCCTACATATTTAGAACACTTTACAATTTATGGGACTCAATTTCGAGATCCAGAGGCTGAGTTACCCACTCGTTTGTCGAACTTACATAACTTAAAGAACACTTAAAAGAATTATTTAAATATGCTCTCTTTTGGACTTCATTATTAATATTTTAATTTTCTAAGGTCTTATTGATGAGCCTCGTGGGGGTGGAGACAGCAGCGCAGGCGATGATCGTGGACGAGCTGGTGAGGGCCCATAAGAGATGGTGGCACGATAGATGGCTATCTGATAATGCTGGTACTCCTAATCTAGGGATATAGTTAGTTTATGTTTATATTTTGATTTTTATATATGTACTTATACAAATTTTGGGTTGTACGGACTAGGGTTTTATATCTAGTTAGATTGATGGTTTATGTATTTAACTAAATTGATGAAAGTTTTCTAATGATTACATTTTGGGGAAAAGGTCCAAAAATGCCCCTGGCGTTTACCCCGATGTCCCACTTACACCCTGAACTATTTTTTTTTCCTAAAAGTACACTTAACGTTACAAAATTCAGATCAACTGTGCCCCTGCTGTAAACGGACCAGCCACCAAAACTAACTCTGTTTACACGTGGAAATTTTTTGCTGACTAAGATATAGACATAGACAGAACAAAAGCCTTAATCAGTTTTCAAAAGGGGAAAAAAAGCCCTAATCAGTTTTCTTCAAAGAAAGATACGAAATCGAAAAGGAGATCAAGAGTAGAAGAAGAGGAGAGAAGAAGGTGAAGCCCTGTTCCTGCCATTTCTTTTCTTTAGCGAAGTCTAATTTGTATTGAGGAATCTATTGCTCTGTATTGAGGAAGTCATTATTTTTTGTGTGCTCTACAATCAGTTCATCGAACAAACTTGAGTGTAATCAAAGGCATAAAGTCGAAGGAAATAAATTCAAAGTAAGATTTTAAGAAGAAGAAAAGGAATCTCTTAGCTTTTCATAGTTACCTTCATTTACGCTTTTGATTAATAAAGTGCATTTGGTAGGGAACATCATATGTGGTCCATGTATAAGTTGGGTGTTGAATGGTAGGGGACATGTGGTCCCATATATTATTCTTTATAGATTCTTAATACTTTAGAGTTGACATTTTTCTTGTAATTTATTGTTTATTGTTATGTGAAGTCTGAGTTTGTTTTTACTGACAGAATGGTTGGGCGTGTAGATGTATATTTACATCATGGGGGCATATGAGTAAAGGATCCTATGTGGAGATATATGGGAGGAGATGTTTATAGATGTAAGAATTTTGATGTTGATTACCTGTCTATTATTTGCATTTAGATACATATAAAAAGGAATTGAATTATGCCAATGTATCCCAAATCTATTATCTGGAACCTGGACTGAGTATTGAAGAAGGATTTTTTATACTTGAGGGTGACCATGGGATTAGGAGATTTCTGAGTAAAATAAAGTCAGACACAGCTGTCCTAGAGTTCTTTGCAAAACATGAGATAGATGAACCTATAATGAATGATGAATCACCTCTTGATGTTCCACCTAAGCCGTTAATAAATTCACCTGAAGAAGAGGGTGAGGATAGTGATGACATTTTCATGGAAAGTGCTGAAGTACTTAATGCTTTTGATAGCATTAATAAAGCACATAAAAGAAGGGATGATCCTAATATGGTATTAAACACACAGGGTAATTGGGTTGGTAAGGAAGATATTAATAGAGGTACTTGTGGAATTAATGAAGGCTTAAATCCTGATAGTAGTGAGGACAATCAAGATGCTACATATAAAGAGGAGAGTAAGGAAGGTGATGATAGTGAGGAAGAGGATGATAATAATGATAGTGAGAGAATGACTGATGAGGGTTATGTTCTATGTGAGAGAAGACATCCTATATGTTTCAATGTAAATAATTAATCACCCTATTTCAGTTTGGGAATGACATTTGCTAGTGCATCTGAAGTTAGGGAATCCATATCAAAGTATGATATATCTAGGGGAGTGGCATTAAAATATGTGAAAAGTGAACCATATAGAATAAGGGTCCAATGTGAGGCTGGGTGTCCTTTTGTCTTGTATGTGTCAAAGGACAGTTGTAACCCTGGGTTGGCTGTCAAGACATTAAATGAAGGCCACAAGTGTTATAGGATTTTTAGCAACCCTGGGGTTTCAACAAAATTCTTGGTCAAACTTTACAAAAAAAAACTTCTTGAGCAGGATGACTACAAGATCAAAGACCTCTAAAAAGATGTGGAGAAATAATGGAGAGTGAATGTTGGATTTTCCAAGTGCAAGAGAGCCAGGAGGATGGTTATGGATGAATTTTCAAGGAGCTACTGAGTATTCTGAGTTAGAGGCTTATGTAGCAAAAATGGTGAGGAGTAATCAAGGGTCTAAAGTGCAAGTGGAGTTGTCCATAGATGAATTAAAGGAAGGGAGAAGAGTATTTAGAAGAATGTTTGTTTGTTTAGATGCTTACAAGAGAGGTTAGAAGGAAGGATGTAGGCTTATTATTGGCCTTGATGGGTGTTTTTTGAAGGCACAATACAAGGGGGAATTTCTTGTAGCTCTAGGAAGATATGGGGATGAGCATAATTTTCCTATAGCTTGGGCATGTGTGAAGAGTGAAACTAAGGTCAATTGGACTTGGTTTCTGACTTTGTTGCAAGAACAACTTGATTTAGGAGATGGCAGTCAGTACACCGTCATATCTGATATGCAAAAGGTATGAATGTTTTAATATTTTTGAATTTTAATGTTTAATGTTTTTTATGTCAAATTATTTTGTGCAACTTTAAATGTAACTTTGTGTAGTCAGTACACCTTCATAGCTTTATGTAACTTTTAATGTTTCACTTGTAGGGTTTAATACAAGCTGTTATTGATGTACTTCTTGAGGCTGAACACAGATGGTGTGCTCGCCATATATATGCAAATTGGTGTAAGAAACACATGGGGGGAGAGTTGAAGAAGAAATTTTGGAATGCAGCCTGATCTACCTTTGAGGAAGAATTTAAGGACAACATGAAGTTGCTTGGTGACATGAGTTCAAAGGGAGAAATTGATTTCATGAAGTATCCACCTCATACATGGTACAAAGCCTACTTTAGTATCAGAAGCAAATCATGGGCAGTAGATAGAAACATGGTGGAAAGTTTCAAATCTTGGATTCTTGAAGTTAGGCACAAGTCCATTAGGAGTATGATGGAAAACATTAGGCAAAAAACCATGGACAGGTTGGGAACTCTTGGGTTAGTATCTTGAGTTTAATCCAAAGACTGACATTAAAAATTTTGAATTTTCTTTTGGAATAAAATTTACTAACCATAAAGAATTTAAAGAGGCAGTGAAATAATATGCAATTGGAAAAAAATACAATGTATGGTTTCCAAAAAATGCAAGGGATAAGGTACAAGTGAAGTGTGCACAGTGTTGTCCTTGGAATTTATGGGCAAATGTGTTGAAACATGAGAACACTTTTACTATTAAAAGGTATAACAATGTTCACAAGTGCACAAATAAACAGAAAAATAGACAAGTAAATGCAACATTTTTGGCCAAGCACTATTATGATAAAATAAAATCATGTCCATTTTGGAAACTCTCAGAATTCCAATGGGATGTGAAGAAGCATTTAAAAGTTAGAGTGTCACTGAGTTAGAGCCAGAGAAATAGCACTCAAGCGTGCTTATGCAACAATTGATGATATATATGGATAGTTATGGGACTATGAGAAGGAATTGAACATGGCTAACAAAGGTTCAATATTTGAAATTAAAGTAGATAGGCAGTCACCAGAGGAACTAATGAGATTTCAAAGATTTTATATAGGATTTGATGCTTTGAAAAGAGGATGGTTGGCAGGTTGTAGGCCAATAATTGGCCTTGATGGATGTTTCCTCAAAGGAATATGCAAGGGTGAGTTGTTATGTGCAGTTGGGAGGGATGCAAATAATCAAATGTATCCCATTGCTTGGACAGTAGTAGAGGTTAAGAACATGGACAGCTGGACTTGGTTTTTGCATATTTTAAAGGATGATCTAGGTTATCTTGGTGGAGGATAAGGTCTCGCAGTGATAACAGGCCAACAAAAGGTATGACATTTTTTTTTGCATTTCCTATATTATAAATGTTTGTTATATATAGCTAATGGAATCATGTTTCTACGTAGGGTTTGGATAATGCAATCAAGACAATTATACCTTAAGCTGAACATAGATGTTTTGTTAGACACATCTACACAAACTGGAGGAAAAAGAACAAAGGATCTGAGTTGAAAACTACATTTTGGAAAATAGATAAGAGTACTTCTAGGAAGCATTACATGGATGAAATGGAAGAACTGAAAAAATTACGTCCAGAGGCACATGAGCAGTTATCAAAACAAGATGCAAAACAGTGGTGCAAAGCTTTTTCGGTGACATGTGCAAGTGTGATATCACCACCAAGCACTTGTCAGAAACATTCAATGGTTTGTTAGTTGCTGCAAGACAAAAGCCTATAATTGTGATGCTTGAGAATATGAGAGAGCATATTATGGAGAGATTGGTAAGAAACAAGACAATGATGTTGAGAAGTGATGATGTACTACCTCCTAGAATTAAGAAAAAATTAGAGGATGCAAAGAATGATAGTTTCTTGTATGAAGCTAAGTGGGATGGTTTTGAGGGGTATGAAGTGAAAATGGATGGTGGACTTGAAGGTAGGATATTAAGTTTGGTGAACAAGACTTGTGCTTACAGAGCTTGGGATCTTGATGGTATCCCTTTTAGACATGTAGTTGCTACTATTTATGAGCAAAGGGATGAACCAGATGAATATGTCTCTCAAATGCTTAAGAGAGATGCTTACTTGGCATTTTACCAGTTTCTATTGAAAGGAATAAATGGACCAGATCTGTGGGAACCTTCAGGCAAGGAGAAGTAATTATCCCCAAAAGTTAAAGTGCTTCCTAGAAGGCCAAAAAAACAAAGGATTAAAGATCTACATGAGGAACATAAGTTAGGTGCAAGTGGAAGATTGTCAAAAAAAGGAATATTGATGACATGCCGGAGGTGCAATCAAATTGGTCATAATATGAGAACTTACAAGAACACACCAGTTCAAAGGCTTCAAAAGGAAAAAGGTAACTACAACTAATAGTCAAGATATAATTTTTTTTACTTGATTTGTAAAGAAAACTAACATTTGGCAATTTAATTCTTTCAACTACAGAAGATGGATCAGGTGGAGGAGCATCAAGTAGTGCAGAGAGAGGTGGAGATGTTGCAGCTGTAGTAGGTGGAAGATGAAGAGGAAGAGGAAGGGGTAAGCCCCCAGGCACTGGTGGTCAAGGAAGAAGAAGAGGTAGGCCACCATGGAGAGGGAGAGGGAGAAGTGGAGGTAGAAATGAGTTTGGTATCTATGTATCTGCAAGTGGGGAGTCTTACATATCTAGTGGGGCACAACATACTAAGGTAAATACTTCCTCTTAAGTCTATCATGTTTACTTTATTAAAGCATACATTACTAATTATTTTTATTTAATACTTCTCAGATTTTAACTAGTTCCAATGTAAGTCAAGATAGTCATCACGGTCAAACAACTACTCTAGCCACAATGAATCCTCAAACCCAAAGGAACACTCAAGGTTCAACAACATCCATGTCAGCCATGAGGCCATCTATATTCCAATCTAGGGGAAGAAATTGGATTTCTACAAATCAACTAATTAATGAAAGGAATGCAAGGCAGGATGCAAAGACAAAAGATAAAGTTATGGATATCTAGTTTAAGTTGTGCATGATGGGAATTATTAGTATTATTTAGACTATGTAGGACTTTAACCAATTAATTATTATGTAGTATTTGAACAGGGCTAAATAGTCTAAGTGCTTACTGTTGGCAAACTAAGTAATATTTTTGGTTTATGTTTTGGCAAATTGTGACAATTGGGTTACTTTATGTAAGTGGTGCACATTATGTATTACAGCTATATGGCATTGTCTATACATGTTGAACAGAGTGCTTTAATGGAAAAGTCATTATTTTTGGAAGTATTATTGCATTATTGGTGCTTTTAATATTATGCATCTGTTGGTGTTTGGTGTTAATGGAAATAATAGTTATTTTAGGTGTTTTGCACTTTCCAAAAAAACAGTCACTGCAAAGTGTAGCAATACATATGTGTTATACAATAGTTATTTTTAAGTGTTAATGGCATCAGTGCTTTGGGTGTTAATGGCATCAATGCATCTGTGTTATCACTACAAATTACAGCAATGCATCTGTTTGTTGCAACAGTGAATTGTGCACCACTAACTTTGCAGCTTGAGTTGCACCATTCATTGCAAAATAACTTTTGTCATCAATAAAATTTAAGAGGCACAACAACTTACAAAAAATTCAAAAAAATTTTACCATTCCAAACAATTTCAAAATAACAAACACTTGCTATTTTCATAGGTTAAAACTAACTTTCACCATTCATTGCAAACCTGTTCTTTTATACATAATTCAAACTATAAATTACAATCATTCACCACTATCATTCACATACAGTTGTCCTAACATGGATACAAATATCATGCATAACAATATGGCTTTAATTGAAGCAGTACACATTTTATCCTTCCTTCTCAACAATGCAATCACCTCTCTCAGCCTTCCAACCTCTTCACATTGCTTTACACATTTAATTTGAAGCTTTTCATTGCTTTTTTCCAATTCAATTATTTTTTTAGTGCCTCTCTCAATTTCATACTTTTTCCTTTCTATTTCTAAATTCAGAGCACTTATCATAAGTTTCAACTAAGGTAAAACTTCTTTAGACCTTTTACAAATCTCTTGGTCATACCAACAAAAGAAGTTGTATTGTTTTCTTGTCAATTTGTCCTACATGGTTGATAAAAACCAATTCAAAACATAAAAAATTAATACAATTCCAACACAAGTGTATTTTTAATGTTTTTAGAGAATAAGAGAAAACTCAGCCAACCAAAACTATATTACTACAGTATTAGTACCTTGCTCCATTATGGACAACCAAAGAACCTTCTTCCTGGATTACTCTTAATTCGAGATATCTTCATTCGAGCTCTATACCCACAATAGCACCTTGGAGGCTCACCCATCGAATCAAGAGGCTCGCTCAACTCTAGGTCATCTTCCATACCAGTAAATTCCATTTTTAGTGAGGGATTTTTTGGGGGGTTGATAACTGAAACCCTAGCTCGCTTGTTTTCGTTGAATCTTTTCAGTCGATCGATGATGTTAGGACTTTTTTGGGGGATCTGAGTAGGCTTTTTACTTTTAGGGTAGCAACAGAGCAACAGAGAAGAGCTAAATCAAATACTTACTTCATCGTTGAACCGAAATTGTGCCTAAATCTAATTCTCAGTATTTCTTCGCCGGAATCGTTGATTTGCAGTTCTTGAGCTAGGGTTTTTTTCGACCGAGTTGGGGCTTGCTTTAGATCGACTGTGGTGGAGGTTTAGATCGATTGTATATGTTTTGAAGATTTTATTAATGTTTAATTTGTCTAAATTATTACTGGACCATTTTACCCTCCATTATACCAGATTTGTTTAATCCATAATTAAAAAACTATTTTTTTAGCCACGCCAGCTTCCTAGGGCCCCACACAAATAGCCACGTCAGTAATTTCTGACGTGGCAGACTCAATTTGTTGTACTTAGAAAAAATTAATAGTTCAATCATCTAATTAACAAAATTGAAAGGTGGATCACCGAAGTAGAGTATGGCCTATATTTTAGGGTACTAATTCATATTTAAGCCTTTTTAATATTAAAAAGTTAGATATAAATCCTTTATTTGCTCCCCAAGAAAAATAAATGTTAATTCCTACAAAACAAAATAAAATATATTAGTTAAATAAAATAAGCATATAAAAAAATAAATATGGGAATATTAAAATGTATTAATTACGTGTCTATCAAATACCCCCATACCTAGCTTTTGTTCATCCTCGAGTAAAATAAAAACAAAAAAAAACAAAAATTACATTACCCCAATTTCGTAGGAAACACGATTGCACTTAGCATGTGCAATAAGCCTTTAAACCCCAAGGTTACCCCAAGTGGACGAGTTGTGTCTCGTGAGGGTTTGCAGTGAATATACCCACAAAATTCAAAAATATTTTTGAGTTCAACAAGTTATGAAATTGAAAGAAAACTTCTAAATATCCATGGATACTATACATAAGAAAGATTAAATTCAAAATCACACTTTCACTTTATCAAAAATACTCAATCTTTATTTTAGACACCATCCTTCAAAAAATTAATTCTATGTAATGCATTCATGTGTATATGATGTAACTCTTAGTAAGGATTTTTACCGTGAAAACTAAGCAAAATCAATTTTCTTTTCTTTCTTTCTTGACTTGTGCAATTAATGTCTCGTTTTCTTAGGTTTTTCAGAGTTACCCATGTAGAGCGTTGGACCAATGACTCCCAAACCAGTTGGCCTTAGGGCACTAGGCGTGGAGACACCCCTAAGGGCTTACTAACTCGAGTAAGAAAAGCCACAAAACTAGACTAGTAAAGCTGCTTTTATCCATCACACTTTTTAGTGTGAATATCGATGCTTCCTGAGGCTTGGATACCCAGTTATTTTATTCAATGGACATTGAAGCAGTTATTTATTTCTTTCTTTTTTTCTCAACTTCTTTTTCAATATCTTTATTTTTTTATTTGAAATTGCTCAAATCATAGTTTATATCCACAACTAAGAGCTAGTGTAAATGTGTAGTGTAAAATTGCTTATGAAATTAATTTTAATCCAGATAGTGTTTCGAACTAAGATTTCGTATCTAATCAAAAGTTCAA
Organism: Panax notoginseng; assembly: GCA_016801055.1. Classification (NCBI taxonomy): domain Eukaryota; kingdom Viridiplantae; phylum Streptophyta; class Magnoliopsida; order Apiales; family Araliaceae; genus Panax; species Panax notoginseng. Next base: position 3,328,298 of record CM029015.1, on the reverse strand, counting down.
GAGTTCTAAATCTTTCAATCTTACTCATGAATTTTGTTCCACAAACACTTATTAGAATAAATTCAATCCATAAAAGTCAAACAAATTTTTTAAATTTTTTTTACTATATTTTTCTTTAAAAAAAGTTCTAATATAATAATACAAACAAAGTCCCCCCATACCTAAATCATGCATTGTCCTCAATGTGCAAATGAAAAATAGAGAACAAAGATATGAAAGAATTATATCTTGTACAATGGGGCAGAAATCAGATGACAATATTGTACAAAAGAAAAATATACATACAAACCTACAAATACAAGTGCAGTGCCAGTCATGCTGAATCAGGTTGGTCAACAAGGTTTACCACCTCCTCTGGTTCGATCAGCATTTCTAAAAAAGGTTTAAGTCGTTGACCATTCACTTTGAAAATTTTTCCACTATTTGAATTTTCAATATCGACTACCCTATGAGAGTAAACTACCTTCACTACAAAAGGTTCATCCCATCTAGAACGCAATTTACCAGCAAATAAATGTAGCCTAGAATTATAGAAGAGAACTTTTTGACCAGGTGAAAATGATTTTCTCAAAATTGATTTATCGTGAAACACTTTTGTTCTTTCCTTGTAAATTTTAGCTTTTTTATAAGCATCGTTCCTAATCTCATCTAACTCAGCTAATTGCAATTGTCTATGACTCCCACGAGTGGACATATCAAAATTCAACTATTTTATGGCTCACAAAGCACGATGTTTAAGTTCAACAGGTAAGTGACAAGCTTTCCCAAACACAAGCCTATACAGTGACATTCCTAAATTAGTCTTAAAGGCAGTACGGTAAGCCCACAATGCATCTAACAATTTTAGAGACCAGTCTTTTCTATTGGAACTCACCGTTTTTTCTAAAATTTATTTTATTTGCCTATTTGAGACTTCTATCTGACCACTTGTTTGAGGGTAATATGATGTTGCAAGCTTGTGGATAATGGAATACTTTTTTAGCAAGGATGCAAAAGGTTGATTGCAAAAATGTTTCCTTGATCACTGATTATGGCCCTAGGGGTACCAAAGAGAGAGAAAATGTTCTCTTTCAAAAATTTGACAACAACATTATTGTCATTGGTCTTGGTTGGTATAGCTTCTGCCCACTTAGACACGTAATCCACCGCAAGTAAAATGTACAGATTTCCAAAAGAATTTAGAAATTGACCCATGAAATCAATTCCCCACACGTCAAATAATTTAATGACCAGAATGGGTTGTATTGGAATCATATTCCTCCTAGTGATCCTCCCTAATTGTTGACACCTATTGCAATTGGCACAAAATGATGTGGCATCCTTGAATAGACTAGGCCAATAGAAACCACAATGGAGGACTTTAACGGCCATCTTTTTGCCTCCAAAATGCCCTCCACAAGTTTGGTCATGATAAACTGACAGAACACTTCTAAACTCGTGGTCGGGTGCACACCTCCTAATGATTTGATCAGGACAATATTTGAACAAATAGGGGTCATCCCAATAAAAGTGTTTGACTTGTGAAACAAACTTGGATCGGTCTTGTTTGGACCAATGGGAAGGAATCTCACTAGTCACTAGGTAATTCACAATATCAGCAAACCAAGGTGTAGCAGATATGGAGAAAAATTGATCATCTGGGAAAGATTCATTTAAGGGCAGGTCAGAGTTATACTCCACTACTAAACGTGACAAATGATCAGCTACCACGTTTTCAGACCCTTTTTTGTCTCGTATCTCTAGGTCAAATTCTTGGAGCAATAAGACCCAACGAATTAAACGTGCTTTTGAATCTTTTTTGGAAAGAAGATGTTTGAGAGCAGCGCGGTTAGTGTAAAAAAAATTATTTTAGACTCAATAAAATAAGATCAAAACTTTTCTAGGGCAAAAATTACAGCTAGAAGTTCTTTTTCTGTAGTTGAATAGTTCAATTGTGCATCATTCAAAGTCCTACTAGCATAGTATATGACATGGGGAATCTTGTTGATTCTTTGCCCTAGAGCAGCCCCAACTGCATAGTCAGATGCATCACACATTAACTCATATAGTTGTCTCCAATCGGGTGATTTGATGATATGAGCTGAAGTCAACTCCTTTTTGAGTTGTTCAAAGGATTGAAGACATTTTTCATTAAATTAAAATTTTCCATCTTTACCTAGAAGATTGGTCAAGGGTCTTGCTTTCTTACTGAAATCTTTAATGAATCGCCTATAAAAGCATGCATGTCCTAGGAAAGAACGAATTTCTTTGACTGTCCTAGGTGGTGGAAGATTGGCAATGACGTCGATTTTGGCTTTATCTACTTCAATTTCCTTTTCAGATATGATGTGACCAAGAACAATTCCTTTTTTTTACCATGAAATGACATTTTTCCCAATCTAGGATTAAGTTTATTTCCTTACATCTCCTTAGAACTAAGTCAAGGTGGTGAAGGCACTCATGAAATGTAGACCCAAATAGGGAAAAATCATCTATGAAAATTTCTAGGAATTTCTCCACCATGTCAGAAAGAATGCTTATCATGCATCTTTGAAAGGTGGCAGAGGCACTACATAGCCCAAAGGGTAGACGACGATATGCAAAGGTGGTCTTTTCTTGGTCTTTTGGGGCTATGGGAATTTGAAAGTAGCCCGAGTAACCATCAAGGAAACAATAGTAAGCATAACCAACTAATCTTTCTAGAATTTGGTCTATGAAGGGTAAAGGAAAATGATCCTTTCTTGTGGCAGCATTGAGTTTTCTATAGTCTATGCAAACCCTCCAACTAGATTGAACACGAGTGGGAACTAACTCATTAGTTTCATTTTGAACCACAGTTAAGCCAGACTTTTTAGGTACCACCTGAACAGGACTTACCCACGAGCTATCAGAAATAGGATAGATGATCCTATTATCTAGACACTTAAGAATTTCTTTCTTAACAACCTCTTTTAGAATCGAGTTTAACCTCCTTTGTGGGTCGCTCACAGGTTTAGCATCATCTATTGAGTGGATCCTATGTTGGACAATGGTTGGACTGATCCCCTTAATATCATTTATGCTCCATCCTATAGCTTCTTTGTTCTCTCTCAGGATGGTCAACAACTCTTCCTCCTGTTTGTTTGTTAAATCGGAAGCAGTGATCACAGGAAGAGTTTTGGAGGGACCTAAATAGGTATATTTAAAATTATCAAGCAGAGGTTTGAGTTCTAACTCTGGTGGACTCTTTTCAAGAGGTTCTAAAGATTGCAAGAATGGCTCAGTCAAGGGTTCCCATTTAGAGTAAGACATTGATGTTGATGACTCTAGCATTTCATTAACCTCATTTACATATTATGTTTCATCCCAATTTTGGCCAAAATGATTTAGACAAAAGTTAAAAATTTCGTCTTCTCTCGTAAGTTCATAGTCAGACATTTCTTGAATCATGTTCACTTCAATGGGTTGATCAGAAAAATCACCAGGTTGTCTTCCCACATTAAACACATTTAAATCAATTGTCATGTTCCCAAATGTCAATTACATTAGTCCATTTCTACAATTGATTAATGCGTTAGAAATTGCTAGAAATGATCTACCTAAAATTACAGGAATTTAACCCTTGGGATTGACAACAGGCTAGGTTTCAAGGACAAAAAAGTCAACAGGGAAGACAAAATCACCAACCTTAATGAGTACATCTTCAACTATTCCTTTTGTCACTTTAGCGAAACAGTCAGCTAGTTGGAGTGTGACACTTGTCTTTTTCAATTCCCCTAAGCCTAAGGTTTGGTACACTAAAAATGGTAACAGGTTCACACTAGTTCCTAAATCAAGCAAAGCTTTTTCAATTAACGTGTCACCTATGATGCATGAAATAGTAGGACAACTTGGGTCTTTATACTTTACAGGGACTTGACATGACAAGATAGAACTAATATGGGCTGTTAGAAAATCTTTCTTAGGAACATGAGTGGTTCTTTTATGTGTGCGCAAATCTTTTAGATATTTAGCATATGAGGGAACTTGTTGAATGGCATCTAGAAGAGGAATTTTAATTTTCACTTGTTTGAACACTTTTAAAATTTTGTCCAACTAGGTTGACTGCTTATTTGAAACAAGTCTTTGCGGGAATGGGGCTTTTGGTTTAAAGACTTTTTCATTTGATTCAGAAGATGTGGTTAGATCAATTTTTGACACAAGCTTAGTAGATGGACCTACTGACTCAGAGCTTGTGGCCTTTTTTAGGCTGGGCTGACTTTGAAGATGGACTGTTAGATTTAACATTTAAAATTTTCTCTTCTTCATTATCAATGCCAGCATGATTATTAAAATAATTTCCAAACCTTAAAGAAATTATAGAATTTTCATGATTGACTTGGTTGTTTTCAAGTGAATTAGCATGATAAGGTTTTTGATTAGGGACTGGAAATTTTGGATTGGTCTCGGGTTGACTAGGAAGCTTACCCTTCTCTCTTTCACTAACTATAGTGGCCAATTAACTCATTTGGATTTCTAGACGAGATAAGGCTTGGTTAGTGTTTTGCATGAAATTATTATGAGATTTCATTAAAGTTTCTATGATCTTCTCTAAAGTGTTAAGTCTCTTCACACTTTTATTAGAAAAATCTGGTGGATATTGGGTTGTTGAACTTAAATTTTGGTACGGGCCAGGATTTGGCTTTTGGTAAGGTTGGAAAGATTGATTTAGAGACTGATTGACCTGATTTAAAGAATTATTTGGGTAGGGTCCTTCGTTCCATGCAAAATTAGGATGATTTCTCCAGCCTGGATTATAAGTGGGTGCAAATGGGTCATTCACAGGTCTTTAAAATATTGCATTGACTTGTTCATATTCTTCAGGTTGGGACATGACTCTAGGACATTCCTCAATCACATAGTTTGGTGAATTACACCTTACACACAAAGGTGCTGGTGTTAAGACTTGGTTCACATGTGATTGTTTCCTAGTTTCTAAATCTTCAAGTCTTTTAAGTACACCAGCCAACTTAGCTTCAGTAGTAATTGAATTGTCAATTGTATGAATACCCCTATATGAACTAGGTTTATCGGTCTCTCGGGTGGTTTTCCATTGCATGGTTTTTTCTGTTAAGCCATCTAAAAACTCCCAAGCCTTTTCCTCATCATTATTAAGAAAATCTCCTTGACACATTGACTCTAACATTATTTTAGTGGGATAGTCTAAACCTTCATAGGCAATTTGACACAATCTCCATTTCTCAATTCCATGGTGTGGGCACTGGGATAACAAATTTTTAAATCTATCAAAATATTTCCAAAACAACTCTTTTTCAAGTTGGCAAAATTAATGAATTACAGTCCTAATGTTAGCAATTTTAGGATTTGGAAAATATGTTTTTAGAAATGTAACAACAAATCCCTCCCAGGTTAATATAGAATTATTTGGTAGGATATATAACCACTTTTTAGCATTATCTTTTAAAGCAAGTGTGATAAATCTTAGCCTAATTGAGTCATCAGATAATTGTTGAATTTTCATTAAAGCACAAACTTCCTCAAATTCCTGAATGAATAAGTATGCATCTTCTATCCCCGTGAACCTAGGTAACATATTTATAAAATGTGGCTTAAGTTCAAAATTGTTACCAGTTACCGGTGGTAGACTTATGCATAAAGGTTGGGCAGAGCGGGTAGGATAACATCAATCCCTTAAAGAAATAGTTTGTGCGCCCTCTATTTTTCTTGAAGTGGGATCTTTTAAAGTGAACTCCGAAAAATCAAGTTTTCTCACTAATCGGGATGTTTCGTCCCTAGTCCATACTTTTTTCATACACTACTTAGTAAATAAGCAGATGAGCACAAAAAAAACAAATAATAAAAAAAATAACAAAGATTACTTCTAAGGTCAACCTAAATAAAATCTAGACAGCTCCTAACTGTTCCAAGTTACACCGCAAGGTCCACCAAATTCGAAATTAATCACACCAGTAGCCAAGTAAGTGTAAGAAAGGTGGGAGTCTCTCCGTAGATACGGTGACTAATTGAATAACCACACAATCTTTAGACGTTTACCTTTTGAACCACTTACCTAGACACTAGTAGTTTGATTAATTTAAAATCTAGACTCCTCTTGGAGTTTCTTGTCCTAATTGAGCTTGAGAGTCATAGGAGCCAATGTCTACTTAATTTTATTAGGTAATGGTCATGCAAAATGCAAATTGGGTTGTTTGTGGGCCAAGGAAGGGTAATGAAATCCCCACCTTATCTTGTTACAAGTCGTGCCCATAATGTTAGATTAAATATGTAAGACCCCAACTTTTATAAATAAAGATGAATTTTTCTATAAATATTATTTTTGAATATTATGGAGTAAATTTGATAAAATGTTATAGTTGTAGGTAATATTTATAAATTTTGCAAAGTACGCAAGTTGTTATATATTATTCGATTGGTCAGGGAATATTCATTTTAACAGAGAATATTCGTACAACGGCACAATTATTGGTGGACCCCATAACGAAATTATTGTCGGATTGAGAAAACGACAAAAATATTTTATTAAAAATAACGGCGAAAGTTTTACCATTGATACTGTTAAACTACTCGGTAGTAAAAGTACAGTAATACGTGTGGTTGTATAGTAACACACGGTATTGATTATTAATGCTTATGTGAGAAGTCACTCAGTTTGATTCAATTATTGTCAGTTAATAATATGAATTATTTAGCGATAATGAAATTTTGTTTTATTCGTATTATTAACGTAATAAAACAGAAACATCTTTTTATATAAAACAGAATACTTTATTAAAGTTATTCTATAAATAGAATATATTATATTTTATTTAAAAGATTTTTTTTTAAATATGGACCGTCACATTAAAGTAATTAATCTGGACCGTTCATGGATTAGTTACTATGCATTCTATTTTTCTATAAATAGCAGCTCATTCCTTCATTATTTCTTACGAATTCACTGAACTCTAGAGAGAGAAACTATAGAGAGAGAAAATAAAAGTATTCTGCTACTTAACTACTTCCTTATTTCAGTTCTTCTTTAAAACGGTAAGGGGTGTTATTCTTTCTTATTCATGAAGAGAACTGTTGTTATTCCATTTCTTAATATTCTGTTGGAATAACCTGTATACGCGGTCTACCCTATACTTGGTGACATTCTTCTATTATTCTGTTGGAACATCCTGTCTGTGTGTTTTACACCGGACCTGGTTCCATTTTTATTATTATTCTGTTGGAATATCCTGTTTGTGTGTTTTACACCGGACCTGGTTCCGTCTTGTTATTATTCTGTTGGAACATCCTGTCTGTGTGTTTTACACCGGACCTGGTTCCGTCTTGTTATTATTTTGTTGGAACATCCTGTCTGTGTGTTTTACACCAGACCTAGTTCTATTAATTATTATTCTGTCGGAATATCCTGTCTGTGCGTTTACGCCGGACCTGGTTTCATTATTTATTATTCTGTTGGAATAACCTGTCTGTGCGGTCTATCGCATGCCGGGTGATTTCTTTTGTTATTCCATTCTTTATTATACTCAGTTGGTTAAGTTTTGACTTCTATACTCCATGAAATTAGTGGAATATCCTTGATAATTACGGTTCATCCAGTATCTTTTCATAAAAATATTCCTCTAAGTATTCTTGAATTTTACTCCACAAAGCAGTATAATATTGACAATTTGAACGTTGTTAATTCTTGGATAAATTAATTCTTGAACTTGTTTTATTGAATTCTTATATCATCGTCATCATCCTCATGTTTATAAAATGTTGAAAGTCATCTGTGGCCTGTAGTGCATAGATGGACTTGGTATGATTATGACCAGAGATTATTCGGTATAATCATGACCGTAATGTTACAAATGATGTGGTAAAAGTCCTCATTGGCCCGTAGTGCATTGATGGACAATTGTTGGCATGATCATGACCATTAATGAATACACGAATATCTTTGGCCGTAGTGCAGGGGTGATTCGATGATGTGGATTATTTTATTAAGCTGAGTCCCAGCGATAACAGTGTTGAAAAACCTTTTAAATCATAAAAGATAGTAGAGTTTATTTTCTACTTGACTCTTTTAATGGATTGCTTATTCCGCTGCAGTTAAACTTGATGTCTATTATATTTTATCAGTTTAATATTGTTGAAGGCTAATTATAATTTATTTTGCATTATCTTAGTCATAATATTTCTTACTGAACTAGTTGAGCTCACCCTTTCTTTCACTGTTCTCTTCATGAAATGAGAACGTAGCTGGGGCAAGTCGGGAAACGGAGTGATGGTCCGAATGATAGTATTAGTTAGTAGTCCTCACTATTCTATGTAATAGTGTGTTAATAAATGTAATGAGGACTCCTTTTGAGTATGGATACTCTCTAGTAGATAATATTTGTATTCAAACTCACAGTTTATGTTTTGTCATATTGTACACGACAGTTGTATTATTAAGTTGTATTTGAATTCTGTACCATGTATCTGACGACCCAAGATGAGTGATGTATACCATGTATTAAGTTTTATCTTCTACCATATGTTCTAAATATCTGAATTATTATTGATGAAAACTATTGATAATTTAATTATCTTAAGTCATGATATTCTTTACTGGGCTATTTGTGCTCACCCTTTTACTTCACCACCCCTTTCAGGTAATAAAAGTGTAGCTGGGACTAGCAGAGAGAACATGGGTATAAAGTGGTGATACGAATTAGTCACAAGCCTAATCAAATTATGAAACGGTGTGGCATAATAATTGTACTGAGAACTTAAAATGTGTGTGACATGTTTTATACATCATTTGATATTTAATTTTGGTGAACAACAATAGGGTGAGGCGAATCAGAATATGGAAGCATCAAAGGTGCATTCCATTAGAATGAGGAGAACATAAATCTTCTCGTGTTCCTTCGGGGACTTGATATAATTGTTGTTGTACTTTATATGACATTATAATAATTTAAATATGAATATTGTCGTATTATATACGTAACAATATTTGTATTGAAACTCACAGTATATGAGTCATCGTATTTTGCACGACAGGTGTCTAAATGGAGTTGTCAGTAGTGTATTTTCTGGCGACCCAAGATGGGTGATGTATACCAATTTTGGGGGCGTCACAGTTGGTATCAAAGCTTAGGGATATGATCCCTGGCTGAGATGTGAGGCTAGAACTAGGAGGGGTGAGACGGGTAAATCCTTCGCTAGTATGACCTACCTAAGTTTATTTGTTATTTAATTGGTCGGTCAGAGTATAGGGATAATATGTGGCATGTCAATTAACCTTTGTTTTGAAACTGTATTCTAGAATGATATTTTAAATACAGGAAATGAGCAATGGATGAACCATGAGACAGAGGAAGTAGCCTGGGAGCTAGAATTTGAAATTCTTATTTCTTCGGAATTTAAGGTACGTATGTAAATTTCGAGGGCGAAATTTCATAAGGTGGGGTGATTGTAAGACCCCGAATTTTATGAAATAAAAGTCTAATTTAATTTATGATTTTTATATAATGTTAAATTGATGAGCAATTAATCGGATAAATAAAAGAGGAGATATTAAACTTATAAAATGTGGACACGGAGGCGGCTAAGGCTAATGAGTGCTGAGATTTAATTTCCAAACCTTTCCCTAAATTATGCACCAAGCCTTTCTTCTATTGGTCCAATTTTTTTGTGGGGAAAGGATGTTGGCCATTCATTTTGTTTAAGTCAATTATGCAACACTTTGCTTCTCTTTATCTCATGATTCCTTCCGTAGCCAAAGTTTAGAAAGGAAAAGAGAGAGAGAGAGAGAGAAGAAGAAGAAGAAGAAGAGAAGAAATTAAGGAATCAAGAAATCAAGATAGGTATGTGTAAACCATTGATTTATTTTTTATTTAAGATTTCATGAATTTTATATGAAAATATTTTGTTCATACTTGATTGAGATGATTTAAACTTGTATAAACAAGGATCAAAAGAGAGAAATCAAGGAATCAAATGAAGAACAAAATCTGGAAATTTTTAGAAAAAAATAGTTTATTACTTGATTTTGTAAAACCAATACTTTTCATCTCTTTAATTTTTCTAAGAGTTTGATTTGTTGAAAGTTGGGTTATAGGGGATCATGATGGATCCAAAGTAATAAGGAAGTATATGATAAAGATTTTATGTTTAATTCATGTCATAATAGAATTTATGGTCAAAAAGTTAGGCATGTGTTTGAGGATGAACAAAAGTTATTTTGAAGACTTAAATCAAACTTGTAAAAGTGTTGATAGTTGATTTATGTGTAATATCCGAGGAGGATGATCTATAGATTAAGAAGTTACGGAAATATTCCAATTTGAACGGACTAAAAATGATTTAAATCGAAGTAGTGGTGAAAGTTTTCGTAAAACATGTTAAGCGATAAAAAACTTAGTCTTGGGGGACTTTGGAGCGAAATTTCGGAATAATTAATGAATCTGAAAAATTATGAATTCATGGGGGTTTTGTAGAGCATGTTACAAGCTTTCCATAGGTTCGAAAATGAACTAATTCCGATAACGGATGAAGAAGTTATGAAGATTTGAAGTATGTGTGTCAAAAATTGCAAAAATCTAGAAATCGGTGTTAAGTGTTAAGGGTCGGGCACCTAGGCGCTGGACTAGGCGCTTAGAATCTGTTCTTGGGCGCCTAGGCGCTTGCCCAAGGCCAATTTTGGGCGCCTAGGCGCTGGTCAAGTGTTAAGCCAAAATCTGTCCGGACATCCTTTAGTAAATTGGGCATAACTTTTTCATACGAACTCTGATTGAGGAAATTCAAGATGATCTGGAACGAGGACGAATAGACCTACAACTTTTGTTCTTTAAGTGTTTCAATTTGAGGTCGTTATAATAGGTCCAAATGATTATCTTTGGGACTGTTGTGTTTTCGGAGGCAATCGGAGGACGTCGGGCATGCACGTATGCAACGTGTAACGTTTTCGACGATAAAGGATGTTGTTCTAAGTTGTAAAACATGAAAATTATTAAATATAATGATATTATGCAAAGACAACTTAAATGAATAATGAATTATTAGTTGATGTATATGTTATTCGAGATAATTATGATTTGATGTTGATCCTTACTTTTAATATAATTTAAATTGTTTATAAGTAAGGTATTGATTTGATTCTCACGTAAGAAGTCACTCGGTATTTATTTCAATAATTGCCACAGTAGTTATTACACAGTGACTCATATTATTTGATATGATATAATTAAACCAGTTGGCATTACTGAGAGTATGTTAATAATTGTGAATAATGGTTCAAAGATTAAAAGGTTGTTGATTAAAGATAAGTATGATATATAGATGTTTGTTCAATTAATTTCTTTTTACAAAAGTAAGTTTGGCAGGACTTGCCGACACTCTACTTTTTCTAAAGTAGTATGGACCACAAATCTATTATTGAACAAATTTTGTTAAAACGTGTACATGTTGATTTAATTTTCTCCGTGGGACCATAAATTCCACTACCATTATTATATACCCCATTTGGTTATTTTATCAGAGCAGGTGTGCCAGTTGTTTACTAAATTTTTAGTATAAATAGGTTGCTCGATTGAGTAATTAAACACACACCATCACTACACTAAAAATATAGAATTCTTTTACTTCAATATTGTGAGTATAGTATTGTGAGTATTTCTATTGAGTGTAATGTTACTCCAAGTGTAGATAAGGAATGCAAGCATTATTTAAGTTGATCAATTTCACAGGAAGCAGAATCAAGTCACATGTTAAGGTAAGGGATATCATTATTGTGGTAAGGGGTATTATTTTATGGTAAAAGGAATATCATTTTCTTTCATACTCCATATTATGGTAAGATATTATTATTCGTTTATTCAGTTTATCATGAAATGGTGAAAAGTCCTTAAAGGATTAGAATATCCTTAATAGTTTGTGCTTCATCTATTATTATGTTATCAATTTGGACTCTGGATAATTAAGTTGAAAATCACTAAGATCTATGTTATCTTATTATTATGATGATCTATGTTTATTCATTATATATATCATTGTCATCATTCTCATGCTTATATTGTGTTGAAAGTCATCTATGGCCAGTAGTGCATAGATGGACTTGGTATGATTATGACCATGGATTATTCGGTATAATCATGACCGTAATGTTACAAACGATGTGGTAAAAGTCATCTTTGGCCCGTAGTGCATAGATGGACTTGGCATGATTATGACCAGGGATCATTCGGTATAATCATGACCGTAATTGAAAACACGAATATCCTTGGCCCGTAGTGCATGGATAATTCGTGGTCGTGATAGTATTAAGCTGAGTCTCAGCATTATTGGTTTTACAGTTGTATATCTTTGGCCTGTAGTGCAAAGATGGAATGTTGATTATTGGTTTTACAGTTGTATATCTTTGGCCTGTAGTGCAAAGATGGAATGTTGATTATTGGTTTTACAGTTGTATATCTTTGGCATGTAGTGTAAAGTTGGACTGTTGATTTACTTGATTATAAATATGAATTGTGATTTAATTATAATCTGTGGTGGTTCATATGAAGACAGGTGATGAGAGTTCTCTTTTTATTGGGTATAACCAAGAACTGTTGATGATTATTACAGGAAATGAAATATTAACGATGAACTTTTAATCTAGAGGAGATAGTAGACATTATGTTCTACTTGACTCTTCTAATGAATTGTTGATTCCGCTGCTATTATGGTTGGAAACTTTTATCTTCTACCATATGTTCTAAATATCTGAATTATTATTGATGAAAACTATTGATAATTTAATTATCTTAAGTCATGATATTCTTTACTGGGCTATTTGTGCTCACCCTTTTACTTCACCACCCCTTTCAGGTAATAAAAGTGTAGCTGGGACTAGCAGAGAGAACATGGGTATAAAGTGGTGATACGAATTAGTCACAAGCCTAATCAAATTATGAAACGGTGTGGCATAATAATTGTACTGAGAACTTAAAATGTGTGTGACATGTTTTATACATCATTTGATATTTAATTTTGGTGAACAACAATAGGGTGAGGCGAATCAGAATATGGAAGCATCAAAGGTGCACTCCATTAGAATGAGGAGAACATAAATCTTCTCGTGTTCCTTCGGGGACTTGATATAATTGTTGTTGTACTTTATATGACATTATAATAATTTAAATATGAATATTGTCGTATTATATACGTAACAATATTTGTATTGAAACTCACAGTATATGAGTCATCGTATTTTGCACGACAGGTGTCTAAATGGAGTTGTCAGTAGTGTATTTTCTGGCGACCCAAGATGGGTGATGTATACCAATTTTGGGGGCGTCACGGTTGGTATCAAAGCTTAGGGATATGATCCCTGGCTGAGATGTGAGGCTAGAACTAGGAGGGGTGAGACGGGTAAATCCTTCGCTAGTATGACCTACCTAAGTTTATTTGTTATTTAATTGGTCGGTCAGAGTATAGGGATAATATGTGGCATGTCAATTAACCTTTGTTTTGAAACTGTATTCTAGAATGATATTTGAAATACAGGAAATGAGCAATGGATGAACCATGAGACAGAGGAAGTAGCCTGGGAGCTAGAATTTGAAATTCTTATTTCTTCGGAATTTAAGGTACGTATGTAAATTTCGAGGGCGAAATTTCATAAGGTGGGGTGATTGTAAGACCCCGAATTTTATGAAATAAAAGTCTAATTTAATTTATGATTTTTATATAATGTTAAATTGATGAGCAATTAATCGGATAAATAAAAGAGGAGATATTAAACTTATAAAATGTGGACACGGAGGCGGCTAAGGCTAATGAGTGCTGAGATTTAATTTCCAAACCTTTCCCTAAATTATGCACCAAGCCTTTCTTCTATTGGTCCAATTTTTTTGTGGGGAAAGGATGTTGGCCATTCATTTTGTTTAAGTCAATTATGCAACACTTTGCTTCTCTTTATCTCATGATTCCTTCCGTAGCCAAAGTTTAGAAAGGAAAAGAGAGAGAGAGAGAGAGAGAAGAAGAAGAAGAAGAGAAGAAATTAAGGAATCAAGAAATCAAGATAGGTATGTGTAAACCATTGATTTATTTTTTATTTAAGATTTCATGAATTTTATATGAAAATATTTTGTTCATACTTGATTGAGATGATTTAAACTTGTATAAACAAGGATCAAAAGAGAGAAATCAAGGAATCAAATGAAGAACAAAATCTGGAAATTTTTAGAAAAAAATAGTTTATTACTTGATTTTGTAAAACCAATACTTTTCATCTCTTTAATTTTTCTAAGAGTTTGATTTGTTGAAAGTTGGGTTATAGGGGATCATGATGGATCCAAAGTAATAAGGAAGTATATGATAAAGATTTTATGTTTAATTCATGTCATAATAGAATTTATGGTCAAAAAGTTAGGCATGTGTTTGAGGATGAACAAAAGTTATTTTGAAGACTTAAATCAAACTTGTAAAAGTGTTGATAGTTGATTTATGTGTAATATCCGAGGAGGATGATCTATAGATTAAGAAGTTACGGAAATATTCCAATTTGAACGGACTAAAAATGATTTAAATCGAAGTAGTGGTGAAAGTTTTCGTAAAACATGTTAAGCGATAAAAAACTTAGTCTTGGGGGACTTTGGAGCGAAATTTCGGAATAATTAATGAATCTGAAAAATTATGAATTCATGGGGGTTTTGTAGAGCATGTTACAAGCTTTCCATAGGTTCGAAAATGAACTAATTCCGATAACGGATGAAGAAGTTATGAAGATTTGAAGTATGTGTGTCAAAAATTGCAAAAATCTAGAAATCGGTGTTAAGTGTTAAGGGTCGGGCACCTAGGCGCTGGACTAGGTGCTTAGAATCTGTTCTTGGGCGCCTAGGCGCTTGCCCAAGGCCAATTTTGGGCGCCTAGGCGCTGGTCAAGTGTTAAGCCAAAATCTGTCCGGACATCCTTTAGTAAATTGGGCATAACTTTTTCATACGAACTCTGATTGAGGAAATTCAAGATGATCTGGAACGAGGACGAATAGACCTACAACTTTTGTTCTTTAAGTGTTTCAATTTGAGGTCGTTATAATAGGTCCAAATGATTATCTTTGGGACTGTTGTGTTTTCGGAGGCAATCGGAGGACGTCGGGCATGCACGTATGCAACGTGTAACGTTTTCGACGATAAAGGATGTTGTTCTAAGTTGTAAAACATGAAAATTATTAAATATAATGATATTATGCAAAGACAACTTAAATGAATAATGAATTATTAGTTGATGTATATGTTATTCGAGATAATTATGATTTGATGTTGATCCTTACTTTTAATATAATTTAAATTGTTTATAAGTAAGGTATTGATTTGATTCTCACGTAAGAAGTCACTCGGTATTTATTTCAATAATTGCCACAGTAGTTATTACACAGTGACTCATATTATTTGATATGATATAATTAAACCAGTTGGCATTACTGAGAGTATGTTAATAATTGTGAATAATGGTTCAAAGATTAAAAGGTTGTTGATTAAAGATAAGTATGATATATAGATGTTTGTTCAATTAATTTCTTTTTACAAAAGTAAGTTTGGCAGGACTTGCCGACACTCTACTTTTTCTAAAGTAGTATGGACCACAAATCTATTATTGAACAAATTTTGTTAAAACGTGTACATGTTGATTTAATTTTCTCCGTGGGACCATAAATTCCACTACCATTATTATATACCCCATTTGGTTATTTTATCAGAGCAGGTGTGCCAGTTGTTTACTAAATTTTTAGTATAAATAGGTTGCTCGATTGAGTAATTAAACACACACCATCACTACACTAAAAATATAGAATTCTTTTACTTCAATATTGTGAGTATAGTATTGTGAGTATTTCTATTGAGTGTAATGTTACTCCAAGTGTAGATAAGGAATGCAAGCATTATTTAAGTTGATCAATTTCACAGGAAGCAGAATCAAGTCACATGTTAAGGTAAGGGATATCATTATTGTGGTAAGGGGTATTATTTTATGGTAAAAGGAATATCATTTTCTTTCATACTCCATATTATGGTAAGATATTATTATTCGTTTATTCAGTTTATCATGAAATGGTGAAAAGTCCTGAAAGGATTAGAATATCCTTAATAGTTTGTGCTTCATCTATTATTATGTTATCAATTTGGACTCTGGATAATTAAGTTGAAAATCACTAAGATCTATGTTATCTTATTATTATGATGATCTATGTTTATTCATTATATATATCATTGTCATCATTCTCATGCTTATATTGTGTTGAAAGTCATCTATGGCCAGTAGTGCATAGATGGACTTGGTATGATTATGACCATGGATTATTCGGTATAATCATGACCGTAATGTTACAAACGATGTGGTAAAAGTCATCTTTGGCCCGTAGTGCATAGATGGACTTGGCATGATTATAACCAGGGATCATTCGGTATAATCATGACCGTAATTGAAAACACGAATATCCTTGGCCCGTAGTGCATGGATAATTCGTGGTCGTGATAGTATTAAGCTGAGTCTCAGCATTATTGGTTTTACAGTTGTATATCTTTGGCCTGTAGTGCAAAGATGGAATGTTGATTATTGGTTTTACAGTTGTATATCTTTGGCCTGTAGTGCAAAGATGGAATGTTGATTATTGGTTTTACAGTTGTATATCTTTGGCCTGTAGTGTAAAGTTGGACTGTTGATTTACTTGATTATAAATATGAATTGTGATTTAATTATAATCTGTGGTGGTTCATATGAAGACAGGTGATGAGAGTTCTCTTTTTATTGGGTATAACCAAGAACTGTTGATGATTATTACAGGAAATGAAATATTAACGATGAACTTTTAATCTAGA
The DNA here is from genome assembly GCA_016801055.1 of Panax notoginseng. Lineage (NCBI taxonomy): Eukaryota > Viridiplantae > Streptophyta > Magnoliopsida > Apiales > Araliaceae > Panax > Panax notoginseng. Next base: position 3,311,499 of record CM029015.1, on the reverse strand, counting down.
GGAGATAGTAGACATTATGTTCTACTTGACTCTTCTAATGAATTGTTGATTCCGCTGCTATTATGGTTAGAAACTTTTATCTTCTACCATATGTTCTAAATATCTGAATTATTATTGATGAAAACTATTGATAATTTAATTATCTTAAGTCATGATATTCTTTACTGGGCTATTTGTGCTCACCCTTTTACTTCACCACCCCTTTCAGGTAATAAAAGTGTAGCTGGGACTAGCAGAGAGAACATGGGTATAAAGTGGTGATACGAATTAGTCACAAGCCTAATCAAATTATGAAACGGTGTGGCATAATAATTGTACTGAGAACTTAAAATGTGTGTGACATGTTTTATACATCATTTGATATTTAATTTTGGTGAACAACAATAGGGTGAGGCGAATCAGAATATGGAAGCATCAAAGGTGCACTCCATTAGAATGAGGAGAACATAAATCTTCTCGTGTTCCTTCGGGGACTTGATATAATTGTTGTTGTACTTTATATGACATTATAATAATTTAAATATGAATATTGTCGTATTATATACGTAACAATATTTGTATTGAAACTCACAGTATATGAGTCATCGTATTTTGCACGACAGGTGTCTAAATGGAGTTGTCAGTAGTGTATTTTCTGGCGACCCAAGATGGGTGATGTATACCAATTTTGGGGGCGTCACAGTTGGTATCAAAGCTTAGGGATATGATCCCTGGCTGAGATGTGAGGCTAGAACTAGGAGGGGTGAGACGGGTAAATCCTTCGCTAGTATGACCTACCTAAGTTTATTTGTTATTTAATTGGTCGGTCAGAGTATAGGGATAATATGTGGCATGTCAATTAACCTTTGTTTTGAAACTGTATTCTAGAATGATATTTGAAATACAGGAAATGAGCAATGGATGAACCATGAGACAGAGGAAGTAGCCTGGGAGCTAGAATTTGAAATTCTTATTTCTTCGGAATTTAAGGTACGTATGTAAATTTCGAGGGCGAAATTTCATAAGGTGGGGTGATTGTAAGACCCCGAATTTTATGAAATAAAAGTCTAATTTAATTTATGATTTTTATATAATGTTAAATTGATGAGCAATTAATCGGATAAATAAAAGAGGAGATATTAAACTTATAAAATGTGGACACGGAGGCGGCTAAGGCTAATGAGTGCTGAGATTTAATTTCCAAACCTTTCCCTAAATTATGCACCAAGCCTTTCTTCTATTGTTCCAATTTTTTTGTGGGGAAAGGATGTTGGCCATTCATTTTGTTTAAGTCAATTATGCAACACTTTGCTTCTCTTTATCTCATGATTCCTTCCGTAGCCAAAGTTTAGAAAGGAAAAGAGAGAGAGAGAGAGAGAAGAAGAAGAAGAAGAAGAGAAGAAATTAAGGAATCAAGAAATCAAGATAGGTATGTGTAAACCATTGATTTATTTTTTATTTAAGATTTCATGAATTTTATATGAAAATATTTTGTTCATACTTGATTGAGATGATTTAAACTTGTATAAACAAGGATCAAAAGAGAGAAATCAAGGAATCAAATGAAGAACAAAATCTGGAAATTTTCAGAAAAAAATAGTTTATTACTTGATTTTGTAAAACCAATACTTTTCATCTCTTTAATTTTTCTAAGAGTTTGATTTGTTGAAAGTTGGGTTATAGGGGATCATGATGGATCCAAAGTAATAAGGAAGTATATGATAAAGATTTTATGTTTAATTCATGTCATAATAGAATTTATGGTCAAAAAGTTAGGCATGTGTTTGAGGATGAACAAAAGTTATTTTGAAGACTTAAATCAAACTTGTAAAAGTGTTGATAGTTGATTTATGTGTAATATCCGAGGAGGATGATCTATAGATTAAGAAGTTACGGAAATATTCCAATTTGAACGGACTAAAAATGATTTAAATCGAAGTAGTGGTGAAAGTTTTCGTAAAACATGTTAAGCGATAAAAAACTTAGTCTTGGGGGACTTTGGAGCGAAATTTCGGAATAATTAATGAATCTGAAAAATTATGAATTCATGGGGGTTTTGTAGAGCATGTTACAAGCTTTCCATAGGTTCGAAAATGAACTAATTCCGATAACGGATGAAGAAGTTATGAAGATTTGAAGTATGTGTGTCAAAAATTGCAAAAATCTAGAAATCGGTGTTAAGTGTTAAGGGTCGGGCACCTAGGCGCTGGACTAGGCGCTTAGAATCTGTTCTTGGGCGCCTAGGCGCTTGCCCAAGGCCAATTTTGGGCGCCTAGGCGCTGGTCAAGTGTTAAGCCAAAATCTGTCCGGACATCCTTTAGTAAATTGGGCATAACTTTTTCATACGAACTCTGATTGAGGAAATTCAAGATGATCTGGAACGAGGACGAATAGACCTACAACTTTTGTTCTTTAAGTGTTTCAATTTGAGGTCGTTATAATAGGTCCAAATGATTATCTTTGGGACTGTTGTGTTTTCGGAGGCAATCGGAGGACGTCGGGCATGCACGTATGCAACGTGTAACGTTTTCGACGATAAAGGATGTTGTTCTAAGTTGTAAAACATGAAAATTATTAAATATAATGATATTATGCAAAGACAACTTAAATGAATAATGAATTATTAGTTGATGTATATGTTATTCGAGATAATTATGATTTGATGTTGATCCTTACTTTTAATATAATTTAAATTGTTTATAAGTAAGGTATTGATTTGATTCTCACGTAAGAAGTCACTCGGTATTTATTTCAATAATTGCCACAGTAGTTATTACACAGTGACTCATATTATTTGATATGATATAATTAAACCAGTTGGCATTACTGAGAGTATGTTAATAATTGTGAATAATGGTTCAAAGATTAAAAGGTTGTTGATTAAAGATAAGTATGATATATAGATGTTTGTTCAATTAATTTCTTTTTACAAAAGTAAGTTTGGCAGGACTTGCCGACACTCTACTTTTTCTAAAGTAGTATGGACCACAAATCTATTATTGAACAAATTTTGTTAAAACGTGTACATGTTGATTTAATTTTCTCCGTGGGACCATAAATTCCACTACCATTATTATATACCCCATTTGGTTATTTTATCAGAGCAGGTGTGCCAGTTGTTTACTAAATTTTTAGTATAAATAGGTTGCTCGATTGAGTAATTAAACACACACCATCACTACACTAAAAATATAGAATTCTTTTACTTCAATATTGTGAGTATAGTATTGTGAGTATTTCTATTGAGTGTAATGTTACTCCAAGTGTAGATAAGGAATGCAAGCATTATTTAAGTTGATCAATTTCACAGGAAGCAGAATCAAGTCACATGTTAAGGTAAGGGATATCATTATTGTGGTAAGGGGTATTATTTTATGGTAAAAGGAATATCATTTTCTTTCATACTCCATATTATGGTAAGATATTATTATTCGTTTATTCAGTTTATCATGAAATGGTGAAAAGTCCTGAAAGGATTAGAATATCCTTAATAGTTTGTGCTTCATCTATTATTATGTTATCAATTTGGACTCTGGATAATTAAGTTGAAAATCACTAAGATCTATGTTATCTTATTATTATGATGATCTATGTTTATTCATTATATATATCATTGTCATCATTCTCATGCTTATATTGTGTTGAAAGTCATCTATGGCCAGTAGTGCATAGATGGACTTGGTATGATTATGACCATGGATTATTCGGTATAATCATGACCGTAATGTTACAAACGATGTGGTAAAAGTCATCTTTGGCCCGTAGTGCATAGATGGACTTGGCATGATTATAACCAGGGATCATTCGGTATAATCATGACCGTAATTGAAAACACGAATATCCTTGGCCCGTAGTGCATGGATAATTCGTGGTCGTGATAGTATTAAGCTGAGTCTCAGCATTATTGGTTTTACAGTTGTATATCTTTGGCCTGTAGTGCAAAGATGGAATGTTGATTATTGGTTTTACAGTTGTATATCTTTGGCCTGTAGTGCAAAGATGGAATGTTGATTATTGGTTTTACAGTTGTATATCTTTGGCCTGTAGTGTAAAGTTGGACTGTTGATTTACTTGATTATAAATATGAATTGTGATTTAATTATAATCTGTGGTGGTTCATATGAAGACAGGTGATGAGAGTTCTCTTTTTATTGGGTATAACCAAGAACTGTTGATGATTATTACAGGAAATGAAATATTAACGATGAACTTTTAATCTAGAGGAGATAGTAGACATTATGTTCTACTTGACTCTTCTAATGAATTGTTGATTCCGCTGCTATTATGGTTGGAAACTTTTATCTTCTACCATATGTTCTAAATATCTGAATTATTATTGATGAAAACTATTGATAATTTAATTATCTTAAGTCATGATATTCTTTACTGGGCTATTTGTGCTCACCCTTTTACTTCACCACCCCTTTCAGGTAATAAAAGTGTAGCTGGGACTAGCAGAGAGAACATGGGTATAAAGTGGTGATACGAATTAGTCACAAGCCTAATCAAATTATGAAACGGTGTGGCATAATAATTGTACTGAGAACTTAAAATGTGTGTGACATGTTTTATACATCATTTGATATTTAATTTTGGTGAACAACAATAGGGTGAGGCGAATCAGAATATGGAAGCATCAAAGGTGCACTCCATTAGAATGAGGAGAACATAAATCTTCTCGTGTTCCTTCGGGGACTTGATATAATTGTTGTTGTACTTTATATGACATTATAATAATTTAAATATGAATATTGTCGTATTATATACGTAACAATATTTGTATTGAAACTCACAGTATATGAGTCATCGTATTTTGCACGACAGGTGTCTAAATGGAGTTGTCAGTAGTGTATTTTCTGGCGACCCAAGATGGGTGATGTATACCAATTTTGGGGGCGTCACAGCAAGTGCACAACGTCTATTGTAGATTTGGTAAGTGCAAGTCGAACTACAGAGACTAGATCAATTCTTTAATATATCCTTAACTAATATTTTAGGCAAATTAGAAACAAAAATTGTGGAGAAGATTTATTAACTAAATTTTGAAAAATTTTAATTAATAACGAAAACTATTAATGAGAAAAGATACCTAGGAGTCAGAATTCACCAAATATTAACATAATAAATAATTTTCTTATTTCCTAAATTAATTCCAAATTATTTTTCCTTCCTTTTAAAAATAATGATTCATATAATTAATATGGGCAAGCATAAATTATGAAAAATTCACATATGAACTATAACTTATCAAAATTTCGCAATCAATATAAGAATGATACGCAATTTATGCGAAGGAAAATATGAAGGCAAAAATGATTAGACATTAATTTCGAAATGAAAAGAGAATATTATTATGAAATACCTAATTTCATCATCATCCTAAGTTTTAGAAATTTAGTTAGCCATGGAATTAAAAATAAAAGCAAATAATATTAGTACTACTATTTGCATGAAATAAGAACAATAATTAAAAAGAGAATTTATATTATATCAATAAAAGAAAGTTATAAATACTCTCTGACAGTAGTACCACACGTGATTAGAATAAAAGATAAGACAAAAGCTCTAAATATCTTACTCCCTTCTACACCAGCGAAAAACTATGGAAAAAGAAAATAACAAGTGGTATTCTTCTCCCTAAAGCAAGAGACCTATTTATAGGGAGAATACATTTGTGCCCTAATTTAAGTTCATTGAACTTGGATAGTTTTGTTCCATTTTTCTCTTCGTTCCTTCATGACTTCCATCTCTATATGGTAATCCTCCAAGAGTCCTTTTTCATATTAAAAAGTTAGATATAAATCATTTATTTGCTCTCCAAAAAAAATAAATATTATTTCCTATAAAGCAAAATAAAATATATTAATTAAATAAAATAAATATATAAAATAATAAATATTAAAATGTATTAATTACGTGTCTATAAAGGGGAAGGGGGGAGGGGGGAATTCTTGTCGCTTGGGAACCAACAGCTGAATTGCAAAAGTGGCACCCAATTTCGATGTCCCTTAAAGTGGCAAAAGTCTCAATTTAGTTCTCCAAGTCACCTATTTAATTTAGTTCTCCAAGTCACCTATTTAATTCAATTCAGTCCAAACGTTGACTACAGCCCAATTTATTTATTTTTTTCATAAGATCAATTATATTATTATTATTATTATTATTATTATTATTATTAGTCCTAGAAATCAAAACATAAATAAAACTAAATTTAAAAATTAAAATATAGAAAACTAAACACATAATTAAAATTTAAACAAACAGAAAATTTTAAAAAAAAGTTGAATGACACTTTTGTCCCTTCAATTATCACTGACTTTTAAAGTTGTCCCTAAAATTTATTGATGAGTGGGTAATATATTCATGAATTGAGTACTTTTAGACTTAAAACATTGTTAGTTTTTAAGTTATTTAGGACATTTTTACTTGTTTAATTGTTATTTTGTAGGTTGAGGCAACATAAGGGCAAAATAAGAATTTCTAGCAACTAAAAGGGCAAAGTTATAATTTCCAGCAAGCTTCCAGCGCCGGAAGCTAGTCCAAGAGTAAAACCCACCTCCGGAGAGCTGGGGGTCAGAGAAAGTTGGTTGAGCTTGTGTTCAAATTATGTCTACAGAGTTTTGGATTCTAATTGAAACTGAACTTTTAAGAGGACTTCTATAGATAAAGGGAGAAGGCTATTCATTAAAACATACACAGAGATTGACTCACATAGATGAACTTGAAGATTGGAGAATCGGAGAAGCTCACAAGGATTTCGAACTGGAGACTTGAAAGGCGGAAGAAGTCTTTACTGAGTTTTTCTTATTTCTTTGTCTAGTTTTGTAATTTTATTGTGATGACTTATTTGGGATTTTTAGGTTTAACTTTTAGCGTGAACTAAATTTATAATTAAGACTGCAATTGAACCTTTTTTGTTTATGGATTAATTATCTATTTAATTCCAATTATTTATTAAAATTGAGTTGTTTATCGTATTTTGTGTTTATTGCTTAATTGTCTGCCCAACAATTAGCAGGATAGTTTAGATAAATTCAGGAGATGAAATCTAGGGTTAAATCTGAATATGATAGCATGTATTCTTAGTTATTTACATGAGTTGAATAATTAGGGTCGTGAATTAAATAGGAATATCTCTTTTTGATAGCATATATGTAAATGTAGTAATATTCTTTAATTATCTTTTATGTATGTTAGGTGTATAATTTATTTCCTTAATTAGAGCCTAGATTATCTCTTCTAACAGCCTTAATTAGAGCCTAGATTCTCTCTTGTAATAGCTATATATTGCTGACCTTTGTTAACTTAATGGACACGGAAAATCACCTTCTTTCATGGTATCAAAGCTCTAAGGCAAATCCTCTTCTCTTCCATCCTTTTGTTCGACGCGCCCTGGTGTTTCGCCAACCATTTACTTCTCGCCGTCAATCTCTTTTCGTCAGTCACCATGTCTGACTCCAAATCCTCATTCCACCCGGCTCTTGCTGCTTCTAACATGAACAACCATATCTCCATTACTCTTGAGTTGGAAAACATCAAATATGAGACGTAGTGCCTACAACTGACGATGAGAAAGAAGTTTGGTCAACCCTTAATGCTACGGTCCTTAAATGGATTTATGCAATAGTCTCGAATGAGTTATTGCATACGATTCTTGAACCCGACTTAACGGCAATGGATGCTTGGAATCGATTGCGTGATATATTCTAAGACAACAAAAATTCACGTGTCGTGACTCTTGAGCAAAAATTTTCTCACACAAACATGGAGGATTTCCCTAACGCCTCCACGTATTACCAAAGGCTCAAGATTTTGTCAGATCAACTCAAGAACGTAGGAGCTCTGGTCTTAAACAACTGCCTCATCCTTCAAATGGTAGCCGGCCTCACTGAAGCATATAGAGGGGTGGGAACACTTATTCGTCAAAGCAATCCCCTTCCACCCTTCTATCAAGCTCGCTCCATGCTCACACTTGAAGAGGCGGGCTTAGAAAAACAGGTCGCTACGAGTTCGAATGCCTCCATGATTGCAAAGCAGTCCGATGATAATTCATCCTCTAAAAATTACCCTCAAAATCATCCCAACGGTGGTGGTAAAAAAGGTCCAAACCGCAACAACGGCGGTAAAAACCGCGACGATGGTCGTGGTGGCCGCCGGACCGGTGGTGGCAACGCTGGTAGCCGCGGCGGCAGTCAGCATCGGCCCAGCCAGCAGCATCAATGGCAGCCTTGGACAGGCAGTGGGAAACAGCAGTGACCATAGTCTTTCATGCCATGGGCCATTCCTCTTTGTCCTTACCCAATAGGTCCTTGGGTCAGGCCCACGACTCAGCAGACGCAGGTTGAAGTTCTTGGCCCATGCCCTCAGCAAGCATATTCTATCGCAGCATAGCCCCCTCCAACCGACATCAAGGCTGCGATGAACATACTTGGGCTCACTCCTCCGGATGCAAACTGGTACATGGATACCGGAGCCACCTCTCATATGACATCAGCGCACGGTAATCTCTCGTCTGATTTTAATTTAAGCAATAATCGTGGTATAATTGTCGAAAATGGTCATTCAATTCCAATTCATGGTTATGGTCATACAAACTTATCTCCCCCGAACCCACCTTTATCCTTAAAGAATGTCCATCATGCTCCTCAACTTGTTAAAAACTTAGTTTCAGTTCGGAAGTTTACTACTGATAACTCGATTTCTGTTGAATTTGATCCTTTTGGGTTTTCTGTGAAGGACTTTCAGATGGGGATGCGTCTAATGATATGTGATAGTCGGGGCGAGCTTTATCCCATCACCACCACCATCACCAAAAATCAAGCCACCTCACCTTCAATTTTTGCAGCATTAGCACCGTCTTTATGGCATGAACGTTTAGGTCATCTAGGAGCACTAGTTTTTGGCTCTCTTAGGCTAAATAAATTTATTGAATGTAATGGAACTCGTAGTTCTCATGTTTGTCATTCTTGCACATATGGAAAACATGTTAAATTGCCTTTTCTTGCGTCTACTTCATGCACTTTTATGCCATTTGATATTATCCATAGTGATCTTTGGACCTCTCCCATTTTGAGCTCTTCGGGCCATAGATATTATATCCTCTTGTTGGATGATTACTCTAATTTTTTGTGGATTTTTCCTTTGTCTAAAAAGTCTCAAGCTTTTTCCACTTTCTTAACATTTAGAGCATTCATCCGCACTCAATTTGAACGGGAAATAAAGAACATTCAATGTGATAATGGTAGGGAATTTGATAATGGGCCATTTTGGGAATTTTGTAAAGCTAATGGTTTGTCCTTTCGTCTTTCTTGTCCTCATACTTCATCACAAAATGGAAAAGCCGAAAGAAAAATTCGAACCATTAACAACATTGTTCGCACTTTACTTGCCCATGCTTCCTTACCACCATCATTTTGGCATCATGCATTACAAATGGAAACCTACCTTCTCAACATCCTTCCAAGTAAACAATTAGTCTATCAATCCCCTCTCAAAATTCTCTACCAAAAAGACCCATCCTATTCTCATCTTCGGGTGTTCGATTGCTTGTGCTACCCTCTTTTCCCATCTACTACAATTAACAAGTTACAAGCCCGCTCTACCCCGTGTGTCTTTTTGGGTTATCGATCTCATCATCGTGGCTACAAATGCTATAATTTATTCTTAAATAAATTCATAATAAGTCACCACGTCATTTTTGATGAGACCCAATTCCCTTTTTGCTAAAGTGCATACTCCATCAACTCACACATACGATTTTTTGGATGATGGTTTGTCTCCTCATGTAGTCCATCATTTGGTCTCACAAAGCAGTCCAAGCCAAGTAATACCCAACTCGTCTACTTCTCCTGTTCACCCTGACCCAGCCACCAGCATCCCAGCTCGTTTAACGCATCCTTCGGGCCCAACACCTGGCAGCCCAGTGCACACTGAACCGCTTTCTCTTCCAAGCTCTGCTGCTGAGCCACATGTCTCAGTCCATCCTCCTCCAATTCCAGGCCACAGACCATTTACTAAGAGTCAACATGGGATTTTTAAGCCCAACAAAAAGTACAGTCTTCTTACCCATATTACTAAATCACCTCTACCTCGTAACCCCGTGTCTGCCCTTCATGACCCGAATTGGAAATTGGTTTTGGATGATAAATATAATGCTCTTATTAAAAATAAGACGTGAGATTTGGTGCCCCATCCACCTAATGTTAATGTGAATCGTTCTATGTGGATTTTTAGACAAAGAAAAATCTGACGGTTCTTTTGAGAGGCATAAACCCCGACTTGTAGGTGATGGCAAAACTCAACAGGTTGGCGTGGATTGTGGCGAGACTTTTAGCCCGGTAGTCAAACTGGCAACTATTCGCACTGTTCTCAGTTTAGCTCTCTCTAAAGCATAACCTATTCACCAGCTTGATGTGAAGAATGCTTTCTTACATGGAGAACTTAAGGAAACTGTATACATGCATCAGCCAATGGGTTTTCAAGACTCAACACATCCTGACCATGTCTGTTTGCTGAAGAAGTCTTTGTATAGGCTCAAGCAAGCTCCACGGGTCTGGTACAAAAGGTTTACAGATTATGTTTCTACTATTGGATTCTCTCACAGCCAATCGGATCATTCTCTCTTCATCTACCGTAAAGGTACTGATATGGCTTACATTCTTCTGTATGTGGATGATATTATCTTAGCTACTTCCTCTGATGTTCTTTGTAAGTCTGTCATGACTCTTCTCGGCTCAGAATTTGCAATGAAAGATTTGGGGCCACTAAGTTATTTCTTGGGGATAGTTGTAACTAGTCATGCAGGTAGTCTATTTTTGTCTCAAAGGAAGTATGCTAAAGAGATCATAGAACGGGCTGTCATATTGTAATCCCAGTCCCACACCGGTTGATACTAAACCGAAGCTAAGTGTTACTTCTAGCATACCATATGATGATCCATCACATTATCGTAGCCTTGCAGGAGCCCTGAAATATCTCACTTTCACAAGACCCGACATATCTTATGATGCCCAACAGATTTATTTATTCATTCATAACCTGCTAGAGGAACACATGCATGCTCTAAAGCGCATTGTACGCTATATTCAGGGCACTCTAGACCATGGCTTGCATCTATATCCATCTTCGACAACCACTCTAGTTTCTTACACAGACGCCGATTGGGGTGGGTGTCCAAATACCAGACGCTCGACATCTGGTTATTATGTATTTCTTGGTGATAATTTAATCTCTTGGTCATCAAAACGATATGCTACTTTGTCTCGATCTAGTGCAGAGGCCGAATACCGAGGGGTCGCCAATGTGGTTTCTGAGACTTGTTGGTTATGAAACCTTCTTCTGGAACTTCATTGTCCTATTCAAAAGGCTACATTGGTCTAATTTGATAATGTTAGTGCAATATATCTCTCCGGGAATCCTGTTCAACATCAGCGCACTAAACATATCGAGATGGACATTCTATTTGTCCACGAAAAGGTTGCTTGTGGACAAGTACGTGTCTTACATGTCCTGTCGAGCTATCAAATTGCCAATATTTTTACAAAAGGTCTTTCATTCGTTCTATTTGAAGATTTTTGGGACAGTCTTAGCGTACGAGAATGTGACCCCCCCAAAATTAGGTATACATCACCCATCTTGGGTCGTCAGATACATAGTACAAAATACAAATACAACTTACTAATACAACTGTCGTGTACAATACGACAAAACATAAACTGTGAGTTTGAATACAAATATTATCTTTTAGAGAGTATTCATACTCAAAAGAAGTCCTCATTACATTTATTAACACACCATTACATAGAATAGTGAGGACTACTAACTAATACTATCATTCGGACCATCACTCCGTTCCCCGACTTGCCCCAGCTACGTTCTCATTTCCTGAAGAGAACAGTGAAAGAAAGGGTGAGCCCAACTAGCCCGGTAAGAAATATCATGACTAAGATAATGCAGAATAAATTATCATTAGCCTTCAACAATGTTAAACTGATAAAATATAATAGACATCAAGTTTAACTGTAGCGGAACAAGCAATCCATTAAAAGAGTCAAGTAGAAAATAAACTCTACTATCTTTTATGATTTAAAAGATTTTCCAACACTGTGATCGCTGAGACTCAGCTTAATAAAATAATTCACATCATCGAATCACCCCTGCACTACGGCCAAGGATATTCGTATATTCATTAATGGTCATGATCATGCCAACAACTGTCCATCAATGCACTACGGGCCAATGAGGACTTTTACCACATCATTCGTAACATTACGGTCATGATTACACCGAATAATCCCTGGTCATAATCATACCAAGTCCATCTATGCACTACAGGCCACAGATGACTTTCAACAGAATATAAACATGAGGATGATGACAATGATATAAGAATTCAATAAAACAAGTTCAAGAATTAATTTATCCAAGAATTAACAACATCCAAATTGTCAACATGATATTGCTTTGTGGAGTAAAATTCAAGAATACTTAGAAGAATATTTTCATGAAAAGATACTGGATGAACCGCAATTATCAAGGATATTCCACAAATTTCATGGAGTATAGAAGTCAAAACTTAACCAACTGAGTACAATAAAGAATGGAATAACAAAAGAAATCACCATGCATGCGATAGACCGCACAGACAGGTTATTCCAACAGAATAATAAATAATGGAACCAGGTCCGGCGTAAACGCACAGACAGGATATTCCGACAGAATAATAAATAATGGAACCAGGTCCGGTGTAAAACACACAGACAGGATGTTCCAACAGAATAATAATAAAAACGGAACCAGGTCCGGTGTAAAACACACAGACAGGATGTTCCAACAGAATAATAGAAGAATGTCACCAAGTATAGGGTAGACCACGTATACAGGTTATTCCAACAGAATAATAAGAAATGGAATAACAACAGTTCTCTTCATGAATAAGAAAGAATAACACCCCTTACCATTTTAAAGACGAGCTGAAATAAGGAAGTAGTTAAGTAGCAGAATACTCTTCTTCTCTCTCTCTATAGTTTCTCTCTATAGTTTCTCTCTCTAGAGTTCAGTGAATTCGTAAGAAATAATGAAGGAATGAGCTGCTATTTATAAAAAAATAGAATGCATAGTAACTAATCCATGAACGGTCCAGATTGATTACTTTAATCTGACGGTCCATATTTAAAGAAAAATCTTTTAAATAAAATATAATATATTCTATTTATAGAATAACTTTAATAAAGTATTCTGTTTTATATAAAAAGATGTTTCTGTTTTATTACGTTAATAATACGAATAAAACAAAACGTCATTATCGCTAAATAATTCATATTATTAACTGACAATAATTGAATCAACTGAGTGACTTCTCACATAAGCATTAATAATCAATACTGTGTGCTACTATGCAACCACACGTATTACTGTACTTTTACTACCGAGTAGTTCAACAGTAACAATGGTAAAATTTCCGCCGTTATTTTTAATAAAATATTTTTGTCGTTTTCTCAATCCGACAATAATTCCGTTGTGGGGTCCACCAATGATTGTGTCGTTGTACGAATATTCTCTGTTAAAATGAATATTCCCCGACCAATCGAATATTATATAACAACTTGCGTACTTTGCAAAATTTATAAATATTACCCACAACTATAACATTATATCAAATTAACTCCATTATATTCAAAAATGATATTTATAGAAAATTCTTCTTTATTTATAAAAGTTGGGGTCTTACGTACCTGGTATATCGAAGAGGTAAGGATACCTTGATTTCATTTCAGATTCTAACTCCCAAGTCATTTCCTCAACATCGTGGTTTCTCCACAAAACTTTGACTTGAGGTATAACCTTGGAGCGTAGAATATGTTCCTTCTTATCCAAGATTTGAACAGGAACTTCTTCATACGTCAAATCTTCCGCTATTTCGTCCGGTTCTAACTCAATAATGTGGTTCGAGTCTTCCACATATTTGCGTAACATGGATATGTGAAAAACGTTATGAACACGAGACATACTTGGCGGTAAAGCGAGTCTATAAGCTACAGTTCCTACTCGATCGAGGATTAAAAATGGACCGATGAATCGAGGATTGAGCTTTCCTCTCTTTCCAAATCTCGTAACTCCTTTCCATGGAGCAACACGTAAGAACACATGATCTCCTACATCAAATTCCACGTCCTTTCGATGAAGATCAGCATAACTCTTTTGTCGATCTTGTGAGGTTTTTATACGTTGTCGGATCGTTTGAATCTTTTCTGTAGTCATACGTACCAACTCCGGTCCCAACAACGTTGCTTCACCAACCTCATCCCAGCATACTGGAGAACGATATTTTCTTCCATATAATGCTTCGAATGGAGCCATGCCAATACTTGCTTGATAACTGTTGTTGTAGGAAAACTCCACCAATGGTAAGAACTTGTCCCAACTTCCCTTGAAGTCAAAGACACAGAGTCTTAATAGATCTTTAAGAGTTTGAATAGTCCTCTCTGATTGTCCGTCCGTCTGAGGATGATATGCTGAACTAAATCGTAACTCCGTGCCCATAGCTTTTTGTAAACTAACCCAAAATCGTGAAGTGAATCTTGGGTCTCGGTCAGAAACTATGGATACTGGCATACCATGCAGTCTTACAATCTCGTTTATGTACATACGAGCAAGACGTTCAAGTGTATAAGTTTATCGTTTCGGTAAGAAATGAGCAGACTTGGTCAATCTATCAACAATGACCCAAATCGCATCAATACCTTGAGAAACCCTTGGAAGACCGGTAACGAAATCCATGGTAATGTGCTCCCACTTCCATTCTAGAATTTCAAGTGGTTGCAATGGACCTTTTGGTACTTGATGCTCCGCTTTGACTCGTTGACAAGTTAGACACCTTGAGATAAACAACGCTATCTCTCTCTTCATATTGCTCCACCAAAATGTATGACGAAGATCATGATACATTTTGGTACTTCCAGGATGGATTGCAAACGGTGTGTTGTGCGCCTCCATCATGATTTCATACTTTAAATCAGGGTTGTTAGGAACACAAAGTCTGGAGTTGACTCGAAGTATTCCTTCTTCATCGATTCTTGCTTCCGGCATAGCACCTTCTTGCACTTTCTTCCTAATACGCATCAGCTCCAGGTCTGTAGCTTGAGCAGTTTTAACTTTATCGATTAAAGTCGGTTCTACTCGTATATTCATCACCATCACATGGGTCCCTGGAGTCTTTAACTCTATCTCCATCCTTTGCAAATCACACAAAATGGGTCTTTGTGTTGACAATATCGCACTCGTACTTGCATATGATCTTCTACTCAATGCGTCAGCTACCACGTTCGCTTTTCCAGGATGGTATTGAATGGTATGCTCATAATCTTTCAACAGTTCAAGCCAACGTCGTTGTCGCATGTTGAGTTCCTTTTGAGTGAAGAAATATTTGAGGCTTTTATGATCCGTAAAGATCTCCACCTTCTCCCCATACAAGTAATGCCTCCAAATTTTAAGTGCAAAGACAACAGCTGCCAACTCTAGATCATGAGTAGGATAATTCCTCTCATATTCCTTGAGTTGTCTTGATGCATAGGCTATGACTTTTCCATGTTTGAGAACGCATCCCAACCCTTTGCTCGAAGCATCACTGTAGATGACAAATCCCTCCGAGCCAGATGGTATTGTTAGAACAGGTGCTGAAATGAGTCTCCTCTTGAGTTCTTGAAAACTCTGCTCACATTCTTCGCTCCAACCGAACTTTGTATCTTTCCGAGTCAGCTGAGTTAATGGAGTAGCGATTCGAGAAAATCCTTCCATGAATCTCCGATAATAACCAGCTAGACCGAGAAAGCTACGTACTTCGGTTACTGATTTAGGTTGCTCCCAGCTTTGAATAGCTTCAATCTTTGCCGGGTCAACAGATATTCCACGACTTGATACTACGTGCCCAAGGAATGCTACCTCTTCCAGCCAGAACTCGCATTTCTTCAACTTGGCATAAAGTTTGTATTCACGAAGCTTTTGGAGTACCAGCCTCAAGTGTTGCTCATGATCTTCACGGCTTTTGGAATAAACAAGGATGTCATCGATAAAGACGACCACAAAGTGATCCAAATATTCCTTAAATACCCTGTTCATCATATCCATGAAGGCAGCAGGAGCATTAGTCAATCTAAAAGACATAACTAAGAATTCATAATGCCCATACCGAGTTCTGAAAGCCGTCTTTGGAATATCCTCAATTCTAACCTTCAGCTGATGATATCCAGAACGAAGATCGATCTTTGAAAAGAATTGTGCTCCTTGCAACTGGTCAAACAGGTCATCAATACGTGGCAATGGGTACCTATTTTTTATGGTGACATGATTCAACTCCCGATAATCAATACAAAGTCGCATACTCCCATCTTTCTTCTTCACGAACAGAACAGGAGCACCCCAAGGAGAATTACTAGGACGAATAAAACCAATGTCTAACAATTCCTGCAGTTGGGTCTTTAACTCCTGAAGTACAATAGGAGCCATTCGATATGGGGCTTTGGAAATGGGTTTTGTACCGAGTTCAAGGTCGATACAAAATTCAATTTCACGCTCTGGGGGTAGGCCAGGAAGTTCTTCGGGAAATACGTCAGGAAATTTATTAACAACAGAAATATCATTCAAAGCTGACGTATTTTTGTTTAGATCTGTGACATGAGCTAAGAAAGCTTGACATCCGTTTTTTAATAAACGAATAGCTTTATGGCTTGAGATAACAGCGATTGATTTTAATGGTTTGGTTGCTTGAATTCGCATAACAGGTCGATTAGGAATATGAAAGCTAACAACCTTACGAAAACAATCAATTTTTGCATGATGAGTAGTTAACCAATCAATCCCTAGAATCACGTCAAATGCAAGTATTTTTAATGAAATAAGATCGACAGGTAATGTGTGGGTACCAACTTGAACCAAACAAGACTTATAAACCGTGGATGTAATGAAGGTTTCTCCCAATGGAGTTTCAACTGCTAAGTCAAAGTCTAATTTCTCCGGAATCAAATTTAATCGATGAGCGCAAGTAGGAAAAATAAAAGAATGGGTAGAACCGGTATCAAATAAAGTATAGACTTCGTTAGAGTTTATGATAAGCTTACCCGTGATGACCTCATTCGGGTTCCTTGCTTTCTGGGAGTTCACAACAAACGCTCTCCCTTGCACAACCTGTTTTGACTTTTCTGGGACGGCCTTTGGTGCCTCCATCCTAGCTGAATTTGTCTTCGATAAACGACAAAATCGGGCTAAATGACCTTCTCTTCCACAATTATAACATGCTTTGGACGGCATCGCGCAGTTTGGACTGATGTGCCCCTCCCCTCCGCATTTGAAACATATGATAGGTGGTCGTTCTCCTTCCTTAACGACAGGTGTTGGTGCTGACGTCTTTCCATCATTATTGAATCTCCTCTTCTTAAAATGCCCATTCTTATTATTTTGGCCTTGATTACCACCGAAGTGGTTACCATTTCTGGCCTGTTGATTCCCTCCACGCTTGTTGTCACCGCTTCGATGACTGCTTTCACTAGTATTATCATTTTGCCGGCTGCTCTCTTTTGGTTGCGTTGTCTCGTTATCGCGCTCCACCAACTGAGCCCTATTTACAACATCTGAATACAAACACAATTTATGAGAAACAAGATGTTGACGTATCTCAGACTTCAAACCTCTTAAAAACATCCGCGTCATTCTTTCTTCATTATCCACCAGGTGGGACGCAAACCGGGATAACTCCGCAAATTTTGCCTCGTACTGCGACACGGTCATATTATTCTGCTCTAATTTGATGAACTCCACCTCCTTCATGTGACGAATACTCTCGGGAAAGTATTTGTCGTTAAACAGCTCTTGGAACTTCTCCCAAGACATCTTCAGTGCGGCAGGTTGAGTACGCTTTATCGATTCCCACCAGTAATCTGCCTCTCCTCGTAACATAAAGGCGGCAAAGGGAACCTTTTGCTCCTCGGAGCAACCCAAGACATCAAATATCTTGGTGATCTGCTTTATCCATGTTTCAGCTACAAGTGGTTTGGGTTCTCCCTTAAACTCCGGTGGTCCCAGTTCCTTAAACTGTTTAGCGGTGACCACCTGAGAGTTTTCAGTATTTCCACCTACGTTGTGGACAGGAGCCGCTTTCACCTGTTGTTGCATGAATTGCATAAAACCTCTGAACATTCCATCATTCATCATCTGGTCAGTGTTGTTGTTTGCATGAGGATTGTCACCTTCCTGATGAACATTATCCTGATTATTGATATGTGGTGAATCAATAATCGTATGTGCTCCATTGCTATTCTCAACATTCTCAGATGCCATTTTCAGACACTGTCACAAA
Source organism: Panax notoginseng (assembly GCA_016801055.1). NCBI lineage: Eukaryota > Viridiplantae > Streptophyta > Magnoliopsida > Apiales > Araliaceae > Panax > Panax notoginseng. The sequence continues at coordinate 3,293,171 of CM029015.1, read as the reverse complement.
ATAAAAGTTAATTGATATGTCATATATTATCCTTATATTATGACCGACCAATTAAATACCATGCAAATAAACTTAGGTAGGTCATACTAGCGAAGGAAATCTCCGTCTCTCCCCTCCTAGTTCTATTCTCACATCTTAGCCAGGGATCATATCCCTAAGCTCTGATACCAACTGTGACCCCCCCAAAATTAGGTATACATCACCCATCTTGGGTCGTCAGATACATAGTACAAAATACAAATACAACTTACTAATACAACTGTCGTGTACAATACGACAAAACATAAACTGTGAGTTTAAATACAAATATTATCTTTTAGAGAGTATTCATACTCAAAAGAAGTCCTCATTATATTTATTAACACACCATTACATAGAATAGTGAGAACTACTAACTAATACTATCATTCGGACCATCACTCCGTTTCCCGACTTGCCCCAGCTACGTTCTCATTTCCTGAAGAGAACAGTGAAAGAAAGGGTGAGCTCAACTAGCCCAGTAAGAAATATCATGACTAAGATAATGCAGAATAAATTATCATTAGCCTTCAACAATGTTAAACTGATAAAATATAATAGACATCAAGTTTAACTGTAGCGGAACAAGCAATCCATTAAAAGAGTCAAGTAGAAAATAAACTCTACTATCTTTTATGATTTAAAAGATTTTCCAACACTGTGATCGCTGAGACTCAGCTTAATAAAATAATTCACATCATCGAATCACCCCAGCACTACGGCCAAGGATATTCGTATATTCATTAATGGTCATGATCATGCCAACAACTGTCCATCAATGCACTACGGGCCAATGAGGACTTTTACCACATCATTCGTAACATTACGGTCATGATTACATCGAATAATCCCTGGTCATAATCATACCAAGTCCATCTATGCACTACAGGCCACAGATGACTTTCAACAGAATATAAACATGAGGATGATGACAATGATATAAGAATTCAATAAAACAAGTTCAAGAATTAATTTATCCAAGAATTAACAACGTCCAAATTGTCAACATGATATTGCTTTGTGGAGTAAAATTCAAGAATACTTAGAAGAATATTTTCATGAAAAGATACTGGATGAACCGCAATTATCAAGGATATTCCACAAATTTCATGGAGTATAGAAGTCAAAACTTAACCAACTGAGTACAATAAAGAATGGAATAACAAAAGAAATCACCATGCATGCGATAGACCGCACAGACAGGTTATTCCAACAGAATAATAAATAATGGAACCAGGTCCGGCGTAAACGCACAGACAAGATATTCCGACAGAATAATAAATAATAGAACCAGGTCCGGTGTAAAACACACAGACAGGATGTTCCAACAGAATAATAATAAAAACGGAATCAGGTCCGGTGTAAAACACACAGACAGGATGTTCCAACAGAATAATAATAAAAACGGAACCAGGTCCGGTGTAAAACACACAGACGGGATATTTCGACAGAATAATAAATAATGGAACCAGGTCCGGTGTAAAACACACAGACAGGATGTTCCAACAGAATAATAATAAAAACGGAACCAGGTCCGGTGTAACACACACAGACAGGATGTTCCAACAGAATAATAATAAAAACGGAACCAGGTCCGGTGTAAAACACACAGACAGGATGTTCCAACAGAATAATAGAAGAATGTCACCAAGTATAGGGTAGACCACGTATACAGGTTATTCCAACAGAATAATAAGAAATGGAATAACAACAGTTCTCTTCATGAATAAGAAAGAATAACACCCCTTACCGTTTTAAAGACGAGCTGAAATAAGGAAGTAGTTAAGTAGCAGAATACTCTTCTTCTCTCTCTCTATAGTTTCTCTCTATAGTTTCTCTCTCTAGAGTTCAGTGAATTCGTAAGAAATAATGAAGGAATGAGCTGCTATTTATAAAAAAATAGAATGCATAGTAACTAATCCATGAACGGTCCAGATTGATTACTTTAATCTGACGGTCCATATTTAAAGAAAAATCTTTTAAATAAAATATAATATATTCTATTTATAGAATAACTTTAATAAAGTATTCTGTTTTATATAAAAAGATGTTTCTGTTTTATTACGTTAATAATACGAATAAAACAAAACGTCATTATCGCTAAATAATTCATATTATTAACTGACAATAATTGAATCAACTGAGTGACTTCTCACATAAGCATTAATAATCAATACTGTGTGCTACTATGCAACCACACGTATTACTGTACTTTTACTACCGAGTAGTTCAACAGTAACAATGGTAAAATTTTCGCCGTTATTTTTAATAAAATATTTTTGTCGTTTTCTCAATCCGATAATAATTTTATTGTGGGGTCCACCAATGATTGTGTCGTTGTACGAATATTCTCTGTTAAAATGAATATTCCCCGACCAATCGAATATTATATAACAACTTGCGTACTTTGCAAAATTTATAAATATTACCCACAACTATAACATTTTATCAAATTAACTCCATTATATTCAAAAATGATATTTAAAGAAAATTCTTCTTTATTTATAAAAGTTGGGGTCTTACGTACCTGGTATGTCGAAGAGATAAGGATACCTTGATTTCATTTCAGATTCTAACTCCCAAGTCATTTCCTCAACATCGTGGTTTCTCCACAAAACTTTGACTTGAGGTATAACCTTGAAGCGTAGAATATGTTCCTTCTTATCCAAGATTTGAACATGAACTTCTTCATACGTCAAATCTTCCGCTATTTCGTCCGGTTCTAACTCAATAATGTGGTTCGGGTCTTCCACATATTTGCGTAACATGGATATGTGAAAAACGTTATGAACACGAGACATACTTGGCGGTAAAGCGAGTCTATAAGCTACAGTTCCTACTCGATCGAGGATTAAAAATGGACCGATGAATCGAGGATTGAGCTTTCCTCTCTTTCCAAATCTCGTAACTCCTTTCCATTGAGCAACACGTAAGAACACATGATCTCCTACATCAAATTCCACGTCCTTTCGATGAAGGTCAGCATAACTCTTTTGTCGATCTTGTGAGGTTTTTATACGTTGTCGGATCGTTTGAATCTTTTCTGTAGTCATACGTACCAACTCCGGTCCCAACAACGTTGCTTCACCAACCTCATCCCAGCATACTGGAGAACGACATTTTCTTCCATACAATGCTTCGAATAGAGCCATGCCAATACTTGCTTGATAACTGTTGTTGTGGGAAAACTCCACCAATGGTAAGAACTTGTCCCAACTTCCCTTGAAGTCAAAGACACATAGTCTTAATAGATCTTCAAGAGTTTGAATAGTCCTCTCTGATTGTCCGTCCGTCTGAGGATGATATGCTGAACTAAATCGTAACTCCGTGCCCATAGCTTTTTGTAAACTAACCCAAAATCGTGAAGTGAATCTTGGGTCTCGGTCAGAAACTATGGATACTGGCATACCATGCAGTCTTACAATCTCGTTTATGTACATACGAGCAAGACGTATTATTGACCTTTGTTAACGCAATAATCTTTAATTATCTTTTGTGTATGTTAGGTGTGTAATTTGTTACCTTAATTAGAGCCTAGATTCTCTCTTGTAACATTCTTAATTAGAGTCTAGATTCTTTCTTGTAACAGCTATATATTATTGACCTTTGTTAACGCAATGGACACGGAAAATCACCTTCTTTCACTTTTCACTACATGTAACTATTGGAAATTGATACTTAATGAATTTGATTATTTTGTTTTGCATAAGAATATAGCAAGATTAATTGAATTGAATATTTTTATTTAATCATTGGCAAAGAGCTTATAAATCATCATGAATTCTTGTTAACAACTCTAATAGAATTAATAATTGGATTATTTGGATAATTGATTTGTATTGCGTAATTGGGGATATTATAGTCCTAAGGTTTAATATCTGATTTTCAACATTTGTGTTAGTTTTTATTCTTAGTTTAGTTTAAATTATCTTAAATCATTATTCACAAATTGTGATTGTTTAAATAAAATTAAATTGATAAAAAATTAGTAGTTGGGATATATTAGACATAGATTCCTGTAAGTTTGACACTCTTATTTACTCTATATTACTTGTTGATAGTGTATACTTGCACGTAATTTTCAATATCTAAATCGGGCAATAAGTTTTTGGCGCCTTTGCCGAGGAACCAGTGTCACTACAAGAAAAACGGCTTATTTCGACGGAATATTTCATCAAAGCTAACATATTTCCGTCAGAAATAGGATAGTTTTGACGGAATATTCTGTCAAAATTTCATTCGAATTAATGGTTGTCGACCTTAATTCGTCGACAATTCGGTCAGAAATATCTATGTACGACGGAATTATTCTCGACAATTTGTGCGTCGCAATCACACTAAACTCGACGGAATCCATTATGTCGTAAATAGTGTGTCGATATTAACGTGACACGTGGCTGTTTTTTGGAGATGGGGAGATCCTTAAAATCGACAGATAAAATAATCCCGTCGCAAATAGTTTTTGACTATAGTTCCGAGTTACGCATTATGCGCTAATACGTTGTGCTTTTAGACTCCGATTTTGGACATTAAGCATTTAAATAGTTAAAATTAATTAATAATAATATATATTAATGTATAATTAATCTATAAATTAGACCATTGAACCCAACATGGTTAATGATTCAAGATAAGTTGTTGATCTTGAAATATACAAGTTTTGGTTTAAATTCGTGAAAACACGTTATGTGATAACTCTTTTTATATTACAAAGATATTATGTGGAACAACAACCTTAACGACGAAGTGAGATTATACCAGGAACGTTCGATGAGTATTTCATAATAAACGAAATCGAGGCAAGTTTTTCAGACTCACTTATATGGGTAAACTAGTTAGCATTTATGTGCTTATGTGTTATATGACGGTCTGTTCTTGTTAAGGTCAAAGCATGACCGGATAAATTGAATTACAGAAACTCAATCAATTTGTGTTATAGTGATGAATATATTAGCAATGTAATGCAAGCCGAACTAAGCATGATGAAGTATGATATATGATTAACATAACGACATGAGGCATGTGTAACATCAAGTATAATGAATCATGATACATAATCTAAATGAGATGCGTGAAGCTTAGAAAACATGTTTACATTTCAAGATATAACAATTATAAACAACCATGAATGAATTGTGAATTATGTGTTATATGTTATCTGTTAAGCTTTGTTGGGCCGTCGTGCTTATTCTTGCCAATCTAATAATTTACAGATTAATGACAGATTATTTTGGTGATCATGGCATGTGAAGAACTGAAGTGTAGACTTGTTGAGTTATAAACCGAGTTGGGTTAATTTGTGGTGAATGTGGTGAGATATATTTTGTAAGGTCAATAGCAATATAGTATTCTAAAAGCAGTGTAAACTTTACATATACTTTTGTAAGGCCACATTTATATGAGAAATATATTTTATTAAAGATTGTGTGTTTGGTGATATAGCTTATTATCTTGAAAACTCTCGTGTTTACTTAGTAACTATAGTGATGAATTATAATTATGAGCATCATAAATATGAATTACATATCGAAATATTAGTTTTTATATACTCACATTTAAGATTTTATGCAGTGGCGAAGCCACATTCAGTTGTATGGGGGCAATCGCCCCCACTGAAAAAAAAATTACTTTATAATGTAAGACAAATTTTAAAAATTTTAAGTATTATATATAAATTGTCCCCATTAAAATTTTATAAATTTTTTATTATACGGGGTCAAATTGAAAATTTATAATTTTGTCAATCAAATTTTAACCACATATGACTCATATTCTCTCAATATATGTATCTCCCTATAATATTTTAAACTAAATAATAATATATTATTTTTAAAAATAAATAATGAATTACTTACTTATGAACAGTTGTGATTAAAAAGGTCTATTATGAGTCAATATAGTGTATATATATACCATATATTATTACTCATTATATTTTCATTGTAATATATATATATATATATATATATATATATATATATATATATATATATACTCGTAAGTATAAAGTATTAAAAAAAATGACCCGAACCCCCGCCAAATTTTTTGTAACTCAGTAATAATTTCGCCCCCACTGACAACAGTTTCTGGCTTCGCCACTGATTTTATGTATATGATTGTGAAACTGAGAAAGAAACGTAAATGTTACGATTCAGGTAATAAGAAAGAAAATTGAAAAAAAATATTCTTAAATTTATCAAAATTTTATCAATTATAATATTGATTATTAAAGAAAAATTAGACTGAGGCTATAAGTTAGTGCACAAGATCGGGATAGATTATAAGTCGGATTTTGGGGTCGTTACAAGTTTTGCCTCTATATCAGATATCCTTTTACCATCTTCTTCATATTGCAAACGTACGTAAAGCCTCAAGTTCATAGAGGTGGGCTTATTGTCTGACGTTTTAGCCTTTCGACGAGCCACTTCTACTGCATTGACCTCTCTAGAGCCTGCTAAAATATGGGCCCTACTTCTATTCAAAATAAACCTCAGATCCAGCAGTCTTTGGGATCGTTCTGGATGGATAGAGCATCCTGAATGCACCGAATGCATAGAATCCATAGATGGCGAAGGGTACATAGAGGGCTGAACCTCCATTTAATGGCTTGGTTAGTGGTGGCTTTGACCAGCCCCTCCACTTCTATGACTCTGTGTTGCTGCACCACTTTTATGGCTTTTGTTAAGTGTTCTAACCATGTTGGGTGGGTAAAGTTTTCAACCGGATAAAAATAATCAAAAGAGTAAAAATGATTCAAGTCCTTTGGTTGCTGGAACCTAAGGATTTTACACAAGAAGGTCTTTCTTCTAGCGCCAATGATAGTGACTTAACCCTCCGATCAGATCTTCAGTAATGGATCCATGTTCATCTAGACCTGTACAAACGCTCTCATGATATGAAACAGCTCGGGCCGCCCTGGAGTGTCTTGGGTGTGGGAATTAGTGAATAAGGCAAAAAGAAAAGTAATCAATTTAAGTTTAGCTTTCAAGTGTAAAAAGTATCTAACTTTTTTTTATCCCTTTTGATCCCTGTTTATAGTCTCACACATTTTGTCTTACTTGAGAAGTCCCATCAGGTACCAACGTATGGGCATGGCAGACATAACAAATGGTGTCCCATCACATGACTTTCACACACTGCTCGAGATATGGCTATGTGGGACCCTTCGGATTAGACAAATTTTTCAAGTTTTCCTGACACGATTCTCTCGAGCCATTTGAGCATACCAAGCTTATCGGTTCTTGGGCCTAGGCTAACAAGATATGGGCTGGATTTTTCGAGCTATATCCTAACAAATAAGGCTGGATGACACTTCTGTCCCTTCAAGTTGTCACCCACTTTCAAAGTCGTCCATAAAGTTCAATTTTCGTCAGTTAGGTATTTAAAGTGACATTTTGTTGGCGTTTCCGTTCCGTCAGCCCAATTTGACCTCAACCAGATCCATTTTGACCAATTTTAACACAACCCGACCCAGTTTGACCCAACCTAAATTTTTAATATTTTTAAATATAATATTTTTTTGAAAAGAAGTTTAAAATAATAATTATAGTTAACATTTTTTGAAAATTATATTTAATATTTTAAAATAAATTATTATTTTAAAATAATAATTATTTTAATATTTTAAAATAGATAATTATTTTTAAAATAGTTATTTTTAATATTTTAAAATAAAATATTAGTTTTTTAAAAAAATTAAATAGTAATAATATTTAATATTTTAAAATAATATTTTTTAGCATAATTTTAAATTATTTATTTTTTTTAATATTTTAAAATAGAATATTATTTTTAAAATAATAATTATATTTAATATTTTATAAAATAAAATAATTTCAAAATAATAATTATATTTAATATTTTAAAATAATATTTATTTTCTATATTTAAAATAAAATATTATTTTTAAAAAGTTATAAAGATAATTATTATTCTAAATAAAAATATTAGAAACTTTTATTTTTTTCAAAAAAGAGTAAAGTTTAATAAAATATAGATTAAATTTTAATTTTTGGAAAATAATTTAGAAATAATTAAGATTGCATCCTTAAAGTTCTTAATTATTTCTAATTTTTTTCCCTGAAAATGATAATTATTTTTTTAAAAAAAAAGTTATTTGTTTATTTATTTAAAAAATATTGAATCAGTTTTTTTTATTGTTTTTTGTATTTTAAATTTTTTTTAGTTTTTATTTTTAAAAATTTTAATATTAAGAAAACATATAATAATGGTAAAGATATTAACTTTTTTTTGAAAATAATTTTTACATAAAAAAAAGAAAAAAATCTACTTTAATTTTTAAAAAATAAAGTTTTATTTCCTTATGTAATTTTTTGAATCTATATTTTATGAAACTTTACTCATTTTTGAAAAAAATAAAAGTTTCTAATATTTTTTCCTTAGAATAATAATTATCTTTATGACTTTTTAAAAATAATATTTTATTTTAAATATAAAAATAATATTTTATTTTAAATATAAAAATAAATTTTATTTTAAAATATTAAATATAATTATTATTTAAAAAATAATATTTTCTTTAAAATATTAAAAATAATAATTATTTTAAAAAACATTTTATTTTAAAATATTAAATATAATTATTATTTAATTTTTAAAAAAACTAATATTTTATTTTTAAATATTAAAAATAACTAATTTTAAGATAATTATTTTATTTAAAATATTAAAGTACTTATTATTTTAAAAATAATAATTTATTTTAAAACATTAAATATAATTTTTTAAAATGTTAAATATAATTATTATTTTAAACTTATTTTAAAAATAATATTATATTTTAAAATAGTAAAAATTTGGGTTGGGTCAAACTGAGTTCTGTTAGGTCAAAATGGGCCGGGATTGAGGCCAAATTGGGTTGAAGGAACGAAAGGCCAACATAATGCTACTTTAAGGACCTAACTGACGAAAATTAAACTTTAAGAATAATTTTCAAAGTGGGTGACAACTTGAAGGGATAGAAGTGTCATTCAGCCTTATATGTTAGGATATAGCCCGAAAAATCCAACTCCTTTCTAGATCTGCCATATATATATATGGGCAGATCCAACCACAAAGTTCAATGGGGTCAAATTCGAACAAAAAAATTTAAGAATAAAAATTATAACTATATATATACTTTTCTAAATCCAATATAGTTTATAACTATATATATACTTTTTCAGTCCGAACTCCCGGATTTTAGTACCGTTCGGACTTTTTTTTTTGTTTTTTTTTAAAAAATAACTAAAAAAAAGTTTAATATTTTATGGAACTGAAATTTTTCTATAATACAGTATTTTGAGTATGATTTGGATACATATAACAATACAGGTCAAAATACTGTATTATGAAAAAATTCCAGTTCCATAAAGTATTAAACTTTTTTTTAGTTGTTTTAAAAAAAACAAAAAAAATTCGCATTTTTAGAAAATACGGGAGTCTTGACCTAATCCTCTCTCTGTGTGTGTGTGTGTGTGTGTGTGTGTGTGTGTATATATATATATATATATATTCATAATTTTCTTATAAGAAAAATATTAGAATGATTTTTTTAATCAACAAATTTTTTTATTAAAAATTCAATATAGTACAAATGTGACAAATCTAAAAGAGTTGTATAAGGCCAGACGGGATAAAAAAAACTAAGTAAATAGACTTGAAGTTTTAACATCTTGTCTTTGTTTTTGAGTTTTAATTTGGTGATAAAAGGAAAAGAAGCGAATGAAAACAAAAAGAGACAATGTCGGTTTTGTGAATAGAAGAGAAAAAAAAATAAGAAAAGGGGTGTTTTTGAGTTTTAATTAGAAAAAAATATAAAAAAATTAAGTGTATTTCGAGTCAAAAAATTTCTTCTCATTTTTTTCTACAACTAAAAAACTTTATAGGATGTTAGTTAAAAAAGAAAAGAAAGTAGAAGAAAGTACTTACTTTTTGAGGCAAATATTACACATGAAGAGAGAAATAAGAGAAGTAGTACAAAATTATCATTACTTTAAAAAGTCACTAATACAAAAAGAGGGTGGTGGTGGTGGGTGTGAAGACCCCAAACTCAGGTACTTGAAACCCGAACTCGGTTCATCACGATACTATTTCTATGAGCGGAATAATACTAATAATAATAACAATAATATAAATATCAAACTTAATTTACATTTATCAGAGTCTAATCTCAAGTACGTAACCTTTAAACATTCATTACAAACCATGATAGATAATATATATATCATACTTGTTTTAATAACATTAAACTATTACATAAGATAACGTTCATTCATTTATTCAGCGACCTTTCCATTTTCCTTGTTCTTAGCAGAGTTCTATGATCGTTCACACTTAGCTGAAAACATTTAAATTAAGCAAGGATGAGCATTTGAGTGCCCAGCAAGTAATAGCAATTATAAATATATATAAGCTGAAAGAATTTAAATATTTTCTTTGTACTATTCTTCTACAACAAGTCAATAGTTGTGAAGTATTCTGAATCGATAATAATAACATAACAACTCTCTTTCAAATTTTTGAAACTATATATTAACTATAACTGGAGTTATGGTGACATGTCATGAACATTGTTTTAAATTTTCGATAGGGTAAGACAGAAATTCATCTGTAAACAGTCATAACTTACGGGCACGGGGGGTGATCAGCCCGTTATGCCCTGCATTGATCAATACTACATTGCTAGAACGATATTATCGTTCATCCTTTGTCCGCCGGAGCGCATAAAAATTTTCCCGTGTAGGGATGTTCATACCTGTCTGGGTTCTAAATCAAAGGTTTTATCTTGTCAACAATAATCTATAATTCAACATATATGTATACGGGTAATTGACAAAGGTATATCAACATGTGATTAAATACAATGATTATCCAAGTGGGGACACTTATTTAACCATTTCTAAAAATTAACGAACAAAATATATATATCTGAGTTACCATATACTAACATGTTGATATTCAAAGACCTTATATAATATAAGGTTAATAATCTGTACCATAATAATATAGTTTAGAAACATTCTTACTCACATCCATTGCATAAAGAAAATGCAAAGGTTAGATACTTGTCTGAAGCGCTGCTTACAGTTTGTAATTTAGATTTATCACTTATCTCACAATCTATCATTAATAAGATCGTTTGTTCGATTAGAATAACATACAATAATACATAGCACTGCTTATTGCAGTCATCACATACCCTAATCACATTGGCACATATATTTATTAACCATTGGATCACAAATAACCACATATCTCAATAAATTATCTAAGTCCAGATTAACTTCTGAAACATGTCGGTGTACCGACGGCTTTATCGGGTAATTATCGAGTCTAAGACTCTGTCCTGTAATTCCACCTCTGTAAGTATCGGTCATATTATTTGTAAATGACTTATAATAATTTTAAAACATTTATTATGATTTATCATGAATTTTCAAACCTCAGAATCATTATTAAATGATTTAAACATTACACAATTCTATTATCATTAATATTTAATTAATATTAAATTATTAATGAAACCATTGCCAAAATGTTAAAGTTATTTATAATAACTTAAAATACTTTTAAAGTATTAATATTACACTTAAATGATTTTTAAAAGAATTAAAATCATTTTTAAATAATTATCATTAACATAAAAGTATTAATGAACTATTTATTAAAATATTAAAAGTCATTAATTATAACTTGAAATATTTTTAATTTATTTATATCATTTTTAAATAATTTTTAAATCAATAAAACCATTTTAAAACTATTTATTTAATATAATTATTAAATAAATCTAATATCATTTAATATTAAATTAATATCATTTATTACTGAAATTAACCTATAAATATTAAAAGTTATATTTTATAACTTAAAATATTTTTATAACCATCATATAATTTTTATATAATTTTTAAATTATTAAATCTATTTTTCATAATTTATTTAATACATTTATTAAATAACTTAATTACCATTAATACTAATTAATTAATGAAATTTCATCACAAAATATTGAAAGTTATCAAAAATAACTTAAATTATTTTCTTATACCATAAAATAATTTTAAATAATTTTTCATGTATTAAAATCATTTTTAAATAATTTATTTAATATTATAATTAAATAAATTAAATACTTTTAATATTCTAAAAATATTAAATATTTATGAAATATATTCAAAATAATTAAAAACTAATTTTTGGAATTTAAAATAATTTTAAAACTATTTTTGTAATTTTTAGAATTTATTTTCTATTTTTAATCATTTTTCGAAAATTCAGAAAATAAAAACAAAAGAAACCGTCGCTATAGGCCCTTAGCGACACTTGGCGTCGCTGTTGGTGTTCTTGAGCTCAAAGAACACTGACAGTTTCGTGCCTGAGGGGTCAACTTTGACCACTTATAATTCCTGTGTTCCTACATGATCTGATCGATCTCAAGCATTGGTCGTGTAGTATAAATGTAGAACTACAATTATTCGCAATTATTTTGGTCATACAACAACTCAAATGTAAGATCTAAGCCGTTAAAACTATTGTCAGGTCTGTTCATCAAGTTCTGGGCTGCCCAGAAAAATTTGGTCAATACTGGTCAACGAACTTGGTGGCCTTATTCCGGTTAATCCGTTTATGTCACAGGTGTTCTAGACGTCGGGCCTTGTATACTAACTACCAGGGTATCTTCATTGGTCATTTATAGTGTCCAGATATCATTACATTACAAGATCTAAGTCTCTAAAGTACCTGTCAGACCACTGCCTCCACATTTCTGGGTTACCCAGGCAGTAAGACTTAACGGTCAATGACTTTTGACCGATTACCACCACTGATCTGTTAATTGTTAAGGTTCGAAAGTACTATGAACTTGTAGAACTCATGACATACTATAATGTAGATACAAATATTGATCCAAACAACTTTACAGAAACAAAAGCAAAGCCGGTCAAAGTCAGTGCCCGAACACGTTCTTCAGTTTTCTGGGTTACCCAGAAAACTAAATTCGTGTTCGGTCAACGAACTTTGACCGTGAATAACTTCTGATTTACGCATTCAATGATCATGAACCCACTTACAGATTACTCATAACATTACAGACTACAACATGTAACAAACAAAAATATTAAATTACTTAAAACCTGACAGATCCAGACTTTCAAAGTTCTTGTCAGAAGCTGAAAAACGATTTTTGGGTTACCCAGAAATCTACCGGTCATGCTCGGTCAACCGAGTTTGACCACGAATAACTTGCAATCTACTCATATCATGACCATGATTCCAGTTCGACATCAAAGATATCATAACATACTACAACTTCAAACATTTAAACAACAAAAACACATAATATACATGGATCTACAAGGACTGACATTCGACTGTCAGACTCAAAAAGAAACATTTCCAAATTTTGAAAAACTTCAATTTCGAGCACTTTGATGTTATGAATCTAACATGTGCCAACCCAGATCACTTATAGACACTACATAGAACATGTTACAACACACATACATAACTTTTAACATATCATTCAAAATCAGATTGTAAGATTAGCTTTATACCTTTCCACGAGCAAATCTTGATTCTATGTTTCTGTTTTGTTTAAGGAATTCGTGGGGCTTGAATTGTGAGCTGATATACTACATAATTTCGTGGGTTTTGATGAGAGAAGAGTGAGTTGGGTGTTTGTAAGAAAAATGAGCCAAGTTAGAAGACTTTCTCTCTCTTGATCTATATATATGCTAATGATACAATGTATTTGTAATACAAAGTGGCTGATTGCTGAGATATATGACCATGTAGGATAATCTAGAGTTGGTGAACAACTCCAATCTTGGCAAGATACACAAGTAAGCTTAAAAATTGTACATAAGGGCATTTTTGTCATTTCCTTTTTATTTCTAGAATTTCCATTTGTTGCAAACCCTTAGGGTTTAGGGTTTAGGGTTTGAGTCATTTTAGCAAAAGTCTAGGATTTCCAAAAATAGGATTTAATAAAATAAATAACAATTTAGTTTCTAAAAATATAATTAGGATCTCTTAATTAGTGTAGGTTTTCTAATATTTAGAAATTAAACATTAAGCTCAATAATTTAATAATTATAATTAAACTTACTAATTTAACAATTAGTGCAAATACTTAGCAATTAGTATTACCCAAATCACAAATTGAGTTACTAATTATAAACTAGGGTTTTAATTATAAAATAAAATAATAAATTTTTGTTTCTAACATACAAAATTAAGGTTCCTTAATTAATTAGGTTTTTAATTACTTAACACCTTAATAATTAGGTTTAAGATATACTAATTAGCATTAAGCTTTCCAAATCAACAATTAGGGTCTACCATTTAAATAAATTAGGGTTTATAAAATAAATATTAGGGTTCTAGAAATTAATATTTCTAAATATTAATTAGGGTATACCTAATTAATCAAAAAGTCATATAATACATAACATACATGCACCATATAACACAGTTATATAACAGGGTCGAACTCATCCTGAGTTTTAAATTAGGGTTTTCATTTATCAATAAGTTAATTATTGATTTAAGGTTTCTAATTTACGAAATTAGAGTTTTAATTACAATTAATATCTCCTATAATTAGGATTTTCCTAATAGCATCCAATATTTATAATACACATCATACACCACATAACATAGTTTCTTAACAAATTTTAAAGTCTCATGTGACTTCGAAATTAGTATTTGTCAGTAAAAATTAGGGTTTTGTCATAATACCCCATAATTGACCCATCATTATCAGTGTACAAATATACAGTACATAATTATAGCACTGAAAAATTAAAATATAATATTATTATATTATTATTCTTATCCATTGATAAAAATCCAAAATTAGGGTTTGGATTCCATATCTGATTTATTCTTCATATATAACATTATTAATTAAGTTAAAATAATTAACTTAATTAATCTTGCATAAATTCATATAATAAAATAAATAATTATTATAATAATTCTAAAAATCATTTTATATATTATTTAAATAATATATAATTATATTTTCATGGAAAATAATTAATAAAAATATTTCTACTATAAAATTAATTATTATAAGAATATACTTTATAATAATCAATAATTCTAAAATAAAATTATTTGCAAACATTTATGTAATAAATATATTTTTATTTATTACATAATTACATATACACATTATCTTGTACAAATCCTCATCCTTGAAATAAAAAAAAAATTTATACGCAAAATTTATGATTTAATTTTTATAGAAAATATTGGGTTGTTACAGTGGGGGTGTGTACTGTGGAGAAAGGGAAGGACCTAAGGAGGGCACAAACACATAGATGAAAATTCAGTGGGGGCATGTAAGACCCCAACTTATTAATGAATAAAATTAAATTTCTTCTAATTATTATTATGAATAATAAGGTGTTAATTTGATATAATATTTTAGTTATGGGTGAAATGTGCAAATTTTGTAAAATAAACAAGTGGTTATAAAATATTCATTGTTGTCGGGGAATATTCGTTTGGTCGTGGGATATTCTTTCTGTCGGGGAATATTCGTACGATGGCACAACCATTTGTGGGCCCCATAACGAAAAATAGAAAACGACAAAATTGAGTTTTTATAAATAACGGCGTAGTTGTTACCGTTAACACTGTTGGAATACCCGGTGGTTAAAATACAGTAATACGCGTGGTTGCACAGTAGCACACGGTTTTGCACAGTATTTTTGAATTATTGATCCTTACGTAAGAAGGCACTACTCAATAATTGTTACAGTAATTACTGTTCAATATATTATTTTATTGATTCAATAATTGTTATGTTAAAATTTTATATTATTGTTGTTCAATAATTGTCACTGCACAATATTTCTCATTATCAGATCATTAATTCATATTATTTGAATACTATTATTAGATAGCATTATTGGCAATGTCTAGAAAGTTCTATATAAGAAGAGGTTTGGTCACCTAATTGCGCGCCAGTAAGGAGAAATCCTTATTGGAAAGTCTCCTCTTTCCTGGGAACGGTCTGGTTGTCATAATTATGATTCTGTAATATTATTTGTGAATAATTAATTATTGATTTATATGATAAGGAAATATTTATTTGATGTGGATATAAATGATGTATTTATTTATGTGGTTATTATTGAAGGAATTAATATTGAGGTGTTTTATCAGTATTTCTGTCAGAATGGAGGTATTAAAAAATCAAATCAGTATTTTTCAGATATATTACGTGAGTTATAATTTTTAATCCGACCGTTGGATCGTTGTGATTTTTGGATATGTTATTCATATATAAGTTGAGTATATGTCCACAAATTTTGAACTGCTAAAAATGAACGTATGATTTGTTATGAATTTTAAGAGGTGACTGATTCAGAAATTAGGTTTATAAATAATTTTGGTGGAAAATTTTAAAATTGAGTGGGCCCCACTTGTGGTTGGTGAAGAAATGTGCTGAATTTTATTTTAAATGTGGTGGGTGACAATAGTAACAAGTAAAGCCATCAGGTTGCAGGTCAAGTCTGCTTCGGCGTGCTAACATTTTTCTATAAATAGATGGCTAAGTTAGAATTGAAAATCACACCAGAATTCATAAGTTTTCTCTCTTTCTCTCTATATTCTCGAGCGTATTTTGTTAGTATTTTTATACTTTGAGAGTTGCTATTCAGTGTAAGTTTCTGTCAGCACTATATCCGAAATTCAGTCAGAAGTACGGTTATTCTAAGGTAAGGGGTATTATTTATTTCACATTCTGAAAAGATATTATTTTTCGTACTCGTATGAATATTATTTCTGTTCAATATTCATAAGAAATTTTATTTCGTTCAATATTCGCAAGAAATATTATATTCGTTTAATATTCGTAATGAATATTATTTTCGTTTAATATTCGTAAGGGATTGTAAGGGATAGTAAGGGATGTTATTTTCTTCTTAAATGATATTATTTTCTTCAATATCATTATGCCGAAATATTGGTTTGAACTTTTTATCAAATTTGGAACTTTTTGTATCGAGATTACTATTCACGTATACGACACTATTCACGAATACGACACTATTCACCGAAAAATAAAATTTTCTTCTTTTTATCCAAGATGGTTATTATGGTTACTATCTTTGATTGTATCCATGTTTTGATCATTATTTTTGAATTCTGCTTCGAAATTGATTATTTCGGAGTATTATTGAACTTGAATAAAATGTAATACGAATCCCTAATATTTGTTCTTTTATCTCACTGGATTCGTTTTCTTTAAGATATTTTTCATCATCCTCAGTCCTAAATGATGATATTACTGAATATCTTTGGCCTGTAGTGTAAAGATGAATGATTACCTAATGAATATCTTTGGCTCGTAGTGCAAAGATGAACAGGTGTTGAGATAAACATGACCAACTGAGTATTATTCTTGAATTTTACTCCACAAAGTAGTATCATGTTGACAATTTGGACGTTATTGATTTCTAGATAAATTAAATTATAAATCTTTAAAATTTATCCTTGAACTTGTTTAATTGAATTATTATATCATTGTCGTCATCCTCATGTTTATATTCTGTTGAAAGTCATCTGTGGCCTGTAGTACATAGATGGACTTGGTATGATTATGACCAGGAATTATTTGGTATAATCATGACCGTAATGTTACAAATGATATGGTAAAAGTCCTCATTGGCCCGTAGTGCATTTATGGATAATTTTTGGTATGATTATGGCCATGGATTCTCTTCGGCCAAGGGTGCAAAGATGAATTATTTTATGGCATGATCATGACCGTTGATGAAAGCACGATTATCTTTGGCCCGTAGTGCAGGGATGATTCGATGATGTGGATTATTTATTAAGCTGAATCTCAGCAATAAAATTGATGATAAATCTTTTAAATCATAGAAGATAGTAGGTTTTATTCTCTACTTGACTCTTCTAATGGATTGCTTTTTTCGCTGCAGTTGTTGATCAAAAACCTGTTGTCTATTATATTTTATTAGATTTTTCCCTGTTGAAGACTAATGATAATTTGTTGTACATTATCTTAGTCATAATATTTCTTACTGGGCTAGTTGAGCTCACCATTTCTTTCACTGTTCTCTTCAGGAAATGAGAATATAGCTGGGACTAGTCGGGGAATGGATTGACGGTCCAGATGGTTGCATTAGTAGTCCTCACTATTATGTGAAATAGTGTGATAATTGTAATGAGGACTCCTTTTGAGTTTGTATACTCTCTAGTAGATAATATTTGTATTCAAACTCACAGTATATGTGTTGTCGTACTCTGCACGACAATTGTATTATTAAAGTTGTATTTATTTCTGTACCATGTATTTAGCGACTCAGAATGAGTGATGTATACCTATTTTGGGGGTGTCACAGGGCAGGTGCCCCCTGCCCCTAGGGCAGGTATATATATATATATATATATATATATATATATATATATATATATATATATAAGAATTTAGGTGGAATATAGTAAATGAACGCATTAAAATTTTCCCTAGTACAATGTACTAAATAGACAACACTTAAACCACAACGTTTTTATAAAAAACGTTGTGGTTTTTTTTTATAACGTTTTTTAACAAAATGTTGTAGATATATATGAAAAAAAAGTTATCAATTTAAAAGGGCATTTTTTAGTTTTAACTAGATAACGTTTATTTTTAAAAAACGTTATGTATGTTAAAAACAAAAAAAACGTGTTAAGTGAAAACTTAAAATTAAAAAGATACTATTTCTCCGTTCTCTGAGGCTAGGTTTTCATCGTTCTTATCTCTTTGGATTTGTTCCCTCTGGACCCAAGCCCCTCTCGCCGGCGTCCAGCCAACCGCTGAGTCACTCTTCCACGTTACCATCGACGTCTCCAACTTTCCTGACCTCGCCGCCTCCTACACGAGGCCCGGTCAGTACCTCCAACTTCGGCTTTCGGGCGTTGAAAAGCCATCATTTCTCGCCATCATGTTGCCACCGTCTCTCGCCTCCTCGAAGGGCGTGTTCGAGTTTTAGGTAGTAAATCGAGGCTATTTGATGAATGGGGGAATGTGTTCGTGTTCGAGTTTTAAGCTCTTTCTTGCTTCTTCAACATCACTATCACTGGATTTATTCTATTGCAGTTAAAGAAGGTTACATTTCTAGTCTTTCTCCTCTATCTTTTGATAATCTATCTTATGTTCTTTTGGGGTTATGTTTTGTTAAAACTCTTCATGCTATTATACTAATTTAGGGTCAGATTTTTAGTTTTTCTTCTCTATTAACTGAAGGAGTTGCTTGTTAGTATTATCAACTTATTAATGTTTGCATTGTTGGGGATCCAAGCTGTGCAAAGTCTCAGTTCCTCAAGTGAGCCTTAGATTCCATTTTTCTAATATTCCTCCAATTACAAACAAAAATAATAATTTACGCAGTTTTATCTATCCTTACAGGTATACTTCAAGTCTGGTTTCGAGATCTGTGTATACATCTGGAAAATCATCTTCTGCTGCTGGCTTATAACTGCTACAGTAGCTAAAGAGCCAGAAATTAGGGAGTTCTGTATCGAGGTAGCTTTCTATATTTTGTTTCTATATCGAGGTAGTTTTAAGGTTTAGTAATCCCACTGTCTTATTAGTCACTGTATATAAAGTAATCCTTAATTATATGATCAGGAGCAGGTTGCCAAAAGATTTACATGAGGGTGTATTGGAGGTTATTTCTATTCAAGCACTAGCACAGGTATGTGTTACAACTAAGCTATTACTCAGTTTTATTATAATGCCATGTCTATCCTTCTAGATTTCTTCAATCTTATGTTGTGTATCATTTTCAGAATCCTAGTAAGAGCAGAATCCACCAAATAAGGAACATTACTGGTTAATTTGATGGGAAATTCATACAGAAATTTAAGGTTTATTAAGAATTTAAGATTGTTTACAGCTTGTACCAGGCAAGTTCTTCATGTGGAGTGTGAAAAGAGGGATTAACACTATTTACCAACGATGAACCACCTACAGTTTCCTAGTTGGGAGTATACACTGGGAAAATGCACTAGTGATTAGAAACATATCACAGTTTATAAAGATCCAAGCATTTTTGTGAAAGCTATCGCAGTGGAGTTGAAAGAAATTATCCCTACTTGTTTCTGTCCAAATAGGCTTATATTTTTCCTGGGAAAGTTTACCAAATAAATCATTCAAATTTCTCTCATAATTGTTCTAATGTGATCCGTTGTTTCATCAGGCTCATTACTGCTTGTCAACATGTAACAACAATCATTTCCTTATGCAAAGAAGCATACTTTGTTCATCAAATGGAAATTCCTTGAAGCAAAGGTGCATCGCTTTCTGACTCGTACTAGCTCTAAAACTTCTCTACTTCAATTATTTTGTTCAAATGATACTAATATTTGTGTACCATTTTCAGGCGACAGCTTACTACTAAACTATCCATAAAATTATATTGTTCAAATGATATAGTTGTATTATACTCGTAAAAGAACAAAAGTTCATCTTTTTTGTTTTGTTGGGGCTCAGATTCTTGGACAATAACCGTTTTTTTATTCTTCAGGTTCATAGTTTGTTATGTTTTGTTGTAGTTTGAGTAAAGTCTTATCTAGTGCTTTAAATCATTATTGTTGGCCTATGTCCCATTTATGGATATATACGTACACAGATTAAATGAATTGATCTTGACATGTGATATAGTCCTTAAGGAATAAGAGAGCAATGGACATGTCTGTTGTCTTTGAGTGCCTGGATCTGGTTTACATGTTTGTCAAAATTGTTGTGAGATTCTCTTCTTTATTACTATCTCCTTTTGTTATACATACTTATATCATATCTATATATAAAAAGTTCTGTTCTTTTGAGTTCTGGTTTTGGGAGAGGCTTATCAAGTGCTGAGTGATCCCGCACAAAGGCAAGCCTATGATGCTTATGGGAAATCAGGAATCTCAACGTCAGTTATTTTTTTTCTTCTTTTTCCAGTTCAAAATGATTAACATTTATAGTCTTAGGGAATTAGGGTCCTCAAGTAGTATATATTCAAACTGTACATGGAAATTTTTTATTCAGTTACTTAGTTGAGCGACAATTTAATCTTATATAGATATGCATAATTTCTCTTCTTTTTAGTGAGGCGATCATTGATCCTGCTGCTATTTTTGCTATGCTTTTTGGGAGTGAGCTATTTGAAGATTACATTGGACAACTTGGAGGTATTCTTTTGTTTATGCAGAGTTTTAAATTTATGGTAATGATTTATGTTGTCATTTATGGTAATGATTTTTGCCTTAAATTCAGTTTGTCTTGGTTCAGATGTTTTGATTTAACTTTTGCAAGATGTGTTCTTAACCTTTTTTTTGTTAGAAATCTAGGAACTTGATAGTGATCTTAGACACTGCAAGGATGAGTTCAAGGAGTTTGAAAGGCAGGATATGAAACAAAAGATTAAAAAACTAGATGATAAACTTGAAAAGACAAGTGAACAAGTGGTTATCACATGTATCCAATGATTTTGTTTTAGATTTTAGATTTAGGATTCAGTAAAGATCACTGACATCACAAAGGAGTCTGAGGAGTCAACTGATCTGATTCCACAACTGGAAACTGATCTGTTCACGGAGTCACTTGCATGTTTTTTGTTTTGACTTCCGATCATGAGTAATTGATTATATATGATACATATTTTTGGACTTATCTACTTTTGCTGCAACTATGTTTGTCTTTGTTGAATCTGTTTTTGGACTTAAAACTTCTTAATCTGTTTTTTAGTGAAGTGGGTTTTGTTTTTTATGTCTTTTTCCTATTATGGTGGCATCTAGTATGGGCTTCTTTTTTCTTGTATTTGATTTTTTACTAGAAGCCCTAAAATTATGGTCATATGTCTTCTCTAATAATGCTATAATGTTATTATCCACGTTGGCTCATTGAATATCTGTTATCTGATAATTTATATTTCATATTTTGAATGTCAGGCGTCAATACCTGACTAATGCAGTGCTGCAGGTCAAGAGTGACACTGACAGTGATGGCCAAGAGTACTGTACTCAGATCTTACCAAAGTACTATACTCAGGTCTCAGTACTAGCTTAATTTTATGGATAGTTTGGTTTATTTTGTGGATGTAATCAAATTCATAATTTAATATAGTAGTAATTTATATTGAAAAGTGAATTTGAGATGTATATATGGATAGTTTGGTATATATTTTGTGGATGTAGTAATTTGAAACTGTAAACAAATTATATTATTGGGATGTATTTTGAATGGTTGATATATTTTGGTTTTAAATTTAAATGAGAATTTAGACCTTTTAGCTATATATCATGGCATTAGCATATTGCAGGTACATTGGTAATACCAGGTGAATCATAATTTTTTTTTATCTACAACTTTTTAAAAATGTTGTATATTTGTATAAATAAATGGCACCTTCTAAATAGATGACACATTATAAACGTTGTCTGATATATTAAACTACAATATTTTTAGCCAGAAAACGTTGTGGAATCATACCTTCTACAACGTTTTCAAGCATCTACTAATTTATGAAAAATAAATCTACAACGTTTTTTTCTTAAAAAACGTAAAATGTGTCTAATTACAACGTTTTAAAAACGTTGTGTAAGGGTGTCAAATAGATGACACCCTTAACCACGACGTTTTTCTGATTGAAACCACAACGTTTTTTTCGCGTTATCTATTTACTGTTTTGTAGTAGTGTTTATAAATTTTTTAATATATAGGATTTCGTTCTCTCTCAAGTTTCAAGGCCCATATTACTCGACTCACTCATTCACTCACTCACTCACTCACTCACTCACATAAGCATCTTTATTTGGTATATAAAACTTTTGCAAAAACAAATTCGACCAAGAAAGTTGTCCTCAAATATTTTTTGTGGTTATCATAAAGAAGAATTATCATTATTGGTATATGTTGGGATGTGATTATTTGGGTCTAGCCATGGTGTAGTCCAGTCTATTTAATGGTCCGGATCTGGTGATGGATCATATGTATTTATTGTGACAGTGGGAGAGTCCTTATTAAAATAGGTTTATGTTTCCTTATTTGGAGGGATACGGAGTCCTTCTCCTAGTTGGATGCGGGTGGAGGTGGCTTCTATATATACAGCTACAAGCTAGGGTTAAAGGGAGGGCACAAGAAATACAACACAAATACACAACTTGTACTCCCAATATTATTATAGTGGATTATTCTCTCTCCATGATTTTTTCCCAATTGGATTCTCACGTAAATCTTGTGTTCATATTTTATATCTCTTTATTTATGTTTATGTGAGTGTATTTCGTGAGTTTGATATAATCAACTACTCCATCAACCGTTAGCGTGATTTTGGCATGCTGTTTTGGTGATTTCGTCAGGCGTACAAAATTTGGCATTAACATTGGTGCCGTCTGTGGGAAACAAGACACTTGTTCTAGTGTTGATTTAAAATCACCAATTCACCGAAAGAGATAAGTGATTCTTTTTTATTAAATTAGATATATACTTATACGTGTGTGTATATATGTATTATGCCAATAGCAATTGAAGCATAATCGTAATTGATTATTGATACAACTTTACATATTCTCTCTCTCTCTTATATTATGCATGTAGTGGTAGTATTCACATGATGCATGTAAAATCTAAACATTAACACTTTGGTCCAGGTGATGATAAATTGGTGCTGAGTCACCACACTAGTAACGAATTCAGTCAGCGCAGCGATAAAAGTTTAAGCTTTTATATCATTGAAGTGCTTTAAAGGCGGCTTTAGTTTTATCATCAACCACAGACTGAAGGAAATTAAAGGATTCAATTCTTATACATGTGCCAACATGCTCATCTGCGAGGGATTTTACCATGTGGTTCCGTCTGACTCTGAAACTATTCGGCATATTAAACAGGGACATGCCCATGAAATTGTTTTTCAATAAAAGTGGCAGCCGACAGCTATGCATGATGCACGGTTCCCAATCTTCGAGTTAGTTGGGATTAAAAACGGCGCAAGCGTGGTTCGGCGGCTAACCAAACAACAATAGTGTGACGCCCCCAAAATAGGTATACAACACCCATTCTGAGTCGCCAAATACATGGTACAGAAAGTAAACTACAACTTCAATAATACAATTGTCGTGCAAAATACGACAACACATACTGTGAGTTTAAATACAAATATTGTCTTCTGGACAATATCCACACTCAAATAAATCCTCATTACAATTATTCAAACACAATTTTACAGAAATAGTGAGGACTGCTAAAACATCTTTCTAGAACCATCACTCCATACCGCGACTAGATCCTGCTATGTTCTCACCTCCTTAGAAGAAAAATAGAACAAAAAGAAAAAGAGTGAGCTCAACTAGCCCAATAAAGAATATTATGACTAAGATAATATACAACAAATTATCGTTAGTCTTCAACAGGTAAAAATCTGATAGAATATAATCGACAACAAGTTTTAGATCAACAACTGCAGCGGAAACAGGAAACCATTAGAAGAGTCAAGTAGAGAAAGAATTCTACTATCTTCTAAGATTTAAAAGTTCATCATCAATATTTTATCCCTGTAACATCAATTAATAATCATCTTTATCCAAATATTCATCTTTGCACTACAGGCCAAAGATATTCATTTGTATCACCTGTCAGTCATGTTCATCTCAACACCTGTTCATCTTTGCACTACAGGCCAAAGATATTCATCAAGTAATCATACATCTTTGCACTACAGGCCAAAGATATTCAGTAATATCATCATTTAGGACTAAGGATGATGAAAAATATCTTAAAGAGAACGAATCCAGTGAGACAGAAGGACAAATATTAGGGATTCGTATAACAGTTTATCCAAGATCAATAATACTTCATAATAATCAATTGTGAAGCAGAATTCAAAAATAAAGATCAAAACATGGATACAATCAAAGATAGTAACCATAATAGATATCTTGGATAAAAAGGGAAAATTTTATTTTTCGGTGAATAGTGCCGTATTCGTGAATAGTACCGTATACGTGAATAGTGCCGTATACGTGAATAGTAATCCCGACACAAAAAGTTTTAAATTTGATAAAAACTCATATCAATATTTCAGCATAATGATATTGAAGAAAATAATATCATTAAGAAGAAAATAATATCCCTTACCTCAAAATATCAGTACTTCTGGTCGGAATACCGGTATAAAGCTGAAAGAAACTTGCTCTGATGAATAGAAACTCTCAAAGTATCTAAATACTCACAAAATACACTCAATAATCTAGAGAGAGAAAGAGAAAAAACTTGTTTCTGGTGTGATTTTCAATTCTAACTTAGTCCTCTATTTATAAGAAAATGTTAGCACGCCGAAGCAGACTTAACCTGCAACCTTATGGCTTTACCTGCTACTATTCCCACCCACTACATTTGAATAAAAATCTCAGCACATTTCTTCACCAACCAAGAGTGGGGCCCACCAATTCTAGAATTTTTCATCAAAATGATAAACTCCGAAAATTCAACAATTTCTAAACCAGTCATCTCGTAAAATTCATAATTAATCATACGTTTATATTTAACGGTTCAAAATTTATGGACATATACTCAACTTATATATGTATAACATATCCAAAAATTACCACGATCCAACGGTCGGATTAAAAATTATAACCCCCCGCAAAATATCTCAAAAATCCTGATTTTTAATACCTCCATTCCGACAAAAATACTGATAAAAACCCCAACATTAACTCCTTCATTTTTAACCACAAAAATATATCCCTCATTTATATCCACATAAAATAAATATTTCCTTATCATATGAATCAATAATTAATTATTCACAAATAATATTACAGAATCACATTTATGACAACCAGGCCGTTCCCAGGAAAGAGGGGGCTTTCCAATAAGGATTTCTCCTTACTGGCGCGTAATTAGATGACCAAACCTCTCCTTAGACAGAACTTTCTAGACATTACCAATAATGTTATCTAATAATATTATTCAAATAATATGAATTATTGATCTGATAAAGGAAAATACTGTGCAGTAACAATTATTGAAACAAAAATATTAATGCAACAATTATTGAATCAATAAAATAAAATATTGAATAGTAGCTACTGTAACAATTATTGAGTAGTGCCTTCTTACGTAAGAATCAATAATTGGTGCAATACCGTGTGCTACTGTATTTTAACCACCGGGTATTCCAACAGTATTAACGGTAACAACTACGCCGTTATTTATAAACAACTTATACTTGTCGTTTTCTTCATCCAATCGCTTTCCGTTATGGGACCCACACAAGGTTGTGCCGTCGTATGAATATTCCACGACAGCAAGAATATATTACGACCAAACGAATATTCCCCGACAAAATGAATATTTTATAACCACTTGCTTATTTTGTAAAATTTACACATTTCACCCATAACCAAAGTATTATATCAAATTAACCCTTATTATTCACAATAATATTTAGAGAAAATTTGATTTTATTCATTAATAAGTTGGGGTCTTACAACCTCCCCTCCTTATGAAATTTCGTCCTCGAAATTGACGTACGTACCTGATGTTTCAAAAAGGTGAGGATACCTCGCTTTCATTTCTGATTCCAACTCCCAGGTCATTTCTTCAATAGCATGATTTCTCCACAAAACCTTAACTTGTGGTATAACCTTCGTGCGTAGGACATGCTCTTTCATATCCAAGATCTTAACAGGTACCTCCTCGTACGTTAAATCTTCAGCTATCTCGTCTGGTTCTAACTCAATAATGTGGTTCGGGTCTTTAACATATTTACGAAGCATAGATATGTGAAAAATATTATGAACACGAGACATGCTTGGAGGTAATGCGAGTCTATATGCCCCATTTCCTATTCGCTCAAGAATCTCAAATGGACCAACAAATCTTGGATTGAGCTTTCCTCTCTTCCCAAATCTTGTAACTCCCTTCCATGGTGCAACACGTAACAATACATGATCCCCAATATTAAATTCCACGTCCTTCCGATGAAGATCCGCATAACTCTTTTGTCGATCCTGTGCCGTTTGTATACGTTGTCGAATCGTTTGGATCTTCTCTGTAGTAATGCGTACCAACTCTGGTCCCAACAATGTTGCTTCACCCACCTCGTCCCAGTATACTGGAGAACGACATTTTCTTCCATACAACGCCTCGAATGGAGCCACACCTATTCTCGCTTGATAACTGTTGTTGTAGGAGAGTTCCACCAATGGTAGGTACTTATCCCAACTCCCTTTGAGATCTATGACACAAAGTCTTAATAGATCTTCAAGAGTTTGAATAGTCCTCTCTGATTGTCCGTCCGTTTGAGGATGGTATGCCGAACTGAATCGTAAATCCGTGCCCATAGCTTTCTGCAAGCTAACCCAAAATCATGAAGTGAATCTTGGGTCACGATCCGAAACTATGGATACTGGCATGCCATGCAATCTCACAATCTCGTTCACGTACATACTAGCAAGACGTTCAAGGGAATAAGTCTCACGTATCGGCAAGAAATGAGCAGACTTGGTTAATCTATCAACAATAACCCAAATCGCATCTATGCCTTGAGAAACCTTGAGAAGACCCGTAACAAAATCTATAGTAATGTGTTCCCACTTTCATTTCGGGATCTCAAGTAGTTGCAATGGACCCTTTGGTACTTGATGCTCCGCCTTTACACGTTGACAAGTTAAACACCTCGAGATAAACTCCGCGATCTCTCTTTTCATATTGCTCCACCAAAATGTGTGTCGAAGATCGTGATATATTTTGGTACTCCCAGGATGGATTGTAAACGGTGTATTGTGTGCCTCCATCATTATTCTATGCTTCAAGTCAAAATCGTTAGGAACACAAAGTCTGGAGTTGACTCGAAGTATTCCTTCTTCATCGATTCTTGCTTCTGGAATAGCACCTTCTTGCACTTTCTTCTTCATACGCATCAGCTCCATGTCCGTAGCTTGAGCAGCTTTAACTTTATCGATTAAAGTCGGTTCTACTCGTATATTTGATATCATCATGTGGGTACTTGGTGTAAGACCCCAACTTTTATAAATAAAGATGAATTTTCTATAAATATCATTTTTAAATATTATGGATGTTAAATTGATATAATGTTATAGTTGTGGGTAATATTTATAAATTTTGCAAAGTACGCAAGTTGTTATATAATATTCGATTGGTCGGAGAATATTCGTTTTAACAGGAAATATTCGTACGACACAATCATTGGTGAACCCCACAACGGAATTATTGTCGGATTGAGAAAACGACAAAAATATTTTATTAAAAATAACGGCAGAAATTTTACCATTGTTACTGTTGAACTACTCGGTAGTAAAAGTACAGTAATACGTGTGGTTGCATAGTAGCACACGGTATTAATTATTAATGCTTATGTGAGAAGTCACTCAGTTTGATTCCATTATTGTCAGTTAATAATATGAATTATTTAGCGATAATGACGTTTTGTTTTATTCGTATTATTAACGTAATAAAACAGAAACATCTTTTTATATAAAACAAAATACTTTATTAAAGTTATTCTATAAATAGAATATATTATATTTTATTTAAAAGATTTTTCTTTAAATATGGACCGTCAGATTAAAGTAATCAATCTGGACCGTTCATGGATTAGTTACTATGCATTCTATTTTTCTATAAATAGCAGCTCATTCCTTCATTATTTCTTACGAATTCACTGAACTCTAGAGAGAGAAACTATAGAGAGAAACTATAGAGAGAGAGAAGAAGAGTATTCTGCTACTTAACTACTTCCTTATTTCAGCTCGTCTTTAAAACGGTAAGGGGTGTTATTCTTTCTTATTCATGAAGAGAACTGTTGTTATTCCATTTCTTATTATTCTGTTGAAATAACCTGTATACGTGGTCTACCCTATACTTGGTGACATTCTTCTATTATTCTGTTGGAACACCCTGTCTGTGTATTTTACACCGGACCTAGTTTCGTTTTTATTATTATTCTGTTGAAACATCCTGTCTGTGTGTTTTACACTGGACCTGGTTCCGTCTTGTTATTATTCTGTTGGAACATCCTGTCTGTGTGTTTTACACCGGACCTGGTTCCATTATTTATTATTCTGTCGGAATATCCTGTCTGTGCGTTTACGCCGGACCTGGTTCCATTATTTATTATTCTGTCGGAATATCCTGTCTGTGCGTTTACGCCGGACCTGGTTCCATTATTTATTATTCTGTTGGAATAACCTGTCTGTGCGGTCTATCGCATGCATGGTGATTTCTTTTGTTATTCCATTCTTTATTGTACTCAGTTGGTTAAGTTTTGACTTCTATACTCCATGAAATTTGTGGAATATCCTTGATAATTGCGGTTCATCCAGTATCTTTTCATGAAAATATTCTTCTAAGTATTCTTGAATTTTACTCCACAAAGCAGTATCATGTTGACAATTTGGACGTTGTTAATTCTTGGATAAATTAATTCTTGAACTTGTTTTATTGAATTCTTATATCATTGTCATCATCCTCATGTTTATAAAATGTTGAAAGTCATCTGTGGCCTGTAGTGCATAGATGGACTTGGTATGATTATGACCAGGGATTATTCGGTATAATCATGACCGTAATGTTACAAATGATGTGGTAAAAGTCCTCATTGGCCCGTAGTGCATTGATGGACAGTTGTTGGCATGATCATGACCATTAATGAATATACGAATATCCTTGGCCGTAGTGCAGGGGTGATTCGATGATGTGAATTATTTTATTAAGCTGAGTCTCAGCGATCACAGTGTTGGAAAATCTTTTAAATCATAAAAGATAGTAGAGTTTATTTTCTACTTGACTCTTTTAATGGATTGCTTGTTCCGCTACAGTTAAACTTGATGTCTATTATATTTTATCAGTTTAACATTGTTGAAGGCTAATGATAATTTATTCTGCATTATCTTAGTCATAATATTTCTTACTGGGCTAGTTGAGCTCACCCTTTCTTTCACTGTTCTCTTCAGGAAATGAGAACGTAGCTGGGGCAAGTCGGGGAACGGAGTGATGGTCCGAATGATAGTATTAGTTAGTAGTCCTCACTATTCTATGTAATGGTGTTAATAAATGTAATGAGGACTCCTTTTGAGTATGAATACTCTCTAGAAGATAATATTTGTATTCAAACTCACAGTTTATGTTTTGTCGTATTGTACACGACAGTTGTATTATTAAGTTGTATTTGTATTCTGTACTATGTATCTGACGACCCAAGATGGGTGATGTATACCTAATTTTGGGGGCGTCGCAGTTGGTATCAGAGCTTAGGGATATGATCCCTGGCTAAGATGTGAGAATAGAACTAGGAGGGGAGAGACGGGGAATTCCTTCGCTAGTATGACCTACCTAAGTTTATTTGCATGGTATTTAATTGGTCGGTCATAATATAAGGATAATATATGACATATCAATTAACTTTTATTTTGTGGCAGTATCTGAAAATGGCATCTGAGAATGTTGAGAATAGCAATGGAGCACATGCGACTATTGATTCACCACATATCAATAATCAGGATAATGTTCATCAGGAAGGTGACAATCCTCATGCAAACAACAACACTGACCAGATGATGAATGATGGAATGTTCAGAGGTTTTATGCAATTTATGCAACAACAGGTGAAAGCGGCTCCTATCCACAATGTAGGTGGAAATACTGGAAACTCTCAGGCGGTCACCGCTAAACAGTTTAAGGAGCTGGGACCACCGGAGTTTAAGGGAGAACCCAAACCACTTGTAGCTGAAACATGGATAAAGCAGATCACCAAGATATTTGATGTCTTGGGTTGCTCCGAGGAGCAAAAGGTTCCCTTTGCCGCCTTTATGTTGCGAGGAGAGGCAGATTACTGGTGGGAATCGATAAAGCGTACTCAACCTGCCGCACTGAAGATGTCTTGGGAGAAGTTCCAAGAGCTGTTTAACGACAAATACTTTCCCGAGAGTATTCGTCACATGAAGGAGGTGGAGTTCATCAAATTGGAGCAGAATAATATGACCGTGTCGCAGTACGAGGCAAAATTTGCGGAGTTATCCCGGTTTGCGTCCCACCTGGTGGATAATGAAGAAAGAATGACGCGGATGTTTTTAAGAGGTTTGAAGCCGGAGATACGTCAACATCTTGTTTCTCATAAACTGTGTTTGTATTCAGATGTTGTAAATAGGGCTCAGTTGGTGGAGCGCGATAACGAGACAACGCAACCAAAAGAGAGCAGCCGGCAAAATGATAATACCAGTGAAAGCAGTCATCGAAGCGGTGACAACAAGCGTGGAGGGAATCAACAGGCCAGAAATGGTAACCACTTCGGTGGTAATCAGGGCCAAAATAATAAGAATGTGCATTTCAAGAAGAGGAGATTCAACAATGATGGAAAGACGTCAGCACCAGCACCTGTCGTTAAGGAAGGAGAACGACCACCTATCATATGTTTCAAATGCGGAGGGGAGGGGCACATCAGTCCAAACTGCGCGATGCCGTCCAAAGCATGTTATAATTGTGGAAGAGAAGGTCATTTAGCCCGATTTTGTCGTTTACCGAAGACAAATTCAGCTAGGATGGAGGCACCAAAGGCCGTCCCAGAAAAGTCAAAACCGGTTGTGCAAGGGAGAGCGTTTGTTGTGAACTCCCAGAAAGCAAGGAACCCGAATGAGGTCATCACGGGTAAGCTTATCATAAACTCTAACGAAGTCTATACTTTATTTGATACCGGTTCTACCCATTCTTTTATTTCTCCTACTTGCGCTCATCGATTAAATTTGATTCCGGAGAAATTAGACTTTGACTTAGCAGTTGAAACTCCATTGGGAGAAACCTTCATTACATCCACGGTTTATAAGTCTTGTTTGGTTCAAGTTGGTACCCACACATTACCTGTCGATCTTATTTCATTAAAAATACTTGCATTTGACGTGATTCTAGGGATTGATTGGTTAACTACTCATCATGCAAAAATTGATTGTTTTCGTAAGGTTGTTAGCTTTCATATTCCTAATCGACCTATTATGCGAATTCAAGCAACCAAACCATTAAAATCAATCGCTGTCATCTCAAGCCATAAAGCTATTCGTTTATTAAAAAACGGATGTCAAGCTTTCTTAGCTCATGTCACAGATCTAAACAAAAATACGTCAGCTTTGAATGATATTTCTGTTGTTAATAAATTTCCTGACGTATTTCCCGAAGAACTTCCTGGCCTACCCCCAGAGCGTGAAATTGAATTTTGTATCGACCTTGAACCCGGTACAAAACCCATTTCCAAAGCCCCATATCGAATGGCTCCTATTGAACTTCAGGAGTTAAAGACCCAACTGCAGGAATTGTTAGACATTGGTTTTATTCGTCCTAGTACTTCTCCTTGGGGTGCTCCTGTTCTGTTCGTGAAGAAGAAAGATGGGAGTATGCGACTTTGTATTGATTATCGGGAGTTGAATCATGTCACCATCAAAAATAGGTACCCATTGCCACGTATTGATGACCTGTTTGACCAGTTGCAAGGAGCACAATTCTTTTCAAAGATCGATCTTCGTTCTGGATATCATCAGCTGAAGGTTAGAACTGAGGATATTCCAAAGACGGCTTTCAGAACTCGGTACGGGCATTATGAATTCCTAGTCATGTCCTTTGGATTGACTAATGCTCCTGCTGCCTTCATGGATATGATGAACCGGGTATTCAAGGAATATTTGGATCACTTTGTGGTCGTCTTTATTGATGACATCCTTATTTATTCCAAAAGCCGTGAAGATCATGAGCAACACTTGAGGCTGGTACTCCAAAAGCTTCGTGAATACAAGCTTTATGCCAAGTTGAAGAAATGCGAGTTCTGGCTGGAGGAAGTAGCATTCCTTGGGCACGTAGTATCAAGTCGTGGAATATCTGTTGACCCGACAAAGATTGAAGCTATTCAAAGCTGGGAGCAACCTAAATCAGTGACCGAAGTACGTAGCTTTCTTGGTTTAGCTGGTTATTATCGGAGATTCGTGGAAGGATTTTCTCGAATCGCTACTCCATTAACTCAGCTGACTCGGAAAGATACAAAGTTCGGTTGGAGCGAAGAATGTGAGAAGAGTTTTCAAGAACTCAAGAGGAGACTCATTTCAGCACCTGTTCTAACAATACCATCTGGCTCGGAGGGATTTGTCATCTACAGTGATGCTTCGAGCAAAGGGTTGGGATGCGTTCTCATGCAACATGGAAAAGTCATAGCCTATGCATCAAGACAACTCAAGGAATATGAGAGGAATTATCCTACTCATGATCTAGAGTTGGCAGCTGTTGTCTTTGCACTTAAAATTTGGAGGCATTACTTGTATGGGGAGAAGGTGGAGATCTTTACGGATCATAAAAGCCTCAAATATTTCTTCACTCAAAAGGAACTCAACATGCGACAACGACGTTGGCTTGAACTGTTGAAAGATTATGATCATACCATTCAATACCATCCTGGAAAAGCGAACGTGGTAGCTGACGCATTGAGTAGAAGATCATATGCAAGTACGAGTGCGATATTGTCAACACAAAGGCCCATTTTGTGTGATTTGCAAAGGATGGAGATAGAGTTAAAGACTCCAGGGACCCATGTGATGATGGCGAATATACGAGTAGAACCGACTTTAATCGATAAAGTTAAAGCTGCTCAAGCTACAGACCTGGAGCTGATGCGTATGAGGAAGAAAGTGCAAGAAGGTGCTATGCCGGAAGCAAGAATCGATGAAGAAGGAATACTTCGAGTCAACTCCAGACTTTGTGTTCCTAACAACCCTGATTTAAAGTATGAAATCATGATGGAGGCGCACAACACACCATTTGCAATCCATCCTGGAAGTACCAAAATGTATCATGATCTTCGTCATACATTTTGGTGGAGCAATATGAAGAGAGAGATAGCGTTGTTTATCTCAAGGTGTCTAACTTGTCAACGAGTCAAAGCGGAGCATCAAGTACCAAAAGGTCCATTGCAACCACTTGAAATTCCAGAATGGAAGTGGGAGCACATTACCATGGATTTCGTTACCGGTCTTCCTAGGGTTTCTCAAGGTATTGATGCGATTTGGGTCATTGTTGATAGATTGACCAAGTCTGCTCATTTCTTACCGATACGAGAAACTTATACACTTGAACGTCTTGCTCGTATGTACATAAACGAGATTGTAAGACTGCATGGTATGCCAGTATCCATAGTTTCTGACCGAGACCCAAGATTCACTTCACGATTTTGGGTTAGTTTACAAAAAGCTATGGGCACGGAGTTACGATTTAGTTCAGCATATCATCCTCAGACGGACGGACAATCAGAGAGGACTATTCAAACTCTTGAAGATCTATTAAGACTCTGTGTCTTTGACTTCAAGGGAAGTTGGGACAAGTTCTTACCATTGGTGGAGTTTTCCTACAACAACAGTTATCAAGCAAGTATTGGCATGGCTCCATTCGAAGCATTGTATGGAAGAAAATGTCGTTCTCCAGTATGCTGGGATGAGGTGGGTGAAGCAACGTTGTTGGGACCGGAGTTGGTACGTATGACTACAGAAAAGATTCAAACGATCCGACAACGTATAAAAACCTCACAAGATCGACAAAAGAGTTATGCTGATCTTCATCGAAAGGACGTGGAATTTGATGTAGGAGATCATGTGTTCTTACGTGTTGCTCCATGGAAAGGAGTTACGAGATTTGGAAAGAGAGGAAAGCTCAATCCTCGATTCATCGGTCCATTTTTAATCCTCGATCGAGTAGGAACTGTGGCTTATAGACTCGCTTTACCGCCAAGTATGTCTCGTGTTCATAACGTTTTTCACATATCCATGTTACGCAAATATGTGGAAGACCCGAACCACATTATTGAGTTAGAACCGGACGAAATAGCGGAAGATTTGACGTATGAAGAAGTTCCTGTTCAAATCTTGGATAAGAAGGAACATATTCTACGCTCCAAGGTTATACCTCAAGTCAAAGTTTTGTGGAGAAACCACGATGTTGAGGAAATGACTTGGGAGTTAGAATCTGAAATGAAATCAAGGTATCCTTACCTCTTCGACATACCAGGTACGTACCCTAATTTCGAGGGCGAAATTTCATAAGAAGGGGAGGTTGTAAGACCCCAACTTTTATAAATAAAGATGAATTTTCTATAAATATCATTTTTGAATATTATGGAGTTAATTTGATATAATGTTATAGTTGTGGGTAATATTTATAAATTTTACAAAGTACGCAAGTTGTTATATAATATTCGATTGGTCGGGGAATATTCGTTTTAACAGGGAATATTCGTACAACGACACAATCATTGGTGGACCCCACAACGGAATTATTGTCGGATTGAGAAAACGACAAAAATATTTTATTAAAAATAACGGCAGAAATTTTACCATTGTTACTGTTGAACTACTCGGTAGTAAAAGTACAGTAATACGTGTGGTTGCATAGTAGCACACGGTATTGATTATTAATGCTTATGTGAGAAGTCACTCAGTTTGATTCATTATTGTCAGTTAATAATATGAATTATTTAGCGATAATGACGTTTTGTTTTATTCGTATTATTAACGTAATAAAACAGAAACATCTTTTTATATAAAACAAAATACTTTATTAAAGTTATTCTATAAATAGAATATATTATATTTTATTTAAAAGATTTTTCTTTAAATATGGACCGTCAGATTAAAGTAATCAATCTGGACCGTTCATGGATTAGTTACTATGCATTCTATTTTTCTATAAATAGCAGCTCATTCCTTCATTATTTCTTACGAATTCACTGAACTCTAGAGAGAGAAACTATAGAGAGAAACTATAGAGAGAGAGAAGAAGAGTATTCTGCTACTTAACTACTTCCTTATTTCAGCTCGTCTTTAAAACGGTAAGGGGTGTTATTCTTTCTTATTCATGAAGAGAACTGTTGTTATTCCATTTCTTATTATTCTGTTGAAATAACCTGTATACGCGGTCTACCCTATACTTGGTGACATTCTTCTATTATTCTGTTGGAACATCCTGTCTGTGTGTTTTACACCGGACCTAGTTTCGTTTTTATTATTATTCTGTTGAAACATCCTGTCTGTGTGTTTTACACGGACCTGGTTCCGTCTTGTTATTATTCTGTTGGAACATCCTGTCTGTGTGTTTTACACCGGACCTGGTTCCATTATTTATTATTCTGTCGGAATATCCTGTCTGTGCGTTTACGCCGGACCTGGTTCCATTATTTATTATTCTGTCGGAATATCCTGTCTGTGCGTTTACGCCGGACCTGGTTCCATTATTTATTATTCTGTTGGAATAACCTGTCTGTGCGGTCTATCGCATGCATGGTGATTTCTTTTGTTATTCCATTCTTTATTGTACTCAGTTGGTTAAGTTTTGACTTCTATACTCCATGAAATTTGTGGAATATCCTTGATAATTGCGGTTCATCCAGTATCTTTTCATGAAAATATTCTTCTAAGTATTCTTGAATTTTACTCCACAAAGCAATATCATGTTGACAATTTGGACGTTGTTAATTCTTGGATAAATTAATTCTTGAACTTGTTTTATTGAATTCTTATATCATTGTCATCATCCTCATGTTTATAAAATGTTGAAAGTCATCTGTGGCCTGTAGTGCATAGATGGACTTGGTATGATTATGACCAGGGATTATTCGGTGTAATCATGACCGTAATGTTACAAATGATGTGGTAAAAGTCCTCATTGGCCCGTAGTGCATTGATGGACAGTTGTTGGCATGATCATGACCATTAATGAATATACGAATATCCTTGGCCGTAGTGCAGGGGTGATTCGATGATGTGAATTATTTTATTAAGCTGAGTCTCAGCGATCACAGTGTTGGAAAATCTTTTAAATCATAAAAGATAGTAGAGTTTATTTTCTACTTGACTCTTTTAATGGATTGCTTGTTCCGCTACAGTTAAACTTGATGTCTATTATATTTTATCAGTTTAACATTGTTGAAGGCTAATGATAATTTATTCTGCATTATCTTAGTCATGATATTTCTTACTGGGCTAGTTGAGCTCACCCTTTCTTTCACTGTTCTCTTCAGGAAATGAGAACGTAGCTGGGGCAAGTCGGGGAACGGAGTGATGGTCCGAATGATAGTATTAGTTAGTAGTCCTCACTATTCTATGTAATGGTGTGTAAATAAATGTAATGAGGACTCCTTTTGAGTATGAATACTCTCTAGAAGATAATATTTGTATTCAAACTCACAGTTTATATTTTGTCGTATTGTACACGACAGTTGTATTATTAAGTTGTATTTATATTCTGTACTATGTATCTGACGACCCAAGATGGGTGATGTATACCTAATTTTGGGGGCGTCACACTTGGAGCCTTCATCTCTATCTCCATCCTTTGCAAGTCATACAAAATGGGACTTTGTGTTAACAACATTGCACTCGTACCCGCATATAATCTTCTGCTCAATGCGTCAGCTACTACGTTTGCTTTTCCAGGATGATATTGGATGGTATGATCGTAATCTTTTAACAGCTCAAGCCAACGTCGCTGCCGCATGTTGAGTTCCTTTTGGGTGAAGAAATATTTGAGGCTTTTATGATCTGTATAGATCTCCACTTTCTCCCCATATAGGTAGTGTCTCCAGATCTTCAACGCGAAAACGACTGCTGCCAACTCCAAATCATGAGTAGGATAATTTCTCTCATATTCTTTGAGTTGTCGCGAGGCATAGGCTATGACTTTCCCATGTTGCATGAGAACACATCCTAACCCTTTGCCTGAAGCATCGCTGTAGATAATAAATCCATCCGAACCAGATGGTATTGTCAGAACAGGTGCCGAAATAAGTCTCCTCTTGAGTTCTTGAAAACTCTTCTCGCATTCCTCACTCCATACGAATTTTGTATCTTTCCGAGTCAGCTGAGTTAATGGAGTAGCGATTCGAGAAAAT
Organism: Panax notoginseng; assembly: GCA_016801055.1. NCBI lineage: Eukaryota > Viridiplantae > Streptophyta > Magnoliopsida > Apiales > Araliaceae > Panax > Panax notoginseng. Next base: position 3,255,213 of record CM029015.1, on the reverse strand, counting down.
CCTTTTACGAATCTCCGATAATAACCAGAAATCTACGTATTTTGATTATTGACTTAGGTTGCACTCAACTGTTACTCATATCCCAATCTTGGATATCACGTCACAATAACACATATCAGTTTACTACCGCACGATATGGCGTCCCCTACGGAGAGTCTGGCTTCAGTGCATTCCACAAAGGAAGTCACCAGATAGAGGCTCGGGTACCAACTTCTATAGTTGGGTTTTTAACTCCTGAAGTTCAATAGGAGCTATTCAATATGAGATTTTAGAAATGGGTTTTGTATCGGGTTGAAGATCAATACAAAAATTCAATATCACGCTTTAGGCCAGGAAATTCTTCAGGAAATACGTCAAGAAATTCACTAACAACAGAAATATCATTCAAATCTGACGTATTTTTGTTCAAGTTTATGACATGGGCTAAGAAAGCTTGACATTCATTTTTCAATAAACGAATGGCTTTATAGCTTGGTATGACAGCGATTGATTTTAGTGGTTTGGTTGCTTGAATTTGCATAACAGGTTGGTTAGAAATATGAAAACTAACAACCTTACGAAAACAATCAATTTTGACATGATGAGTAGTTAACCAATCAATTCCTAAAATCACATCAAAAGCAAGTATATTTAAAGAGATAAGGTCAACAGGTAATGTAATTGTGCCAACTTGGATTAAGCAAGATTTATAAACTGTAGATGTAACGAAAGTTTCTCCTAACGGAGTCTCCACAGATAGGTTAAAGTCCAATTTCTCCGGAGTCAAGTTTAAACGTTGAGCACAAGCAGGAGAGATAAAAGAATGGATAGAACCGGTATCTAGTAAGGTATAAACTTCGCAAGAATTCAAGATTAGCTTACCCGTGATCACCTCGTTCAGGTTTCTCGCGTTTTGGCCAGTCACGACAAACGCCCTTCCAGGAACTGCTGATTTCGACTTATCTGGGATAACTTTTGGAGTCACCATCCCCGCTGAACTTGGTTTTGCTACAGAACACTCTCGAGCTATATGACCCTCATTTCCACAGTTATAACATACCTTAGATTGTTGTGGACAGTTTGGGCTGATATGTCCCTCTTTCCCACATTTGTAACATACGACCGGTGGTCGTTCTCCTCCACTAGAAACAGTTGATGCTTGTGCTGACGTCTTCACGTTATCATTGTTGTACCTTCTCTTCTTGAAATCTCCTCCCGACTCGCTCCTTCTATTATCACGACCACGGTTACCACCAGAGTGGTTACCGCTTTTGTCCGAATGTTTTCCTCCCTGCTGGTTTTTATTGCTTCGATGACTGCCGCCACCGGTATGACCCTGGTTGTGGTCCCTCGGTTGCACATACGCATTATCTCGCTCTAATAATTGAGCCCTGTTTACAACATCTGAATATAAAGAAAATTTATGAGAGATAAGATATTGCCGAATCTCGGGTTTTAGACCTCTCAGAAACATCCTTGTCATTCGTTCCTCATTTTCGACCAAATGAGGTGCAAACCTGGATAACTCTGCAAACTTCGCCTCGTACTGGGACACCGTCATGTTGTTTTGTTCCAGTCTGATAAACTCCACCTCCTTCATATGACGAATACTTTCAGGAAAGTACTTGTCATTGAACAGTTTTTGAAATGTTTCCCAGGACATGTTGAGTGCGTCAGGCTGGGTACGCTTCACAGACTCCCACCAGTAGTCTGCCTCACCGCGGAACATAAAGGTGGCGAATGGAACCTTCTGTTCCTCCGTGCATCCCAAGACATCGAATATCTTGGTAATTTGCTTGACCCACGTTTCCGCCATGATCGGATCCGGCTTTCCCTTAAATTCTGGTGGTCCCAACTCTTTGAACTGCTTGGCTGTGACAGACCGCGCGTTGCTATCACTTCCACCCGTATTCTGCACACGAGTCTCCCTCGTCTGATCTTGCATGAACTGCAAAAAGCTCCTAAACATTCCATCATTCATCATTTGCTCGGTAACGTTGTTTATAGGAGGAATATTGCCTTCCTGTTGCACGTTCCCTTGGGTGGTGATTAAAGGTGTCTCCACGGTCTGATTTACACCATTATTAACGTTCTCAGCTGCCATTCTTAAATACTGCCATAAATCAAGGATTAATAGTCATGTTATATATTATCCCTATACTCTGACCGACCAAATAAATACCAAATAAACTTAGTCAGGTCATACTAGCGAAGAAATTCCCCGTCTCTCCCCTCCTAGTTCTTGTCTCACATCTCAGCCAGGGATCATATCCCTAAGCTCTGATACCAACTGTGACGCCCCCAAAATAGGTATACAACACCCATTCTGAGTCGCCAAATACATGGTACAGAAAGCAAACTACAACTTCAATAATACAATTGTCGTGCAAAATACGACAACACATACTGTGAGTTTAAATACAAATATTGTCTTTTGGACAATATCCACACTCAAATAAATTCTCATTACAATTATTCAAACACTATTTTACAGAAATAGTGAGGACTGTTAAAATATCTTTCTAGAACCATCACTCCATACCCCGACTAGATCCTGCTATGTTCTCACCTCCTTAGAAGAAATATAGAACAAAAAGGAAAAGAGTGAGCTCAACTAGCCCAATAAAGAATATTATGACTAAGATAATATACAACAAATTATCGTTAGTCTTCAACAGGTAAAAATCTGATAGAATATAATCGACAACAAGTTTTAGATCAACAACTACAACGGAAACAGCAAACCATTAGAAGAGTCAAGTAGAGAAAGAATTCTACTATCTTCTAAGATTTAAAAGTTCATCATCAATATTTTATCCCTGTAACATCAATTAATAATCATCTTTATCCAAATATTCATCTTTTCACTACAGGCCAAAGATATTCATTTGTATCACCTGTCAGTCATGTTCATCTCAACACCTGTTCATCTTTGCACTACAGGCCAAAGATATTCATCAAGTAATCATACATCTTTGCACTACAGGCCAAAGATATTCAGTAATATCATCATTTAGGACTAAGGATGATGAAAAATATCTTAAAGAGAACGAATCCAGTGAGACAGAAGGACAAATATTAGGGATTCGTATAACAGTTTATCCAAGATCAATAATACTTCATAATAATCAATTGTGAAGCAGAATTCAAAAATAAAGATCAAAATATGGATACAATCAAAGATAGTAACCATAATAGATATCTTGGACAAAAAGGGAAAATTTTATTTTTCAGTGAATAGTGCCGTATTCGTGAATAGTACCGTATACGTGAATAATGCCGTATACGTGAATAGTAACCCCGACACAAAAAGTTTCAAATTTGATAAAAACTCATATCAATATTTCAGCATAATGATATTGAAGAAAATAATATCATTAAGAAGAAAATAATATCCCTTACCTCAAAATATCAGTACTTCTGGTCGGAATACCGGTATAAGGCTGAAAGAAACTTGCTCTAATGAATAAAAACTCTCAAAGTATCTAAATACTCACAAAATACACTCAATAATCTAGAGAGAGAAAGAGAGAAAACTTATTTCTGGTGTGATTTTCAATTCTAACTTAGCCCTCTATTTATAGGAAAATGTTAGCACGCCGAAGCAGACTTAACCTGCAACCTGATGGCTTTATCTGCTACTATTCCCACCCACCACATTTGAATAAAAATCTCAGACATTTCTTCACCAACCAAGAGTGGGGCCCACCAATTCTAAAATTTTCCATCAAAATGATAAACTCCGAAAATTCAACAATTTCTAAACCAGTCATCTCGTAAAATTCATAATAAATCATACGTTTATATTTAACGGTTCAAAATTTGTGGACATATACTCAACTTATATATGTATAACATATCCAAAAATTACCACGATCCAACGGTCGGATTAAAAATTATAACCCCCGCAAAATATCTCAAAAATCCTGATTTTTAATACCTCCATTCCGACAAAAATACTGATAAAAACCCCAACATTAACTCCTTCATTTTTAACCACAAAAATATATCCCTCATTTATATCCACATAAAATAAATATTTCCTTATCATATGAATCAATAATTAATTATTCACAAATAATATTACAGAATCACATTTATGACAACCAGGCCGTTCCCAGGAAAGAGGGGGCTTTTCAATAAGGATTTCTCCTTACTGGCGCGCAATTAGATGACCAAACCTCTCCTTAGACAGAACTTTCTAGACATTGCCAATAATGTTATCTAATAATATTATTCAAATAATATGAATTATTGATCTGATAAAGGAAAATACTATGCAGTAACAATTATTGAAACAAAAATATTAATGCAACAATTATTGAATCAATAAAATAAAATATTGAATAGTAACTACTGTAACAATTATTGAGTAGTGCCTTCTTACGTAAGAATCAATAATTTGTACAATACCGTGTGCTACTGTATTTTAACCACCGGGTATTGTAACAATATTAACGGTAACAACTACGCCGTTATTTATAAACAACTTATACTTGTCGTTTTCTTCATCTAATCGCTTTTCGTCGTACGAATATTCCCCGACAGCAAGAATATTCCACGACCAAACGAATATTCTCCGACAAAATAAATATTTTATAACCACTTGCTTATTTTACAAATTTTACACATTTCACCCATAACCAAAGTATTATATCAAATTAACCCTTATTATTCACAATAATATTTAGAAAAAATTTGATTTTATTCATTAATAAGTTGGGGTCCTACAAATAGCACCAAACGTCCTTCGGGAAGGCTTTGATCTCCCGAAAGGATGAACATTCTACGGATAAAAATTCTGAGGATAAAAATCCCACGGAGACTTTTTGAATACTCTCTTATTTATAAGTTCATTATAAATAAGAGACTGGGGGGCAATGTTGGTGTAAGACCCCAACTTAGTAACAAATGAAATTAAATTTCCTCTATTTATTATTTTGAAATAGAAAGGGTTGATTTGATTAATGTGGTTAGTTATGGGTAAAATGCGCAAATATTTCAAATAAGGAAGTGGTTATAAAATATTCATTTTTGGTCGGTAAATATTCGTTTGGTCGTGGAATATTCTTGCTGTCGGGGAATATTCGTACGACGGCGCAGCCTTGTGTGGGCCCCATAACGGAAAGCGAATGGATGAAGAAAACGACAAGTATAAGTTGTTTATAATTAACGGCGTAGTTGTTACCGTTAATACTGTTAGAATACCTGGTGGTTAAAATACAGTAGCACACGGTATTGCACCAATTATTGATTCTTACGTAAGAAGGCACTACTCAATAATTGTTACAGTAGTTACTGTTTAATATTTTATTGATTCAATAATTTCTGCGTTGATATTTTATATTATTGTTGTTTCAATAATTGTTGCTGCACAGTATTTTCCATTATCAGATCAATAATTCATATTATTTGAATAATATTATTAGATAACATTATTGGCAATGTCTAGAAAGTTCTGTCTAAGGAGAGGTTTGGTCATCTAATTGCGCGCTAGTAAGGAAAAATCCTTATTGAAAAGCCCCCTCTTTTCTGGGAACGGTTTGGTTGTCATAAATGTGATTCTGTAATATTTTTTGTGAATAATTAATTATTGATTCATATTATAAGAAAATATTTATTCTATGTGGATATAAATGTTGGATATATTTATTGTGATTAAAAATGAAGGAGTTAATGTTGAGGTGTTTTAGCAGTATTTTTATCGGAATAGAGGTATTAAAAATCAAATCAGGATTTTTGAGAAATTTTACGAGGGTTATAATTTTTAATCCGACCGTTGGATCATGGTAATATTTGGATATGTTATACATATATAAGTTGAGTATATGTCCACAAATTTTAAACCGTTAAAAATGAACATATGATTTGTTATGAATTTTACGAGATGACTGGTTCAGAAATTGTTGAATTTTCGGAGTTAATTATTTTGGTAGAAAATTCTAGAATTGGTGGGCCCCACTCTTGGTTGGTGAAGAAATGTGCTGAGATTTTTATTCAAATGTGGTGGGTGGGAATAGTAGCAGGTAAAGTCATCAGGTTGCAGGTTAAGTCTGCTTCGGCGTGCTAACATTTTCCTATAAATAGAGGGCTAAGTTAGAATTAAAAATCACACCAGAAACAAATTTTCTCTCTTTCTCTCTCTAGATTATTGAGTGTATTTTGTGAGTATTTAGATACTTTAAGAGTTTCTATTCATCAGAGCAAGTTTCTTTTAGCCTTATACCGGTATTCCGACCAGAAGTACTAATATTTTGAGGTAAGGGATATTATTTTCTTCTTAAATGATATTATTTTCTTTAATATCATTATGCTGAAATATTGATATAAACTTTTTATCAAATTTGGAACTTTTTGTGTCGGGGTTACTATTCACGTATACGGCACTATTCACGAATACGACACTATTCACCGAAAAATAAAATTTTTCCTTTTTGTCCAAGATGTCTATTATGGTTACTATCTTTGATTGTATCCATGTTTTGATCTTTATTTTTAAATTCTGTTTCACAATTGATTATTATGAAGTATTATTGATCTTGGATAAACTGTTATACGAATCCGTACTATTTATTCTTCTATCTCACTGGATTCGTTTTCTTTAAGATATTTTTCATCATCCTCAGTCCTAAATGATGATATTACTGAATATCTTTGGCATGTAGTGCAAAGATGTATGATTACCTGATGAATATCTTTGGCCTGTAGTGCAAAGATGAACAGGTGTTGAGATGAACATGACCGACTGGTGATACAAATGAATATCTTTGGCCTGTAGTGCAAAGATGAATATTTGGTTAAAGATGATTATTAATTGATGTTACAGGGATAAAATATTGATAATGGACTTTTAAATCTTAGAAGATAGTAGAATTCATTCTCTACTTGACTCTTCTAATGGTTTGTTGTTTCCGCTGTAGTTGTTGATCTAAAACTTGTTGTCGATTATATTCTATCAGATTTTTACCTGTTGAAGACTAACGATAATTTGTTGTATATTATCTTAGTCATAATATTCTTTATTGGGCTAGTTGAGCTCACTCTTTTCTTTTTTGTTCTATATTTCTTCTAAGGAGGTGAGAACATAGCAGGATCTAGTCGGAGTATGGAGTGATGGTTCTAGAAAGATGTTTTAGCAGTCCTCACTATTTTTATAAAATAGTGTTTGAATAATTATAATGAGGACTTATTTGAGTGTGGATATTGTCTAGAAGACAATATTTGTATTTAAACTCACAGTATGTGTTGTCGTATTTTGAACGATAATTGTATTATTGAAGTTGTAGTTTGTTTTCTGTACCATATATTTGGCGACTCAGAATGGATGTTGTATACCTATTTTGGAGGTGTCACAGTTGGTATCAGAGCTTAGGAATATGATCCTGGCTGAGATGTGAGACAAGAACTAGGAGGGGAGAGACGGGAAATTCTTTCGCTAGTATGACCTGACTAAGTTTATTTGGTGTTTATTTGGTCGGTCAGGGTATAGGGATAATATATGACATGACTATTAACCCTTGTTTTATTGCAGTATTTAAGAATGGCAGCTGAGAACGTTAATAATGGAGTAAATCAGACCGTGGAGACACCTTTGATCACTACCCAGGAGAACGTGCAACAGGCTGGCAATATTCCTCCTGTAATCAACATTACCGAGCAAACGATGAATGATGGAATGTTTAGGAGCTTTTTGCAGTTCATGCAAAATCAGACGAGGGAGACTCGTGTGCAAAATACGGGTGGAAATGATAACAACGCGCGGTTTGTCACAGCCAAGCAGTTCAAAGAATTGGGACCACCAGAATTTAAGGGAAAGCCGGATCCGATCATGGCGGAAACATGGGTCAAGCAAATTACCAAGATATTCGATGTCTTGGAATGCACGGAGGAACAGAAGGTTCCATTCGCTACCTTTATGTTCCGCGGTGAGGCAGACTACTGGTGGGAGTCTGTGAAGCGTACCCAGCCTGACGCACTCAATATGTCCTGGGAAACATTTCAGAAACTGTTTAATGACAAGTATTTTCCTGAAAGTATTCGTCATATGAAGGAGGTAGAGTTTATTAGACTGGAACAAAACAACATGACGGTGTCCCAGTACGAGGCGAAGTTTATAGAGTTATCCAGTTTTGCACCTCATTTGGTCGAGAATGAGGAACGAATGACAAGGATGTTTCTGAGAGGTCTAAAACCCAAGATTCGACAATATCTTATCTCTCATAAATTTTCTTTATATTCAGATGTTGTAAACAGGGCTCAATTATTAGAGCGAGATAATGAGTATGTTCAACCGAGGGACCACAACCAGGGTCATACTGGTGACAGCAGTCATCGGAGCGATGAGAACCAGCGAGGAGGGAAAAATACAGACAAAAGTGGTAACCACTCAGGTGGTCATCGTGGCCATAATAATAGGAGATGTGAGTCAAGTGGAAATTTCAAGAAGAGAAGATTTAACGATGACCGGAAGACGTCGACAGCAGCACCAGCACCAGGAACAAATTCTAGGGGAGGAGAACGACCGCCAGTTAGATGTTACAGATGCGGAGAAGAGGGACATATAAGTCCAAACTGCCCACAACAGTTTAAGGTATGTTATAATTATGGAAAGAAAGGACATATCGCTCGAGATTGTACTATAGCGAAACCAAGTCCAGCTGGGACGGTGACACCAAAGGCGGATACGGACAAAATAAAGTCGACGGTTTTTGGAAGAACGTTTGTCGTGACTGCCCAAAACGCGAGGAATCCGAACGAAGGTATAACGGGTTAGTTAATTATAAATTCTTACGAAGTTTATACCTTACTAGATACCGGTTCTATCCATTCTTTTATCTCTCCTGCTTGTGCTCAACGTTTAAACTTGACTCCGGAGAAATTAGACTTTGACCTATCAGTGGAGACTCCGTTAGGAGAAACTTTTATTACATCTACAGTTTATAAATCTTGCTTAATCCAAGTTGGCACAATCACATTACCTGTTGACCTTATCTCTTTAAAGATACTTGCTTTTGATGTGATTTTAGGAATTGATTGGTTAACTACTCATCATGCCAAAATTAAGTATTTTCGTAAGGTTGTTAGTTTTCATATTCCTAACCAACCTATTATGCGAATTCAAGCAACCAAACCACTAAAATCAATCGCTGTCATACCAAGCCATAAAGCCATTCGTTTATTGAAAAACGGATGTCAAGCTTTCTTAGCCTATGTCATGGACTTGAACAAAAATATGTCAGATTTGAATGATATTTATGTTTTTAGTGAATTTCCTGACGTATTTCCTGAAGAATTTTCTGGCCTAACCCAGAGCGTGATATTGAATTTTTGTATTGATCTTCAACCCGATACAAAACCCATTTCAAAAATCTCATATTGAATAGCTCCTATTGAACTTCAGGAGTTAGAAACCCAACTATAGAAGTTGGTACCCGAGCCTCTATCTGGTGACTTCCTTTGTGGAATGCACCAAAGACATACTCTCCGTAAGGGACTCTATATTTGTGTGGTGGTAAAACAATAGGTGCCATTATGACGTGCTATCCAAGATTGGGATATGAATCACAATTGAGAGCAACCGAAGTCGGTGACCAAAGTACGTAGCTTTCTGGGCTTAGCTGGTTACTATCGGAGATTCGTGGAAGGATTTTCTCGAATCGCTACTCCGTTAACTTAGCTGACTCAGAAAGATACAAAATTCGTCTGGAGCGAGGAATGCGAGAAGATTTTCCAATAGCTCAAGAGGCAACTCATTCGGAACCTGTTCTGACCATACCATCCTGGAAAAGCGAACGTGGTAGCTGACGCGTTGAGTAAAAGATTGTACGCGAGTACGAGTGCGATATTGTTGAACACAAAGACCTATTTTGTATAATTTATAAATGATAGAGATAGAGTTAATGACTCTAAGGACCCACGTGATGATATACGAGTAAAATCGACTTTAATCGATAACGTTAAAGCCACTCAAGCTACAGACTTGGAGCTGATGAATATAAAGAAGAAGGTGCAAGAATATGTTATTCTAGAAGTAAGAGTCGATGAAGAGAAGAAAGCTCAAGCCTTCAATTTATTTGAAATCCTCGATCGAGTAGGAACTGTGGCCTATAGACTCGCCTTAACGCTAAGTATGTCGCGTGTTCATAACGTTTTTTACGTATCGATGTTTTGTAAATATGTGGACGACCCGAATCATATTATTACGTTAGAACCAGACGAGATAGCCGAAGATTTAACGTACGAGGAGGTACCTGTTAAGATATTGGATAGGAAAGAACATGTCCTATGCACGAAGGTTATACCACAAGTTAAGGTTTTGTGGAGAAACCATGCTATTGAAGAAATAACTTGGGAGTTGGAATCAGAAATGAAAGCGAGGTATCCTCACCTTTTCGAAACACCAGGTACGTACGTCAATTTCGAGGACGAAATTTCATAAGGAGGGGAGGTTGTAAGACCCCAACTTATTAATAAATGAAATTAAATTTCCTCTATTTATTATTTTGAAATAGAAAGGGTTGATTTGATTAATGTGGTTAGTTATGGGTAAAATGCGCAAATATTTCAAATAAGCAAGTGGTTATAAAATATTCATTTTTGGTCGGTGAATATTCGTTTGGTCGTGAAATATTTTGCTGTCGGGGAATATACGTACGACGGCGCAGCCTTGTGTGGGCCCCATAACAGAAAGCGAATGGATGAAGAAAACGACAAGTATAAGTTGTTTATAATTAACGACGTAGTTGTTACCGTTAATACTGTTGGAATACCTGGTGGTTAAAATACAGTAGCACACGGTATTGCACCAATTATTGATTCTTACGTAAGAAGGCACTACTCAATAATTGTTACAGTAGTTACTGTTCAATATTTTATTGATTCAATAATTGTTGCGTTGATATTTTATATTATTGTTGTTTTAATAATTGTTGTTACACAGTATTTTTCATTATCAGATTAATAATTCATATTATTTGAATAATATTATTAGATAGCATTATTGGCAATGTCTAGAAAGTTCTGTCTAAGGAGAGGTTTGGTCATCTAATTACGCGCTAGTAAGGAAAAATCCTTATTGAAAAACCCCCTCTTTCCTGAGAACGGCCTGGTTGTCATAAATATGATTCTTTAATATTATTTGTGAATAATTAATTATTGATTCATATTATAAGAAAATATTTATTCTATGTGGATATAAATGTTGGATATATTTATTGTGGGTAAAAATGAAGGAGTTAATGTTAAGGTGTTTTATCAGTATTTTTATCGGAATGGAGGTATTAAAAATTAAATCAGGGTTTTTGAGAAATTTTGTGAGAGTTATAATTTTTAATTCGACCGTTGGATCGTGGTAATATTTGGATATGTTATACATATATAAGTTGAGTATATGTCCACAAATTTTGAACCGTTAAAAATGAACGTATGATTTGTTATGAATTTTACGAGTTGACTGGTTCAGAAATTGTTGAATTTTCGGACTTAATCATTTTGGTGAAAAATTCTAGAATTGGTGGGCCCCACTCTTGGTTGGTGAAGAAATGTGCTGAAATTTTTATTCAAATGTGGTGGGTGGGAATAGTAGCAGGTAAAGCCATCAGGTTGCAGGTTAAGTCTGCTTCGGCGTGCTAATATTTTTCTATAAATAGAGGGCTAAGTTAGAATTGAAAATCACACCAGAAACAAGTTTTCTCTCTTTCTCTCTCTAGATTATTGAGTGTATTTTGTGAGTATTTAGATATTTTGAGAGTTTCTATTCATCAGAGCAAGTTTCTTTCAGCCTTATACCGGTATTCCGACCAGAAGTACTGATATTTTGAGGTAAGGGATATTATTTTCTTCTTAAATGATATTATTTTCTTCAATATCATTATGCTGAAATATTGATATAAACTTTTTATCAAATTTGGAACTTTTTATGTCGGGGTTACTATATATTGATATAAACTTTTTATCAAATTTGAAACTTTTTATGTCGAGGTTACTATTCACGTATACGGCACTATTCACGAATACGGCACTATTCACGAATACGGCACTATTCATTGAAAAATAAAAATTTTCCTTTTTATCCAAGATGTCTATTATGGTTACTATCTTTGATTGTATCCATGTTTTGATCTTTATTTTTGAATTCTGCTTCACAATTGATTATAATGAAGTATTATTGATCTTGGATAAACTGTTATACGAATCCCTACTATTTATCATTCTGTCTCACTGGATTCGTTTTTTAAGATATTTTTCATCATCCTTAGTCCTAAATGATGATATTACTGAATATCTTTGGCCTGTAGTGTAAAGATGTATGATTACCTGATGAATATCTTTGGCCTGTAGTGCAAAGAAGAACATGTGTTGAGATGAACATGACCGACTAGTGATACAAATGAATATCTTTGGCCTGTAGTGCAAAGATGAATATTTGGTTAAAGATGATTATTAATTGATGTTATAGGGATAAAATATTGATGATGGACTTTTAAATCTTAGAAGATAGTAGAATTCATTCTCTACTTGACTCTTCTAATGGTTTGTTATTTTCGCTGCAGTTGTTGATCTAAAACTTGTTGTCGATTATATTCTATCAGATTTTTCCCTGTTGAATACTAATGATAATTTGTTATATATTATCTTAGTCAAAATATTCTTTATTGAGCTAGTTGAGCTCACCCTTTTCTTTTTTGTTCCATTTTTCTTCTCAGGAGGTGAGAAAATAGCAGGATCTAGTCGGGGTATGGAGTGATGGTTCTAGAAAGTTGTTTTAGCAGTCCTCACTATTTCTATAAAATAGTGTTTGAATAATTATAATGAGGACTTATTTGAGTGTGGATATTGTCTAGAAGATAATATTTGTATTTAAACTTATAGTATGTGTTGTCGTATTTTGCACGACAATTGTATTATTGAAGTTGTAGTTTGTTTTCTGTACCATGTATTTGGCTACTCAGAATGGGTGTTGTATACCTATTTTGGGGGCGTCACAGTTAGGATGTGATTATTTGGGTCTATCCATGGTGTAACCCAGTCTATTTAATGGTCCGGATCTGGTGATGGCCCATATGTATTTATTGTGACAGTGGGAGAGTATTAAAATAGGATTGTGTTTTCTTATTTGGAGGAATAAGAAGTCCTTCTTCTAGTTAGATGCGGGTGGAGGTGACTTCTATATATACAGCTACAAGCTAGGGTTAAAGGGAGGGTACAAGAGATACAACATAAATACACAACTTGTACTCCCAATATTATTATAGTGGATTACTCTCACTCTTCGTGATTTTTTCCCAATTGGATTTCCACATAAATCTTGTGTTCATATTTTATATCTCTTTATTTATGTTTATGTGAGTGTATTTCGTGAGTTTGATATAATCAGCTACTCCATCAACCGTTAGCGCGATTTTGTTCTGCTGTTTTGGTGATTTCGTCAAGCGTACAAAATTTAGCGTTAACATTGGCGTCGTCTGTGGGAAACAAGAAACTTGTTCTAGTGTCGATTTAAAATCACCGATTCACCGAATGAGATAAGTGATTCTTTTTTATTAAATTAGATATATACTTGTACGTGTGTATATATGTATTATGTCAATAGCAATTGAAGCATGATCGTAATTGATTATTGATACAACTTTACATATTCTCTCTCTTATATTATGCATGTAGTGGTAGTATTCACATGATGCATGTAAAATCTAAATATTAACACTTTGGTCTAGGTGATGATAAATTGGTGCTGAGTCACCACACTAGTAACGAATTCAGCCAGCGCAGAGATAAAAGTTTAAGCTTTTATATCATTGAAGTGCGCGCTTTAAAGGCGGCTTCAGTTTTATCATCAACCACAGACTGAAGGAAATTAAAGGATTCAATTCTTATACATGTGCCAACGTGCTCATCTGCGAGGGATTTTACCATGTGGTTCCGTCTGATTCTGAAACTATTTGGCATATTAAACAGAGACATGCCCATGAAATTATTTTTCAATAGAAGTGGCAGCCGACAGCTATGCATGATGCCCAGTTTCCAATCTTCGAGTTAACTGGGATTAAAAACGGCGCAAGCATGGTTCGGCAACGGACCAAGCAGCAATAGCACCAAACGTCCTTCGGGAAGGCTTTGATCTCCTGAAAGGATGAATAGTCTACGTATAAAAATTCCACGGAGACTTTTTGAATACTTCTTATTTATAGGTTCCTTATAAATAAGAGACTGGGGGGCAATGTTGTGATGTGATTATTTGGGTTTAGCCATGGGGTAACCCAGTCTATTTAATGGTCCGGATCTGGTGATGACCCATATGTATTTATTGTGACAGTGGGAGAGTCCTTATTAAAATAGGATTGTGTTTCCTTATTTGGAGGGATAAGGAGTCCTTCTCCTAGTTGGATGCGGGTGGAGGTGACTTCTATATAGACGGCTACAAGCTAGGGTTAAAGGGAGGGTACAAGAGATACAATACAAATACACAACTTGTACTTCTAATATTATTATAGTGGATTACTCTCTCTCTCCGTTGTTTTTTTCTAATTGGGTTTCCACGTAAATCTTTTGTTCATATTTTATATCTCTTTATTTATGTTTATGTGAGTGTATTTCGTAAGTTTGATATAATCAACTACTCCATCAACCGTTAGTACGATTTTGACCTGCTGTTTTGATAATTTCGTTAGGCGTATAAAATTTGACGTTAACATTATCATTAGATAAAGATCATTATTTTCTTAACTTCTAATCTGTATAAATGCTTATCTGAATATGTCAACTAGTAAAGTGACACATGCATTATTCTTTTCATCATGTCCAATTATAATTCTAATGGTGTTAATTGTGTCTAACCTATAACCAATGAACTAGAAATTTGTGGATTGTTATGGTTGTTGGGTAGTCAATTTACTTCCATAATAATTTTAGTGGTACATGACACCAGAAACATGTGACAGATGCATGTTATCATTGTGTTTTGAATTTTCAGTTGATAGTTGGCATGGAAAATTTTCATATGGAAATATTTGGATATTATTAAATCACAATCATATGCTTGATGACTACTCTCTCCGTCTGTTTCAAAATTAAAAAATAATTTGATTGCTTTTGAGATTAAACGATAATATATTAAACTTCAAATTAATATGAATTTATTTAATTTTAGTTGATACAATTATTATAATTATATGGTACATAACAAAAATTATTAATCAAAAAATTTAATTCATTATAAACCGGTCCGGATCTTAAGCTCACCCCTTATTCAACTCACCCGAGCTCACCCCACCCCCCCTTTAGCGACGGACCCGGCGACGGTTCGATTATACAACCGTCGTCTATACTTTTAGCGACGCTATATGTTGTCCGTCGCTAAAAGTATAGACGACGGTTGTATGACTGAACTGTCGCCGGGTCCGTTGCTAAAGGTGGGTGAGCTCGGGTGAGTTGGATAAGGGGTGAGCTTAAGATTCGGACTCTATTATAAACTTTTATGAGTCATGATAATTTTAAAATTTAATACGTCGTCGTTTGATTTTAAAAATTAAATTGTATATTTAATTTTGAATTGGATGAAGTAATATATAGTGGTATAAGAGACTGTTTGGATAAAATGTTGATTTGGAAGAAAATAGTTGAGTCTTGCTGTAATTGGATTGAGAGCAACTTGCATGGTATGACAAGGCTTTTACATAATGGTTCTGAGATCAACCCCCAATGTTGTAATGAAATCCCAATATTACATGGTACCGTACAATACTCATTTGACTCAACTTAACGCAAGTAGTGTGCGATAAAATTGTGTAATAAAAGTTTATTAAAATAGAGATTATGAAATAGAGATATTTTTAAAAATAGAGTTTTTAATGTGAAAATTTTGTTTAATAACTGATGTGTAGTATGTCAAAATGCAACATTTTACAATTTTTCTCTTAGATCATTTTATATAATAAACTTAGAGTGAGGATAATAATATAATAATTATTAAATAATTAATTCAAATAAAATCACCAATATTTTATAATTAATAAAATATTTCAAGTCAAATAAAATATAATAATAATTATTACAATTTTACATAATTACTATAGTGACAGTGGGGGTGCGTGGGTGCGTGGGGCGTGGGGCATGGGTGAAGTAAAGTGAACATAAAATAAAATAAAATTAGGGTAGTGAGGATAAATGAGTAATAATGGGTCTCTTTTTCTACAAAGAGTTGGTTCAATTTTTTTTAAGAGGCAAAAAAAGGTTCAAATTTTTATCAAACAACTTAATTTTTGTGCCAAAAAAAAAAGATCAAAAAGAAAGTGTCAAAGAGTCCCGTAGACACCTTTGATGGTCTCTATTCTTTGGAGTAGCGTCTCTAGATTTGAGTGTTAATACTTAAGGTGGAAAATATAGAAAATAATTTATGAATTTTAAGTGTAAAAAGTATGTAATTTCACCAACATAGTAGATGATTTCTATTTTATAGAGTATTTCTTGTTGTCCACGTCCATTGTAGCAGACCGTCCACGCGCTTGTCCCATATGGTTTGTTATACGCAATTGACTATGTTTTATTTGTTCATAATCTGTCTAAGTCAAAATTAAATCGTTTTGAAAGATTTAAATTTTTTTTAAAAAAGACTTTATCTTCTCTAAAATCAGAAATAAAAAACGACCTAATTTTTACAGATTGTAAACAAATAAAACATATACAACTGTGTATGACCATTATTCTTATATATATATATATATATATATATATATATATATATATATATATATATATATATATATATGAGAATCCATCCATGACAACCGGTTGCCATGGACACTGTGCCAACAATCCCTTTTTAGACAGTTGATTAATTGATTGGAAGGCTGAGATTGGAATATAAATTGACCAAGTTGACACAAGCTGTACCGGCTTTTATTTTAATAAGGGGCCCCACATATTCAACATATTGTCAGTATAGTTAAACAAAACGAATATTTAATATTAAAAAAATCCTAACCGGCACAGCTTGTACCGGCTTTGCCTTCTCTTTTTTTTACGCATTTCTCCATTATATGTCATGACTCAGCACATTAAAATCACATAAAAAAATAGGCTGGCCGGTACAGGTTGTCACGGCTGGTAATAAAATATTGAAAAAAATTACCGGCCGGTACAGGTTGTCACGGCTGGCAATAAAATATTGAAAAAAAAAATTACCGGCTGGTAAAAGAATTGTTTCCAACTATTCGCTGCTAAACAGATTTGAACTCGCAACCTCCGACTTCAAACCCTCGTTATATGACCACCCAAGCACCACAGGCCTAGCTGTTCATTTCTTGCAAGGATTAGTCTTTACAGTAAAACTTTACATTTCCCCCAAAAAGACATATATTATTATTATATTACGATTTATTTTTATTATTCAACAATTCTAGATTATTATTATTATTATTATTATTATTATTATTATCATGTTTCTATTATTATTATTATTATATTAAGTTTCGATGATAGGAAATGAATACCTTATCTATTTATGAAAGTGGTAGTAAATTGGTAGTGGAATTTAAATGGAATTAGATTATAATAATTTATTTTATTATTACACTATATTATTATTATTATTATTATTTTATAAATTATTAATATTATTTGAGTACGAGAGTATGATATTCATGTATTAATATTACTAAGTTATGAATTTGAAAATCCCATACAGTTCAACCAAATAGATATTCTTATTAATTAATATGTACATTAGATAACGCTAGAACATTTTCTATATCTCAGGCCGAAAGTAATCTTGCAGATTTCTTGTAGAGCTCTCATGCGATGCAGTAACGAAAGACCGTGATATCTTCCAAGGACCACTTCTCTTCGCAAATATCAACATTGGACCTAACGAAACCGTCAACATACTTGCATACAAAAATGTTACAGTCTGAGTTGTTGTGTTGTTTCGGTCGGATCTTTATGGTCTGCACAGTAGGATTAACGCTGGGCCACTCACACATCGGATTACCATAACTTCATATGCTTGGTATCATTGTAGCATGGGTCAATGATCGTAACCATCCAATCTTCAACTGAGAATAGGAAAAAGACAAAATGGCTTTGATGTGTACTATACACCAGCATGAATATGTAATGGAATTCGTGTAAAGGTGGGACAACATCTTGGTTCATATACGGATTGCAAAAACTTCATGCATGATTCTCTTTAGTTAGGGGCACATAGTTCTGCCCAAGATGCATGAAGAATGAATTCATGAAACCAAATTGGGCCCACCTTTGTATTCCCCGCGACCTGTAGTATTCTTCTCTGTCTCGTAGCAACAACATATAAGCGTCGAGGACATGCTCGAAAATCAAATTCCCAAGCCCTAAGGAATGCAATGCACTGTGGTCTAAATCATATAACTGTCGCGGATGTGACAAAGGATATAAATTATCTTCTGAGGCCACCACGTTTCCAAACATATGCTTATTTATGAATGTCTCCTTCCAATCTTTCAGTTTTTTGGTTAAGGACTCTTTTCATCCATAAGATATGTGATCTCCCGCATCTTGTACCTGATTGAGACCCAAATGTACATTATTATTATATGGCATGCCTTTTTTATTTATAAATATGAATATAAATAATAATTTCTGAATGCTTTAATTAAAACCATCACTATATATACATTATCAGAACCAGCTCCTATGACGTCAGAAAGTCCCGCAAAGTCAGAGGTGGTTGAAATGTAACACTCCTCATAGGCTTGGGAGGTCAGAATGTAACACTCCTCGTAGGCTTGGGTGGTGGGAATGGAGCTCTCCTCATATGCTTGTGCGGTGGGTATGTAGCTCTCTTGTACAATATAATCAGTTTGTTTCCCAATCCCTTCATTGAATTGGGAGAATTGGGAATGTGGTACATCAATTGTGGGACCCCTCTGTCGAGGTATTTGTTTTCCTCTTATTTCGAAGTCGTATAGACTGTATTGGTAATGTGACGCCCCCAAAATAGGTCTACACGACCCATTCTGAGTCGCCAGATATCACACTACAGAAATCAAATACAAACTTCATTTATACAACTGTTGAACTGTCGCGCAGAGTACGACAACACATAAGCTGTGAGTTTTAATACAAATATATGTAACTCTCATGGTTCCTCGACCACGACACCTTACAATGGTACTTTACATAAAAGTACAGTCAATAACTGTTTTAGAAATTAAAATCTTTGGAAAATGCTCAAGGAAACCTTCGTACATGGGAGGTTATGCATCTAAGTTATGATAGATATTATATGACTCGAGAATTATCCTTGATTGACCCAATAGACCCCAAAGAAAAATGAGAAGATTACTATCATGTTCTTTCAAATGGTGAGACTTCTCTTGACATATAATTATCTTCATTGTTTCCAATTGAGAATTATATTTCAACCAAATCCCAAGATTATATAGGTAGTGCTCATAGAAATAATTAGCAAGTGCATGTGCACAACCCTGTCTTATGATAACACGAAGTCGTCTGTCATTAGGCATCTTGTATGATAGTGGCAAAACACCCTTCCAAAGTTGGGTTCACTTTACCCTATTCGGTTCACCAAAATCAACGGTTAAAATGACGTATAAAATACGACACACTTATCTAAAATTCTCAATAAAATTATTTTCATACTGTTTTAGGGGAAACCTCAACAGCTATAGACCATCGTTTTATTCCCCTGTTACCCCCGCTTGACCTAGCTACACTCTTATTACCTGAAAGAAATTGTGAAGTAAAAGGGTGTGCACAACTAGTCTAGTAAAGAATATCATGACTAAAGATAATTAAATTATCAATAGCCTTCATCAGTAATGAATCAGAGATTTAGAACATATGGTAGATGATAAAACTTTTCAACCATAGTTGCAACGGAATGAGCAATCCATTAGAAGAGTCAAATAGACCATAAAGTCTATTGTCTTCTCCATGTTAAAAGTCCACCAATAATGTTTTAACCCTTTAACATCAATCAACAGTTCCTGTCCACAATCATGTGAATAACTCATAATCATAATTGTAGTTCTAAATTCCTCTTCTCATCCAGGACGAAGATAATTTTAATCACCTGTCTTTACCTGAAACATCAAAGATCATGGTTATACCAAATCACAGTTCCTGTTCAGAATCGTACTAATAAATTCATCTTTGCACTACGGGCCATAGATATTCATTAACAGTTCATCTTTGCAATATAGTCCAAAGATATTTAACAACATGTCATCTTTCCTCTACGGGCCAAAGATATTCAACAACAGGTCATCTTTACACTACATGCCAAAGATATTCATGAACAATTCATCTTTGCACTACAGGCCAAAGATATTTAACAACAGCTCATCTTTGCACTACGGGCTAAAGATATTAATATCTCAAAGAAATATATAATCATTTCAAGATTTATATAAACAATAATTATAACCATGTTAATCAATTCACCTTTGCACTTTAGCTAAAGATATGCAATTATATATTCAATGGTCATGATCATACTAGTCAACAATTCATCTTTGCACTACTGGCCAAAAAGAACCCATAGTCACGATCATACCAATAATCTACCCATCTTTACACTCAAGTGAAAGAGAAATTTCAATACCAGGGTTATAAAAATATTATATATGATAACAAAAACAATATAGTCAAAACATGGATTTAATTTCAAGAGTAAGATTCATAAATCTAATTTGGTCAGAAAAAATAAACCAATTTTGTCGTGAATAGTACCCTATAAATAGTAACTCGTAAATAGTAACTTGTGAATAGTATTCTGTATTCGTAAATAGTACCGTATAAGTGAATAGTATCGTATACGTGAATAGTAACCCGTGAATAGTACTCATAAAAGGAAAATACAAAAGACAACTATATTCCATGACGAGTACAAAAGAAATGATATTTCATATGAGTATAAAAGAATATACGAATTGCAAATTGATTTCATCTGCCATGCAGTAATCTACGTAGACAGATCATTTCCACAATTTAATAAAGAATGAATACGAAGGGTCATTCACTATGCATGTGGTAATCCGTGTAGACAGGTTACTCCTGCAGATTAATAAAAATGAATATGAAGGGTAATTTACCATGCATGCGATAGTCCGCGTAGATAGGTTATTCCAACAGAATAATAAAGAATGAAATAACAAAAGAATTTCACCATGCATGCGGTAGTCCGCGTAGACAGGTTATTCCCACAGAATAATAAAGAATGAAATAACAACCCTTACGAGTATTGACAGAAAATAACTCTCTCCATGAATACGAAAGAAATAATACCCCTTACGAATACAACAAATAATATCCCTTACGAATACAACAAATAATATCTCTTACGAATATAAAATAAATAACACCCCTTACCATACAAAAATAACATCCCTTAAGAATATAAAATAAATAACACCCCTTACCTTAGTAAAAGATTAAATACTGAAGTAGGGTAATAGCAAAATACTCCTCTTCTTTCTCTCTATAGTTTCTTTCTCTAGAGTTTCAGTGAATTCGTAAGAAATAATGAAGGAATGCGTTTCTATTTATAGGAAAAAGGACTGAATAGTAACTAATTCATGAACGGCCCAGATTAATTTACTTTTAAACGGACGACCCATATTGATTTACTATTAAAACTTAAAGCAACAGTCCAGACTGATTTACTTTAAACCAGCAATCCATATTGACTTACTATTATAACTTTCCACCAGCGGTCCATATTGATTTACTATTATATATTCAACCAAAGATCCATATTGATTTACTATTATAACTTCAACCAACGGTCTGAAAAATTAGCACATCTCCTTATGGAATAATAAGCCAAACGTATAACAAACACCTCATAACAAACCCCTCTATTTATATGAAAAATTGAATAAATATTTACCACAAAGCACTTATCTTTAATAAACACATTTTTAATCTATTAACAATTATTCATCATTAATATTATAACTCACAATATTTAACAACCATATCATTCCCAGGAAAGAGGGGGCTTTTCGATAAGGATTTCTCTCTATTGGCGCGCAATCAGGTGACCAAACCTCTCCTCGACAGAACTTTCTAGACATCGTCAATATTGCAAATAATAATATGAATAACTTTGTTGTCTCAATTATTAATTAAATAATATAAAATATTATGCAGATGATACTGCGACAATAATTGAATCAAATAACGTGAGATACTATGCAGTAATTACTGTAGTAATAATTGAGTATAACCGAGTGACTTCTCACGTAAGCATCAATAATCAATAATGTGTGCTACTATGCAACCACGCGTATTACTGTACTTTTACCACCGGGTATTTCAACAGTTTAACGGTAAAAACTTTTGCCATTATTTTTTTTATAAGAAGTTATTTCTGTCGTTTTCTAACTTCGACAGTTATTCCGTTGTGGGGTCCACCAATGATGGTGTCGTCGTACAAATATTCTCTGACAAAAAGAATATTCCCCTACCAAACGAATATTTCCCGACATAACGAATATTTTATAATAACTTACTTACTTTGCAAAATTTTCAAATATCATCCTTAACTTTAAATTTTTATCAATTTAACTATTTACCAAAATAGAAAATTGAATACTTTTATTTCATAAAATTCGGGGTCTTACAGGTAATCCCAATTGTGTTTTTGCAGAACCAACTCGGGAGGCAGCTGAGTAAGTGCTGAAAATTTATCAAGTAAAGACTTTGCACTCTCAACCTGTCATGTAAGATGAACACAAGCAAATATCAATAACACTAAATATGAATAAATGTAATATTAAGTAGTACATATACATCTAATATAAATAAATTAAAGAAGAAGATAATTTTCTACCATTTGAATAAGGTGTTGTTTGTTGTAAATGGCCCGAGGCTCATAACAATTATCTTGGCCCCTTGCCTGTCGAGGTCGGTGGATTTTCCAACGTGTAATTTTCCTATACCAGGCCATGTAATCATCTACTGACACATAACTAGAAATTTCATATTGTTGTCCTTCGAGATGATTTATATATGCCTCCCAAATCGAGATGTATTCCCCTCTCAAGGCCATGCAATCCTCAACTTCAATAAATTTATACTTTTTCTCCTTCCTAAGGTCACTGTGGTTTTTGGCTGGGGATGGTATGACTTGCAGGAACCCGAACTGTCTCATTACACGATCCGGCATTTGGAATTCCACAATATCAAAGTGGATCAAGGGGACCCTACTAGATCCCAACAACCTGCCTTCAAAATTAAATCCACTGATTACATCATTCCACATCATGTAAGGCCGCCAAACCACATTCCACATAGATTTAATATCTAACTCCCCTCGATAAAATGACAAATGGTGATGGGGATTCTCACGTCTACCAGGGTAACTGTGGGTTCCAAAATATGACCATGCTAAAGCCTTAGGTAACCATACGGATGATTGTGGCCAAGGGTTTGGCCTCCCAATTTGTACACGTTCATAGGCCCAAATTTGTAACAATGTTACACAACCATTAATGTATTTAACTCCTTTCCTAGTAGCAGTATATAAAGACCTGTATATCTTGGGTGCGCACTATTCCTATTCCTATTCAGGAATAATATTGCCCCACACAACCACAACATGTAGGCCTTTGTGTGTCGCCCTACAACATCTTTACTTGCATTCTCGGGATAATTATCAAAATGTTCGTGCAATCACACTAATGAAATTGCACTGCGCTTTTTTGAACTAAAATATTCACCAGCTAATTTATCTCCAAAACAATCCCTAAAATAATTCAAATTGGTGACCGATAGGGGACACGATAAGGGCTTGCCCACCACCAGTAACCCAAAAATAAAGTGAACATCCTCTAACGTGATTGTTAATTCTCCACAATTTAAATGAAAAGTATTAGTCTTCGGCCGCCATCTTTCGACGAGGGCAGATATGAGACCAAGGTCAGTTTGGTGTACAACACCTCGAAAACTAAAAACTCCAAATCCACATTTATCTAAAAGAATTTTTTGTTCTTTTATCAAATTCCACTGATTATATTTTTTGTTCAGTATATTGACCGGAGCCTAGTTTTCCCCTATCTTTCCCATGATATATGTCATCTGATACATGATCTTATTGATCATGGAGAACACTTGTATCAATTGGTCCATATTCCCAGCTGTCCATCTTTTACCTAAAAACAAAGTTTAATCCATTATTAGTATTAAGATTTAGATAATCATTTGACTGATAATAATGATTTATATATGAAATAATAACAAAACAAAAGCAGATGCATGACCAAAACAGTTTAATAATAATTTAATCATATAACATGCTTGACTTTATAACAAGGTGTAACATGCATGACAAAAACAGTTTAAACATGCATGACAAAAACAGTTTAAACATACATAACAATGTCAGTTTAATAATAATTTTTATTTATATAATAATTTAATAGTATAACATGCATGACAAAATAATAATAATAACATGCATGACAAAAACAGTAATAACATACATTTGAAAACAACAATAATAATAATAATAATAATTATTTTAAGATCATTGTATAACATGCATGACAAAAACATAATAATAACATTTATGATAAAACAGTAGGAATCTAGTGTTAGTGTAATAATAATTTGTGTTCACACATGCATGTAAAAATAGTAAAAAAATCTATTATTTTATTATTATACGAAAATAATAATAAAATAAAAACTATTAAAAATTGAACAGCTATAACAATGCCAATAACAATATCAAAATCTTACAAATATTATTATTATTTACGATGCCAATAACAATGCCAATAATAAAGCCAATAACAATAACAAATATCTTACAAATAATTATGTGTCTTCAAACTGGGTATATGTAATCCAGCCGCTTCAACTTGTATTCCAATTTGCTCTTCTCTCTTCCGACATACTCTATGTGATTTTTATCTAGCTATATACGGAACTTTAGAACAACATATGTTCCCACTAGATGGTTAAATAAGCTCCAGCAAGCAAAATGAGAAACTTCTTTTTTCGGACCAAATTCAAACACTCACCCTTTTCGTTTTCAGCTTTTTAGCTTTTCTATGTTGCAGGTGTTCTTTCCCGAGGTGATGTGGCAGAAAAAGTAGTCAAAGAAGCTAAGCAAGCTATCCGGGATTATAATAATAATATTAATAATAAGTAAAGCCGATGCAGGTTGTACCGATCGGGCTTATTATTATTATTATAATATTATTATTATAATTAATATGTTATTATAGTAATAATAATAATAATAATAATAATAATAATAATAATAATAATAATAATAATAATAATAATAATAATAATAATAATAATAAAGAGTAAAAATAATAATTCCACAGTGCTCGGCCGGTACAAGCTGTACCGACTTACAATAAATAATTATAAAAAAGTCTATTTTACATTTCCCCCCATACATATATTATTATTATATTATTATTCTATTATTATTATTATTTTATTATACAAACAAAATCGCTACATATTGCAGCGTCTCTTCAACCACACTAATTTTATTATTGTTATTATTTTATTGTAATATTATTACAATTTTATTATTATTATTATTTTATTATACAGAACAAAACCACTACATATTGTAACGACTTATAATTTTAATTATTATTATTATATTATTAATATTTTATTATACTAGCTGTTCATTTGATTATTTTATTATTATACTAAATATTTTTTTATATGTCCTTGAGAGATAGCAAAGGATATAATTTTGTGTATACCAACGTGGTCAAACATAATAATGATAAAGACTATCATGTACACTATGGGAATGGGGAAAAGCTGACATTGATTATGAGAAAAGTACATAAGTTTGACTTTTTGAGCATTAGCCGGTACAACATGTAGCGGCTAGTCTTTTTTCCCTTTTAATATTCTCTTGCAAGTTGCTATTTTCTCAAGTTATCTTCCTATCCTTCCTTCCCACATCTCCTAAACAGTTTGGTTTATACTCTCATATAAAAATTTCTCTTTTCACATCTACTCAGAATTTGTTTCATCTGGTTGCCCACTTTCACTTCCCAAGTTCAAGTTGAAGTTCTGATCGAGCAAAATTCTTCACTATTATTAGAACTGTAAGTTTTTCAAAATGTCATATAATATCCATAAGAAAGTATTTTTATCTTCTTCTTCAGATTCTGTTGCAAGTTTAAATTGTGAAAATACATCTGAGTTTGTCAATGAAGTTGAAAGTAGTAAATCTGAAATTGTTTCGTACGTTGGTCAATTATTTTGTAAGTTGGAAGAGGTTGAAAATTTTTATAGATCATATGCTCGTAAAAATGGATTTGAGATTAGAATTGCAACTAGTCATAAACATGCTAATACGAATGATGTAAGATCTAGGATGTATGTATGTAAAAAAGCCGGTACACCAATTGTTGGCAAGAGTTTACCTGATGATGAAGATGGTAGTAATAAAATAACTAGACAGAGAGACTCTATAGGACGCACGTTGTGCAAAGCTAGAATATATATTGTCCATAATAAGAAAGAAGACAATTGGCGTATTTCTACTGTTGAATTAGAGCACAATCATCACTTAGTGACCCTTACCAAAGTTGATTTGATTGAGACACAGAAATATTACTCCTGTTGCAAGAAAATTAATTAACACATTAAATAAGTCTGGTATTGGTCCTAGTAAGATGATAAATGTTTTGAGCACAATGGGTGGTGGGTTGCAAAATGTTCCTTTCTCTAATGTAAATGTTGAGACTGTGGTACGAGATTTAAGGCGTGATTCTGCAAATGAAAATGATGCACAAGTTGCTGTCAATTATTTGAAAAAACTTGCATCCAGATGTGCAAGTAAATTTTTTTTCCGAGTTAAACCCGGTGAAAACAATCGCATAGCTTGTATTTTGTGGGTTGACACCCGATCAAGGTTTATGTATCAACGGTTCAGAGATGTTGTGACATTTGATAGTACATACCATACAAATAAGTATGGCATGCCTTTTATTCCATTTCCCGGGGTCAACCACCATTATCAGTCTATATTATTTGGATTTGCATTGTTAAGAGACGAGACAAAGGGCACTTTCGTTTGGGTATTACAAAAATGGCTTGAAGCCATGGACTACAAGGCACCTACAACCATCATCACTGACCAAGACAGAGCCATGAGTAATGCTAATGCTACGGTACTTCCTTCTAGTTATCATTTATTGTGTTCTGGGCATATTAGCAAAAAATTTCCTGAAAAATTGCATTATGTTTATTCTGAGCACCCATCATTCAAAAATGATTTTAACAACTGTGTGTATAATTCATTGTCCATCGGGGAATTTGAAGAGTGTTGGCATATTCTGATAAGTTCCTATAAATTGTTTACCAATGAATGGCTTGGAAGTTTGTATGATGTACGACAAAAATGGATTCCAGCATATACAAAGAGATATTTTGCCGCGGGAATGACTACCACCAGAAGAAGCGAGAGCATGAATAGTTTTTTTGATGAGTACGTTAATGCATCAACAAGTATGCTATGTTTTGTACTATAGAGTCAGAAGGCTATAGAAAAACAATTTATCAAAGAGAGAAAGGTCGACTACATAACAAAACATCGTAAAAGGATTATGGTACTCGGTTCATCTTTAGAAGTTCATGCTGCACAAGTGTACATGTTGGTCGAAAAACCGATTACTAAACACGCACAAGTATATGAGGTCTAACAAGTAATACAGTGATAAGAAGTGTGTTATACCCACGAGGAACTATGACTAATATTTACCAAGTACCGACTATGTATCACTAAAGTCTTATTCGAACAGTAGTAAATGGAAGTGTGATTAATCTAGTTAAAACTAATTAACAAAGCAAATAAATGGATAACGAATGAAAATCTAAGGAATTACAAGCTAAGGTCACAACTTCACCCCACACAGGCATTCTGTCGAACACCTGGCGTGCTATGCTTCATCAAACTAGCTACCCTTCTCTCTTTGGTCTTAATGGTCACGACAATTTGTCGACCGAGAATACACAGGTGCCTATGCACCTCTGTCGAGGTATACACAAACATATCCTCTCCAGATCCACCCAAAAGGGAATAGAACAGAAAAGAACGTCCAAGCTAGATACAATCCTACACATGTCTATGCGAATTAATCATAACAAGGATTTAAGCATAAGTTCTCAATTAGGTCGCACGTGGTGCACAGAGATATGTATATTCTACGCACAACTTATACAGTCGAAATCCACAATCACATGCCAATATATTTAGGTGTAAATCTACATTTCTTCTGTCGATATCATGTAGATTACCAAAATCATCACTAATGTCTTAGCGAGAATCATTAAGCACAAATATATTAAACCAAATCATATGGTGCCAACCAAAGAGATAAGACAGTCAATTTAAATAACAAAGGGTTCCATTATAACCTTAAAGCAAATATTCAGTTTATAGCTATTGAACAAAATACAAGTAGCAATAAAGACAACATTAATGAATTACGAAATTAAAGAAAATAAATGGATAAGAGGAAACTCTGTCAAAGCCCTTCAATCTCCAAGCATTCCGCTCAAATCAAGCTCTCCAGTCCGTCTAGCTCACTGCTCTTGATGCTCCGAAGAAAAGCCAAACTTCTCCCTAATCTACCTAATCTATATTTACAGACATCACTACGATAAAGGAGTTACAGAAGAAACTAATCTAAGCTAGAACTAACTAAAATATATGATATAGGATGTCTCCTCCTTTGCTTCCTTTGTAGGTGGCTCATCTCCTGTGTTTTATACGCCTTGTTATGTCAAAATCGCTTGGTCTCTACCTGGGCACCAGAGCTTGCGTTGCGGCGCAGGCAATAGCCTTGTGGTTGGCGTTGTGGCGCCATGTCATTTAGTAAAGAGCCCGGAGCTCACGCTGCAGCGCGAGCCTAAGAAGGAACAGTGGCGCTGCGGCGCGAATATGATGTCAGCAAGGACCAAGGGGCGGCGCCGCGGCGTAAGACTAACACTGGGCATTGGCGCTACGACTCCAGTGTATGTAAAATGACCGTTTTGCCCCTTAAATGCTAGAAAACACCTGTAAAGCCCTGCAATTCATCGATTAAGCATAATAACACTATAATCATATAAAATCATATAAAATCTACGAGAAAAGGCAACTATTTAAGTCATAAAGTATTCGATTCGCGGGTATAAATTCCACTCATCAAATATCCCAAACTTAAGTCTTTGCTTGTCCTCGAGAAAACTATCTAACACAACACAAATACTAATACACACGCGAAAGAAAAAAAACAGTAAAGTAGTATCATGGCTTCAAAGCTCGATCATAGCTACTCCCAGAGAATAGGGTAAACACATATATGAATAAGGGTTCATTCAATATCAAGCATAAGACTGTATTCGATCCATTCTATGTGTGTATGTAGAGACCAACCGTCTTAACTAATCATGTCTCAAATAAGTTCGCACAGTCGATTGTTAAAATAAAATGTACACTCCGCAACTTAAACATTCAACAAGCATTAAAAATGAGACGCAAGTGCAGGAAAAGATCAAAAGACTCTAGCACGACGACAGTAAAATCTGACTCGAACAGTCCTTAATTACCTTAGGCTATTCAGAACTACCCATGAATGAGCTTTTGATTAGTGACTCCCAAGCTAGACGACTTTAGAGCACTAGGTGTAGAAAACCCCTATGAATCTAATAACTCGAGCAGTAAAGGCCACGTAATCAACATAAGCCAACTGAGACTTTACAATAAAAATGAATATTATTTAGCGAGTGCATTTTATACTCCATCTCGATATCGGTCCTGCGTTTATGGACGAGTGTGTTTTACGCTCCATCTCGACCCACCGCAAAACTTTTGATATTAACTCTTCTTTTCTATTTTTTTTTTCATTTCATTCATTTTTTTTATACATGTCAACATGCCAGAATCCAAGATAAAAAACTATATAAACTTCTAAGTCTTTTATTACCTTGTAAAAATGAAAGTTTATAAGAGTGAACAAACTCTTAAAGCAATAAACACGCGAACTAAATTCGAAAAATAACGAGTTATCATAGTTGGTCGGTGCTTGCTAAGAAGGACGGATCAATAACAGTCTAAACTTATCGATTGAACAACCCCTAGCTCATACATACTTGACACGACTCTAAGAGATAGGCATAAATACTAGATGTTTGTCATCAGCCACAAACAAAAATTAATGATAACTATAACACCTTTGCTAAATAGCAGCTCAAAATAAGGTACAAAGGTCATTCGCATGGCACAAGCATCTAATCTGTATAAACCCCAAAAAGATGGCTATAAACCACAATCATGCTAATAAAAATCAAAGCATTAATAAATAAAACCAAAAACAGTTCTTGGCATAATAATAGAAATCCCAACATAATCCCGCAGTTCCAAAACGACTGCACCACAATACTAATAATAAACAAAAACAAAGTACTAAAGTATGCAACCTAACATGGAAGTACAAAAATAAAAAGATAATAAGTCGTAACACCCCCAAACTTGAATTGAGTAATGCCCTTATTGCTAAACATATAACAATCGACACAAGAGGGCTTCCCAGAAGTTCGTTCACTCAGCAGCGGTATCGTCCTCGTCAGCCTCGGCATGTGGTGATGGTGGAGGGTATGGTGAGAAGACAGGAGGTTCTGGGAACTGGTATGGCGTGAACTCAGCGTTCTCGCCACAATAGTCAGTGTAGATACTCTGTATGGTGTTCACCAGCTCAGCCTGGTACTGCATCACTATGTCTTGCCACTGTGCCACAGCTGCGATATGCCTCTACGCCTCGGCGTCAGGCTTCTGATGTAGCAGGTTGAGGGATTCCATGATGTCTGCCAGTAGACCCTGTGCAGCTGGGCCTGAACCTGAAGGTTGTGCCTACTCTAGCTCTACTGTAGGAGGTGGTTGTTGTAGGTGGCCCGTAGCCTTCGCCTCTGACATGAGACTTTGCCCCATCCCACACAGTAAAGCGTGAGATCGTCTGATGTCGATGACTGCCATGGGAGGCAAGGCTATCTCCTCTGGCCCCCACTGAATACCTACCTGCTTGCACAATCGGGTGATCAAGGATGGATGTGGAAGTTCCAAAGTGACTATGCTCTTTATCGCCTTCAGAATTGACTCGTGAATAAGAACTCCAATATCCACATGCAGACCCGTGACAGTGGCGAATAACATAATCGCCCTATCTTTAGTCACGTCGCTCAAGTGACGGGTCGGGATTATGTTGGCACAAATAAAGCTGAACCACGCCTTCCTATAGCGACTAAGTGCTGAAGATGAAAAATTGGTTTTTCACCCGTGTAGTCGTTTTTCTTCCATGTCGTTCTGGGTTTGCAGAGCCTCTAGATGATATCCTTATGGTCATAACTGTGGAGTCCCGCCTCCATATAATCCTTGCCCTCATAGTTGGGCGACGCAAATAGTTCATTTATGGCTTGGCTTCCAAAAGCCACTGCTTTCCCCCTGACTTGGACAACGGAAGGGCCCTTCGCACTAGCATTGGCGTAGAACTCCCGAACCACAGATACACTAGCCGATTTGGGCGACCTCGTGAAGTGGATCCACTGGTGTCCCAAAATTATGGTCACCAACTAGCCATAATTTTTGCCCTACCTCAAACCCCACTCAAGAATTAGATTTCGCACAACAAAGGAGCTTTTGTAAAGTTTCCATGCCTCCTCGCTCATAAATTTGGCTTTGTCCCATGCCGTTGGTGGTGCTGCGGACGATGATCCTCCCATACTAAGGCGTTGCCTCTTTTGTGCCATTGGTATTTCAGTTGGTTGGTTCAAAGAAAACAGTCCCTAAGCAGTGCCAAAATTCCCCCAAACTTAAGCCAAATAAACCCCAACAATTTCCAAAGCCAAAGCAGCCCAAATCAGTAGGCTTTTTCTCTCAGACAATTTATCGAACACCTTATGGGCACTCTGAAAACTAAATATGGACAACCCTTTGCTTAACAGTGTTCTAGCCCGATTTTCGTCAGTAGAAATCACCCCAAATCACTGATGGAACCAACCCCAAACAAGGAAATCATAGAAAAATGACACTAATTTCTGAGATTTAGCCCACTTTATCTTTAAATTCCAAACCCTAGGACAGTCTTGGCTTAAAGCTCTGACAGGTAATTAAAGGCACTCGGTTTGTTGAAGGATTTTAATTTGTTGAAGGCTCTCTGGTCTGTGCTATGTAGAGGGTGGGGGGTTTTATGGAGAAAAGGAGATGTTGGGTTGCTTGCTACCGAGAGGTGTCGAGCGAACGGACAGGAATGGCACAAACTGCAGACCAAAATCAGTTTTTAAAAACCAAATTTTACTGTCGGCGCCGGGACGCGAGATGGCCTTCAGTACTTGGCTCCGCGGCGCGAACTAACAGTGGGCAAGGCTTGGTCCTGGCGCTGCGGTGCGAGAGTAGTAGTGTTCCTTAGCGCTGCGGCGTGAAGGAGAGATGTTTGGACATTAAGCACTGGCGCTGCGGCGCGAGTGTTGGCGCTGCGGCGCGAAGGTGAGAAGTCAAACTTTTGGACCCGGAGCTGCGGCGCGGGTTGCAGTGCACTAGTTGGCGCCGTGGCACGAGGACCATTTTCTGAGTTTTCCCTGTCTGGTATCTCCACATGCGAAGACAAGTATAACAGAAAGCACTTCGAAGAAAATATGCATTATTACAAACATATAATAACTAACTACACACTGATACATACAATAAACATATGATAGCCACAAAAACATGTTTAAGGAAAAACATAAAGTAAACTAGATATAAGTAAAGGAAAACAGATAAAATTTATACCGAGATGGGGGTGCCTCCCCACCAAGCGCTTATTTTAAAGTCGTCGGCTTGACTATACCGATGCCGTTCAATCCGGCTCATAAGCAAAAATAACCATTTCATGCTTCCTATTCGTCAATTCCTTTGGATTTTTGGTTGACATGGATGATGGATCATTCTCATTTTCCTCATCCTTTGGCACGAAGAATCTTTCACCACTGAAATTATCCACTAATTCCCCTTGTTCATTAATTTGAAAGCATTCTTTGTGCTCTATTGGGCCCTCTAGGGTTTCCACAGTCGTGAGCGTGGTTTCTAACTATTGATTACTCTTGACAGTGCACCCACTGATGATCCTGTCTTCTTCTAGCTCAACCTTCGCCGGTTGGTCAGTTTGCACAATGACATTGCCATCAACACTTTGGTGAGACTCATCACCTTCTCCTCGTGTATCCACCGTGCACTGCTCTACTTCTTCATCGTCGAGATCAATTATGACCGGTAGATTGCATTGCGGAGGATTTGTAATGGCATTGATGATTTTCCCCAATTGACTTTTGAGGCTTTGCACTGCGGCTTCTTGGCTTGTCATCCGAACCTCAATTCTCTCAATAAAGTTGGTGAGAAGCTCTTCAAGCCTGTTCTCTTCCTCTTGTGTTGAGTACTTAAAAAAGTCGTCATTCGAGACGTCAATTCATAATGCAGCGGAGACTGATAGTCAAACTGAGAGGCATGATTCGGATCATGATATTGCTCTTGACTGTAGTCCCATGAGTTTGGATACCCCTGGCAGTTTGGATGATAGGGAATCAGTTCAAAGTTACCTAGTTCTTGACAGTAGGCATTCTGAGTGGACTGACACTCAAGATTGTCAGAAAACCTCAAGGCATTTGCAATTTGAACTTATAATTGCTCGAGTCCTTCTTCCGAGCTAGGTTGCGTCATCCTCTCATAAGGCCATTGATAACATTAATCGTCCATTACCTGTAAACTTAAAAACAAAAAGAAAGGAAGATCAAACAAATAAAAGAAATATATATATATATATATATATATATATATATATATATATATATATATATATATATATATATGTTCAAAGTAAGACTAAATTGATTGAAATCAATATTGGACAATATTAGAATAATAGTTCCCCGGCAGCGGCGCCAAAAACTTGTTGGTCAGAAAACCAATCACTAAACACGCGCAAGTATACGTGGTCTAACAAGTAATACAGTGATAAGAAGTGTGTCGTACCCACGAGGAACTATGACTAATATTTATCAAGTACCGACTGTGTATTGCTAAAGTCTTATTCGAACAGCAGTAAATAGAAGTGTGATTAATCTAGTTAAAACTAATTAACAAAGCAAGTAAATGGATAACAAATGGAAATCTAAGGAATTACAACCTAAGGTCATAACTTCACCCCACACAGGCATTCTGTCGAACACCTGGCGTGCTATGCTTCATCAAACTAGCTACCCTTCTCTCTTTGGTCTTAATGGTCATGACAATTTGTCGACCGAGAACACACAGGTGCCTATGCACCTCTGTTGAGGTATACACAAACATATCCTTTCCAGATCCACCCAAAAGGGAATAGAATATAAAAGAACGTCCAAACTAGATACAATCCTACACATGTCTATGCGAATTAATAATAACAAGGATTTAAGCATAAGTTCTTAATTAGGTCGCACGTGGCGTACAAAGATATGTCTATTCTATGCACAACTTATACAGTCGAAACCCACAATCACATGCCAATATATTTAGGTGTAAATCTACATTCCTTCTGTCGATATCATGTAGATTACCAAAATCATCACCAATGTCTTAGTGAGAATCATTAAGCACAAATATATTAAACCAAATCATATGGTGCCAACCAAAGAGATAAGACAGTCAATTTAAATAACAAAGGGTTCCATTATAACCTTAAAGTAAATATTCAGTTCATAGTTATTGAACAAAATGCAAGTAGCAATAAAGACAACATTAATGGATTACGAAATTAGAGAAAATAAATGGATAAGAGGAAACTCTGTCAAAGCCCTTCAATCTCCAAGTATTCCTCTCAAATCAAGCTCTCCAGTCCGTGTAGCTCACTGCTCTTGATGCTCCGAAGAAAAGTCAAACTTCTCCCTAATCTACCTAATCTATATTTACAGACATCACTAAGATAAAGGAGTTACAGAAGAAACTAATCTAAGCTAGAACTAACTAAAATATATGATATAGGATGTCTGATCCTTTGCTTCCTTTCTAGGTGGCTCATCTCCTGTGTTTTATATGCCTTGCTAGGTCAAAATGGCTTGGTCTCTACCTGGGCTCCGGAGCTCGCGCTGCGGCGCGGGCAATAGCCTTGTGGTTGGCGCTGTGGCGCCATGTCATTTAGTAAAGAGCCCAGAGCTCGCGCTGCAGCGCGAGCCTAAGAAGGAACAGTGGCACTGCGGCGTAAAGATGATGTCAGCAAGGACCAGGGGGCAGCACCGCGACGCGAGACTAACATTGGGCATTAGCGCTACGGCGCCAGTGTATGTAAAATGATCGTTTTGCCCCCTGAATGCTAGAAAACACCTGTAAAGCCCTGTAATTCATCGATTAAGCACAATAACACTATAATCATATAAAATCATATAAAATCTACGAGAACAGACAACTATTTAAGTCATAAAGTATCCGATTTGTAGGTATAAATCCCACTCACCAGTACACAAAAGAGATGTTTAGACGTTTCCAACGTCAATTTGTCGATTCCATGAAATACAACCGAATCGTAAATCTAGAAAAGTATCGAAGATACCTAGGAGGTATGGATTTATCATGGATGATGTTGATGAGGTACATATCATAAAAGATGATGATCCAGTTACATACGATGAGGTAAGAGTTTTAGACACTCAGAGAAATGAATTGAAGCAAGTTTCTCAAAAATAGAACATTCGTTTTGATGAAATAATCAAAAGAGTTTGATTTTATCAAAAACAAGAATGAACCTAGTGTGTACAAAAGGGTTAGTGGGAGCGTCATGACATTCCTAGTATTATATGTTGATATACTACGGATAAGGAATGACATACCAATGCTACAATTAGTAAAGATAAAGTTGTCTAAACATTCCTCCACGAATGATTTGGGAAGAGTATCGTAATTAGGGATTAAATCTATATAGATAGATTTATAAGGATGCTCGACTTAAAGAAACGTATATTCATTGGATGCTAAAGTCGTTTAGCATGGCAAACTCCATGGCATGTCTCATGTTGACGAGCCTTGGAGTAAATCTCTCTTAATAGTCCCCATAGACTCATACAAGAGAGATCGCATGAGTAACTATCATGTATGCAATGAAATATACGAGACCTGATGTTGATCAGCCATATTCTGGAGAAGTTCACTATGAGTCAGTGAAAAATATCTTAAAGTACTTAACCGACATTAAGGATGTGATCATATTCATGGTGGGTCTAAATTAAAACTAGAGGGCTTAACAGACTCGATTTTTTTTAGACAGACCAAGACGACAGAAAATTCACTTTATGGTAAAGCGTTACCTTAAACAGTGGTGTAGTGAATTGAAAAAGTTTCAAACAGCAAAGTGTTGCTAGTTTAGTGATAAAGACAAAGTATATAGCTATAAATGAAGCTGCAAGTTGATTTTTTAGATGAAAAGTTTATTACAGAACTAGGAATAGTTCCTAAGTCTCATCTTGGATCTAAACATGTGTTGTGGCACTTTCATTTGATTATAGGAATCATTGAAAGATGGAAAATCACTATAGAGATAGTAGACTCTCAAGAACAACATTACATATCCATTAACTAAAGCTTATCCAACAGCAAGATAATCGTCACTTAGAGAAGAAGGGTATGAGATACCATGACGATTGGCTTTAGTGCAAGTGAGAGATTGAAAGTAGTATGCACACAAGCCAATTATGTTTGATGATAAAGTATATACTTTGTAACAATCTTATTCATTTATTAATAAAAAGTATTAATTTATTAAAGACTTTTAATTATCTACATGATGCTGCTTTATAATATGTGATAAACTCATAATTTTAAGCAATACTTTTAGAATAATGATGATGATCATTCTAATGAGATCTAAATTCTTAGAAAGCTTAAAACTAAAATAGTTCCCAATCATTGGATTACTAAATTAGGGATTAGTGAATCCGGATAGATTGGTACATACGTTGCTTGCTCATTAGATGAGGATGATTGATCTCATGATCATTTGTGTGGAGACACTAAAGCAAGTATGCAGGTGCTTATTAGAGAATAAGTTCATTGAACGTGGCTCGCTAAAGAATATCTAATAGAGTTTTACTTGTCTGTCAATAGGAATTTCTGTAGTGATAGTAGTACAAGTGATCCTTGGACTTGAGATCATCATAGTATCTTGTGTATGATGAGTTATGCTTTGACTTATTTCTTAAGACCCTTAGGGTATATCAAAGGGTATGCGTGGGTATAATAAGTTGTACATGGAGATAATGTATGATCAATAAAGAATTTACCACTTCTAGTAAAAGAAGAGAAATGTCTTATGTGATTCGATAAATGACAACACAGTAGTCCTTGACCAAGGCAAAATGAAAATAGAAAGGAGTTTCTAATTTGTATTATTTGGAGTTGTGCATTTAAGAGTCGAAATACATATAATTAAATAAAATAAGATTTGACAGTAATTCCATGTCTTATATTTAATTGGGAGATTGTATGTTGGAATAATTAAATTATACGGTAACTATTTACTCAAAGGTTCTTTTATGATTAATGTTGAAATCTATATTATCTGAAAAGTCGTTAATCACTAAGGAGGCTTATCCCTATTGTAGAATAAATATTATTTATTTAAATAAATTAATAGTTTAATTTATTTATTTAAATAAGATTAGAATTATTCTAATTGATTTATTCACAACCGGTTTAATATGGAGAACCTAAAGGGTC
The DNA here is from genome assembly GCA_016801055.1 of Panax notoginseng. NCBI lineage: Eukaryota > Viridiplantae > Streptophyta > Magnoliopsida > Apiales > Araliaceae > Panax > Panax notoginseng. The sequence continues at coordinate 3,217,487 of CM029015.1, read as the reverse complement.
ACACCATAAAAGGAAGAATAATTATTTACGAAGTTAATGGCATAATCGTAATAATATGTTAAGTGTATTTAATTTAATCTATGGTGATAGAATAAATTAAATAGCTTAATATTTATTATTTAATATTTTAGAAATATTAAATATATAAATTAATAAGAGGAGTCTTTTTAATATTATTACAATTATTATTATTTTAATTTCTAAAGAGTTGGAAATTAATTAATAAAAGTACTCTCATATATCCTAATAAGATTAGGAGACTAATTAATTAAAGTAATTTAATTAATTAAAATAAAACTCAATTCTTTAATTGTTAAGGAGGGTTGCCCACATCTATAAATAAGAAGAGTCTTATTATGGGTGTTGGTGGTTGACGTTTTCACAAAATACGTAATTACAATAGTTGGGAGAGTACACCATTTTCTATGAGAGATAGAAAAACTAGGGTTTTGCCAAACACCCACCTTCTTGAATCTTTCTTCTTCCTTGGTGGATCACCTCTAGAGGCCAAACACTTGGGTGGCTAACGTTGATCAAAAGAAGGAACCAAACTCGGTGGATTCAAGTTGAACGTGAAAAAGATTGGAGGTAAACTTGTACCTGAGGAAGCTCGAATCTTCAAGGGTCACCACAAGAAAAAGCTTTATTTCCGTCGGAATTATGGTCGACTAAACATATCCAGTCGATGTTAATTTAAGGCCGACTGAATATTTAGTCGACATTAAGTCAGTCGACATTAATGTATCCTCGACGGACATCTGTAGGATTTAAGCCCTCCTCCTTAGCGCGAGGGTTTCCCGCCAACGCGAATATATAGTCGACAGCATATGTGTCATCCTCGACTGAATACTTCGATGAGATTAGCTTATGATCGACATACATAACCTCGACGGAAGTCCGTCGAAAATAAACCTAAAAAACCCTTTCCCTTCCCTGCGCCCTCTCATTTTCATATCTTTCCCTCTCTCCCTCTAAATACCAGTCGACTGATCTCTCTCTCTCCCATACGACCGAATACTCCCAACCCCCTCTCCACCGGTCCCCCCACCCTGCACCCGGTACCCCTACTCCACCCCGGCCGATTGTCCCCCCTGCACGACCCCACCCAGCCCCGGTACTCCCACCCATCTCCCTCTGTCGACGTCGTCCCCCCACCACTTGTACGTCTCGGTACCCCACCCCACCCACCCCACCCACCCCCAAGTACCCCCACTCCCAAACCCCTTCCCCCGGTACCCCCACCCCTCTCCCCCAGACCCCCGACTCCCTGTCCCGGTACCACCCCCACCCAGCACTCACTACCGCCGATCACCACCCACTGCCGCCGGACTTAGACTCTGTTCTTTCCTAATTTCCAAGTATTGAGTATATATTATATATATGTTAATAGTATGAAATTTGTGTATGAATTTAGTATTATAATGTACAATTGGTCAAAATTTATTTTATTTTTGGATTGATATTACTAGAATTTTGGTATTATAATGTATGAATTCTGTTTTTTGTTTATAATTTATCTGAAATTGGTCATTTGGGTCTGAAATTGGTTATTTACAGCTTCTGTACGTGTATAGCATCCATTTTATTGTTTGGTTTTAGTTTTTTTTTTTTATGTAATTGCAGTGTATATTTCTTCAATTTCAATATTGTATGTTGTATGTTAATAACAGTAAAGTAATTTTATGCTTGATATTTCCGACGAAATTTCCCATGAAATTCGGTCAGAATTCTTGAGATGCAAAACCTGTTGGCTCTAATAACTATTTATTACTTAATTTACTAATACTAAAATTCACTAATCAAGTAGCATTTACTTAATTAGTTTTCGACAAGTAATTTATACTTCAAATATCAATTATTTTAATCAACTTAATTTAAAAAACAAAATAAAATAAAATTTCACTATTTAATATACTAATATATAATTCAGAATAAAATAAAATAAAGTTTAATAAATGAAATAAATATAATTTAATATATAAATAGATTAAATTAAAAATAAAAAATATTAATGTAAGACCCCGAATTTTATGAAATAAAAGTATTCAATTTTTCTATTTAGTAAATGGTTAAATTGATAAAAAGTTAAAGTTAAAGATGATATATGGAATTTTTTCAAAATAAACAAGTGGTTATAAAATATTCATTGTTGTCGGGGAATATTCGTTTGGTCGTAGAATATTCTTGCTGTCGTGGAATATTCGTACGACGGCGCAGCCATTTGTGGGCCCCATAACGGAAAACAATCGGATGAAGAAAACGTTAAATTTAAGTTTTTATAAATAGCGGTGTAGTTGTTACCGTTAATACTGTTGGAATACCCGGTGGTTAAAATACAGTAATATGCGTGGTTGCACAGTAGCACAAGGTATTGCACAGTATTGATGAATTATTGATCCTTACGTAAGAAGGCACTACTCAATAATTGTTACAGTAATTACTGTTCAATATTTTATTTTATTGAGTCAATAATTGCTACATTGATATTATTGTTCAATAATTGTCCATGCACAGTATGTCCATTATCAGATCAATAATTTATATTATTTGAATAATATTATTAGATAGCATTATTGGCAATGTCTAGAAAGTTCTGTCGAGGAGAGGTTAGATAATCTAATTGCGCGCCAGTAGGGAGAAATCCTTATCGGAAAGCCCCCTCTTTTTTGGGAACGACCTGGTTGTCATAATTGTAATTCTGTAATATTATTTATGAATAATTAATTGTTGATTTATATGATAAGAAAATATTTATTTTATGTGGATATAAATGATGAATATTTATTTTGTGTGGATATAAATGAAGGAATTAATGCTGAGGTATTTTATCAGTATTTTGTCGAAATGAAGAACGAAATATGGGATTTTCAGAAAAATTAGTTTATTACTTGATTTTGTAAAATCCATAACTCTTTGTGTATAATGAGTTAGGAGATGAGCCATATATCAAAAGAAAGCCCTGGAAGTAAGCTAAGCTTAGAAATTTGAATCTTCTTTGTGGATTTTTCGTGGTGACTGTTTGAATGAAACTGGTACGAGGGACTTATAGTCCAAAAATTAAAATCAGTGTTCTTAAAGCTCTATTGCATTAGTTATAATTTTAATCCGATCGTTGGATCTTTGTGATTTTCAGATATATTATACATATATAAGTTGAGTATATGTCCACAAATTTTGAACCGTTAAAAATTAACGTATGATTTGTTATGAATTTTAAGAGTTGCTGAAAAACGTCCGTATGTGGATTTCGAATATTTTTTGTTTAGAATTTGGAAAAACTAAAAGCTACAATGTTGTAGAGAATTCGATTTCGTGTGGAATGGACATGAGATTCGAATTTTTCTGATAAAAGGGCTATTTTATATAAATTATTAAAGTTTCAGAAATTAAAATATTTTTATTAAAAATATGGGTGGACCCCACTTTTGGTTGGTGAAGAAATGTGCTGAAATTTTTGGTGGGTGGAAATAGTAGCAGGTAAAGCCATCAGGTTGCAGGTCAAGTCTGCTTTGGCGTTCTAACATTTTTCTATAAATAGAGTGCTGAGTTAGAATTGAAAATCACACCAGAAACAAGCTTTCTCTCTTTCTCTCTCTATATTATTGAGCTTATTTGTGAGTATTTAGATACTTTGAGAGTTGCTAATCAGTGCAAGTTTTTTTCAGCGTCAAATTCGATATTCCAGTCAGAAGTACTGCTCTTTTGAGGTAAGGGATATTGTCATTATTATAGTAAGGGATTGTAAGGCATTGTAAGGGATAGTAAGGGATGTTATTTTCTTCTTATATGATATTATTTTCTTCAATATCATTATGCCGAATTATTGATATAAGTTTTATTGTAGAATTTCTACCTTTTTGTGTTTGGGTTACTATTCACGTATACTACACTATTCACGTATACGACACTATTCATGTATATGGCACTATTTACGTATATGACATTATTTACGTATACGGTACTATATATGAATACGAAGTGCTATTTATGAGTTACTATTCACGAGTTACTATTCACAAGTTACTATTCAGGAGTACTATTCACGACAAAATTAGTTTCTTTTTCTAACCAAATTATCGTTGATTTATGAATATTGCTCTGTTGTTGATCATATTATTTTTATTATCATATATAACATTTTTTATAATCATGGTGATAAAATTTCTCTTTGACTTGAGTGTAAAGATGGGTAGATTATTGGTATGATCGTGACTATGGGTTCCCTTTGGCTAGTAGTACAAAGTTGAATTGTTGACTGGTATGATCATGACCATTGAATTTATAATTGAATATCTTTAGCTTAAGTGCAAAGGTGAATTGATCAACATGGTTATAATTATTGTTTATATACATTCTGAGATGATTATATATTTCTTTGAGATATTAATATCTTTGGCCTGTAGTGCAAAAATGATCTGTTGTTGAATATCTTTGGCCAGTAGTGCAAAGATGAACTATTGACGAATATCTTTGGTCATAGTGCAAAGATGAATTTATCAGTATGATTATGAACAGGAACTGTGATTTGGTATAACCATGATCTTTGATGTTTCAGGTAAAGACAAGTGATGAAAATTATCTTCGTCTTAGATGAGAAGAGGAATTTAGAACCGCAATTATGATTATGAATGATTCATATGACTGTGGACTAAAATTATTGATTGATGTTATAGGGATAAAATATTATTGGTGGATTTTTAATATGGAGAAGATAATAGACTTTATGGTCTATTTGACTCTTCTAATGGATTTCTTGTTCCGCTGTAACTATGGTTGAAAAGTTTTATCATTTACCATATATTTTAAATCTCTGATTCATTACTGACGAAGACTATGGATAATTTAATTATCTTTAATCATGATATTCTTTACTGGGCTAGTTGTGCTCACCCTTTTGCTTCACAATTATTTTCAGGTAATAAGAGTGTAGCTAGGTCAAGCGGGGGTAACAGGGGAATAGAACGGTGGTCTCTAGCTGTGAAGGTTCTCCCTAAACAGTATAGAAATAATTTTATTGAGAACTTTAGAATAGTGTGTTGTATTTTATACATCATTTAGTATTTATATTTGGTGAATCATATAGGGTGAGGCGAACCCAACTTTGGAAGGGTGATTTGCCACTATCCTATAAGATGCTAATGACATACAACCTCGTGTCATCATAAGATAGGGTTGTGCACATCCACTTATTGAGTATATCTACGAGCACTACCTATATAATCTTAGTGTTTGGTTGAAGTATAATTCTCAATTAGAGATAGTGGAGATAATGATATGTCAAGAGAAGACTCACAATTGAAAAGAATATGATAGTAATCTTCTCATTTTTCTTTGGGGTCTATTGGGTTAACCAAGGATAATTCTGTGGACATATAATATCTATCATAACCTAGACGCATGGCCTCCCATGTACGAAGGTTTCCTTGAGCACTTTTTGAATATTTTAATTTCTAAAACAGTTATTGACTGTACTTTTATGTAAGGTGTCATGAGTCACAGTTGGTATATATTTGTATCAAAGCTCACAACATATGTGTTGTTGTATTTTGTACGACAATTGTGATAATGAAGTTGTAGTTATTTTCCGTACCATGTATTTGGCGACTCAGAATAGGTTGGGTGGAATGGACCTATTTTGGGGGCGTCACAGTTGGTATCAGAGCTTAGGGATATGACCTCTAGCGGAGATCAAGGAAATAGAACTAGGAGGGGAGAGATGAGTAATATCCTTCGCTAGTGTGTGTCCTACCTAAGCTGAATTTTCTTATTTAAGTTGACAAATTGTGATATGTCAATTAGCCTTTGTTTTGCAGCTGTATTCTAGAATGATATCTAAAATACAGGAGATGAGCAATGGAGAAATCATGATGACAGGAAAGATAGAATCTGAAATGAAAGCAAGGTATTCTCAACTCTTTGAAATACCATGTACGTAAATTTTGAGGACGAAATTTCATAAGGAGAGGAGATTGTAAGACCCCGAATTTTATGAAATAAAAGTATTAAATTTTTCTATTTAGTAAATGGTTAAATTGATAAAAAGTTAAAGTTAAGGGTGATATATAAAATTTTTTAAAAATAAGCAAGTGGTTATAAAATATTCATTGTTGTTGGGGAATATTCGTTTGGTCGTGGAATATTCTTGTTGTTGGAAAATATTCGTACGACGGCACAGCCATTTGTGGGCCCCATAAAGGAAAACGGTCGGATGAAAAAAATGACAAATTTGAGTTTTTACCGATAACACTGTTGGAATACCCAGTGGTTAAAATACAGTAATACACATGGTTGCACAGTAGCACACGGTATTGCACAGTATTGATGAATTATTGATCCTTACGTAAGAATGCACTACTCAATAATTGTTACAGTAATTACTATTCAATATTTTATTTTATTGAGTCAATAATTGCTACGTTGATATTATTGTTGTTCAATAATTGTCCCTGCACAGTATCTCCATTATCAGATCAATAATTTATATTATTTGAATAATATTATTAGATAGTATTATTGGCAATGTCTAGAAAGTTCTGTCGAGGAGAGGTTAGATAATCTAATTGCGCGCAAATAGGGAGAAATCATTATCGGAAAGCCCCCTCTTTCCTAGGAACGACCTGATTGTCATAATTGTGATTTTGTAATATTATTTGTGAATAATTAATTATTAATTTATATGATAAGGAAATATTTATTTTATGTGGATATAAATGATGAATATTTATTTTATGTGGATTTAATTGAAGGAATTAATGCTGAGGTGTTTTATCAGTATTTTGTCGAAATAAAGAACGAAATATGGGATTTTCAAAAAAATTAGTTTATTACTTGATTTTGTAAAATCCATAACTCTTTGTGTATAATGAGTTAGGAGATGAGTCATATATCAAAAGAAAGCCCTGGAAGTAAGCTAAGCTTAGAAATTTGAATCTTCTTTGTGGATTTTTCGTGGTGACTGTTTGAGTGAAACTGGTACGAGGGACTTATAGTCCGAAAATCAAAATCAGTGTTCTTAAAGCTCTATTGCATGAGTTATAATTTTAATCCGACCGTTGGATCATTGTGATTTTTGGATATGTTATACATATATAAGGTGAGTATATGTCCACAAATTTTGAACCGTTAAAAATTAACGTATGATTTGTTGTAAATTTTAAGAGGTGTTGAAAAACGTCTGTATGTGGATTTCAGATATTTTATGTTTGGAATTTGGAAAAACTTTAAGCTACAAAGTTGTAGAGAATTCGATTTCGTGTGGAATGGACATGAGATTCAAATTTTTCTGATAAAAGGGCTATTTTATATGAATTATTGAAGTTTAAGAAATTAAAATATTTTTATTAAAAATATGGGTGGGCCCCACTTTTAGTTGGTGAAGAAATGTACTAAAATTTTTGGTGGGTGAGAATAGTAGCACGTAAAGCCATCAGGTTGTAGGTCAAGTCTGCTTTGGCGTTCTAACATTTTCCTATAAATAGAGTGCTGAGTTAGAAATGAAAATAATACCAGAAACAAGTTTTCTCTCTCTATATTTTTGAGCATGTTTTGTGAGTATTTAGATACTTTGAGAGTTGCTAATCAGCGCAAGTTTCCTTCTGCGTCAAATTCGATATTCCAGTCAGAAATACTGCTCTTTTGAGGTAAAGGATATTGTCATTATTATGGTAAGCGATTGTAAGAGATAGTAAGGGATGTTATTTTCTTCTTATATGATATTATTTTCTTCAATATCATTATGCCGAATTATTGATATAAGTTTTATTGTGGAATTTCTACCTTTTTGTGTCGGGGTTACTATTCATGTATACGGCACTATTCACGTATACGACATTATTCATGTATATGGCACTATTTACGTATACGGTACTATATATGAATACGGAGTACTATTCATAAGTTACTATTCACAAGTTACTATTTATAGGTACTATTCACGACAAAATTAGTTTCTTTTTCTGACCAAATTATCGTTGATTTATGAATATTGCTCTTGAAATTAAATGCAGTTGTTGATCATATTGTTTTTATTATCATATATAACATTTTTTATAATCATGGTGATGAAATTTCTCTTTGACTTGAGTGTAAAGATGGGTAGATTATTGGTATGATCGTGACTATGGGTTCTCTTTGGCCAGTAGTGCAAAGTTGAATTGTTGACTGGTATGATCATGACCATTGAATTTATAATTGAATATCTTTAGCTTAAGTGCAAAGGTGAATTGATCAACATGGTTATAATTATTGTTTATATAAATTCTGAGATGATTATATATTTCTTTGAGATATTAATATCTTTGGCCTATAGTGCAAAGATGATCTGTTGTTGAATATCTTTAGCCAGTAGTGCAAAGATGAACTATTGACGAATATCTTTGGCCGTAGTGCAAAGATGAATTTATCAGTATAATTATGAACAGGAACTGTGATTTGGTATAACCATGATCTTTGATGTTTCAGGTAAAGACAGGTGATGAAAATTATATTCGTCTTGGATGAGAAGAGGAATTTAGAACAACAACTATGATTATGAATGATTCATATGATTGTGGACCAAAATTATTGATTGATGTTACAGGGATAAAACATTATTGGTGGATTTTTAATATGGAGAAGATAATAGACTTTATGGTCTATTTGACTCTTCTAATGGATTGCTCGTTCCGCTGCAACTATGGTTGAAAAGTTTTATCATTTACCATATGTTTTAAATCTCTGATTCATTACTGACGAAGACTATGGATAATTTAATTATCTTTAGTCATTATATTCTTTACTGGGCTAGTTGTACTCACCCTTTTACTTCACAATTATTTTTAGGTAATAAGAGTGTAGCTGGGTCAAGCGGGGGTAACAGGAGAATAGAACGGAAGTCTCTAGCTGTGAAGGTTCTCCCTAAACAGTATAGAAATAATTTTATTGAGAACTTTAGAATAGTGTGTTGTATTTTATACATCATTTAGTAGTTATATTTGGTGAATCATATAGGGTGAGGCGAACCCAACTTTGGAAGGGTGATTTGCCACTATCCTACAAGATGTCTAATGACATACAACCTCGTGTCATCATAAGATAGGGTTGTGCACATCTACTTGCTGAGTATATCTACGAGCACTACCTATATAATCTTGGAGATAATGGAGATCAATTAGAGACAGTAGAGATAATGATATGTCAAGAGAAGACTCACCATTGAAAAGAATATGATAGTAATCTTCTCGTTTTTCTTTGGGGTCTATTGGGTTAACCAAGGATAATTCTGTGGACATATGATATCTATCATAATCTAGACGCATGGCCTCCCATGTACGAAGGTTTTCTTGAGCACTTTTCGAATATTTTTATTTCTAAAACAGTTATTGACTGTACTTTTATGTAAGGTGCCAAGAGTCACAGTTGGTATATATTTGTATCAAAGCTCACAACATATGTGTTGTTGTATTTTGCACGACAATTATGATAATAAAGTTGTAGTTATTTTATGTACCATGTATTTGGCGACTCAGAATAGGTTGGGTGGAATGGACCTATTTTGGGGACGTCACAGTTAATAAATAAATAAAACAATAAATTTCATTTAATTTAGTTTATTAAATAAAATTAATTTTAAAAATGAGATAATATAATATAATAAAAAAATTAAATTAAATTAAAATAATTAATAAATTAAAATAACATAAAATAAAAATAAAATAAAATAAAATAAATTTATTTTAATAAATTAAATTAATATTAAATTTAATTTAATTTAATAATTAATAAATGTTATAAGGTAGTTTAATTTAATTTAATTTAATAAAAAAATTAAAAAATTAAATTATATAATACAAAATAAAATAAATTAAAATAAAACAAACTAATTAATAAAATAAAATAAAATAAATTAAAATAATTAATATGCAGGATTCGACGTAGCAGTTGCAGCTAGTAGTACTCCAACCGGTTCCTCGACAGCAATTAAAAAAATAGGGTCGTAGTTTCTGTTTGTGTCTTATACTCGAATAATAAAGTTAATTGAATTATTGAAGACATTCCTCATTGTAACATCATAACAGATGCCAACATACGGAAGGGGTTCCATTAAGTTGTTGAACAAAGTTATAGGTTAAGCAACCCTCTAAATGAGCGAACGATCACTTTTCTACTAGGAATGAAGCATTGCCTGATATGGGTCCAATCCATGACATAGACAGCTTCTCACCACTCCAAATTCCTCAGATGGGTATTTGGAGTGGTGAGAAGCTTTCTATGGCATGGATTGAACCCATATCAGGCAATGATTCATTCATAGTAGAGAAGTGATCGTTCGTTCATCTAGAGGGTTGCTTAACTTAGAACTTTGTTCAATAGCTTAATGGAACTCCTTCGGGTTGTTGTCATCTATTATGGTGGAACAGTGAGGAATGTCCGTAATAATTCAATTAACTTTATTAATAGAGTATAAGACACAAACAGGAACTATAACCCTTTTTTTTGTCCTATTACTACCGCGGAACCGGTTGGAGTACTATTAGCTGCAACTGCAACTAATATGAAACTTAGATTTGCAAATAATAAACTAAGTAGCATTTGCTTAGTTTTCCATAATTTTCAATAAACTCAATGATACTCTCCCTTTACTCTTCAATAAACTCATAAATATATATATGTAATATACTTTGAAACTTAGAAACTCGTTTGACATTCACTCAGTAGGAGTGAATGCCGAATAGTCCCCAATTTGGGATTGTTACTGGATGTTATGTCTCTCACTTAGGTCGGTGCTAATTCACAAGGTGCGTACGTGTTTATAATATTTTGAGGATTTTTCAGCTGGTGTCTCTACATATCTTCTTCGAGTGCATACTTAGACGAAGTTGTCTTGGTCTATTTCGTGTACTTGAAGACCATGGGGAGGTGATGCTGAAATTTTCTTAAAATATTATAAACACGCACCTTGTGAATGGCACTAGTGAGGAGACGCATCCAGGAACGGGATAGAAGCTTAACCCCTATAGAGTGGAGATATATACTAGGTAAACTAAATACATGCATATATATTCTAATTGGGTATTTTCTTTAATTAAAGATGTCAGCCGACCGGAGTTGGATGTACCGTAGGATACCAATTGATGGGAGGGGATTAGTTGATGCGTACTATGAAGGGGTGTCCAATTTTATGAACAAAGCAATAGAACATGTGGATGATCCGAACAGAAAGATGAGATGCCCATGTTCCAAGTGTAAGAACATGATATGGAAGACTGTCGATGAAGTTAAATTTGACTTATATTCACGTGGGTTTGTGGATGGGTATTCGGTATGGATTCATCACGGGGAATCAGCTGAGTTTAGAGAACAGACATATAGTATTGTAGACCACTCGGATCACAGGGATTCGCAAGCAGATAACTATGACGTCGTGCAGATGTTGGTTGATGCGTATGGCCCTACCAATATTGACTGGGCTAAAAACGAGCATGTGTAACGACCCCAAAATAGGTCCATTCCATCCACTACAAGAAAAAGGTCTATCAGCGACCAATTATATCAGCGACCGCATATTCGGTCGCTGATATTCTTAATAGCGACTGATATCAGCGACCGATATCAGCGACCAACATATATTCTAGTCGCTAATATATATCAGCGACCGACTGCAGTCGCAGATAGGTCGCTAGAACAAATTCCCCCCCCCCAAATTTGGCAGGAAAAGTTGGCGCGTAGTTTTATTGCGACCACTTCAAAACAGCGACCGCATGCGGTCGCTGATAAGTCCATGTCATTAACATTCAGCGACCGCATGCGGTCGCAGATAGCGGTCGCTGATCAAACTAAATAAATTCAGTAACCAGTTCGCTCGACACAGAGCACGGAAGGGAAAAAAAAGAGAGAGGTCACCAAAATAGAGAGAAGAGGGAGAAAGGGGGGAGAAGAGAAGAAGGAGAAGCAGTTTTCGTTCATTCTTCTTCAAATTAGAGACTAATTGTAGAGGTAAGAGCTACTTTTTAAGTTCTTCTTCTTTAATTTTTTTTGGTTGTTTGTTATTTTTGTTCGTTCTCCTCCAAATCAGTATGTTTTCTACGAATTTGTGTTTTAAGAGTTAATTTATTGCAAAGAGTTGAATAAATGAATATGGCTAGCATGCTTAAATCATATTTTGGGTAATATTATTATGATTTTATTAGTATTTGAAGTCGATTTGGGTAATATGATTATGTTTGGTTTATAAGTTTTGATTAGAGTAAAATTTATTTGGGTAATACACAGTACTTTGGGTAATTTGATTTTGTTAATTTATGTCAGTTTGGGTAACTTGATTAGTGATAGGATGGAGTTAGTATAAAATTTATATTTTGGGTAACTTGATTTGGGTAATAGGATGAATGTATTAGATTTTAGTTAGTATAAAATTTATATTTTGGGATTCTTTTTGTGCAATAGAGGTAGTAACAGTTTGGTTATTATAGGAAGTCAAGCACATGATATAGACTCGTGAATCCCATGTTTATGTTTGTAGTTTAACCAATTATATTGGTCATTGTGAAAAAAATCATTTGTAGACTGAGAACTTGACATTGACATCATAATGTGAATCAAAACATGAATAATTGCTCCCACGGAAAATGATTGGGTTTCAAAGTTTGCAAGTTTGATCCTCACATGCTGCGGATACCTGCAAAACTCTTTTGTAGTAAATCTCTAGATTAAAACTGTTTACGGATAGTAATTCTTTTTATGAGCATTGGGATTCCGATAAGTTCATAATTTCCATCCAATTCCTATGGTATCTCATATGGACTGTTGGTTTATGTCTTGGGTTCCTAGAAATGACCTTATATACATGCCGTCGTGCATGTGACTAGTCCATATTACAGGGGAGACTCTGGCCAAATATTTTTATTGGTCGGGTTAGTTGCGAACGTTTATACTATTAACGAGCCTATTGGTGATCCACTAGAGCCTATTAAGGGGATGTTGGAGCTGATGGGCTGGGCTTGGGGCCACGAGGCCACACGAGTCCATGCCAAGCTTAGCTAAGCCTCACGGGGCCAAGCCAAGCTTGGTTGTCAGGGGGCTGTTAAGCCAAAATAGACAGTGCTAGGGAACTGTTAGTGCAACAGAGAAGGTAACTAAACACACTTGGTCAATAAAGAGACTGTTGACAGACATGGAATCGTCGATATTGACCTCTACAGGTCTGCGTACTCCAACAAACCGTTTGTTTTACCAACTCAAACAGTACAAGTATACTACACTCCTAGTCCTGTTAAGAAAAGGGATAGACCGCCTACAGATTGGCAAGTTATAATTCATACTCCCGCGCGTAGTCGTGTAGAATTAGTTGATGGGGAGATTTACCAAGAGCAGATGCTTCAATGTCAAACTATAATAAATGTGGAAGACGACAATAAAGTAATCCAGTTAGATGGTGGAGATGAACCATATGAATTAGATCCTGAGTCAATACTTGTGTCAGATGACATTGATACTGAGGAGGAAGAGTTATTGACTGAATCTGACACTGAATCTGAAGCAGATGATGGTTATGAATCTGCAACACGTATACAAGATGATTCTGAATCAGACATTGACACTTGAAACAAATGAGGGAATCAATTAAAGCAGATATTGTTGTAATTAAAGCACGTCATCAATTTATGATACATTAGTATTGTTATTGTTCTTCTGATGTACTTTTGTAGAAGAGGTTCTACCTTGTTATTCTTATATTATTTTTGTTTAAAAAGTGAATGTATATTTGTTTGGAGTTGGGTGCAGTTCACTTCATATGAGATTTTTTAATGGACTGTCATTTTATATTCATATATATATATATATATATATATATATATATATATACATGTTTAAATCACTGTCATGTTTATGTACTAAACTATTTAAATGTAATTTTTGTTTATTGTCATTTTATATTCATATATATACATGTTTATATCACTGTCATGTTTATTGTCATATATATATGTAATCAAATATGACTCTGCAAAACATCTTGAAATTTGTAATATACAGATGGCTTCTGAAGCAGCGCAGAAAAAGTGCGGCTTGGGTAGGGGGCCTAATCATGTGCCCAAGGCCCCTACTAATCCGGATGATCAGATTCTTATTCAGATTCGCCCTCCTCCGAATAGCACGTACGTCCCGCATATATCAATTTTATATAAGCATTTAAGATTCCATTTATTGTATATTGGTAATGTTTTGATTGATATTATATTGGTTTGTGTCTTGGGTGCCTAGAAATGTCCATATATGCATGTCGTCGTGCATGTGGCTAGTCCATATTATAGGGGAGACTCTGGCGATTTTTTTTAAGTATTATATAAGTATAAGTTTGAAAAATGTTCATAAGAATTATAACTTAGATGTAAATTGCTTTAATATATGCTAATTGATGTTGTATATTATAGTGATTTTTCGGATAATAAAATCGTCAAGTGCATATCACAGCTGTGTTTACAGAATTGGCCTACAGCTGTGATTACATGGTCGAGCACACCTATCGTCCACAAGGATGCTGTTTGGGCAGAATTTCAGATATGTTTTTTTTAATTATGATAGATAATATTAATATAATATTCAAAGGATAATTATTTAGTAATGTTATTATTGTTGTTTTATTTGTAGAAAAGGTATAGATGGGAGGACGCGCATGCTTCGGTGATTCAGACATTATTCTGGCAGAAGTGCGCGGTCCGCACCAAGGACAACTTGAATAAAGAACGACAAAAAGCCATTCACAATGCCAAGATCGACCATCCAGGCCAGGGAGAGGATTATATGCACGAGCATAGCCCCTGGTGTTGCACCCAGTCCATATGGGCTGAGATATGTGCCCAATGGAGAGCTGAGAGCTGGGTGAAAAGACGAAAGACTACCGCCACCAACAGAGCCTCGGGTGTATCCGATGGCACAAAGGCTAAAGGAACATACAAGGGCAGCAGTATTTCACAGTTACAGCATATCACTGCCAGGGTACATATTTACAAGTTTTAATATGTTTTCAATCATGAATTGTAGAAAATATATCCCATTTTTACTTAGTAATATTGTGTTATTTTTGTATAGGAGTCTCAGTCTCAAGGTCAGCCTATCCATTGGCTGGATGTGTACGTGGCCACCTGTGATGATCTGCCTGAGGCTATCCAGATAGCGGTAATAAATTTTAACAACTTGATCTTTAATTAATGCTTACAGAATTAATTTATTTTTAACTATTTAATTGTTAACATGATGACAGGACACTTATAAGCGTTTATTGAATGAGCGCTATCCTGAAGGCACTCTATGTTCGTCTATCGATCAAGAGTTGTAGGAGAGGGCGTCTGTTGTGAAGAAGAACTACATTAAAGGTCAAGGACAACGACGACGCCCATTCTTCAGTGGCTCAGGCTGCTCTTCTACCCAGTCTACACAGTCATCGAGCCATCCAGCTGTTCATACTCCGGCTAACTATGTGAGAGCTATATGTCAAGATCGGGATCTTCTGAAGATATTGGGCGGACATCTGGGGGCTCTGAGTGCTGAGGAGTTAGCTGAAGCAGTAGCGGCGGCAGCAGCATCACAACACGGGGATGGCAACGAGGTATAAAATCAATTTGTTGTATATTGTCGTAATATACCAATATTAACACAATTAATATATATTTCTAACCTGTTTTATTATTTTGTTAATTACAGGGTGATCAAGGAGGCGGTGATGCTTGACGTACATGCTTTAGATTAGTTTTATAGTTATAGTATAAGTTTGTACTTGTATATTCATTCTTAGGATGTTTGTATGTTACTTAAACAAGTTTTGAAATGTTATTATATTTATTCAAAATCATATGGGTTTTGAATGGTTTATATACTAGTTTGGTGTATGTGTTGGTGGACGATGGATGTTTATATTGTTGTGTATGTTGTTGTTGGGTATGTGTATTGGGATAAAACAGGTACAAAACAGGTACAGATTTTTGGGATTTCTGCAAAACAGCAAGATTCTATTTTTTTATTTTTCCATATCAGCGACCACATGCGGTTGCTGGTAGGGTAATAGCGACAGATACTATTTGTGGACGACAGCGACCGCATACGGTCGCTGATACCTGTCGATGACACGTGGAACACGTCAGCTTTGGCCCTGGACCATGCTGATTAAGCTTAGCGACCGAATTTGTTATTCCAATCGCGCATAGCGGTCGCAGATATATCGGTCGCTAATAGTGGTCGCTGATGTGCATCTCAGCGACCAGATTTTGTGCGACGCCTTTTAGCGACAGCGTGCAGTCGCTGATGGGTATCTGCGACTGTATGCAGTCGCTGATAGGCAGTCGCTGATAAAGCTTTTTCTTGTAGTGATCCAACCCATTCAGAGTCGCCAAATACATGGTACAAAAAACAACTATAATTTTATTACAACAATTGTCGTATTAAATACAACAACACATATGCTGTGAGTTTGGATACAAATATATACCAAATGTGACACATGTCCCAACCGTGGACAGCACCTCACAGTGGCACCTTACATAAAGGTATAGTCAAAGACTGTTTTAGAAATTAGAATATTTGGGAAGTGCTCAAGGAAACCTTCGTACATGGGAGGCCATGCTTCTAGGTTATGATAGATATTATATGGCCACAGAATTATCATTGGTTGATCCAATAGACCCCAATGAAAAATGAAAAGATTACTATCATATTCTTCCCAATGGGGAGTCTTCTCTTGACATATCATTATCTCTATTGTCTCTAATTGAGAATTATACTTCAAACAAACACCAATATTATATAGGTAGTGCTCGTAAATATACTCAGCAAGTGGATGAGCACATCCCTGTCTTATGATGACACGAGGTTGTATATCATTAGACATCTTGTATGATAGTGGCAAAACACCCTTCCAACGTTGGGTTCGCCTCACCCTATTTGATTCACCAAATATAACTACTAAATGATGTATACAACACTTTTCTATACTGCTTAGGGAGAACCTCCACAGCTAGAGACCACCGTTCTATTTTCCCATTACCCTCGCTCGACCCAGCTACACTCTTATTACCTGAAAGGAATTGTGAAACAAAAGGGTGAGCATAACTAGCCCAGTAAAGAATATCATGTCTAAAGATAAATAAATTATCAATAGCCTTCAACAGTAATAAATCAGAGATTTAGAACATATTGTAGATGATAAAAATTTTCAACCATAGTTGCAGCGTAACGAGCAATCCATTAGAAGAGTCAAATACACTATAAAGTCTATTATCTTCTCCATATTAAAAATCCACCAATAATGTTTTATCCCTGTAACATCAATCAACAGTTCCTTTCTATAATCATATGAATATCTCATAATTATAATTATAATTCTAAATTCCTCTTTGTACCCAGGACGAAGATATTTTTTTATCACATGTCTTTACCTGAAATATCAAAGATCATGGTTATACCAAATCATAGTTCCTGTTTATAATCATACTAACAATTTCATCTTTGCACTACGGGCCAAAGATATTTATCAACAGACCATCTTTGCACTACATGCCAAAGATATTTATCAACAGACCATCTTTGCACTACAGGCCAAAGATATTCATCAACAGGTCATCTTTGCACTATGGGCCAAAGATATTCATCAACAATTCATCTTTCCACTACAGGCCAAAGATATTCCTCAACAGTTCATATTTGCACAACAGGCCAAATATATTAATATCTCAAAAAAATATATAATCAATTCAGAATTATATAAACAATAATTATAACCATGTTGATCAATTCACCTTTGCACTTAAGCTAAAGATATTCAGTTATAAATTCAATGGTCATGTTGCACTACTGGCCAAAGAGAACTCATAGTCATGATCATACCAACAATCTACCCATCTTTACACTCAAGTGAAAGAGAATTTCAACATCAGGATTATAAAAATGTTATATATGATAATAAAAATAATATGATCAAAATATGGATTTAATTTCAAGAGTAATATTCATAAATCAACTATAATTTGGTCAGAAGAAGAAACTAATTTTGTAGTGAATAGTAACTCGTGAATAGTAACTCATGAATAGTAACTCGTGAATAGTAACTCATGAATAGTAATCCCGACACAAAAAAGTAGAAATTCCACAATAAAATTCATACCAATATTTCGGTATAATGATATTGAAAGAATAATATTTTTTAAGCTTATAAACAATTTATTTAAATTGTTTACACTTTACTAATTAATGCATTTAATCATCATAAAATGCCAACTCTTAAGATTTCATCACCAATAACCAAAATCCTCATCAAAAATCTGCATATAACTCATGTATGATTCTCAAGCCATAAAATCATATTTTCTAATTTTCTTACTTCACATAACATATTTAATTCATTTACTCATAACTAGACTATTTTCATGAAAAATACCAAATCAGTCTCAAAAATTTTTTTTTCTGGGATTTAGCAGAATATAGTCCCATATAGAACATATATTTTTTTCAAAATTTTTAAAATTCATTTACTATTTTTCATATGGCCAAAACAGCCGAATATTTAGACATTTATCATAAATTGTATTTTTATCCAAAAATTTCGAAATTCACAGAGTACACTGATATTATATAGATATACTTCTAATAAAAATTTTATCAATTTTGGAGTTAACCACAATGAGTTATAAGCGGTTACTTTTAAAATAGTTTTTTCCCGTAAAATTCATAACTCTTAATTCATACATCCAAAAATCACCATTTTTGGACACAATCAATAAAACTCATCAAAATATCATTTTAAATTTTTTCAGAATTTTCTGAAGGTCAGAAAAATTACGAAACTGAAAAACATAACAACCCTTAAAATCTCTTACTATCCCTTACCTCAAAAAAGCAGCACTTCTGACTGGATATCGGATATGACGCTGAAGGAAATTTGCACTGATGAATAGCAACTCACCAAGTATTTAAATACTCACAAAATACACTCGATAATCTAGAAAGAAAACTTATGAATTCTGGTGTGATTTTTAATTATAACTTAGCCCTCTATTTATAAGAAAATGTTAGCACGCTGAAGCAGACTTAACCTGTAACCTGATGGCTTTACCTGGTACTATTTCTACCCACCACATTTGAATAAAAATCTCAGCACATTTCTTCACTAACCAAGAGTGGGGCCCACCAATTCTATAATTTTCCACCAAAATGATTAACTCCGAAAATTCAACAATTTCTGAACCAGTCATCTCGTAAAATTCATAACAAATCATACGTTCATTTTTAACGGTTCAAATTTATGGACATATACTCAACTTATATATGTATAACATATCCAACTATTACCACGATCCAACGGTCGGATTAAAAATTATAACCCTCGCAAAATATCTCAAAAAACCCTAATTTGATTTTCAATACCTCCGTTCTGACAAAAATATAGATAAAACACCTCAACATTAACTCCTTTATTTTTAACCACAAAAATATATCATTCATTTATATCCACATAAAATAAATATTTCCTTATCATATGAATCAATAATTAATTATTCACAAATAATATTACAGAATCACATTTATGACAACCAGGCCGTTCCCAGGAAAGAGAGGGCTTTCCAATAAGAATTTCTCCTTACTGGCGCACAATTAGGTGACCAAACCTCTCCTTAGACAGAACTTTCTAGACATTGCCAATAATGTTATCTAATAATATTATTCAAATAATATGAATTATTGATCTGATAATGGGAAATACTGTGCAGTGACAATCATTGAACAACAATAATATAAAATTTCAACGTAGCAATTATTGAATCAATAAAATATAATATTGAACAGTAATTACTATAACAATTATTGAGTAGTGCCTTTTTACGTAAGAATCAATAATTTCAAAAATACTGTACAATACCGTGTGCTACTGTGCAATAACGCGTATTACTGTATTTTAAGCACCGGGTATTCTAACAGTGTTAACGGTAACAACTACGCCGTTATTTATAAAAACTCAAATTTGTCGTTTTTTTCATCCGACAATTATTCTGTTATGGGGCCCACAAATGGTTGCGCCGTCGTACGAATATTCCCCGACAGAAAGAATATTCCACGACCAAACGAATATTCCCTGACAACAGTGAATATTTTATAACCACTTGTGTATTTTGAAAAAAAATTCATATATCACCCTTAACTTTAACATTTATAAATTTAACCATTTACTGAATAGTAATTATAAGAAAAATTGAATACTTTTATTTCATAAAATTCGGGGTCTTACAGCATGCGTCAAGCAATTCTCAGTAAAAGCCAAATGATTCAGCAGCTGCTTTCTACAAGATGTGACAGAGGGCAGTCCGGGTGATAGAAGAAATGCCCAGGACTACTATGCGAGACCATCAGCCGCCGGTAGTATCAGATGCAGCATGGGTTGTGATGTGTGCGTACTGGGACGATGCTGCGTTCAAGACCAAGTCAGAACAGATGAAGAAGAATCGCGGCAAGCTGCGAGTTGTACATACTTCTGGCTCGCAGTCGTTTCAAGGGTTAAGTCGGTATGTATTTCTCTTTAGTTTAGTTTAATCTTATATTGCAACTATAGTAAATTAAGGTGATTTTATTTAATGTATATGATCTAGGCCATGCGGAGTAGCTTGGGCCGACCTCCTACTATGATCGAGTTCTGGGATAGAGTCCATATGCCGAAGGGTTCTACTTCAGGGTCAACGATATCTCCAGCAGCACTAGCTATACAGGTAATACATTTACTATAATAGATAATATTTATGATAATATTACGTAATTTATATGATGATACAAAGATAACTCACTTGTATATCAAATTACAGTAGCAGTTTGAGAAGCTCCGCAGCCAGCGTATAGCAGAGTTGCAGGCTGCTAGGGGCGATGCTGAGACGTTAGTGAAAGTAGTATGCACACAAGCCAATCATGTTTGATGATAAAACATATACTTTGTAACAATCTTATTCATTTATTAATAAAAAGTATTAATTTATTAAAGACTTTTAATTATCTACATGATGATGTTTTGTAATATGTGATAAACCCATAGTTTTAAGCAATGTTTTTAGAATAATGATGATGATCATTCTAATGAGATCTAAATTCTTAGAAAACTTAAAACTAAAATAGTTCCCAATCATTGGATTACTAAATTGGGGATTAGTGAATCCGGATAGATTGGTATATACGTTGCTTGCTCATTGGATGAGGATGATTGATCTCATGATTATTTGTGTGGAGACACTAAAGCAAGTATGTAGGTGCTTATTAGAGAATAAGTTCACTGAACGTGGCTCGCTAAGGAATACCTAATGGAGTTTTACTTACCTGTCAATAGGAATTCCTGTAGTGATAGTAGTACAAGTGATCTTTGGACTCGAGATCATCATAGTATCTTGTGTATGATGAGTTATATTTTGACTTATTCCGTAAGACCCTTAGGGTATATCAAAGGGTATGCTTGGGTATAATAAGTTGTACATGGAGATAATATATGATCAATAAAGAATCTACCACTTCTAGTAAAAGAAGAGAAATGTCCTATGTGATTCAATAAATGACAACCCAATAGTCCTTGACCAAGGCAAAATGAAATTAGAAAGGAGTTTCTAATTTGTATTATTTAAAGTTGTGCATTTAAGAGTCGAAATACATATAATTAAATAAAATAAGACTTGACAGTAATTTCATGTCTTATATTTAATTGGGACATTGTATGGTAGAAGGATTGAATTGTACGGTAACTATTTACTCAAAGGTTCTTTTATGATTAATGTTAAAATCTATATTATCTGGAAAATCGTTGATCGCTAGGGAGACTTATCCCTATTGTAGAATAAATATTATTTATTTAAATAAATTAATTAATTATTTAATTTATTTATTTAAATAAGATTAGAATTGTTCTAATTGATTTATTCACAACCGGTTTAATATGAAGAACCTAAAGGGTCACACCATAAAAGGAAGAATAACTATATAAGAAGTTAATGGCATAATCGTAATAATATGTTAAGTATATTTAATTTAATCTATGGTGATAGAATAAATTAAATAGCTTAATATTTATTTTTTAATATTTTAGAAATATTAAATATAAATTAATAAGAGGAGTCTTATTAATATTATTACAATTATTATTATTTTAATTTCTAAAAGAGTTTAGGAATTAATTTAATATAAATACTCTCAGTTATTCCTAATAGGATTAGGAGGGAAAATTAGTTAAAGGAGTTTAATTAATTATCCCTAATAAGATTAGGGAGCCCATTTAATTAAAAGAGTTTAATTAAATAAACAATAACTTATTTTTAATTAAATAGGGTTGCCTAATATCTTTATAAGGGGAATCTTATATCAGATATCAATATACGCAATTCTAATTGTTGGAGAGTACGCTTCTTTTCTATGAGAGATAGAAAAACTAGGATTTTGCCTAGCACCCATCTTCTTGAATTTTTCTTCTTCCTTGGTGGATCACCTCTAGAGGCCAAACACTTGGGTGGCTAACGTTGATCAAAGGAAGGAACCCAACCCGGTAGATTCAAGTTGAACGCGAAAAAGATTTAGAGGTAAACTTGTACCTGAGGAAGCTCGAATCTTCAAGGGTATGATTCTTATTCTTTATTTTTTCGTTTAATTAATAATTGCGCATAAAGGATGATCCGGGTATATGGTTTGTAAATTTTTAAAACTCTATTTTATCACGTTTTCGCTTAATTTGTGCAATTTGATTGCATTCATGAATATTACAAACCTAACTGTTAGATTCCACCGTCCCTCCGCCCGAGATTAGTTTATCTCAGGACGAGGAGACAGCTCTTTGGGTCGCTTCTCAGGATAGTCCCACTACTACTACCGGCCGGTATCGAGTGCTGGGGTTACCAAGGATACCAGCCTATACACTGCTAAGAGGTATAATATTTGTGTTTTTTTCGTGTTTATGAATAAAGTAAACTTGTAATATTATTCATGTTATATTTATTTTTGTAGGCTCTAGCCAGCGTCTGCGTCCGAGAGCCCCCGTGGGACCATCATATACGGGCACTGGCTTAGATGATGCTTTGTTTCAGCGTGTTATGGCTGCGGTGTCAGAGACGTTTGAGACCGATCTGCTGTTCCATCGTCAGGACCCGCCCAGCCGTTCTCGCCTCCATCAGCTTGCGCAGGACGTTGTAGCTGGTGCCACCGCCGAGAGTACGGGTATCCCTCCGGAGCAGTGGGCCGCGATACGCGACGAGATTGTTCGGATGGTGGTTCCCTTAGTCGAGGATGCGTTTGGGCTGATGTTGAGTCAGCGCTCGACTGCTCAGGTATATTTCATTTTAAATACAAATATATATTCTGCATGTTATTTAATTTTCATTTAGTTATCTTTAACTGAATCATATATATGGACTAATGAGTTACATTATATTGTATCAACAGGATGACGAGCGGACTGACGAGCGGGATGACGATTTTCATACTCCAGAGCAGCGTCGACGCCCGTCCGATGATCCTCCTCACACCGGGGGGCTCTACTAGCTTGACTTAGTTTACATTCTTTTGTAGTTTAAATTCTTTTGTATTAATTTTACATAACTTTTGACGTACATATTGTAGTTTAAACCTTATCATTAATTACTTTGGTTTTGTTGCGGTTTGACACTTAGCTTAATTTAGCTTAATGAGATGTTTGTTATAGTTAGTTTAGATTAATGAGATCTTTTGTAATTTACCTTAGTTTAATTTACTTTGATTAATGCGGTTTTACATTTCATTACTTTGGTTTGTTACGGATATGCTAGTAGTAATGGGATGTTTTTGTCATTTAGCTTAATTTAGCTTGTGTATGTGATGTTGGGTAAATAGGTACAGGTACATGTTAAATCCCTGGATATTGCAAAAACAAATAAAATATTTAAAAAAAAATAGTAACCTCGACGGAATAAGGTTATTCTCGACGGATAACCGTCGAGGTTAAAGTGTTTCCCATTTTCGGCATACTACCACGTGGCATACATATCCTCGACCGAATATCCTCGACGGACGAGTTATAGGGTCAACGGAATTCCATCGCTCGTAAGGTGTTTTTCCATTTTTGTCAGGCTGTCACGTGGCATGCTTATCATCGACCGAATATCCTCGACAGATACGTTTCAGTCGGGGATATATTAACTACGACTGAATGTTCGGTCGACAATAAGTCCGTCGACTCTAAGTATTTTCGACCGAAGAATCGACGGACTTATTTTTGACGTGCTTATATACGACCGAATTTTCGACCGAATGTTCCGTCGAAAATGATATTACCCTCGACGGAATATCCGTATTGCCGACGGAATATTTCGTCGAAAATAAGCCTTTTTGTTGTAGTGGGTATGATTCTTGTTCTTTATTTTTTCGTTTAATTAATAATTATACATAAAGGATGATCCGGGTATATGATTTGTAAAATTTTAAAACTCTGATTTTCCATACTTTCGCTTATTTTGTGCAATTTGATTGCGTTCATAAATATTACAAACCTAACAGTTTGTTGAGAAGATAGAGAAGTACTAAAACATTTAATGTTTTGGAAGATGAAGTTCTAGAAAACTTTGCTGCCAGTTATGGATGGTTATGGAAAGGAGCTCGGCGGAGGGGGATAGAAGGGAGGAGAAAGTGCTGAATTGCAACCTATTAAAACACTCAATTAAATTAAATGGATAAGAATGCACTAATTTTGTAAATAAAACTTTAAATGCATTAATTGTGTAAATATTTTATGAGTGCATTATTATTGTAATAATTTTTAAAAATGTAATTGTTCCTTATTTATTTGGATGTTCAAAAATATGTGACCATGGACTGGCGGTTGTCGAACTCATAGCCCTGCCCCAGTCGGACAAGAATTCTTTCCATTTCAAATAAATAGACTCTTTATTTCATGGTTCAGATTTAAAATGTATTAGAATGTGACATCATGCTGATAGAAGAGAAATAATTTTAAATCTGAACCATAAAATAAAGAGTCTCCATTTATTTGAAATAATAAAGATCCTAGTCCACCCTAATATCGCTTGTTAAAACAGCCCGAGTCAGAATTATTTGTTAAGGTGGACAAAGATTTATTGTCAAATATTTTAAACCCAATTTATAAACAAGGTTGTCAAAATTAAATATATTTTAAGTGACCACCTCTTTTTTTAGCATTTTTAAGGGTTTGAGCCTTACTGTCTTCCCCTCTGGAATCTAAGGCTTTTAATAATACTTTTTAAATATATGTTGCTTATTAGATTTACATATAAATAAACCCATCTAATTTATTAGTTTAATATGGGGAAAAAACTCATTATACTTGTCACATTTTATGTAATAGCCCATTGAACTTTAATAAAGTTTAATTAATCAATTAAATTAATTAAAATTTAGTCATATAGAGCATATATATATATATATATATATATATATGTGTGTGTGTGTGTGTGTGTGTGTGTGTGTGTGTGTGTATGTAAGACCCAAACTTTTATGAATAAAGATGCATTTTCTATAAATATTATTTTTGAATATTATGGAGTGAATTTGATATAATGTTATAGTTGTGGGTAATATTTATAAATTTTGTAAAGTACGCAAGTTGTTATATAATATTCATATTGTCGAGGAATATTCGTTTGGTCGTGGAATATTCTTTCTGTCGGAGAATATTCGTACGACGGCGCAGCTATTTGTGGGCCCCATAACAGAATAACTGTCAGATGAAGAAAATGACAAATTTGAGTTTTTATAAATAACGACGTAATCATTACCGTTAGCACTGTTGGAATACCTGGCGGTTAAAATACAGTAATACGCGTTGTTGCACAGTAGCACACGGTATTGGACATTATTATTGAATTATTGACTCTTACGTAAGAAGGCACTACTCAATAATTGTTACAGTAATTACTGTTCAATATTTTATTTTATTGGTTCAATAATTGCTGCGTTGATATTTTATATTATTATTGTTTTAATAATTATCACTGCACAGTATCTGTCTAAGGAGAGGTTTGGTCACCTAATTGCGCGCCAGTAAGGAGAAATCATTATCGAAAAGCCCTCTCTTTCCTGGGAACGACCTGGTGGTCATAATTGAGATTCTGTAATATTATTTGTGAATAATTAATTATTGATTTATATGATAAGGAAATATTTATTTTTATGTGGATATAAATGAAGGATTTAATTTTTAAGTGTTTTATCAGTATTTTGTCGGAATGGAAGTTTTAAAAAATCAAAACAGTGTTCTTAAAGCTCTATTGCGTGAGTTATAATTTTAATCTGACCGTTGGATCGTTGTAATTTTTGGATATGTATATAAGTTAAGTATATGTCCACAAATTTTGAACCGTTAAAAATTAACGTATGATTTGTTATGAATTTTAAAAGGTGTTGAAAAACGTCCGTATGTGAATTTTGGACATTTTCAGTTTTGAATTTGGAAAAACTTTCTTCTACAAAGTTGTAGGGAATTAAATTTTTTATGAAAATGACATGAGATTTGAATTTTTCTGATAAAATGGCTATTTATTATGAATTATTAAAGTTTCGAAAATTAAAATATTTTTATTAAAAATTGAGTGGGACCCACTTTTGTTTGAAAACATGTGGGCTGCAGATTTTTTTCAGAATTGGCATGTTGGCTGATTAAAAAAGGATGGTGTAGAAGGAAAGAAAATAAATAATAATATTTTATTATTTTTGTCTCCTATGGCGTTCTAACATTTTCCTATAAATAGGTGCTTAAGTTAGAATTGAAAATCACACCAGAATCAGAGAATTCTTCTTCTATAATCCTGAGCGTATTTCTTTAGAGTTTTAGAAAGCTTTGAGCATAGAAAACAGTGAAAGTTTTCTTCAAGAATATCCCCGCTATACCAACAGGAATACTCTTCTTTTCAAGGTAAGGGATGTTATTTTGTTCAATATTCGCTTGAAATAATACTTTTTTCCATACTCTGTAGTATGTAAGTAATATTATTTCGTTTCATATTTTGAATTCTATACTCGTTTTGTTAAAATTTTGGCTTCTATACTCCATGAAATTAGTAGAATATCCTTGATATTTACGCTTCATCCAGTATCTTTTCATGAAAATATTATTCTGAGCATTCTTGATAAGTTTTAACTTTTTCATGCCGGCGTACTATTCACGGAGTTACTATTCCTGAAGTACTATTCACGGGGTACTATTCATCCTGGGTACTATTCATGATAAAAATTGATTCGTTTTCGGTCCAAATTATTTTTGGTACAATATTATTTTTGAATTTTACTCCACAAAGCAGTATCATGTTGACAATTTGGACGTTATTGATTTCTGAAAAAATTAAATTATAAATATTTAAAAATTTATCATTGAACTTGTTTTATTGAATTCTTATATCATTGTCAGCATCCTCATGTTTATATTATGTTGAAAATCATCTGTGGCCTGTAGTGCATAGATGGACTTGGTATGATTATGACCAGGGATTATTCGGTATAATCATGACTGTAATGTTACAAATGATGTGGTAAAAGTCCTTATTGGCCCGTAGTGCATTGATGGACAGTTGTTGGCATGATCATGACCATTAATAAATACACGAATATCCTTGGCCCGTAGTGCAAGAATAATTTGTGGTCGTGATACTAATGAATATCCTTGGCCGTAGTACATGGATGATGTGGATTATTTATTAAGCTGAGTCTCAGCGATAAAAGTGATGAAAAACCTTTTAAATCATAGAAGATAGTAGATTTTATTCTCTACTTGACTCTTCTAATAGATTACTTATTCCGCTGTAGTTAAACTTGATTTTTGTTATATTTTATCAGTTTAACACTGTTGAAGGCTAACGATAAATTATTCTGTATTATCTTAGTCATAATATTTCTTACTGGGCTAGTTGAGCTCACCCTTTTGCTTTCATTGTCCTCTTCAAGAAATGAGAACGTAACCGGGACTAGTCGGGGAACGAAGTGACGGTTCAGATGATAGCATTAGTAGTCATCACTATTCTATAAAATAGTGTGATAATAATTGTATTGAGGACACCATTTGAGTTGAATACTGTCTAGAAGACAATATTCGTTTTAAAACTCTCAGTTTATGTTTTGTCGTATTTTACACGACAGTTGTATTATTAAGTTGTATTTAAATTTTGTACCATGTATTTGGAGACTCAAGATGAGTGATGTATACATATTTTGGGGGCGTCACAATATATATATATATATATATATATATATATATACACACACACACACACACACACACATAGAGAATTGATCAGGTACGGACTCTTTAAATTTTGTTAAAATTCGGGATTTTTTTTGGCTTTTTTTTAAAAATAACTAAAAAAAGTTTAATATTTTTTTAAAAAACTTTTTTTTAGTTGTTTTAAAAAGAGCAAAAAAAAAGGTCCAAATTTTACTCCCGTCCAGGAGTCCAGACCTGATCCCGACCCTATATATATATATTCTTTATTTTAGCAAAAAGATCAAATACTAAATTCATTGAATTTTTTGGTATTCAAGCGGATTGAAATATGTAATATCGTAATAATAGTAGAAATTAAACCTGTTTTGATATTCTATACAAAATTCTATAACATAATAAGTCTAAACGGCATAATTCTATTTTAGAAATTTTTTTATCAATATATATATATATATATATATATATATATATATATATATATATATAAAGTTAAGGTGATGTTTATTTATCTATTAATATTTTTTAACAATTCTGTATTTGATTAAGTAAGAGGGTAAAATTATTTGATAAAATTTTATTTGTCTCTTACCGTCTCTTAATCGGTAAAAGAAAGTTATAAGTTTAAATAATTAAAATTTGTCTCTTAATAAAAAATTTAAATATATGGAGTCTATAAATATTTTACTCCCTCCATTCTTAATTTTAAGATTATTATTAATTTTTAAAAAGTTAATTTGAGATATTTTTAAATTTAAAAGTCATTCAAATATTTTATACTTTTTAGTCACCAAACAGTTTTTTAAGTTCACATGTTATTTCACTAAAATGATCTAATTTATTAACATATACTAACTATTCAGATCTTAATTGCTCAATTTTATAAAACACCACCTAAGTCACTAATTTTACGTTTGGATTAAGGGAATGGAATAAATAAATGAATGAAATAAAAATAGTTTATTTGATGATCATTTTGGAGGATAAATCATTCTAATGGAATGAAAATTTATTTTGTCCCTTTATTTTTTTACTGCATGTGGAGAATGTGAAATAAAATTCATCCCAATTAATGAAATTGATATATGTGGTAATTTTATCATTATATGACAACATCCACCACCAACAATCAAATATATACTTAAAATACCTTAAAATTATTATATTGCGTTCTCAATTCCATTTATTCAATCTAAACCAACAACCAAATATACACTTAAACGCTTGTTTAATAAATTTGACATAATGATATAATTTTATAATTTTAATTACTTAAATCGGGTAATTAAAATTTTTAAAAATTCAGTGGGTTATCCCATAAAAGATGTCAAGTACAATGGGATAAACATTATTAGTTTTCTCGTTTAATATGTTTTTATTTTATTCATAATCTTTGTGGTAACCCAACTCTAGAAGCTTACTGATTGTCATTTGGTCCACTAGTATAACTCACTTCTATTGATATAGAGGTCCAGGGATCCATCTCTTCCTCACTTAGACTCTTCTTTCTAAATTAGAATAAATTATTTAGTAAGTTTATTATCATATAAAATCGTTCACATACTGCTAACATACACTCACATATATATTTTAATGGCCTTTATGTGATAATAGACTTATTTTAAATTATTATAGTAATAGACCAGGACATTCAAAAAAAACAAAAAACTCCAAAAGGTTAAGCATATATCATAATCAAGTGACCAAGTAGTCATGACCAGCGCCCACTTCACTTTTTCATGTTCTCTTTATATATAGGTCAATAACGTTATTATCAACTTGTTGTGCATTGTAATAAAAGAAAATTGATATTTTTATATAAAAATTGTCGATGTAGATTTTATAGCGACGATTTTTATTATCGTTATATATTTATAGTGATATTTATTATATAAAAATATTAAAAAAATTATGTGAAAATATTAATTTCCTTAATAAAAATATTCAAAGTTAATATTTTTATTTTATTATGTTAGCGCACAATTGCCAGCTTTATAATTAGGATACATATTATATTGCAGATAGCGACAGCTAAGAATTTGACAGGTGTGATGCAGTTAGAGAAATAACTTCGAAATGTAGAGCTTTTTAATAGAAAAGTTTAAATAATATTTGGTTAAACAATCAAAAATATAGTAAAAGTACTTTTAGAAAAAGTTAAAGGCAAAATTAAATAAAAATGTATGATATGTGTTTTATATTTTTCTTTAATGATTTAAGGAAAATAAAATTCTAAATTATGTTTCACACAAGTTTCTTAGGCCAAAAAAAATTTGATAAATTCATAATATAAAATGATATTTTCACATGAAACCCGTCGCTATAGATCCTAAAGCGACGATTTTCACTGTCGCTATACATATATAGCAACATTTTTCATGTGAAAATATTGAAAAGTATTATGGAAATATCAATTTCTAAAAAAATTTGTCTTTATTAAAAGTGTTCTTTAATCAAAATATCTATTCACCAATAGTTGTGACGCCCCCAAAATAAGTATATATCACCCATTTTGAGTCGCCAAATATATGGTACATAATACAAATACAAACTTAATTTATACAACTGTTAAGTGTCGTATAGAATACGACACAACATAAGCTGTGAGTTTTAATACAAAGTATTATCTTCTAGACAGTATTAAAACTCAAAATAAGTCCTCATTACATTTATTATCATACTATTTCATAGAATAGTGAGGACTACTAATGCTATCATCTGGACCGTCACTCCGTTCTCCGACTAGTCCCGGCTACGTTATCATTTCCTGAAGAGGACAATGAAAGCAAAAG
Organism: Panax notoginseng; assembly: GCA_016801055.1. Taxonomy (NCBI): domain Eukaryota; kingdom Viridiplantae; phylum Streptophyta; class Magnoliopsida; order Apiales; family Araliaceae; genus Panax; species Panax notoginseng. The sequence goes on along the minus strand of CM029015.1, from coordinate 3,186,494 downwards.
GGTGAGCTCAACTAGCCCAGTAAAAAATATTATGACTAAGATAATACAGAATAATTTATCGTTAGTCTTCAACAGTGTTAAACTAATAAAATATAACAAACATCAAGTTTAACGGCAGAGGAACAAGCAATCCATTAGAAAAGTCAAGTAGAGAATAAAATCTATTATCTTCTATGATTTAAAAGATTTTTCATCACTTTTATCGCTGAGACTCAGCTTAATAAATAATCCACATCATCCCTGCACTACGGTCAATGATATTCATTAGTATCACGACCACAAATTATCCATGCACTACTGGCCAAGGATATTCGTGTGTTCATCAATGGTCATGATCATGTCAACAACTGTCCACCAATGCACTACAGATCAATGAGGACTTTTACCACATCATTTATAACATTACGGCCATGATTATATCGAATAATCTCTTGTCATAATCATACCAAGTCCATCTATCCATCTTGAGACGTTGTGGTAAGTTTGGTTATTTTTATGAGGGGCCCATATGTCATCATCTAAGAGTCTCTTCGTCAATAGTATTTACCTTGGTCAATAGTATTTATCTTGGTCAATAGTAATTATCTTCGTCAATAGTATTTACCTTGGTCAATAGTATTTACCTTGGTCAATAGTAATTACCTTCGTTAATAGTATTTACCTTGGTCAATAGTAATTACTTTCGTCAATAGTAGTTGTCCCTTCAATATTACCAAGAGTCATTTGACCCTTCGTTAAGACCAAGAGTCATTTAACCCTTCGTTAAGACCAAGAGCCACCCTCAGTTTTTCTATAAATAGAGGCCTAGGGCTTCATTATTTTTCACGAATTCATTCAACCTATAGAGAGAGAAAGTATAGAGAGAATAAGAGAGAGAGAATAAAAGTATTCTGCTACTTCACTTTTTTCTAATATCCAGTTCTTTTAAGGTAAGGGGTGTTATTCTTTCTTATTCATGAAGAGAACTGTTGTTATTCCAGTTCTTATTATTCTGTTAGAATAACCTGTATACGCGGTCTATCCTATACTTGGTGACATTCTTCTATTATTCTGTTGGAACATCCTGTCTGTGTGTTTTACACCGGACCTGGTTTCGTTTTTATTATTATTCTGTTGGAACATCCTGTCTGTGTGTTTTACACCAGACCTGGTTCCGTTTTTATTATTATTCTGTTGGAACATCCTGTCTGTGTGTTTTACACCGGACATGGTTCCGTCTTTATTATTATTCTGTTGGAATATCCTGTCTGTACGTTTTACGCCGGACCTGGTTCCATTATTTATTATTCTGTGGGAATAACCTGTCTGTGCGGTCTATCGCATGCATGGTGATTTCTTTTGTTATTCTATTCTTTATTATACTCAGTTAGTTAAGTTTTGACTTCTATACTCCATGAAATTTGTGGAATATCCTTGATAATTGCGTTTCATCCAGTATCTTTTCATGAAAATATTCTTCTAAGTATTCTTGAATTTTACTCCACAAAGCAGTATCATGTTGACAATTTGGACGTTGTTAATTCTTGGATAAATTAATTCTTGAACTTGTTTTATTGAATTCTTATATCATTGTCATCATCCTCATGTTTATAAAATGTTGAAAGTCATCTGTGGCCTGTAGTGTATAGATGGACTTGGTATGATTATGACCAGGGATTATTCGGTATAATCATGACCGTAATGTTACAAATGATGTGGTAAAAGTCCTCATTGGCCCGTAGTGCATTGATGGACAGTTGTTGGCATGATCATGACCATTAATGAATACACGAATATCCTTGGCCGTAGTGCAGGGGTGATTCGATGATGTGGATTATTTTATTAAGCTGAGTCCCAGCGATAACAGTGTTGAAAAACCTTTTAAATCATAAAAGATAGTAGAGTTTATTTTCTACTTGACTCTTTTAATGGATTGCTTGTTCCACTGCAGTTAAACTTGATGTCTATTATATTTTATCAGTTTAACATTGTTGAAGGCTAATGATAATTTATTCTGCATTATCTTAGTCATAATATTTCTTACTGGGCTAGTTGAGCTCACCCTTTCTTTCACTGTTCTCTTCAGGAAATGAGAACGTAGCCGGGGCAAGTCGGGGAACGGAGTGATGGTCCGAATGATAGTATTAGTTAGTTGTCCTCACTATTCTATGTAACGGTGTGTTAATAAATGTAATGAGGACTCCTTTTGAGTATGAATACTCTCTAGAAGATAATATTTGTATTCAAACTCACAGTTTATGTTTTGTCGTATTGTACACGACAGTTGTATTACTAAGTTGTATTTGTATTTTGTACTATGTATCTGACGACCCAAGATGGGTGATGTATACCTAATTTTGAGGGCGTCACAGTTGGTATCAGAGCTTAGGGATATGATCCCTGGCTAAGATGTGAGAATAGAACTAGGAGGGGAGAGACGGGAAATTCCTTCGCTAGTATGACCTACCCAAGTTTATTTGCATGGTATTTAATTAGTCGGTCATAATATAAGGATAATATATGACATATCAATTAACTTTTATTTTGTGGCAGTATCTGAAAATGGCATCTGAGAATGTTGAGAATAGCAATGGAGCACAGGCGACTATTGATTCACCACATATCAATAATCAGGATAATGTTCATCAGGAAGGTGACAATCCTCATGCAAACAACAACACTGGCCAGATGATGAATGATGGAATGTTCAGAGGCTTTATGCAGTTCATGCAACAACAGGTGAAAGCGGCTCCTGTCCACAACGTAGGTGAAAATACTGGAAACTCTCAGGCGGTCACCGCTAAACAGTTTAAGGAGCTGGGACCACCGGAGTTTAAGGGAGAACCCAAACCACTTGTAGCTGAAACATGGATAAAGCAGATCACCAAGATATTTGATGTCTTGAGTTGCTCCGAGGAGCAAAAGGTTCCCTTTGCCGCCTTTATGTTGCGAGGAGAGGCAGATTACTGGTGGGAATCGATAAAGCGTACTCAACCTGCCGCACTGAAGATGTCTTGGGAGAAGTTCCAAGAGCTGTTTAACAATAAATACTTTCCCGAGAGTATTCGTCACATGAAGGAGGTGGAGTTCATCAAATTGGAGCAGAATAATATGACCGTGTCGCAGTACAAGGCAAAATTTGCGGAGTTATCCCGGTTTGCGTCCCACCTGGTGGATAATAAAGAAAGAATGATGCGGATGTTTTTAAGAGGTTTGAAGTCGGAGATACGTCAACATCTTGTTTCTCATAAACTGTGTTTGTATTCAGATGTTGTAAATAGAGCTCAGTTGGTGGAGCGCAATAACGAGACAACGCAACCAAAAGAGAGCAGCCGGCAAAATGATAATAACAGTGAGAGCAGTCATCGAAGCGGTGACAACAAGCGTGGAGGGAATCAATAGGCCAGAAATGATAACCACTTTGGTGGTAATCAGGGCCAAAACAATAAGAATGGGCATTTCAAGAAGAGGAGATTCAACAATGATGGAAAGACGTCAGCACCAGCACCTGTCGTTAAGGAAGGAGAACGACCACCTATCATATGTTTCAAATACGGAGGGGAGGGGCACATCAGTCCAAACTGCGCGATGCCGTCCAAAGCATGTTATAATTATGGAAGAGAAGGTCATTTAGCCCAATTTTGTCGTTTACCGAACACAAATTCAGCTAGGATGGAGGCACCAAAGGCCGTCCCAGAAAAGTCAAAACCGGTTGTGCAAGGGAGAGCGTTTGTTGTGAACTCCCAGAAAGCAAGGAACCCGAATGAGGTCATCACGGGTAAGCTTGTCATAAACTCTAACGAAGTCTATACTTTATTTGATACCGGTTCTACCCATTCTTTTATTTCTCCTACTTGCTCTCATCGATTAAATTTGATTCCGGGGAAATTAGACTTTGACTTAGCTGTTGAAACTCCATTGGGAGAAACCTTCATTACATCCATGATTTATAAGTCTTGTTTGGTTCAAGTTGGTACCCACACATTACCTGTCGATCTTATTTCATTAAAAATACTTGCATTTGACGTGATTCTAGGGATTGATTGGTTAACTACTCATCATGCAAAAATTGATTGTATCGTAAGGTTGTTAGCTTTCATATTCCTAATCGACCTATTATGCGAATTCAAGCAACCAAACCATTAAAATCAATCGCTGTCATCTCAAGCCATAAAGCTATTCGTTTATTGAAAAATGGATGTCAAGCTTTCTTAGCTCATGTCACAGATCTAAACAAAAATACGTCAGCTTTGAATGATATTTCTGTTGTTAATAAATTTCCTGACGTATTTCCCGAAGAACTTCCTGGCCTACCCCCAGAGCGTGAAATTGAATTTTGTATCGACCTTGAACCCGGTACAAAACCAATTTCCAAAGTCCCATATCGAATGGCTCCTATTGAACTTCAGGAGTTAAAGACCCAACTGCAGGATTTGTTAGACATTGGTTTTATTCGTCCTAGTACTTCTCCTTGGGGTGCTCCTGTTCTGTTCGTGAAGAAGAAAGATGGGAGTATGCAACTTTGTATTGATTATCGGGAGTTGAATCATGTCACCATCAAAAATAGGTACCCATTGCCACATATTGATGACCTGTTTGACCAGTTGCAAGGAGCACAATTCTTTTCAAAGATCGATCTTTGTTCTAGATATCATCAGCTGAAGGTTAGAACTGAGGATATTCCAAAGACTGCCTTCAGAACTCGGTATGAGCATTATGAATTCTTAGTTATGTCTTTTGGATTGACTAATGCTCCTGCTGCCTTCATGGATATGATGAACAGGGTATTCAAGGAATATTTGGATCACTTTGTGGTCGTCTTTATCGATGACATCTTTATTTATTCCAAAAGCCGTGAAGATCATGAGCAACACTTGAGGCTGGTACTCCAAAAGCTTCGTAAATACAAACTTTATGCCAAGTTGAAGAAATGCGAGTTCTGGCTGGAAGAGGTAGCATTCCTTGGGCACGTAGTATCAAGTCGTGGAATATCTGTTGACCCGGCAAAGATTGAAGTAATTCAAAGCTGGGAGCAACCTAAATCAGTAACCGAAGTACGTAGCTTTCTCGGTCTAGCTGGTTATTATCGGAGATTCGTGGAAGGATTTTCTCGAATCGCTACTCCATTAACTCAGCTGACTCGGAAAGATACAAAGTTCGGTTGCAGCGAAGAATGTGAGAAGAGTTTTCAAGAACTCAAGAGGATACTCATTTCAGCACCTGTTCTAACAATACCATCTGGCTCGGAGGGATTTGTCATCTACAGTGATGCTTCGAGCAAAGGGTTGGGATGCGTTCTCATGCAACATGGAAAAGTCATAGCCTATGCATCAAGATAACTCAAGGAATATGAGAGGAATTATCCTACTAATGATCTAGAGTTGGCAGCTGTTGTCTTTGCACTTAAAATTTGGAGGCATTACTTGGATGGGGAGAAGGTGGAGATCTTTACGGATCATAAAAACCTCAAATATTTCTTCACTCAAAAGGAACTCAACATGCCACAACGACGTTAGCTTGAACTATTGAAAGATTATGATCATACCATTCAATACCATCCTAGAAAAGCGAACGTGGTAGCTGACGCATTGAGTAGAAGATCATATGTAAGTACGAGTGCAATATTGTCAACACAAAAGCCCATTTTGTGTGACTTGCAAAGGATGGAGATAGCGTTAAAGACTCTAGAGACCCATGTGATGATGGCGAATATACGAGTAGAACCAACTTTAATCGATAAAGTTAAAGCTGCTCAAGCTACAGACCTGGAGCTGATGCGTATGAGGAAGAAAGTGCAAGAAGGTTCTATGCCGGAAGCAAGAATCAATGAAGAAGGAATACTTCGAGTCAACTCCAGACTTTGTGTTCCTAACAACCCTGATTTAAAGAATGAAATCATGATGGAGGCGCACAACACACCGTTTGCAATCCATCCTGGAAGTACCAAAATGTATCTTGATCTTCGTCATATATTTTGGTGGAGCAATATGAAGAGAGAGATAGCGTTGTTTATCTCAAGGTGTCTAACTTGTCAACGAGTCAAAGCGGAGCATCAAATACCAAAAGGTCCATTGCAACCACTTGAAATTCCAGAATGGAAGTGGGAGCATATTACCATGGATTTCGTTATCGGTCTTCCTAAGGTTTCTTAAGGTATAGATGCGATTTGGGTCATTGTTGATAGATTGACCAAGTCTGCTCATTTCGTACCGATACGAGAAACTTATACACTTGAACGTCTTGCTCGTATGTACATAAACGAGATTGTAAGACTGCATGGTATGCCAGTATCCATAGTTTCTGATCGAGACCCAAGATTCACTTCACGATTTTGGGTTAGTTTACAAAAAGCTATGGGCACAGATTTACGATTTAGTTCGGCATATCATCCTTAGACGGACGGACAATCAGAGAGGACTATTCAAACTCTAGAAGATTTATTAAGACTCTGTATCTTTGACTTCAAGGGAAGTTGGGACAAGTTCTTACCATTGGTGGAGTTTTCCTACAATAACAGTTATCAAGCAAGTATTGGCATGGCTCCATTCGAAGCATTGTATGGAAGAAAATGTCGTTCTCCAGTATGCTGGGATGAGGTAGGTGAAGCAACGTTGTTGGGACCGGAGTTGGTACGTATGACTACAGAAAAGATTCAAACGATTCGACAACGTATAAAAACCTCACAAGATCGACAAAAGAGTTGTGCTGATCTTCATCGAAAGGACGTAAAATTTGATGTAGGAGATCATGTGTTCTTACGTGTTGCTCCATGGAAAGGAGTTACGAGATTTGGAAAGAGAGGAAAGCTTAATCCTCGATTCATCGGTCCATTTTTAATCATCGATGGAGTAGGAACTGTGGCTTATAGACTCGCTTTACCGCCAAGTATGTCTCGTGTTCATAACGTTTTTCACATATCCATGTTACGCAAATATGTGGAAGACCCGAACCACATTATTGAGTTAGAACCGGAAGAAATAGCGGAGGATTTGACGTATGAAGAAGTTCCTGTTCAAATCTTGGATAAGAAGGAACATATTCTACGCTCCAAGGTTATACCTCAAGTCAAAGTTTTGTGGAGAAACCACGATGTTGAGGAAATGACTTGGGAGTTAGAATCTGAAATAAAATCAAGGTATCCTTACCTCTTCGACATACCAGGTATGTACCCTAATTTTGAGGGCGAAATTTCATAAGAAGAGGAGGTTGTAAGACCCCAACTTTTATAAATAAAGATGAATTTTCTATAAATATCATTTTTGAATATTATGGAGTTAATTTGATATAATGTTATAGTTGTGGGTAATATTTATAAATTTTGCAAAGTAAGCAAGTTGTTATAAAATATTCGTTTGGTCGGAGAATATTCTGTTTGTCGGGGAATATTTGTACGACGGCACAATCATTAGTGGACCTCACAACAGAAGTATTGTCGTAGTTAGAAAACGACAAAAATTATCGTTCTATAAAATAACGGCTGAGGTGTTACCGTTAAAACCGTTAAAACTGCTGAACTACCCGATAGTAAAAGTACAGTAATACGCGAGGTTACATAGTAGCACACGGTATTGATTATTGATACTTACGTAAGAAGTCACTCAGTTATACTCAATTATTGCTACAGAAATTGCTGTATCATATCTCTTAAATTATTGTCATAGTATCATCTGTATAATATGTTATATTATTAAATCAATAATTGAGACGTTGTGGTAAGTTTGGTTATTTTTATGAGGGGCCCATATGTCATCATCTAAGAGTCTCTTCGTCAATAGTATTTACCTTGGTCAATAGTATTTATCTTGGTCAATAGTAATTATCTTCGTCAATAGTATTTACCTTGGTCAATAGTATTTACCTTGGTCAATAGTAATTACCTTCATTAATAGTATTTACCTTGGTCAATAGTAATTACTTTCGTCAATAGTAGTTGTCCCTTCAATATTACCAAGAGTCATTTGACCCTTCGTTAAGACCAAGAGTCATTTAACCCTTCGTTAAGACCAAGAGCCACCCTCAGTTTTTCTATAAATAGAGGCCTAGGGCTTCATTATTTTTCACGAATTCATTCAACCTATAGAGAGAGAAAGTATAGAGAGAATAAGAGAGAGAGAATAAAAGTATTCTGCTACTTCACTTTTTTCTAATATCCAGTTCTTTTAAGGTAAGGGGTGTTATTCTTTCTTATTCATGAAGAGAACTGTTGTTATTCCAGTTCTTATTATTCTGTTAGAATAACCTGTATACGCGGTCTATCCTATACTTGGTGACATTCTTCTATTATTCTGTTGGAACATCCTGTCTGTGTGTTTTACACCGGACCTGGTTTCGTTTTTATTATTATTCTGTTGGAACATCCTGTCTGTGTGTTTTACACCAGACCTGGTTCCGTTTTTATTATTATTCTGTTGGAACATCCTGTCTGTGTGTTTTACACCGGACATGGTTCCGTCTTTATTATTATTCTGTTGGAATATCCTGTCTGTACGTTTTACGCCGGACCTGGTTCCATTATTTATTATTCTGTGGGAATAACCTGTCTGTGCGGTCTATCGCATGCATGGTGATTTCTTTTGTTATTCTATTCTTTATTATACTCAGTTAGTTAAGTTTTGACTTCTATACTCCATGAAATTTGTGGAATATCCTTGATAATTGCGTTTCATCCAGTATCTTTTCATGAAAATATTCTTCTAAGTATTCTTGAATTTTACTCCACAAAGCAGTATCATGTTGACAATTTGGACGTTGTTAATTCTTGGATAAATTAATTCTTGAACTTGTTTTATTGAATTCTTATATCATTGTCATCATCCTCATGTTTATAAAATGTTGAAAGTCATCTGTGGCCTGTAGTGTATAGATGGACTTGGTATGATTATGACCAGGGATTATTCGGTATAATCATGACCGTAATGTTACAAATGATGTGGTAAAAGTCCTCATTGGCCCGTAGTGCATTGATGGACAGTTGTTGGCATGATCATGACCATTAATGAATACACGAATATCCTTGGCCGTAGTGCAGGGGTGATTCGATGATGTGGATTATTTTATTAAGCTGAGTCCCAGCGATAACAGTGTTGAAAAACCTTTTAAATCATAAAAGATAGTAGAGTTTATTTTCTACTTGACTCTTTTAATGGATTGCTTGTTCCACTGCAGTTAAACTTGATGTCTATTATATTTTATCAGTTTAACATTGTTGAAGGCTAATGATAATTTATTCTGCATTATCTTAGTCATAATATTTCTTACTGGGCTAGTTGAGCTCACCCTTTCTTTCACTGTTCTCTTCAGGAAATGAGAACGTAGCCGGGGCAAGTCGGGGAACGGAGTGATGGTCTGAATGATAGTATTAGTTAGTAGTCCTCACTATTCTATGTAACGGTGTGTTAATAAATGTAATGAGGACTCCTTTTGAGTATGAATATTCTCTAGAAGATAATATTTGTATTCAAACTCACAGTTTATGTTTTGTCGTATTGTACACGACAGTTGTATTACTAAGTTGTATTTGTATTTTGTACTATGTATCTGACGACCCAAGATAGGTGATGTATACCTAATTTTGGGGGCGTCACATTCGCTATCATCACATGGGTCCCTGGAGTCTTTAACTCTATCTTCATCCTTTGCAAGTCATATAAAATGGGCATTTGCATTGACAATATCGCACTCGTACCCGCATATGATCTTCTACTCAATGCGTCAGCTACTACGTTCGCTTTACCAGGATGGTATTGAATGGTATGATCATAATCTTTCAACAGTTCAAGCCAACGTCGTTGCCACATGTTGAGTTCCTTTTGGGTGAAAAAATATTTGAGGCTTTTATGATCCGTAAAGATCTCCACTTTCTCCCCATACAAGTAATGCCTCCAAATTTTAAGTGCGAAGACAACAGCTGCCAACTCTAGATCATGAGTAGGATAATTCCTCTCATATTCTTTGAGTTGCCGAGAGGCATAGGCTATGACTTTTCCATGTTGCATGAGAACACATCCTAACCCTTTGCCCGAAGCATCACTGTAGATGACAAATCCCTCCGAGCCAGATGGTATTGTCAAAACAGATGCTGAAATGAGTCTCTTATTGAGTTCTTAGAAACTCTTCTCACATTCCACGCTCCAACCGAATTTTGTATCTTTCCGAGTCAGCTGAGTTAATGGAGTAGCGATTCGAGAAAACCCTTCTACGAATCTCCGATAATAACCAGCTAAGCCGAGAAAGCTACGTACTTCGGTTACTGATTTAGGTTGCTCCCAGCTTTGAATGGCTTCAATCTTTGCCGGGTCAACAAATATTCCATGACTTGATACTACGTGCCCAAGGAATGCTACTTCCTCAACCCAGAACTCACATTTCTTTAATTTGGCATAAAACTTATTTTCACGAAGCTTTTGGAGTATCAGTCTCAAGTGTTGCTCATGATCTTCACGGCTTTTGGAATATATGAGGATGTGATCAATAAAGATGACCAAAAAGTGATCCGAATATTCCTTGAATACTCGGTTCATCATATCCATGAAGGCAGAAGGAGCATTAGTCAATCCAAAAGACATGACTAGGAATTCATAATGCCCGTACCGAGTTCTGAAAGCCGTCATTGGAATGTCATTGGTTCTAATCTTTAACTGATGATATCCAGAACGAAGATCGATCTTTGAAAAGAATTTGGCGCCTTGCAACTGGTAAAACAGGTCATCAATACGTGGCAATGGGTACCTATTCTTGATGGTGACATGATTCAACTCCCGATAATCAATACAAATTCACATACTCCCATCTTTCTTCTTCATGAATAGAACAGGAGCACCCCAAGGAGACGTACTAGGACGAATGAAATCAATTTCTAATAATTCCTGCAATTGGGTCTTTAACTCCTGGAGTTCAATAGGAGCCATTCGATATGGGGCTTTAGAAATGGGTTTTGTACCAGGTTCAAGGTCGATACTAAATTCAATTTCTCTCTCTGGGGGTAGACCAGGAAGTTTTTCAGTTAATACGTTATGAAATTTATTAACAATAGAAATATCATTCAAAACTGACGTATTTTTGTTTAAATCCGTGATATGAGCTAAGAAAGCTTGACATCCGTTTTTCAATAAACGAATAGCTTTATGGCTTGAGATGACAGTGATTGATTTTAATGGTTTGGTTGCTTGAATTCACATAATAAGTTGGTTAGGAATATGAAAGCTAACAACCTTACGAAAATAATCAATTTTTGCATGATGAGTAGTTAATCAATCAATCCCTAGAATTACGTCAAATGTAAGTATTTTCAATGAAATAAGATTGACAGGTAATGTGAGGGTACCGATTTGAACCAAACAAGACTTATAAACAGTGGATGTAATGATGGTTTCTCCCAATAGAGTTTCAACAGATAAGTCAAAGTCTAATTTCTCCGGAGTCAAATTTAAATGTTGAGCGCAAGTAGGAGAAATAAAAGAATGGATAGAACCGGTATCAAATAAGGTATAGACTTCGCTAGAGTTTATGATAAGCTTACCCATTGATGACTTCGTTCGGGTTCCTTGCTTTCTAGGAGGTCACGGCAAACGCTCTCCCTTCAACTACCGATTTTAACTTTTTTAGGACGACCTTTGGTGCCTTCATCCCAGCTGGACTTGTCTTCGGTGCACGATAAAATCGGGCTAGGTGACCTTCTCTTCCATAATTATAACACGCTTTGGACTGCATCGCGCAGTTTGGACTGATGTGTCATTCCCCTCCGCATTTGGAGCATATGATAGGTGGTCATTTTCCTTCCTTAACAACGGGTGCTGGTGCTGACGTCTTTCCATCATTGTTGAATCTTCTCTTCTTGAAATGTCCACTTTTATTGTCTTGGCCATGATTACCACTGAAGTGGTTACCATTTCTGGCATGTTGATACGTTTGTTGTCGCCGCTTTGATGACTGCTACCACTGGTATTATCATTTTGCCGGCTGCTCTCTCTTAGTTGGGTTGACTCGTTATCGCGCTCCAATAACTGAGCCCTATTTACAACAGCTGAATACAAACACAATTTATGAGAAATTAGGTATTGACGTATCTCAGGTTTTAAACCTCTTAGAAATATCCGCGTCATTCTCTTCTCATTATCAACCAAGTGGGACGCAAACCGGGACAACTCGGCAAACTTAACTTCGTACTGCGATACGGTCATATTGTTCTGCTACAGCTTGATGAACTCTACCTCCTTCATATGACAAATACTTTCGGGAAAGTACTTGTCAATGAACAGTTCTTGGAACTTCTCCCAAGACATCTTCAGTGCGGTAAGTTGAGTACGCTTTACAGATTCCCACCAGTAATCTTCTTTTGCCCGCAACATGAAGGTGGCAAAGGAAACTTTTTACTACTCAGAGCATCCCAAGACATCAAATATCTTGTTGATCTGCTTTATCCACGTCTCCACCTTAAGTGATTTTGGCTCTCCAAAAAACTCCGGTGGTCCCAGCTCCTTGAACTATTTAGCAGTGACCGTCTGAGAGTTGTCAGTGTTTTCACCTACATTTCGGACAGGAGTCTCTCTTGCCTAATGTTGCATGAATTGTAAAAAGCCTCTGAACATTCCATCGTTCATCATTTGGTCAGTGTTGTTGTTTGCATGAGTATTGTTGCCTTCCTGATGTACATTATCCTGATTGTTGATCTGTGGAGACTCAATGGTCTCCTGTGCTCCATTGCTATTCTCAACATTCTCAGATGTCATTTTCAAATACTGCTACAAAACAAGGGTTAATTGACATGTCACATATTATCCCTATACTCTGACCGACCAATTAAATACCAAATAAACTTAGGTAGGTTATACTAACGAAGGAATTCCCCGTCTCTCTCCTCGAAGTTCTTGTTTCACATCTCAGGCAGGGATCATATCCCTAAGCTTTGATACCAACTGTGACGCCCCCAAAATAGGTATACATCACCCATTCTGAGTCGCTAAATACATGGTACAGAATACACATACAAACTTAATTTATACAACTGTTAAGTGTCGTATAGAATACGACACAACATAAGCTGTGAGTTTTAATACAAATATTATCTTTTAGACAGTATTAAAACTCAAAATAAGTCCTCATTACATTTATTATCACACTATTTCATAGAATAGTGAGGACTACTAATGCTATCATCTGGACCGTCACTCCGTTCCCCGACTAGTCCCGGCTACGTTCTCATTTTCTGAAGAGGACAATGAAAGTAAAAGGGTGAGCTCAACTAGCTCAGTAATAAATATTATGACTAAGATAATGCAGAATAATTTATCATTAGCCTTCAACAGTGTTAAACTGATAAAATATAAGAGCATTCACAACAGTTTCCTTATCTTTATCCCTACCATGCAGTATTATTGGGTCATTTGGAAAATAGAGATTCAATTTTTTCACTATGTACCCAACAGATTCCTTATATTGATTCCTTAAATAATGAAATTTAAAATTTAAAAGTTAAAAGTTAAAATTTTCAATAGTCAAAATATTAAATTAATAATAATCTTATAATTTATAAAAGAAAGAGTATAATTTATCAATTATATTTCACTGTAAAATAAATTTTATTTTATTCTAAATTTTAAGTAATTTATGAAGTGAGTATTGAACGGATTGCAGTTGTAAATGTACATAAGATTAATATTAACTTTTAAAAAGTTAATTTATGATATTTTTAAATTTAAATTTAATATGATTCATTTAAATTTTGAAAATAATAAATTTATAATTATTATTATTTTTATAATATTTATAATTATATTTTCATAAATTAAATAAATTTATATCAGTTTTAAATTTGAATACATTTGAAATTAATTTTTAAAATATAAGTCAATATTAAGTTTATAATTTAAAAATAAAGTAGTAAAAAAATGTCAAAATGTGTATGATTGATGAGTTGTCCACTTAAATGAGGGTGTGAAATGTCATTTTGTATATATAGAGAATGATTTTTTGACTCCCTCACTTTGGGGAATAAAATCCTATATAAGGATTAAAATAGAGAGTTAAATAAAGATAAAGAAGCTGTTGGATAATAATTTGTTGATGCATTCTTCAAAATTAGGGATAGAGAATTAATTAGGAAAACTATTGTTAATGCTCTAACAAACATCAAGTTCAACTGCAGCGGAACAAACAATCCATTAGAAGAGTCAAGTAGAGAATAAAATCTACTATCTTCTATGATTTAAAAGATTTTTCATCACTTTTATCGCTAAGACTTAGCTTAATAAATAATCCACATCATCCCTGCACTACGGCCAAGGATATTCATTAGTATCACGACCACAAATTATCCATGCACTACTGGCCAAGGATATTCGTGTATTCATCAATGATCATAATCATGCCAACAACTGTCCACCAATGCACTACGGGCCAATGAGGACTTTTACCACATCATTTGTAACATTACGGTCATGATTATACCGAATAATCCCTTGTCATAATCATACCAAGTCCATCTATGCACTACAAGCCACAGATGACTTTCAACATAATATAAACATGAGGATGATGACAATGATATAAGAATTCAATAAAACAAGTTCAAGGGTAAATTTTTAAAAATTTAAAATTTAATTTATCCAGAAATCAATAACGTCCAAATTGTCAACATGATACTGCTTTGTGGAGTAAAATTCAAGAGTAATATTGTACCAAAAATAATTTGGACTGAAAATGAATCAATTTTTATCATGAAAAGTACGCCGGGTGAATAGTACTCGAGTGAATAATATCCTGTGAATAGTACTTCAGGAATAGTAACCCCGTGAATAGTACTCCAGCATGAAAAAGTTAAAACTTATCAAGAGTGCTCAGAATAATATTTTCATGAAAAGATACTGGATGAAGCACAAATATCAAGGATATTCTACTAATTTCATGGAGTATAGAAGCCAAAATTTTAACAAACGAGTATAGAATTCGAAATCTGAAACGAAATAATATTACTTACATAGTAAAGAGTATGGAACAAAATATTATTTCAAGCGAATATTGAACAAAAATAACATCCCTTACGAATACGAAAGAAATAATACCCCTTACCTTAGTAGGATATTGGATACTGAAATAGTGTAGTAACAAAATACTCTTCTTCTTTCTCTCTGATTCTCTCTCTATAGAATTCTCTTGTGAGTCGTAGTGAATTGGTGAGAATGAAAGAAGAAATAACCTTCTATGTATAGAAGATTTCTAGCTTAGCCCTTGCAATGTGAAGAGGCAAGTGACTTGACGACTGGTGATGTGAAAAGAAAAGTGGTTTGACGCCTTTAATGTGAAACAACAAGTGGTTTAACGCCTGTAATGTGAAACGACAATTGGTCGACGCCTGTAATGTGAAACGACAATTGGTTCGACGCCTGTAATATGAAACGGCAAGTGGTTTGACGTCTGGTAAAGGCAATTACTATTAGCGAAAGTGACTCTTAGATGATGACATATGGGCCCCCATAGAATAAATCAAACTTACCACAAACGTCTCATAACAGACTTCTTATTTATATCAAAGATTGAATAAATATTACCACAAATCATTTTATCTTCAATCAACACATTTTTAATCTTCTAACAATTATTCATCATTAATATTATAACTCACAATATTTAACAACCAGATTATTCCCAAGAAAGAGGGGGCTTTTCGATAAGGATCTCTCCCTATTGGTGCGCAATTAGGTGACCAAACCTCTCCTCGAAAGAACTTTCTAGACATCGTCAATATTTCAAATAATAATATAAATAACTTTGTCGTCTCAATTATTGATTTAATAATATAAAATATTATGCAGATGATACTGTGACAATAATTGAATCAATAATATGAGATACTATATAGCAATTACTGTAGCAATAATTGAGTATAACTGAGTGGCTTCTTACGTAAGCATCAATAATCAATACCGTATGCTACTATTTAACCACGCGTATTTTTGTACTTTTACCACCGGGTATTTCAACAGTTAACGGTAAAACTTTCGCCGTTATTTTATAAAAAAATATTTTTCTCGTTTTCTCAATCTGACAATAATTTCGTTATGGGGTCCACCAATGATTGTGCCGTCGTACGAATATTTCCTTTTAAAACGAATATTCCTCGACCAACTGAATATAATATAACAACTTGCGTACTTTGAAAAATTTATAAATATTATCCACAACTATAATATTATATCAAATTCACTCCATAATATTCAAAAATAATATTTATAGAAAACTCATCTTTATTTATAAAAGTTGGGGTCTTACAACAGTAATTTTGAAAGATCACAAATGTAAAAAATATTTTAAAATTAAATTAAATATACTTTTTTAACACTGCACCACCTTATCAAACTCTTAATAATTTGATGGTTAATACTCTCTCCTCTGCGGAATATTAAATTTCAAAATTGGTACAACTAATAGAAGTTTAAAATGAAATAAATTTTTTAATTTATAATTTTTAAAAATGAAAACAATCGCATAGCTTGTATTTTTTGGGTTGATGCCCGATCAAGGTGAAAGTAGTATGCACACAAACTAATCATGTTTGATGATAAAGCATATACTTTGTAACAATCTTATTCATTTATTAATAAAAAGTATTAATTTTTTAAAAGCTTTTAATTATCTACATAATGCTATTTTATAATATGTGATAAACCCATAGTTTTAAGAAATACTTTTAGAATAATGATAATGATCATTCTAATGAGATCTAAATTCTTAGAAAGCTTAAAACTAAAATAGTTCCCAATCGTTGGATTACTAAATTGAGGATTAGTGAATCCGGATAGATTGGTACATACGTTGCTTGCTCATTGGATGAGGATGATTGATCTTATGATCATTTGTATGGAGACACTAAAGCAAGTATGTAGGTGCTTATTAGAGAATAAGTTCATTGAACGCTCGCTAAGGAATACCTAATGGAGTTTTACTTGCCTGTCAATAGGAAATCTTGTAGTGATAGTGGTACAAGTGATCCTTGAACTTGAGATCATCATAGTATCTTGTGTAGGATGAATTATACTTTGGCTTATTCCTTAAGACCCTTCGGGTATATTAAAGGGTATGTTTAGGTATAATAAGTCGTACATGGAGATAATGTATGATCAATAAAGAATCTACCACTTCTAGTAAAAGAAGAGAAATATCCTATGTGATTCGATAAATGACAACACAGTAGTCCTTGGCCAAGGCAGAATAAAATTAGAAAGGAGTTTCTAATTTACATTATTTAGAGTTGTACATTTAAGAGTCGAAAAACATATAATTAAATAAAATAAAACTTGACAGTAATTTCATGTCTTATATTTAATTGGGACATTGTATGGTGGAATGATTGAATTGTACGGTAACTATTTACTTAAAGGTTCTTTTATGATTAATGTTGAAATCTATATTATCTGAAAAGTCGTTAATCGCTAGGGAGGTTTATCCCTATTATAGAATAAATATTATTTATTTAAATAAATTAATAATTTAATTTATTTATTTAAATAAGATTAGAATTGTTCTAATTGATTTATTCACAACCAGTTTAATATGGAGAACCTAAATGGTCACACCATAAAAGGAAGAATAATTATTTAAGAAGTTAATGGCATAATCGTAATAATAAGTTAAGTATATTTAATTTAATCTATGGTGATAGAATAAATTAAATAACTTAATATTTATTATTTAATATTTTAAAAATATTAAATATAAATTAATAAGAGAAGTCTTATTATTATTATTACTATTATTATTATTTAATTCCTGTAGGAGTTTGAGAATTAATTAATAAAAGTACTTTCATATATTCCTAATAAGATTAGGAGGTAAATTAATTAAAAGATTTTAATTAATTATTCCTAATACGATTAGGAGCCTAATTAATTAAAGGAGTTTAATTAATTAAAATAAATCCAATTCTTTAATTGTTAAGGAGTGTTACCTACATCTATAAATAAGAGGAGTCTTATTATGGGTGAGGTTGTTGTTGACGTTTTCATAGAATACATAATTTCAAAAGTTGGGAGAGTATACCCTTTCTATGAGAGATAGAAAAACTAGAATTTTGCCAAACACCCATTTTCTTGAATCTTTCTTCTTCTTTGGTGGATCACCTCTGTGACGCCACCAAAATAGGTCCAATCCATCCAACTCATTCTGAGTCGCCAAATACATGGTACAGAAAATAACTACAACTTTATTATTACAATTATCGTGCAAAATACGACAACACATATACTGTGAGTTTGGATACAAATATATACCAAATGTGACTCATGTTCCAACCGTGGACATCACCTCACAATGACACCTTACATAAAGGTATAGTCAAAAACTGTTTTAGAAATTAGAATATTTGGGAAGTGCTCAAGGAAACCTTCGTACATGGGAGGCCATGCGTCTAGGTTATGATAGATATCATATGGCCACAGAATTATTCTTGGTTGACCCAATAGACCCCAAAGAAAAACGAGAAGTTTACTATCATATTCTTCCCAATGGTGAGTCTTTTCTTGACATATCATTATCTCCACTGTCTCTAATTGAGAATTATACTTCAAACAAACACCAAGATTATATAGGTAGTGCTCGTAGATATACTCAGCAAGTGGATGAGCACATCCCTGTCTTATGATGACACGAGGTTGTATGTCGTTAGACATCTTGTATGATAGTGGCAAATCACCCTTCCAACGTTGGGTACACCTTACCCTATTAGATTCACCAAATAAAACTACTAAATGAACTTTTCTATACTGTTTCGGGAGAACATCCACAGCTAGAGACTACCGTTCTATTTCTCCGTTACCCTCGCTCGACCCAGCTACACTCTTATTACCTGAAAGGAATTGTGAAGCAAAAGGGTGAGCACAACTAGCTCAGTAAAGAATATCTTGACTAAAGATAATTAAATTATCAATAGCCTTCATCAATAATAAATCAGAGATTTAGAACATATGATAAATGATAAAAATTTCAACCATAGTTGCAGCGGAACGAGCAATCCATTAGAAGAGTCAAATAGACCATAAAGTCTATTATCTTCTCCATGTTAAAAGTCCACCAACAATGTTTTATCCCTGTAACATCAATCAACAGTTCCTTTCCACAATCATATGAATAATTCATAATCATAATTGTGATTCTAAATTTCACATCCAAGACGAAGATAATTTTCATCACCTGTCTTTACCTGAAACATCAAATATCATGGTTATACCAAATCACAGTTCTTGTTCATAATCATACTAATAAATTCATCTTTGCACCACGTGCCAAAGATATTCATCAACAATTCATCTTTACACTACATGCCAAAGATATTCAACAACAAGTCATCTTTGCACTACGGGCCAAAGATATTCATCAACAACTCATCTTTGCACTACAGGCCAAAGATATTCCTCAATAGTTCATATTTGCACTACAGGCCAAATATATTATTATCTCAAAGAAATATATAATCAATTCAGAATTTATATAACCAATAATTATAACCATGTTGATCATTTCACCTTTGCACTTAAGCTAAAGATATTCAATTATAAAATCAATGGTCATGATCATACCAGTCAAAAATTCAACTTTGCACTACTGGCCAAAGAGAACCCATAGTCATGATCGTACCAAAAATCTACCCATCTTTACACTCAAGTCAAAGAGAAATATCATCATTAGGGTTATAAAAATGTTATATATGATAATAAAAAATAATATGATCAACATATAATTTTAATCTCAAGAATAATATTCATAAATCAACTATAATTTGGTTAGAAAAAGAAACCAATTTTGTCATGAATAGTAACTCGTGAATAGTAACCCATGAATAGTAACTCGTGAATAGTAACTCGTGAATAGTAACTCGTGAATACTAACTCGTGAATAATAACTCGTGAATAGTAACTTATGAATAGTAACTCGTGAATAGTAACCCATGAATAGTAACCCCGACATGAAAAGATAAGAATTTTACAAGAAAAATCCTACCAATATTTCGGTATAATGATATTGAAAGAAATAATATCATTGATAAAAAAAAATAACATCCCTTACGACAATATCCCTTACAATCCCTTACTATCCCTTACCTCAAAAGAGCAGTACTCCTGACTGGAATAACGCTGAACGAACTTGCACCGTATAGCAACACTCAAGATATCAAAATACTCACAAGAATACAATCGATATATAGAGAGAGAAATAGAGAGAAAACTTCAGTTTCTGGTGTGTTTTTCAATTCTAACCTAAGCACCCTATTTATAGGAAATTGCTTAGAACACCAAAGCAGAAAATTTAATAAAATAATAATATAATTTTTTTAATTTCCTTAGCACACCACACCAGCTGATTTCAGCCATTAACACATGCCCACAAATGAAAAAAAACGTTTTTGTTAATATAATTATTTAAAATTTCCAAAAATCAATTATTTTAGAACTTCAGAACTTCAATAATTCATAATAAATAGTCTTTTTATCAGAAAATTCGAATCTCGCGAGTTTTTATAGGAAATTCAATTCTCTACAACTTTGCAGAAGAAAGTTTTTCCAAATTCCAAACAGAAATTGACCGAAATCCATAAACGGACGATTTTACACCCTATAATAAATTTTCGGTCAAGAATTGTGTCCACCAACACACAAAATATGTGTTAAACATTTAATCCAACTAAAATACTCTTCCTCCTCATTTATTCATATATCCCACATTCATTGTAAAAATATCACCATTAATATATTATTAAAATAATATATTTAAATGAATTATTTTATCAGAAAAAGATAAAATATTAATTTTCAACAATTGTCACATTTAAAAATTTCTCCATCTATATCCACATAAAATCAATATTTTCTTCATCATATAAATCAATAATTAATTATTCACAAATAATATTACAGAATCACAATACCGACAACCAGACCGTTCCCAGGAAAGAGGGGGCTTTCCAATAAAGATCTCTCCTTACTGGCGCGCAATTAGATGACCAAACCTCTCCTTAGACAGAACTTTGTAGATATTGCCAATAATGTTATCTAATAATATTATTAAGATAATATGAATTATTGCTCCGATAATAGAAAATACTGTGCAGTGACAATTATTAAAACAACAGTAATATAAAATATCAACGCAGCAATTATTGAATCAATAAAATAAAATACTAAACAGTAATTACTGTAAAAATTATTGAGTAATGCCTTCTTACGTAAATATCAATAATTAGTGCAATACCGTGTGCTACTGTGCAACAACGTGTATTACTTTATTTTAACCACTGGGTATTCTAACAGTGTTAACGGTAACAACTACGCCGTTATTTATAAACAACTTACTCTTGTCGTTTTCTTCATCCAATCGCTTTCCGTTATGGGGCCCACAAAAGGCTGCGCCGTCGTATGAATATTCCCCGACAGTAAGAATATTCCACGATCAAACGAATATTCACCGATAACAATGAATATTTTATAACCACTTGTGTATTTTCAAAAAAAATTCATATATCACCCTTAACTTTAATATTTATCAATTTAACCATTTACTGAATAGTAATTATAAGAAAAATTGAATACTTTTATTTCATAAAATTCGGGGTCTTACAACCTCTAGAGGCCAAACACTTGGGTGGCTAACGTTGATCAAAGGAAGAAACGAAACCCGGTGGATTCAAGTTGAACGCGAAAAGGATTGGAGGTGAACTTGTACCTGAGAAAGCTCGAATCTTCAAGGGTATGATTTTTGTTCTTTCTTTTTCGTTTAATTAATAATTGTGCATAAAGGGTGATCCGGGTATATGATTTGTAAAAGTTTTAAACTCTGATTTTTCCACGTTTCTGCTTATTTTTGCAATTTGATTGTGTTCATGAATATTATAAACCTAACAGTGGCATTAGAGCCAAACCTTTATGCGAATTATTAATTATTTTAATTTGATATGTATATTGATATGTGTTTAGAATAATTTAATTGACATAATTTTGTTGTATAAAATTTATTAAAAAAAACAAAACACGTTATTATGGTAGTGCACTATTTACCGTGTTCGGTTTATATATATATATATATATATATATATATATATATATATATATATATATATATATATATATATATTAATCGTATTAATGAACCTGAAGCATTAATGATTCATATATTCATGTATATGACTAGTTATCAAGATTCTTTAGATTCACGTGGCCTGCTCCATCCACTTATATATATATATATATATATATATATATATATATATATATATATATATATATAGAGAGAGAGAGAGAGAGAGAGAGAGAGAGAGAGAGACAGAGAGAGACAGAGAGAGTCCGGTTTCAGTCCGGACGCCCGGATTTTATCCCGTCTGAATTTTTATTTTTTTTTTGCTTTTTTTTTTAAAACAACTAAAAAAATATTTAATATTTTATGGAATTGAAATTTTTTTCATAATACAGTGTTTTGGGCGTGATTTGGGTACGTATAACAAAACATGTATGTACAGTCTTTTTGGTATAGGTATCCAAATCACCCCCAAAACATTGTATTATGAAAAAATTTCAGTTCCATAAAATATTAATTTTTTTTAGTTGTTTAAAAAAAAGCAAAAAAAAATAAAAAATTGGTCCGTCTTTTACTCCAGTCCAAGCGTCCAGACTGGATCCGCTGCGTGTGTGTGTGTGTGTGTATATATATATATATATATATATATATATATATATAATTACTTTATAATTAAAATAAAAATTTATTTTAATCTTAAAATAAAAAGTTTATTTTAATTTTAAAATTAGAATTTCATGCTAACTAATTAGAGTTGGAATTGGATTCCATAATAACTAATTAGAGTTAAAATTGGATTCCTAATTTCCTTAAATAAAAGAGTTTATTTAGATATGAAATAAGATTTCATATTATTCAAAATAAAAGAGTTTATTTCTGGATAGGAAAGATAATCCTAATTTTCTTAAATAAATGAGTTTATTTAGATATGGAATAAGATTTCATATTATTCAAAATAAAGGAGTTTATTTGTAAATAAGAAAGAGAATCCGTGTTTCCTTTAATAAAGGAGTTTTATTTTTTTTACTTGGAATTGGATTCCATAATTAATTAAAATAAAGGAGTTTATTTTGATTAAAGATTTTGATTAAAATAAAATAGTTTATTTTATTCAAAATTGGATAAATTAAAATAAAATAGTTTTATTTTGATTTAAATTTGGATTAAAATAAAGGAGTTTATTTTGATTCAAAATTAGATTTTATACTAACTAAATTTGTCCATTAAATGATATCAATATATATATTGAATGTTTATTATTCATGAGATGAATGTTATTTATTAATGCATATGGTAATGTGTATGATAATAAATAGGATTGATTATGGACTATTTGACCAATGTGATTGAATTTTATTTTAGTTAGATGCATGAATATATGAGTTTTATTAAAATGAGGTTTGTGTACATCGTCTTCTCTAATTTTTCTTAATATAAATTCTATCTTACTCATATGTACTTCTCCTTGACTGCTGATCAAGGTTTCTATTGATTTTAAATAGTTTTGTAATAGGAATAGTTAGAATTATTTTGTAAAATTGGAGATCAAGGGGCAAGAAGCGCTTGAAGACCGGTTTGTAATGGAGCCCGGGTTTAAATGTAATAGTTATATTTAAATATTAATTCTTGCACCCCTAGGGTTTGACCTTTTGGTTCAGTTGGTGGCTCTAGTGAACCAAACTAGAATAAAAGTCCATAATCAATCCAGGTAGAATATAGTATTCTATATGTGCATGCTTATACTATATATATATATATATATATATATATATATATATATATATATATATATATATATATATATATATATATATATATATATATATATTATGCAAACATGATTCGCATGTTCATTAATATGACAATTATTTTATATATATATGTGCATGCGCGCTAAACAAGATGAGACAAATTAATTACATGCAAACCCCTCAAATTTTTATATTAAGTCCTAAGCGTTCAAAGATATTTAGAATATCGAACGTCGCCTTCTAGCATGATAAAAATAATAGAGTATTAATTAATTATTATAAGTTTGTTGTGTTACCACAAGGTTTATCTTAATTCTTTGAGATGTTAATTTATCACATTTGATGCTTATAAAAAAAATTAAACAATGTTGTTTTGTTGTGTCACCACAAGGATAATATTTTTCTTTTTTGAATATATGGAGTGCTATGTTGGACTTAACTTGGATAATTTTGATTCGGATGTGCCACCACTTGATCAAAATAATCTAAGAGGTAAAATACAAGGAGTTGTATAGTTGATGTAATTGACAAGAGTTGTCTACCTATTTATTTATATATAGTTTGTTATGTCACCACAAGGCTATATACATTTGAAATGGGATCCTTATTCTCACTAGCAAATCTTTAATTAGATTTTGCCGAACTATATAAGTGAGGGTAATATAGTTTGAAGAAAATAGTGAGAGATGCCAATTTAAAATAATAATTTATTTTGGTAATTAATAAAAGAATGTATGCTAAAATGTTGTTAATTATAAATTCATTTACGAAAATTTACAATATCTAAATTACTATCACTACATAGCATATTAAATGATAAATTAACCGGACCGAATTAAATGGATTGGTTAAGGAAATTGAGAATAGTTCTCATAGCTGAAAAGCTATCTTATGTCCTTAATACACCTATCCCTGCAATGGTTGCAGACAATGCCTCTGAAGAAGAGATTGCTACTTTTAGAAAGTGACAAGATGATGCACAGTTGGCTCAATGCATCATGCTCGCATCTATGAGTAACAAGCTTCAGCGTCAGCATGAAACTATGGATGCTCTTACTATATTCCTGCACATCAAGTAGTTGATGGTGAGGAAAGTAGGACTAATAGATATCAGATATCTAAGGAGCTCTTCCGATCTAGAATGACCAATGACACTACAGTACAAATAAAAGTCCTTAACATAATCAATTTGATTGATCAATTAGGACAACGGGTTTTGTCATGGATGGATAGTTGAGCCAAGATTTGATCTTGCACTCACTCCCAGACTCCTTTCATAATTGTTGTGAATTTTTCATATGAACAAGCTAGATATCAGCCTCGCTGATTTGCTTAACATGTTGAAAAATATTGAGGGTCACTTTCCAACCAAGAAAGACCATGTCTTACTGGTAAGGGCCAAATGATCTTTTGAAAAGAAGAACGATTCTAAGAAGGCAATAGAAAGGCAAAAACAAAGGATAATAAGAATAAAACTGATATGGATAGCAAAGGAGTTTGCTTCCACTGCAATAAGCCTGAACACTTGAAAAGAAACTACGAGAAGTATCTTGTAGAGGCTAACCACAAGAAGCTTAGTGAAGCTTCGATTACAAATATAGTTTTGTTCATGATTGAAATAAATTTATCATTAAGTCAAGGTTCTACTTGGGTATTGGATATCGGCTTTGGTTATCGTAAATATAAATTTATGAAGGGACCAAGCAGAAGTAGAAAGCTAAACAAATACAAGTAATCCTATGTGTGGAAAATGAAGCAAAGGTTGCCACATTAGCCATAGAAACTTATAGTTTAGCAATGCCTACAGGCAAATCTATTAAGTCAATAAGTTGTTATTGTATTCCAGTTCTTGTTAGAAACATTATTTCCATTTTGTTGTTGAACAATGAAATCTTTGGTATTATATTGAAGAACAATTGTTATTCTATTTATAAATATTTTATACAGAACTGAAATATTACTTAATGGATTTTGTGTACTTGACTTACGTGAAAATATATTTTGTAATTGAACAAACTAGTATAAGAAAAGGAGATGATGATTCAAAGAATTGAATGTGTGTATTTACTGAAATACAAGTGTGAATTATTTGAAAGGTTCAAAGAATTCAGAAGTGAAATAAATTGTCTAAGTATTAATATTCTTTGATCTGATCAAGGAATAAATACTTATGCAATAAGTTTCTAAATCATCTCAAATGGTTTTCTCACAATGGACGCCTCCTGATACACAATAATTGATTAATGTATCTGAAAGGAAAAATCGTACCTTATTGGACATGGTGCGATCCATAATGATTTTACCGACATTCCAGTATCCTTCTGGGATAATGTCCTAGAAATGGCTGCATATCTACGAAAAAGGTAACCTCAAAATCCTGCCACAAGACTCTATAAAAGTAATGGAGAGGAAGGACTCCTAATCTTAAATATGTTAAGATAAGGGGTTGTCCAACTTATGTGAAAAGGTTTCAAAGGATAAGCTTGGGACAAGATTTGACAAATACAGATTTGTGGGACATTCTAAAGTAAATTTAGGGTATATGTTCTATAATCCTACTTAGCGAAATGTATTTATTACAAAACACACTACCTTCTAAGGTAAAGGTGTTTATCACTGAAGGGGATAATGGGAGGATAAAAGAATCTTGAAGAGTTCAAGAACTACAAAACACTATAAGTCAAATAAGAGGAACCTGTAGATAGACATATTGTACCACAACCGAATCGTAAATCTGGAATAGTACCTAAGATACCTAGAAGGTATGGATTCATCATAAATGATTATGATGAGGTACACATCATAGAAGATGATAATACAGTTACATACGATGAGGTAAAAGTTGTAGACACTCAAAGAAATGAATTGAAGCAAGCTTCTCAAATATGGAACATTCGTTTTGATGAGACAATCAAAAGAGTTTGATTTTATCAAAAATAAGAATGAACCTAGTGTGTACAAAAGGATCAGTGGGAGCATCATGACATTCCTAGTATTATATATTGATATACTACGAATAAGGAATAACATACTAATGCTACAATCAGTAAAGATAAAGTTGTCTAAACACTTCTCCATGAATGATTTGGGAATAGTATCTTAATTGGGGATAAAAATCTATATAGATAGATTTAAAAGGATGCTCAGCTTAACCCAAGGAACGTATATTTATTTGATACTAAAGTCGTTTAGCATGGCAAACTCCATGGGATGTCTCATGTTAATGAGCCCTGGAGTGTATCTCTCTTAATAGTCCCCATAGACTCCTAAAACAGAGATCGCATTAGTAACTATTATGTATGTAATAAAATATACGAGACCTGATGTTGATTGGTCATATTCTGGAGAAGTTCACAATGAGTCAGTGAAAAATATCTTATAGTACTTAACCGGCACTAAGGATGTGATCATATTCATGGTGGGTCTAAATTAAAACTAGAGGGCTTAACAGACTCAAGTTTTTCAAACAGGCCAAGACGACAGAAAATCCACTTTAAGGTAAGGCGTTACCTTGAATGGTGGTGCAGTGAATTGGAAAGGTTCCAAATAGCAAAGAGTTGATGGTTTAGTGATAAAGACAAAGTATATAGCTATAAATGAAGCTGTAAGTTGATTGTTTGGATAAAAATTCATTACAGAACTAGGAATAGTTCCTACGTCTCATCTTAGATCTAAACATGTGTTGTGGCACCTTCATTTGATTATAAGAATCATTGAAAGATGGAAAATCACTATAAAGATAGTGGTGGACTCTCAAGAACAATATTACATATCCATATAATGAAGCTTATCCAACAGCAGGATAATCGTCACTTAAAGAAGAAAGAGTATGAGATACCATGATGATTGGCTTTAGTGCAAGTGGGAGATTGAAAGTAGTATGCACACAAGCCAATCATGTTTGATGATAAAGCATATACTTTGTAACAATTTTATTCATTTATTAATAAAAAGTATTAATTTATTAAAGGCTTTTAATTATCTACATGATGCTGTTTTATAATATGTGATAAATCCATAGTTTTAAACAATACTTTTAGAATAATGATAATGATCATTCTAATGAGATCTAAATTCTTAGAAAGCTTAAAACTAAAATAGTTTCCAATCGCTGGATTACTAAATTGGGGATTAGTGAATCCGGATAGATTGGTACATACGTTGCTTGCTCATTGGATGAGAGTGATTGATCTCATGATCATTTATGTGGAGACACTAAAGCAAGTATGTAGGTGCTTATTAGAGAATAAGTTCACTGAACATGGCTCGCTAAGGAATACCTAATGGAGTTTTACTTGTCTGTCAATAGGAATTCTTGTAGTGATAGTAGTACAAGTGATCCTTGGACTTGAGATCATCATAGTATCTTGTGTAAGATGAATTATACTTTGACTTATTCCTTAAGACCCTTAGGGTATATTAAAGGGTATGCTTGGGTATAATAAGTCGTACATGGAGATAATGTATGATCAATAAAGAATCTACCACTTCTAGTAAAAGAAGAGAAATGTCCTATGTGATTCGATAAATGACAACCCAGTAGTCCTTGGCCAAGGCAGAATGAAATTAGAAAAGAGTTTCTAATTTGCATTATTTAGAGTTGTGCATTTAAGAGTCGAAAAATATATAATTAAATAAAATAAGACTTGACAGTAATTTCATGTCTTATATTTAATTGGGACATTGTATGGTGGAAGGATTGAATTATACGGTAACTATTTACTTAAAGGTTCATTTATGATTAATGTTGAAATCTATATTATCTGGAAAGTCGTTAATCGCTAGGGAGGCTTATCCCTAATGTAGAATAAATATTATTTATTTAAATAAATTAATAATTTAATTTATTTATTTAAATAAGATTAGAATTGTTCTAATTGATTTATTCACAACCAGTTTAATATGGAGAACCTAAAGGGTCACACCATAAAAAGGAAGAATAATTATTTAAGAAGTTAATGGCATAATCGTAATAATAAGTTAAGTATATTTAATTTAATCTATGGTGATAGAATAAATTAAATAGCTTAATATTTATTATTTAATATTTTAGTAATATTAAATATAAATTAATAAGAGGAGTCTTATTATTATTACTATTATTATTATTTAATTCCTGAAAGAGTTTGGGAATTAATTAATAAAAGTACTCTCATATATTCCTAATAAGATTAGGAGGTAAATTAATTAAAAAAATTTAATTAATTATTCCTAATAAGATTAGGAGCCTAATTAATTAAAGGAGTTTAATTAATTAAAATAAATCCAATTCCTTAATTGTTAAGGAGGGTTGCCTACATCTATAAATAAGAGGAGTCTTATTATGGATGAGGTTGTTGTTGACGTTTTCATATAATACGTAATTTCAAGAGTTGGGAGAGTACACCCTTTATATGATAGATAGAAAAATTAGAGTTTTGTCAAACACCAATCTTCTTGAATTTTTCTTCTTCCTTGGTGGATCACCTCTAAAGGCCAAACACTTGGGTGGCTAACGTTGATCAAAGGAAGGAACCAAACCCGGTGGATTCAAGTTGAACGTGAAAAGGATTGGAGGTGAACTTGTACCTGAGGAAGCTCGAATCTTCAAGGGTATGATTTTTATTTTTTCTTTTTCGTTTAATTAATAATTGTGCATAAAGGGTGATCCGGGTATATGGTTTGTAAAAATTTTAAACTCTGATTTTTCCACGTTTTCACTTATTTTTGCAATTTGATTGAGTTCATGAATATTACAAACCTAACACAAGGTTTATGTATCAACGGTTCGGAGATGTTGTGACATTTGATAGTACATACCGTACAAATAAGTATGGCATGCCGTTTGTTCCATTTTTTGGGGTCAACCACCATTATCAGTCTATATTATTTGGATTTGCATTGTTAAGAGACGAGAAAAAGGACACTTTCATTTGAGTATTACAAACATGGCTTGAAGCCATGGACTACAAGGCTCCTACAACCATCATCACTGACCAAGACAGAGCCATGAGTAATGTTATTGCTACGGTACTTCCTTCTAGTTATTATTTATTGTGTTCTTGGCATATTAGCAATAAATTTCCTAAAAAATTGCATAATGTTTATTCTGAGCACCCATCATTCAAAAATGATTTTAACAACTGTGTGTATAATTCATTGTCCATCGGGAAATTTGAAGAGCATTGGTATATTCTGATAAGTTCCTATGAATTGTATACCAATAAATGGCTTGGAAGTTTGTATGATGTATGACATAAATGGATTCCAGCATATACAAAGAGATATTTTACCGCGGGAATGACTACCACCAGAAGAAGCGAGAGCATGAATAGTTTTTTTGATGAGTACGTTAATGCATCAACAAGTATGCTATGTTTTGTACTGCAGAGTCAGAAGGCTATAGAAAAACAATTTATCAAAGAGAGAAAGGCCGACTACATAACAAAACATCGTAAAAGGATTATGGTACTCGGTTCATCTTTAGAAGTTCATGATGCACAAGTGTACACAAAAGAGATGTTTAGACGTTTCCAACGTCAATTCGTCGATTCCATAAAATACAATGTTCATAAACTTAGTGAGTTGTGTGTCACTGATACTAAGGTTTATGTAGTGTATATAGCAGATGCAACTGAAAGTGGTGGAAGATAAAAAGAAATTGTCAACAATCGTCAGCTGGGATTGGTAACATGTAATTGCCAAATGCTTTCTCACTCTGGTGAATTATGCAGGCACATCTTGAGATATTTTATAGCAAATAGTATTTCCCAAATACCGAGCGACATGATTCTTCATCGGTGGACAAGAGACGCAAACAAAAGCAATGGTAAAGAATTACTCTTTAACACCACAGCTGCTGACTTCAAACAAGATCAAGTAATGCGCTATAATCATTTGATGAGTGATTACCAGGAGTTAGCAAGCAAAGTGGCTTGCTCAGTTCGAGGTTATAAAACTGTTCTTAAACTGAATGCACGAGGAAAAGTGTTGGTCGACCAGTATAATACGGATGAGAATATTACTGAATTGGCAGATGACGACATTGGTTGCACGGTTGGAGATCCAAATCATGATATGGAATACGATAATGACGTTGACAATGCAGAGGTGGAAGCAGAAGAAGAGTTTTTGCCGCCTATTATTTCTCAGACAAAAGGCCGTAAAAAATAATCTAGATTCAAGAGTGCACTAGAGAAAATCATTCCTTTTAAGCCTCATCAAAAATGTGCAATTTGCGGCTTTGAAATCGACCACGATAAGCGAAATCACTATCGAGAGCTAGGGATTCCTGAGCCAAAAAAATAGACGTCTGTTGTATTGTTTATGCTATGTTTTTTTAATTTTGTGAAAATGAACATGTAATCTGTACTCTTCATGTTAATGTTATGCAATAGTAGTATTATCAACATTACATATTAAACTAATTGGACTTGATATATTTTCAAACTCAAAACTTTGTTGAAAATTTATTTCATAATATTCAATGGACAGAGTTCATAAAGGAACATGTCTTAATTATTAATATTAATATAAAAATAAATATTAAGATTAATAAAATAAATTATTTTAATCTTCCATCATTTAAACATAATATAATAATAATAATAATAATAATAATAATAATAATAATAATAATAATAATAATAATAATAATAATAAGGCATTCATTTCCTATCATCAAAACTTAATATAATAATAATAATAATAGATAATAATAACAATAAGAATATTAACAACTAAAATAACAATAAGAATATGAACAGCTAATAACAATAAGAATAAGAATATGAACAATAATAATATAGATTAATATAAAAATAAATCGTAATATAAGAGAAAATGTCTTTTTGGGGGAAATATAAAGTTTTACTATAAAGACTAATCCTTGCAAGAAATGAACAGCTAGGTCCGTGGTGCTCGGGTGGTTATACGACGAGGGTTTGAAGCTGGAGGTTCCGAGTTCGAATATGTTTAACAGCGAATAGTTGGAAACAATTCTTTTACAGGCTGATAATTTTTTTCAATATTTTATTGCCAGCCGTGACAACCTGTATCGGTCGATAATTTTTTTTAATATTTTATTACCAGCCGTGACAACCTGTATCGGTTAGCCTATTTTTTATTTTTTATGTGATTTTAATGTGCTGAGTCATGACATATAATGGAGAAATGCGTAAAATAAAAAAAAGGCAAAGCCGGTATAAGATGTGCCGGTTAGGATTTTTTAATATTAAATATTCGTTTTGTTTAACTATACTGACAATATGTTGAATATGTGGGGCCCTCTTATTAAAATAAAAGCCGGTACAGCTTGTGCCTGCTTGGTCAATTTATATTCCAATCTCAGCCTTCCAATCAATTGATCAAATGTCCGAAAATTGTTGGCACAATGTCCATGGCAACCGGTTGCCATGGATGGATTTCCTATATATATATATATATATATATATATATATATATATATATATATATATATATATATGCATAGGTGGCTAAACATTCGGCCTTAGGGTGACGTCCTTGGGCTTCTAGGTGACAAAACACTCGGCCTTGGGGTGGCGTCTTTGGGCTTAGGCCCTATTCACACTTAGGTTTATATCCCAACACCTTTATTTATTGGGTCCTTTATAATAATATACAACATTTAGTAAGTAGTTACACTATTAGTGCATCACCAAAATAATTACAAAAATAATAAGTTTCTCATATTTATGTACAATATTAGTACAATTAGGATTCCTTAATTTAGGAAAAACATTTATCCGCTCATCCACTCATTCTCTTTATCTCCCTTACCACCTCCTCTCTCCTCCCCTTCGTCCTCCTCCTTTGCTGCCGCTTTAGCACCTTGAAGGTGTAGATCTTGTAAGTCTTCTTCACTCTCTTCTTCTTCTTCTTCTTCTTCTTCTTCTTCTTCTTCTTTACTCTCTGTCACTCTTTATAGGGCGTGATGTAGGGGTTTTGATGTACTCAATCACTCGTCATCTTCGACATCCTCACCTCCTTCGCCGCCATAGACCACTGCTTCGTCCTCGGGTGACGTAACCTACGGTGCCTGCTGCGTCGATGATCTCTCTGCCACCACCCTGGACGTCGATCTCCTCATCCATTACGGCCACAGATTGTCAACAGAGCATCTCATTATTGTAGAAGTCATCCATTACGACCAAAGATCTCCTAGTCTTTGTAGTTGTTAGTATTTTGTCAGTATTGTAGAGGAGGAGTATATTTAGCTCATTATTGTAGAAGTCATCTTTATCCAGAAATCTATGCAAATTTCCATTCTCTGTTAATTCCTTTTGCTCTTTCTTATGTTTTCCTTTATGTTTTATTTTTATTATTAGCATTTACATAACTTCCATTATTGTGACACCCCCAAATCCGTGTTGTAAGACCCCAACTTATTAATGAATAAAATCAAATTTTTTCTAAATATTATTGTGAATAATAAGGGGTTAATTTGATATAATACTTTGGTTATGGGTGAAATGTGCAAATTTTGCAAAATAAGCAAGTGGTTATAAAATATTTATTTTTGGTCGGTGAATATTCGGTTGGTCGTGGAATATTCTTGCTGTCGGGGAATATTCGTACGACGACGCAGCCTTGTGTGGGCCCCATAACGGAAAGCGATTGGATGAAGAAAACGACAAGTATAAGTTGTTTATAAATAACGGCGTAGTTGTTACCGTTAATACTGTTGGAATACCCGGTGGTTAAAATACAGTAGCACACGGTATTGCACCAATTATTGATTCTTACGTAAGAAGGCACTACTCAATAATTGTTACAGTAGTTATTATTCAATATTTTATTTTATTGATTCAATAATTGCTGCGTTGATATTTTATATTATTGTTGTTTCAATAATTGTTGCTGCACAGTATTTTCATTTATCAGATCAATAATTCATATTATTTGAATAATATTATTAGATAACATTATTGGCAATGTCTAGAAAGTTCTGTCTAAAGAGAGGTTTGGTCATCTAATTGCGCGCCAGTAAGGAGAAATCCTTATTGGAAAGCCCCCTCTTTCCTGGGAACGGCCTGGTTGTCATAAATGTGATTCTGTAGTATTATTTGTGAATAATTAATTATTGATTCATATGATAAGGAAATATTTATTTTATGTGGATATAAATGAGGGATATATTTTTGTGGTTAAAAATGAAGGAGTTACTGTTGAGGTTTTTGTCAGTATTTTTGTCGGAATGGAGGTATTAAAAATCAGGATTTTTGAGATAGTTTGCGGGGGTTATAATTTTTAATCCGACCGTTGGATCGTGGTAATTTTTGGATATGTTATACATATATAAGTTGAGTATATGTCCACAAATTTTGAACCGTTAAAAATGAACGTATGATTTATTACGAATTTTACAAGATGACTGGTTCAGAAATTGTTGAATTTTCGGAGTTTATCATTTTGGTGGAAAATTCTAGAATTAGTGGGCCCCACTTGTGGTTGGTGAAGAAATGTGCTGAATTATATTTCAAATGTGGTGGGTGGGAATAGTAGCAGGTAAAGCCATCAGGTTGCAGGTCAAACCTACCAAAATTTTCCTATAAATAGAGGGCTAAGTTAGAATTGAAAATCACACCAGAAACAAGTTTTCTCTCTTTCTCTCTCTAGATTATTGAGTGTATTTTGTGAGTATTTAGATACTTTGAGAGTTTCTATTCATCAGAGCAAGTTTCTTTCAGCCTTATACCGGTATTCCGACCAGAAGTACTGATATTTTGAGGTAAGAGATATTATTTTCTTCTTAATGATATTATTTTCTTCAATATCATTATGCTGAAATATTGATATGAGTTTTTATCAAATTTGAAACTTTTTGTGTCGGGAGTTACTATTCACGTATACGGCACTATTCACGTATACGGCACTATTCACGAATACGGCACTATTCACCGAAAAATAAAATTTTTCCTTTTTGTCCAAGATGTCTATTATGGTTACTATCTTTGATTGTATCCATGTTTTGATCTTTATTTTTGAATTCTGCTTCACAATTGATTATTATGAAGTATTATTGATCTTGGATAAACTGTTATACGAATTCCTACTATTTGTCCTTCTGTCTCATTGGATTCGTTCTCTTTAAGATATTTTTCATCATCCTCAGTCCTAAATGATGATATTACTGAATATCTTTGGCCTGTAGTGCAAAGATGTATAATTACTTGATGAATATCTTTGGCCTGTAGTGCAAAGATGAACAGGTGTTGAGATGAACATGACCGACTGATGATACAAATGAATATCTTTGGCCTGTAGTGCAAAGATGAATATTTGGTTAAAGATGATTATTAATTGATGTTACAGGGATAAAATATTGATGATGGACTTTTAAATCTTAGAAGATAGTAGAATTCTTTCTCTACTTGACTCTTCTAATGGTTTGCTGTTTCCGCTGCAGTTGTTGATCTAAAACTTGTTGTCGATTATATTTTATCAGATTTTTCCCTGTTGAAGACTAACGATATTTTGTTGTATATTATCTTAGTCATAATATTCTTTACTGGGCTAGTTGAGCTCACCCTTTTCCTTTTTGTTCCATTTTTCTTCTCAGGAGGTGAGAACATAGCAGGATCTAGTCGGGGTATGGAGTGATGGTTCTAGAAAGATGTATTAGCAGTCCTCACTATTTCTGTAAAATAGTGTTTGAATAATTGTAATGAGGATTTATTTGAGTGTGGATA
This sequence comes from Panax notoginseng, assembly GCA_016801055.1. NCBI lineage: Eukaryota > Viridiplantae > Streptophyta > Magnoliopsida > Apiales > Araliaceae > Panax > Panax notoginseng. The sequence goes on along the minus strand of CM029015.1, from coordinate 3,151,018 downwards.
TTGTCTAGAAGACAATATTTGTATTTAAACTCACAGTATGTGTTGTCGTATTTTGCACGACAATTGTATTATTGAAGTTGTAGTTTGCTTTCTGTACCATGTATTTGGTGACTCAGAATGGGTGTTGTATACCTATTCTGGGGGCGTCACAGTTGGTATCAGAGCTTAGGGATATGATCCCTGGCTGAGATGTGAGACAAGAACTAGGAGGGGAGAGACGGGGAATTCCTTCGCTAGTATGACCTGACTAAGTTTATTTGGTGTCTATTTGGTCGGTCAGAGTATAGGGATAATATATGACATGACTATTAACCTTTGTTTTATGGCAGTATTTAAGAATGGCAGCTGAGAACGTTAATAATGGAGTAAATCAGACTGTGGAGACACCTTTGATCACTACCCAGGGAAACGTGCAGCAGGAAGGCAATATTCCTCCTGTAAACAACGTTACCGAGTAAACGATGAATGATGGAATGTTTAGGAGCTTTTTGCAGTTCATGCAAAATCAGACGAGGGAGACTCGTGTGCAGAATACGGGTGGAAATGATAACAACGCGCGGTTTGTCACAGCTAAGCAGTTCAAAGAATTGGGACCACCAGAATTTAAGGGAAAGCCGGATCCGATCATGGCGGAAACGTGGGTCAAGCAAATTACCAAGATATTTGATGTCTTGGGATGCACGGAGGAACAGAAGGTTCCATTCGCCACATTTATGTTCCGCGGTGAGGCAGACTACTGGTGGGAGTCTGTGAAGCGTACCCAGCCTGACGCACTCAACATGTCCTGGGAAACATTTCAAAAACTGTTCAATGACAAGTACTTTCCTGAAAGTATTCGTCATATGAAGGAGGTTGAGTTTATTAGACTGGAACAAAACAACATGACGGTGTCCCAGTACGAGGCGAAGTTTGCAGAGTTATCCAGGTTTGCACCTCATTTGGTCGAAAATGAGGAACGAATGACAAGGATGTTTTTGAGAGGTCTAAAACCCGATATTCGGCAATATCTTATCTCTCATAAATTTTCTTTATATTCAGATGTTGTAAACAGGGCTCAATTATTAGAGCGAGATAATGAATATGTGCAACCGAGGGACCACAACCAGGGTCATACCGGTGGTGGCAGTCATCGAAGCAATGAAAACCAGCAGGGAGGAAAACATTCGGACAAAAGCGGTAACCACTCTGGTGGTAATCGTGGTCGTGATAATAGAAGGAGCGAGTCGGGAGGAGATTTCAAGAAGAGAAGGTACAACAATGATAACGTGAAGACGTCAGCACAAACATCAACTGTTTCTAGGGGAGGAGAACGACCACCGGTCGTATGTTACAAATGTGGGAAAGAGGGACATATCAGCCCAAACTGCCCACAACAATCCAAGGTATGTTATAACTGTGGAAAGGAAGGTCATATAGCTCGAGAGTGTTCTGTAGCAAAACCAAGTTCAGCGGGGATGGTGACTCCAAAAGTTATCCCGGATAAGTCGAAATCAGCGGTTCCTGGAAGGGCGTTTGTCGTTACTGGCCAAAACGCGAGAAACCCGAACGAGGTGATCACGGGTAAGCTAATCTTGAATTCTTGCGAAGTTTATACTTTACTAGATACCGGTTCTACCCATTCTTTTATCTCTCCTGCTTGTGCTCAACGTTTAAACTTGACTCCGGAGAAATTGGACTTTAACTTATCTGTTGAAACTCCGTTGGGTGAAACCTTCGTTACATCTACAGTTTATAAATCTTGCATGATCCAAGTTGGCACTATCACATTACCTGTTGATCTTATCTCTTTAAAGATACTTGCTTTTGATGTGATTTTAGGAATTGATTGGTTAACCACTCATCATGCTAAAATTGATTGTTTTCGTAAGGTTGTTAGTTTTCATATTCCTAACCAACCTGTCATACGAATTCAAACTACTAAACCACTAAAATCAGTCACTGTCATATCAAGCCACAAAGCTATTCGTTTATTGAAAAACGGATGTCAAGCTTTCTTAGCCCATGTTATGGATTTGAACAAAGACAAGTCAGATTTGAATAATATTTCTATTGTTAGAGAATTTTCCGATGTATTTCCTGAAGAACTTCCCGGTCTACCCCCGGAACGAGAAATTGAATTCTTTATTGACCTTGAACCCGGTACAAAGCCCATTTCTAAAACCCCATATCGAATGGCTCCTATTGAACTTCAGGAGTTAAAAGTCCAACTACAGGAGTTGTTGGACATCGGTTTTATTCGTCCTAGTACGTCTCCTTGGGGTGCTCCTGTTTTATTCGTAAAGAAGAAAGACGGGAGTATGCGACTTTGTATTGACTATCGAGAATTGAACCATGTCACCATCAAGAATAGGTATCCGCTACCTCGCATTGATGACCTGTTTGACCAGTTGCAAGGAGCACAATTCTTTTCAAAGATCGATCTTCGTTCTGGATATCATCAGCTGAAGATTAAAACTGAGGATATTCCAAAGACTGCCTTCAGAACTCGGTACGGGCATTATGAATTCTTAGTAATGTCTTTTGGATTGACTAATGCTCCTGCTGCCTTCATGGATATGATGAACCGTGTATTCAAAGAATATTTGGATCAGTTCGTTGTTGTCTTTATTGATGACATCCTCATCTATTCCAAAAGCCGTGAAGATCATGAGCGCCATTTGAAGCTGGTACTGCAAAGGCTTCGTGAAAACAAGCTATATGCCAAACTGAAGAAATGCGAGTTCTGGCTTGAGGAAGTAGCATTCCTTGGGCACGTGGTGTCAAAACATGGAGTATCTGTCGACCCGGCGAAGATTGAAGCCATACAAAGTTGGGAGCAACCGAAGTCGGTAACCGAAGTACGTAGCTTTCTGGGCTTAGCTGGTTATTATCGGAGATTTGTGGAAGGATTTTCTCGAATCGCTACTCCGTTAACTCAGCTGACTCGGAAAGATACAAAATTCGTATGGAGTGAGGAATGCGAGAAGAGTTTCCAAGAACTCAAGAGGAGACTCATTTCGGCACCTGTTTTGACAATACCATCTGGTTCGGATGGATTTGTTATCTACAGCGATGCTTCAGGCAAAGGGTTAGGATGTGTTCTCATGCAACATGGGAAAGTCATAGCCTATGCCTCACGACAACTCAAAGAATATGAGAGGAATTATCCTACTCATGATTTGGAGTTGGCAGCAGTCGTTTTTGCGTTGAAGATCTGGAGACACTACCTGTATGGGGAGAAAGTGGAGATCTATACAGATCATAAAAGCCTCAAATATTTCTTCACCCAAAAGGAACTCAACATGCGGCAACGACGTTGGCTTGAGCTGTTGAAAGATTACGATCATACCATCCAATACCATCCTGGAAAAGCAAACGTAGTAGCTGACGCATTGAGTAGAAGATCATATGCGGGTACGAGTGCAATGTTTTTAACACAAAGGCCCATTTTGTATGACTTGCAAAGGATGGAGATAGAGATGAAGGCTCCAAGTACCCACATGATGATATCAAATATACGAGTAGAACCGACTTTAATCGATAAAGTTAAAGCTGCTCAAGCTACGGATATAGAGCTGATGCGTATGAAGAAGAAAGTGCAAGAAGGTGCTATTCCAGAAGCAAGAATCGATGAAGAAGGAATACTTCGAGTCAACTCCAGACTTTGTGTTCCTAACGATTTTGACTTGAAGCATAGAATAATGATGGAGGCACACAACACACCGTTTGCAATCCATCCTGGGAGTACCAAAATGTATCACGATCTTCGACATACATTTTGGTGGAGCAATATGAAAAGAGAGATCGCGGAGTTTATCTCGAGATGTTTAACTTGTCAACGTGTAAAAGCGGAGCATCAAGTACCAAAGGGTCCATTGCAACCACTTGAGATTCCGAAATGGAAGTGGGAACACATTACTATGGATTTTGTTACAGGTCTTCCCAAGGTTTCTCAAGGCATAGATGCGATTTGGGTTATTGTTGATAGATTAACCAAGTCCGCTCATTTCTTGCCGATACGTGAGACTTATTCCCTTGAACGTCTTGCTAGTATGTACGTGAACGAGATTGTGAGATTGCATGGCATGCCAGTATCCATAGTTTCGGATCGTGACCCAAGATTCACTTCACGATTTTGGGTTAGCTTGCAGAAAGCTATGGGCACGGATTTACGATTCAGTTCAGCATACCATCCTCAAACGGACGGACAATCAGAGAGGACTATTCAAACTCTTGAAGATCTATTAAGACTTTGTGTCTTAGATCTCAAAGGGAGTTGGGATAAGTACCTACCATTGGTGGAATTCTCCTACAACAACAGTTATCAGGCGAGCATAGGTATGGCTCCATTTGAGGCGTTGTATGGAAGAAAATGTCGTTCTCCAGTATGCTGGGACGAGGTGGGTGAAGCAACATTGTTGGGACCAGAATTGGTACGCATTACTACAGAGAAGATCCAAACGATTCGACAACGTATACAAACGGCACAGGATCGACAAAAGAGTTATGCGGATCTTCATCGGAAGGACGTGGAATTTAATATTGGGGATCATGTATTGTTACGTGTTGCACCATGGAAGGGAGTTACAAGATTTGGGAAGAGAGGAAAGCTCAATCCAAGATTTGTTGGTCCATTTGAGATTCTTGAGCGAATAGGAAATGTGGCATATAGACTCGCATTACCTCCAAGCATGTCTCGTGTTCATAATGTTTTTCACATATCTATGCTTCGTAAATATGTTAAAGACCCGAACCACATTATTGAGTTAGAACCAGACGAGATAGCTGAAGATTTAACGTACGAGGAGGTACCTGTTAAGATCTTGGATAGGAAAGAGCATGTCCTACGCACGAAGGTTATACCACAAGTTAAGGTTTTGTGGAGAAACCATGCTATTGAAGAAATGACCTGGGAGTTGGAATCAGAAATGAAAGCGAGGTATCCTCACCTTTTTGAAACATCAGGTACGTACGTCAATTTCGAGGACGAAATTTCATAAGGAGGGGAGGTTGTAAGACCCCAACTTATTAATGAATAAAATCAAATTTTTTCTAAATATTATTGTGAATAATAAGGGGTTAATTTGATATAATACTTTGGTTATGGGTGAAATGTGCAAATTTTGCAAAATAAGCAAGTGGTTATAAAATATTTATTTTTGGTCGGTGAATATTCGGTTGGTCGTGGAATATTCTTGCTGTCGGGGAATATTCGTACGACGACGCAGCCTTGTGTGGGCCCCATAACGGAAAGCGATTGGATGAAGAAAACGACAAGTATAAGTTGTTTATAAATAACGGCGTAGTTGTTACCGTTAATACTGTTGGAATACCCGGTGGTTAAAATACAGTAGCACACGGTATTGCACCAATTATTGATTCTTACGTAAGAAGGCACTACTCAATAATTGTTACAGTAGTTATTATTCAATATTTTATTTTATTGATTCAATAATTGCTGCGTTGATATTTTATATTATTGTTGTTTCAATAATTGTTGCTGCACAGTATTTTCATTTATCAGATCAATAATTCATATTATTTGAATAATATTATTAGATAACATTATTGGCAATGTCTAGAAAGTTCTGTCTAAGGAGAGGTTTGGTCATCTAATTGCGCGCCAGTAAGGAGAAATCCTTATTGGAAAGCCCCCTCTTTCCTGGGAACGGCCTGGTTGTCATAAATGTGATTCTGTAATATTATTTGTGAATAATTAATTATTGATTCATATGATAAGGAAATATTTATTTTATGTGGATATAAATGAGGGATATATTTTTGTGGTTAAAAATGAAGGAGTTAATGTTGAGGTTTTTGTCAGTATTTTTGTCGGAATGGAGGTATTAAAAATCAGGATTTTTGAGATAGTTTGCGGGGGTTATAATTTTTAATCCGACCGTTGGATCGTGGTAATTTTTGGATATGTTATACATATATAAGTTGAGTATATGTCCACAAATTTTGAACCGTTAAAAATGAACGTATGATTTATTACGAATTTTACAAGATGACTGGTTCAGAAATTGTTGAATTTTCGGAGTTTATCATTTTGGTGGAAAATTCTAGAATTGGTGGGCCCCACTTGTGGTTGGTGAAGAAATGTGCTGAATTATATTTCAAATGTGGTGGGTGGGAATAGTAGCAGGTAAAGCCATCAGGTTGCAGGTCAAACCTACCAAAATTTTCCTATAAATAGAGGGCTAAGTTAGAATTGAAAATCACACCAGAAACAAGTTTTCTCTCTTTCTCTCTCTAGATTATTGAGTGTATTTTGTGAGTATTTAGATACTTTGAGAGTTTCTATTCATCAGAGCAAGTTTCTTTCAGCCTTATACCGGTATTCCGACCAGAAGTACTGATATTTTGAGGTAAGGGATATTATTTTCTTCTTAATGATATTATTTTCTTCAATATCATTATGCTGAAATATTGATATGAGTTTTTATCAAATTTGGAACTTTTTGTGTCGGGAGTTACTATTCACGTATACGGCACTATTCACGTATACGGCACTATTCACGAATACGGCACTATTCACCGAAAAATAAAATTTTCCCTTTTTGTCCAAGATGTCTATTATGGTTACTATCTTTGATTGTATCCATGTTTTGATCTTTATTTTTGAATTCTGCTTCACAATTGATTATTATGAAGTATTATTGATCTTGGATAAACTGTTATACGAATTCCTACTATTTGTCCTTCTGTCTCATTGGATTCGTTCTCTTTAAGATATTTTTCATCATCCTCAGTCCTAAATGATGATATTACTGAATATCTTTGGCCTGTAGTGCAAAGATGTATAATTACTTGATGAATATCTTTGGCCTGTAGTGCAAAGATGAACAGGTGTTGAGATGAACATGACCGACTGATGATACAAATGAATATCTTTGGCCTGTAGTGCAAAGATGAATATTTGGTTAAAGATGATTATTAATTGATGTTACAGGGATAAAATATTGATGATGGACTTTTAAATCTTAGAAGATAGTAGAATTCTTTCTCTACTTGACTCTTCTAATGGTTTGCTGTTTCCGCTGCAGTTGTTGATCTAAAACTTGTTGTCGATTATATTTTATCAGATTTTTCCCTGTTGAAGACTAACGATAATTTGTTGTATATTATCTTAGTCATAATATTCTTTACTGGGCTAGTTGAGCTCACCCTTTTCCTTTTTGTTCCATTTTTCTTCTCAGGAGGTGAGAACATAGCAGGATCTAGTCGGGGTATGGAGTGATGGTTCTAGAAAGATGTATTAGCAGTCCTCACTATTTCTGTAAAATAGTGTTTGAATAATTGTAATGAGGATTTATTTGAGTGTGGATATTGTCTAGAAGACAATATTTGTATTTAAACTCACAGTATGTGTTGTCGTATTTTGCACGACAATTGTATTATTGAAGTTGTAGTTTGCTTTCTGTACCATGTATTTGGCGACTCAGAATGGGTGTTGTATACCTATTCTGGGGGCGTCACACGTGTACTTCATTCCCACAAGATTTGGTGTTCACTATCCAAAATCATTACATCTAACTACCCATCATAAAGGATAAAGACATAATTTAAATAACTTAAACATTAGTCTTTCCCATTAAAGGGTTACATCATTTTAAAAACAATCCCAGGTAATCTAACCTTAAAATTATTACATAAGTTTGCGGAATACATCATAAAAATAAAACAAGTCTTTAACATAATCAATTAAAATAAAATTCTCATAAGTCTTCAACACTTAAACATCTTACCCTTTCCTTTGCTAATAGATGGCTTATCAACTTTCTCAGCTTTATCTACAGTGTTAATTGCAAGAGTGAGCAAACAATTGCTCACTGATATAAAGAGTAGTGATAATAATAACATGAGAATGAACAACGAATACTGAACAATAATGAACTTGTTCTACGAATCAAAAATAGAAAACAAGTTCGAACTTTAATATCTGAGGGTCTTAGGACCACGAACTATGTCTCCGGTATTTAGATATTTTTACCTTAACCTTAATAGTCATTAGACTATACAGACTATTCTTAACATACTTAGGGGGATCAGCCCTTTGTACCATGTATTGTGCACAAACATCTAAACGTTACACGTACAAAATCCCCTATGATAGGGTTGTTCGTCTTAGTTTGAATTTAGAATTTCTGCACTAAAGAAAGTTTAGTTTGGAACTAGCTTGCCAGTGTTTCTAGAATTTTAGAACACTATTCAATTATAGATCAGTTTAATCAATAGGAGTTTGCGTACTACTTAAAGATTTAATACAAGAATGTATAACTGAACAATGCTATCAAAGTCAAAGATAGAATATCAACAATATATAATTGAATAACATGATACACATGCCAAGTACTATATTCAAAGAATTAGAACAATCTCACTTGAATCAATGTATTATAACAATATATGCTTTGAATAATAATTAGAAAAGTGAAACTCGCTTGATGTAACGAATTAGGTTACAAGAGCTTGTACAACATACGCAAGATGGATTAGGCTTGCTCAATCTTACAAAGAATTTTAGGACTTGTACAATAAAAATTTAGAAATGGGAACTTGCATTCAATATGAAAAGAATGAAGTTAGAAAGCTTGCTCAATGTAAAGAGTTAAGATTTAAGAACTTGCACAATTATTATAAGAGTAGAGTTAAAGAACTTTCCTTGTATGTAAGCTACACAAATGTAATATAATCTGCAATTGACCCTACATACATCATTGAAATCGCAACAACAATTAGTTGTATGAATATTAGCTTTATGGGATTAACCCATCATTTAGGCTATAACCTTACTTAACATTTTAGGGTTACTAACCACATAATACGTTTCTGATTTAACCTTGTTATTACACATTTGACACACTAACATAATCATTAAACCATGTTATAACGAATGACCAAAGTCTGCAGAAGTAGCAGACTTTACTGTCTGTGACTGGCTACTGGCGCGATCGTGCCAATAATACACTGGGTAACCGTGCGCCCGCGGGACGCAGTGTGCCCGCGCGACGCAGTGCGCCCGCGCCCATATGCAGCGTGCCCGTGCCACAACCGCGCGCCAGACAGCGCGCCCGCGCGATGCCTCAGTTCCAGTTTTTGCAGAAGCTCGAAATCAAACTCTGCTTTGGCCAAAAATCTCAATTCTACAGAAAATCTCCCAACTTCAACATCTAAAGCTTTGTACTAACATAGCTACACATGCTACTCATCATTCTATATACAAAACATTACATATACATCAAAAACTATAATTTTCCAAATTTTCTTCCATTTTGACACTTTTAACGAATTCGATCACCACGAATTCGGTTCTTAATGATTTGACACGATTCGAACTATGCCGCTTTCATTTCTTAACACATTAACATAATCCAATAACAAATTATAGCCTACAACACATCTAAAGCATGAATTTTTGTACTTTCTAAGGCCATTTTTCAAATATAAACACTGTTATTTATTTAATTTTCTTTCCACAGACCAAATTCATGAATTTGATCACTAAAGATTACTTATGTATGATAATTATCAGATTATATATCCATATAATCAACAATCCAAACCCTAATCCAACAAAATTCCAAGTCACAGAGAATAGATATTACAAAACTAAGAGTTAGAATTAGGAATAGATTATACCTTTAATCCTTGATTTAGCAAAGATGATATTTTCAAAGCTTGTTCCCTTGATTCCCAATTCATAGAGAACTCTCAATTTCCTCTCTAGCTCCCTCAATTTCTTTCTAACACTATGTTTTCTTCCTCTCTAAACTCTCTGTTCTTTAGCCTTAGGAAAATAATACGCATAGCAAATAAATAGAAGTATATAGCCTCCACCACGTTCATCAGTTAAAAAAACAAAAAGGCTCACATCAGTTAAAATAACCAAAAGCCATAAGGCTACGTTTGGTTACACACTAATTCCCATACTAGATTATTTAAATAATATTTATATCATATAGTTACACTTGTCACACATGTAACCCATTTTAATAGCTTATAATTTATAATTATAATAATTATATTCTTATTATAATTATGCTTATAATAGATAATTAAATAATTATATATCTAATTTAATTAATAAATTAGAAACATCACTTTATTTATTTTATTTATTTCCTTTAAATTAAACAATTGATTTAATTTAATTATTTTCCTTAAATTAAATCCTTCAGATAAAATTATCAACACTCAATTTAATTATCATTAATCCATTTAGTTACTAAATTAATTCACCACAATTCATTAATTATTTATTTTCCTCAATAAATAAATTAATTAAAATATTTATTTAATTCCATAAATATTTAAATAAAATTATAAATTTCTCGATCGTTACAATTATGACAAAGGTTGATTTAGTCCAGAAATTAAAAAGAGAAGAAGATAAATTTTAGTGCAGTTGGTAGCCAAACATTTATACAAATGTAACCATTTTAATTTTTGTGGGTAACCAAGAGAAATTTCAGTGCAGTTGGTAGCCAAAACTTTCATACAAAGATAATCATTTTAGTTTTTGTTGGTTACATTTGTATTAAGATTTGGCTACCAACTGTACTATGAAAAAAAATATTTCATAATAGATTTTTTATAATTAATTTGTAACCCAACAAAACTGAATTGATTACCTTTGTATTAAGGTTTGGTTACCAACTGCATCACGAAAAAAAAATTCTATAATAGATTTTTTTTTATTAATTGGTAACCCAATAAAACTAAATTAGTTATATTTGTGTAATATTTGGCTACCAACTGCACTATGAAATAAAAAAATTTATAATAAATTTTTTGATATCTGTTTGTTGAGAAGAGAGAGAAATACTAAAGCATTTAATATTTTGGAAGATAAAATTCTGGAAAACTTTGCTGCCAGTTATGGATGGTTATGGAAAGGAGTTCGACGGAGGGGGATAGAAGGGAGGAGAGAGAAAGTGCTAAATTGCAACTTATTAAAACACTCAACTAAATTAAAGGGATAAGAATGCACTAATTTTATAAATAAAACTTTAAATGCATTAATTGTGTAAATATTTTATGAGTGCACTATTGTTGTAATAATTTTTAAAAACGTAATAGAAAATATAATTGTTCCTTATTTATTTGGATGTTCAAAAATATGTGACCATGGACTGGCAGTTGTCAAACTCATAGCCCTGCCCCAGTCGAACAAGAATTCTTTCCATTTCAAATAAATAGGGTCTTTATTTTATGGTTCGGATTTAAAATGTATTGAAATGTGACATCATACTGACAGAATAAAAATAATTTTAAATCTAAACTATGAAATAAAGAGTCTCCATTTATTTGAAATAAAAAAGATCCTAGTCCACCCCAATATCGCTTGTAAAAACAGCCCGAGTCAGAATTATTTGTTAAGGTGGACAAAGATTTATTGTCAAATATTTTAAACCCAATTTATAAACAAGGTTGTCAAAATTAAATATATTTTAAGTGACCACCTCTTTTTTAGCATTTTTAAGGGTTTGAGCCTTACTGTCAGTGTCTCCCCCTCTGGAATCTAAGGCTTTTAATAATACTTTTTAAATATATGTTGCTTATTAGATGTACATATAAATAAATCCATCTAATTTATTAGTTTAATATGAGAAAAACTCATTATACTTGTCACATTTTATGTAATAGCCCATTGAACTTCAATAAATTTTAATTAATCAATTAAATTAATTAAAATTTAGTCATATAGAGTACAAATATATATATATATATATATATATATATATATATATATATATGCAGAATTGATCAGGTGGACTCCCGAATTTTTTTAAAATCCGGGATTTTTTTTACTTTTTTTTAAAACAACTAAAAAAAAGGTTTAATATTTTATGGAACTGTACAGACCTGTTTTATTATATATATCCAAATCACACCAAAAATACTATATTATGAAAAAATTTCAGTTCCATAAAATATTAAACTTTTTTTAGCTGTTATAAAAAAAATAAAAATAAAAAGGTCCGAATTTTACTCCCGTCCAGGAGTCCGGACCTGATCTTGACCCTATATATATATATTCTTTATTTTAGCGAAAAGATCAAATACTAAATTCATTGAATTTTTTTGTATTCAAGCGGATTGGAATATGTGATATCGTAATAATAGTAGAAATTAAACCCGTTTTGATATTTTATACAAAATTCTATAACATAATAAGTCTAAACGACATAATTCTATTTTAGAAATTTTTTATCAATATATATATATATATATATATATATATATATATATATATATATATATATATATATAACGTTAAGGTGGTGTTTATTTATCTAATAATATTTTTTAACGATTCTGTATTTGATTCAGTAAGAGGGTAAAATTATTTGATAAAGTTTTATTTGTCTCTTATCGTCTCTTAATCGGTAAAAGAAAGTTATAAATTTAAATCTATGGAGTCTATAAATATTTTACTCCCTCCATTCGTAATGTAAGACCCCAAAATTTATGAATAAAGATTTAATTTTCTCGAAATATTATTTTTAATATTATGGTGTGGATTTGAAATAATGTTATAGCTGTGGGTAATATTTATAAATTTTACAAAGTAAGCAAGTTGCTATATAATATTCGATTGGTCGGGGAATATTCGTACAACGGCGCAATGATTGGTGGACCCCACAACGAAATTACGATCGGAATGAGAAAATGACAGAAATATCTTTTTATAAAAATAACGGCGGAAGTTTTTACCGTTAAACTATTAAAATACCCGGTGATAAAAGTACAGTAATACGCGTAGTTGCATAGTAGCGCACGGTATTAATTATTGATGCTTACGTGAGAAGTTACTCAATTTTGTTCAATTATTGTTACAGTAATTGTTGCATAGCATCTCACGTTATTTGATTCAATTATTGTCGATATTTTATATATTATTAAATCAATAATTGAGACGATACAGTTATTCATATTATTATTTGCAATATTGACGATGTCTAGAAAGTTCTGTCGAGGAGAGGTTTGGTCACCTAATTGCGCGCCAATAGGGAGAAATCCTTATCGGAAAGCCCCCTCTTTCCTGGGAACGATCTGGTTGTTAAATATTATGAATAATAATAGTGATAAATAAATGTTGTTAAAAATATTGAGAGGATTTTTTTATGAAGTATTTGATATATATTTTGCTTATTTTATGGACCTCCATTTACCCATTTTTCAAAATAATCGGTAGAAAATTATCCAATATAATAAAGGTGGGGGCCACATGTGGGGCTCATATGTGTTGAAATATGAAATGTTAGGAAATGGGGGGGGGAGAAGATACGTGAAAGGAAGGTAATGTATATAAATAATTATATAAGTTTTTGTTATATATATATATATATATATATATATATATATATATATATATATATATATATATATATATTATATGTGTGTGTGTGTATATGTATTATATATGTATATATTTATAAGGTTGTCTGATTAAATGTGGGGGGGAGGGAAAAGCATCACACGGGTGATGCCGTGTGATGTAGGTTATTTATATAAATATTATATATATATATATATATATATATTATAAGTTTTGTTTTATTAGATTATAAATAGAATATATTATATTTTATTATGCATTGTATAGCATAGTAAATCAAAAAATTTCGTTGAATCGTCCGTGAATCGTCGCCCATGACTTCCCTCTACTGTGCATTCAAATAGTATCATTTTCATTCTCCTATAAATAGAATGCTTATTTAGAATTGAAAATCACACCAGAATCAGAAAATTCTTCTTCTATAATATTGAGCGTATTTCTTTAGAGTTTTAGGAAGCTTTGAGTGTAGAAAACAGTGAAAGTTTTCTTCAAGAATATATCCGCTGTACCAATTGAAATACTCTTCTTTTTTAGGTAAGGAGTATTATTTATTTCATATTCTGAAGAGATATTATTTTTCGTATTCGTATGAATATTATTTTCGTTCAATATCCGTAGGAATATTATTTTCGTTCAACAGTCGTAAGGGGTATTATTTATTTCATATTCTGAATAGATATTATTTTTCATATTCATATGAATATTATTTTCGTTCAATATTCATAAAGAATATTATATTCGTTCAATATTCGTAGGAATATTATCTTCGTTAAATATTCGTTGGAATATTATTTTCGTTCAACACTTGTAAGGGATGTTATTTTTGTTCAATATTCGCTTGAAATAATATTTTCTTCCATACTCTGTAGTATGTAAGTAATATTATTTCGTTTTAGATTTTAAATTCTATACTCATTTTGTTGAAGTTTTGGCTTCTATACTCCATGAAATTAGTAGAATATCATTGATATTTGCGCTTCATCCAGTATCTTTTCATGAAAATATTATTCTGAGCATTCTTGATAAGTTTTAACTTTTTCATGCCGGAGTACTATTCACGGGTTACTATTCACAAAATACTATTCACGAGATACTATTCACTCGAGTATTATTCACTCGGGATACTATTCATGATAAAAATTGATTCGTTTTCGGTCTAAATCATTTTTGATACAATATTATTCTTGAATTTTACTCCACAAATCAGTATCATGTTGACAATTTAAACGTTATTGAATTCTGGATAAATTAAATTATAAATCTTTAAAATTTATCCTTGAACTTATTTTATTGAATTATTATGTCATTGTCATCATCCTCATGCTTATATTGTTATGAAAGTCATCTTTGGCCGTAGTGCATAGATGGACTTGGTATGATTATGACCAGAGATTATTCGATATAATCATGACCGTAATATTATAAATGATGTGATAAAAGTCCTTATTGGCCCGTAGTGCATTGATGGACAATTTTTGGTATGATTATGGCCATGGATTCTCTTCGGCCAAGGGTGCAAGGATGAATTATTTTATGGCATGATCATGATCGTTGATGAAAACACGATTATCTTTGGCCCGTAGTGCATGGATAATTCATGTTCGTGATACTAAAGAATATCATTGGCCCGTAGTGCATGGATGATTCGATGATGTGGATTATTTATTAAGATGAGTCTCAGCGATTAAATTGATGATAAACTTTTTAAATTATAGAAGATAGTAGATACCTTGCTCTATTTGACTCTTTTAATGGATTGCTTATTCCGCTGCAGTTGTTGATCTAAAACTTGTTGTCTATTATATTCTATCAGTTGTTATACTGTTGAAGGCTAAGGATAATTTATTCTGCATTATCTTAGTCATAATATTTTTTACTAGGCTAGTTGAGCTCACCCTTTGCTTTCATTATTCTCTTCAGAAAATGAGAATATAGCTGGGACTAGTCGGAGAACGGAGTGACGGTCCAGATGTTTACATTAGTAATCCTCACTATTCTGTAAAATAGTGTGATAATAAATGTATTGAGGACTTATTTTGAGTTTTAATACTGTCTAGAAGACAATATTTGTATTAAAACTCACAGCTCATGTTGTATATTTAAGTTTGTATTTGTATTCTGTACCATGTATTTGGAGACTCAGAATGGGTGATGTATACCTATTTTGGGGGCGTCACAGTTGGTATCAAAGCTTAGGGATATGATTCCTGGCTGAGATGTGAGACTAGAACTAGGAGAGGAGAGACGGAAAATTCCTTCACTAGTATGACCTACCTAAGTTTATTTGGTATTTAATTGGTCGATCAGAGTATAGAGATAATATGTGACATGTCAATTAACCCTTGTTTTGTGACAGTGTTTGAGAATGACATCTGAAAATGTTGAGATAAGCAATGAAGCACATGAGATTGTTGAGTCACCGACGATCAATAACCAGGATAATATGCAGGAAGGCAACAATCCTCAGGTGAACAACAACACCGACCAAATGATGAATGATAGGATGTTCAGAGGCTTTGTGCAGTTCATGCAACACCAAACGAGAGATACTCATGTTCATAATGCAGGTGGAAATAATGACAACCTACGATTGGTCACCGCTAAGCAATTCAAGGAGCTGGTACCACCGGAGTTTTTAGAAAAGCCAGAACCACTTAAGGCAGAGATGTGGATAAAGCAGATCACCAAGATATTTGATGTCTTGGAATGCTCAGAGGAGCAAAAACTTCCATTCGCTACCTTTATGTCGCGTGAAGAAACAGATCACTGGGGGGAATCTGTAAAACATACCCAGCCTGACGCACTCAAAATGTCTTGGGAGAAGTTCCAAGAACTGTTCAACGACAAGTTCTTTCCCAAAAGTATTCGTCACATGAAGGAGGTAGAGTTCATCAAGTTGGAGCAGAACAATATGACCGTATCACAGTACGAAGCTAAGTTTGCCGTGAACTAAGTGAGAACAGCTTCAAGAAGAGAAGGTTCAATAATGATGGAAAGATAGCGGCACCCATTTCTAAGGAAGAAGAGCGACCACCGGTCGTATGTTTCAAATGCGGACAGGAGGGACACATCCGTCCAAACTGTATGTGTAAGACCCCAAATTTTATGAAATAAAAGTATTCAATTTTTCTATTTTGTAAATGGTTAAATTGATAAAAAAAAGTTAAAGTTGAGGATAATATATATAAAATTTTCAAAATACGCAAGTGGTTATAAAATACTCATTTCTGTTAGGAAATATTCGTTTGGTCGTGGAATATTCTTGTTATCGGGGAATATTCGTACGACGGCGCAGCCATTTGTGGGCCCCATAACAGAATAACTGTCGGATGAAAAAAACGACAAGTTTGAGTTTTATAAATAAACGGCGTAATTGTTACCGTTAACACTGTTGGAATACCTGGTGGTTAAAATACAGTAATACGCGTGGTTGTACAGTAGCACACGGTATTGCACAATATTTTTGAATTATTGATTCTTACGTAAGAATACACTACTCAATAATTATTACAGTAATTACTGTTCAATATTTTATTTTATTGATTCAATAATTGCTACGTTGATATTTTATATTATTGTTGTTTCAATAATTGTCACTGCACAGTATTTTCCATTATCAGATCAATAATTCATATTATTTGAATAATATTATTAGATAGCATTATTGGCAATGTCTAAAAAATTCTGTCAAGGAGAGGTTTGATCATCTAATTGCGCGCCAGTAAGGAGAAATCCTTATCGAAAAGTCCCCTCTTTCCTGGGAACCATCTGATTGTCAAAATTGTGATTCTGTAATATTATTTGTGAATAATTAATTATTGATTTATATGATAAGGAAATATTTATTTGATGCGAATATAAATAATGAATTTATTTATATGGTTATAAATGAAGGAATTAATGTTGAGATGTTTTATCAGTATTTTGTCGGATTGGAGGTATTAAAAAATTAAATCGGTGTTCTTAAAGCCCTATCGCGTGAGTTATAATTTTAATCCGACCGTTAGATCGTTGTGATTTTTGGATATGTTATACATATATTAGTCGAGTATATGTCCATAAATTTTAAACCGTTAAAAATTAACGCATGATTTGTTATAAATTTTAAAGAGTGTTGAAAATTATCCGTTTGTGGGTTTCAAATATTTTATGTCTGAAATTTGGAAAAACTTAAAGATACAAAGTTGTAGAGAATTTGATTTTGTGTGAAATAGACATAAAATTCGTATTTTTTTGATAAAAGGGCTATTTATTATGAATTACTGAAATTTTAGAAAATAAAATAATTTTTATTAAAATTGGGTGGGACCCACTTTTTGTTGGTGTTGAAAACATGTGCTAGAATTTTTGTTCAAGGGTGATGGCTGGTCTTGGTTGGTTTTGGTAGGTGTAGGAAAATAAAATAATAATATTATTTTATTATTTTAGTCTCCTTTGGCGTTCTAGCATTTTTCTATAAATAGGCGCTTAAGTTAAAATTAAAAATCACACCAGAAACAAATTTTCTTTCTCTCTATATTATCGAGTATATTTTTGTGAGTATTTAGATACTTTGAGAGTTGCTATTCAGTGCAAGATTCCTTCGGATTTACATTCCGGTCAGAAATACTGCTCTTTTGAGGTAAGAAATTTTAAGGGTTATTATGTTTTTCAGTTTCGTAATTTTTTCGGCCTTCAAAAATTTTGAAAAAATTTGAAATGATAATTTGATGAGTTTTCTAGATTGTGTCCAAAAATAGCAATTTTTGGATTTATAGATTAGGAGTTGTGAATATTATAAGAAAATACTATTTTAAAAGTAAACCCTTATAACTCCTTGTGGTTAACTCCAAAATTGATGAAATTTTTATTGGGAGTACATGTATATAACAGAAGTATACTCTGTAAAATTTGGAATTTTTAGATAAAAGTACAGTTTATGATAAATATCTAAATATTCGGCTGTTTTGGTCATATGAAAAATAGTAAATGAATTTTAAAAATTCTGAGAAAAATATATGTTCAATATGGAACTATATTCTGCTAAATCTCAGAAAAGAAAATTTGTTTGTATTGATTTGGTATTTTTCATGAAAATATACTAGTTATGAGTAAATAAATTAAATATGTTATGTGAAGTAAGAAAATTAGAAAATAGGATTTTATGGCTTGAGAATCCTATATGAGGTATATGCAGATTTTTGATGAGAGTTTTAGTTATTGGTGATGAAATCTTATGAGTTTGGCATTTTAGGATGATTAAATACATTATTTAGTAAAGTGTAAACAATTAAAATAAATTTTTTATAAGTTTAAGAAATGTTATTCTTTCAATATTATTATACCAAAATATTGGTATAGATTTTATTGTGGAATTTCTACCTTTTTTATGTCGGGGTTACAATTCATGAATTACTATTCATGAGTTACTATTCACGGGATACTATTCACGACAAAATTGGTTTCTATTTCTGACCAAATTATCATTGATTTATGAATCTTACTCTTGAAATTAAATTCGTGTTTTGATCATATTATTTTTATTATCATATATAACATTTTTATAATCCTGGTGAAAAAATTTCTCGTTGACTTGAGTGTAAAGATGGGTAGTTTATTGGTATGATCGTGACTATGAGTTCTCTTTGGCCAGTAGTGCATAGTTGAATCATTGATTGGTATGATCATGACCATTGAATTTATAATTGAATATTTTTAGCTTAAGTGCAAAGGTGAATTGATCAACATGGTTATAATTATGGTTTATATAAATTCTGAAATGATTATGTATTTCTTTGAGATATGAATATCTTTGGCCTGTAGTGCAAAGATGACTTGTTTTTGAATATCTTTGGCCCGTAGTGCAAAAATGATCTGTTGTTGAATATCTTTGGTCTGTAGTGCAAAGATGACATATTTTTGAATATCTTTGGCCCGTAGTGCAAAGATGAATTTATTAGTATGATTATGAACAGGAACCATGATTTGGTATAACCATGATCTTTGATGTTTCAGGTAAAGACAAGTGATAAAAATTATCTTTTTCCTAGATGAGAAGAGGAATTTAAAACCATAAATATGATTATGAGTTATTCACATGAATGTGGACAGGAACTGTTGATTTATGTTACAGGGATAAAAAATTGTTGGTGGACTTTTAACATGAAGAAGATAATAGACTTTATGGTCTATTTGACTCTTCTAATTGATTGCTCGTTCCGCTGCAATTATGATTAAAAAGTTTTATCATCTACCATATGTTCTAAATCTCTGATTTATTACTGACGAAGGCTATTGATAATTTAATTATCTTTAATCATGATATCCTTTACTGGGCTAGTTGTGCTCACCCTTTTGCTTCACAATTCCTTTCAGGTAATAAGAGTGTTGTCGGGTCGAGCGGGGATAACAGAGAAATAGAACGGTGGTCTCTAGCTGTGGATGTTCTCCCTAAGCAGTATAGAAAAGTGTGTTGTATTTTATACATCATTTAGTAGTTATATTTAGTGAATCAAATAGGGTGAGGCAAACCCAACGTTGGAAGGGTGTTTTGCCACTATCATACAAGATGTCTAACGACATGCGACTTCGTGTTATCATAAGACAGGGTTGTGCACATCCACTCGCTGAGTATATCTACAAGCACTACCTATACAATCTCGGAGTTTGGTTAAAATATAATTCTCAATTGGAGAAAATGGAGATAATTATATGTCAAGAGAAGACTCTCCATTAGAGAGAATATGATAGTAATCTTCTCATTTTTCTTTGGGGTCTATTGGGTCTACCAAGGATAATTCTGTGGGCATATGATATCTATCATAACCACGCATGGCCTCCCATGTACGAAGGTTTCCTTGAGTATTTTTCGAAGATTTTAATTTCTAAAACAGTTATTGATTGTACCTTTATGTAAGGTGCCATTGTGACGTGCTATCCACAGTTGGGACATGAGTCACAGTTAGTATATATTATATCAAAACTCACAACATATGTGTTGTTGTATTTTACACTATAATTGTAGTAATAAAGTTGTAGTTGTTTTCTGTTCCATGTATTTGGCGACTCAGAATGGGTTGGATGGATTGGACCTATTTTGGGGGCGTTACAATACGCAGCAACCCAAAGCGTGTTTCAATTGCGGAAGAGAAGGTCAATTAGCTCGATTTTATCGTGTAGTGAAGTCAAGTCCAGCTGGGATGGTGACGCCAAAGGATGTCTCAGACAAGTCAAAGTCAGTAGTTTAAGTGAAAGCGTTTGTCGAGGAACCCGAACGAAGCTATCATGGGTAAGTTAATCATAAACTCTTGCGAAGTTTATACCTTACTCGATATCGGTTCTACCCATTCTTTTATTTCTCCTACTTGCGCTCAACGTTTAAATTTGACTCCAGTACAAAACCCATTTCTAAAACCCTCAAATATTTCTTCACCCAAAACGAACGTAACATGCGCTAAAGATGTTGGCTCGAGCTATTGAAGATTACGACCATACCATTCAATATCATCGTAGAAGAGCGAACACGGTAGCTAATGCGTTGAGTAGAAGATCGTATGCAGTTACGAGTGCGACGTTGTTAACACAAAAACCCATTTCGTATGACTTAGAAAAGATGGAGATAGAGTTAAAGACTCCAAGAACTTACGTAAAGATAACGAATATACGATTAGAACCGACTTTAATTGATAAAGTTAAATCCACTCAAGCTACAGACTTAGAGATGATGAATGTGAAGAAGAAGGTTTAAGAGAGCGTTATTTTAGAAGCAAGAATTGACGAAGAGAGAAAATCTCAACCCTCGATTTAATTGTTCTATTTGAAATCCTCGATCGAGTAGGAACTGTGGCCTATAGACTCGCCTTACCGCCAAGTATGTCGCGTGTTCATAACGGTTTTTTTACGTATTGATGTTACGTAAATATGTGGACGACCCGAGCCACATTATTGAATTAGAACCGGACGAGATAACGAAAGATTTAACGTATGAAGAGGTACCTGTTAAAATCTTAGATACGAATAAACATATTTTATGCTCAAAGGTTATACCTCAAGAGTTAGAATTTGACGAGGTATCCTCATCTGTTCAGCATACCAGGTACACACGTAAATTTCGAGGGCAAAATTTCATAAGGATGGGAGATTGTAAGACCCCAAAATTTATGAATAAAGATTTAATTTCTCGAAATATTTTTTTTAATATTATGATGTGGATTTGAAATAATGTTATATTTGTGGGTAATATTTATAAATTTTACAAAGTAAGCAAGTTGTTATATAATATTCGATTGATCGGAGAATATTCGTTTTAACAGGGAATATTCGTACAACGGCGCAATCATTGGTGGACCCCACAACGAAATTACGGTCGGAATGAGAAAACGACAGAAATATCTTTTTATAAAAATAACGGCGGAAGTTTTTACCGTTAAACTGTTGAAATACCCGGTGGTAAAAGTACAGTAATACGCGTAGTTGCATAGTAGCACACGGTATTGATTATTGATGCTTACGTGAGAAGTCACTCAGTTTTGTTTAATTATTACTACAGTAATTGTTGCATAGTATCTCATGTTATTTGATTCAATTATTGTCGATATTTTATATATTATTAAATCAATAATTGAGACGATACAGTTATTTATATTATTATTTATAATATTGACGATGTCTAAAAAGTTCTATCGAGGAGAGGTTTGGTCACCTAATTACGCGCCAATAGGGAGAAATCTTTATCGAAAAGCCCCCTCTTTCCTGGAAATGATCTGGTTGTTAATTATTATGAATAATAATAGTGACGAATAAATGTTGTTAAAAATATTGAGAGAATTTTTTTATGAAGTATTTGATGTAATTTTTGCTTATTTTATGGACCCCTATTTACCGATTTTTCAAAATAATCGATAGAATATTATTTAATATAATAAAGGTGGGTCCCACATGTGGGGCCCATATGTGTTGAAATATAAAATGTTAGGAAATGGGGGGGGGAAGATACGTGAAAGGAAGGTAATGTGTATATATATATATATATATATATATATATATATATATATATATATATATATATATAAGTATTATATATGTATATATTTATAAGGTTGTCTGATTAAATGTGGGGGAAGGGAAAAACATCACACGGGTGGTGCCGTGTGATGTAGGTTATTTATATAAACATATATATATATATATATATATATATATATATATATATATATATATTATAAGTTTTATTTTATTAGATTATAAATAGAATATATTATATTTTATTATACATATTACAGCATAGTAAATCAAAAATTTTCGTTGAATCGTCGCCCGTGACTTCCCTCTACTGTGCATTCAAGTAGTATCATTTTCATTCTCCTATAAATAGAATTCTTATTTAGAATTGAAAATCACACCAGAATCAGAGAATTCTTCTTCTATAATATTGAGCGTATTTCTTTAGAGTTTTAGGAAGCTTTGAGTGTAGAAAACAGTGAAAGTTTTCTTCAAGAATATATCCGCTATACCAGTTGGAATACTTTTCTTTTTCAGATAAGGGATATTATTTATTTCATATTCTGAAGAGATATTATTTTTCGTATTCGTATGAATAATATTTTCGTTCAATATTCGTAGGAATTTTATTTTCGTTCAACAGTTGTGACGCCCCCAAAATAGGTATACAACACCGATCCTGAGTCACCAAATACATGGTACAGAAAGCAAACTATAACTTCAATAATACAATTATCGTGCAAAATACGACAACACATATTGTGATTTTAAATACAAATATTATCTTCTAGACAATATCCACACTCAAATAAGTCCTCAATACAATTATTCAAACACTATTTTACAGAAATAGTGAGGACTGCTAAAATATCTTTCTAGAACCATCACTCCATACCCCGACTAGATCCTGCTATGTTCTCACCTCCTGAGAAGAAAAATGGAACAAAAAGGAAAAGGGTAAGCTCAACTAGCCCAGTAAAGAATATTATGACTAAGATAATATACAACAAATTATCATTAGTCTTCAACAGGGAAAATCTAATAAAATATAATAGACAACAAGTTTTAAATCAACAACTGCAGCGAAAATAGCAAACCATTAGAAGAGTAAAGTAGAGAATAAGTTCTACTATCTTCTAAGATTTAAAAGTCCATCATCAATATTTTATCCCTGTAACAACAATTAATAACCATCTTTAATCAAATATTCATCTTTGCACTACAGGCCAAAGATATTCATTTGTATCACTAGTCGGTCATGTTCATCTCAACACTTATTCATCTTTGCACTACGGACCAAAGATATTCATCAGTTAATCATTCATCTTTGCACTACGGGCCAAGATATTCAGTAATATCACCATTTAGGACTGAGGATGATGAAAAATCAAAACACGGATTAAATTTCAAGAATAAGGGTCACAACAGATAATTTGGAGGAACGAAGAAAAAATGTTTTTTTCCCTTTTGTGAACAGTACCCGTGAACAGTATCCATGAACAGTAACCGTGAACAGTACCCATGAATAGTAACCGTGAACAGTAACCGTGAACAGTACCAGTGAACAATACCAATAATGACAAGTTCCAAATTTGATAAAAAGTTCAGACCAATATTTCTATGAAATGATATTAGATGAAGCGAAATTTTTAATCATTTCAGGAATTATAGAATCAATACTTACCATAGTAAGTTCATATTTAGGAATACGAGCTGAAATAATATTGCTTACATAATATGGAGTATGAAAGAAAATAATATTTCTCATGAGTATTGCAACAAAATAATATCCTTTACCTTGGTGGAAACTTGATTTGACTGGAATATCGGATATTATTCTAAGAAAATCTTGCAGAAAAACTTCGCTCAAAATATTCTTATACTCAAGAAAATACTCTCAATACTATAGAATAAGAATTTCTGAATTTAGAAATGGTGTGTTGAGGAAGGAGGGATTACCCCCTATTTATAGTGAAATCCTCGGATGAAAAATCAACATGTTACTGCCTAACCTCATATATTTTCCATATGGGTGGGCCACCCTTTGAAAAATATGTTGCAGGAAAGAAAAAAAACAAGCTAGCTTTGAATAAAACAAGGCATGCATGAATCATCTTTGAAAAAAACAGGACAATACTCCTATAATACAATTGAGAATCAAGAATTTGCAGACAACGTTCATTTACATCAATCATTTCCACCAACCCATTCCACCAACCAATTCAATTACATCTTGATTACTTTCTTTCTAATTAACCACATGTGTGTGTGTGTATATATATATATATATATATATATATATATATATAATATTATTATATAAACAACTATTATAATAATATATTTGAATGAATTACTTTTGGAAAAGAATAATTGTAGTTCCACAGAAAATATGCCAAACTTTCAACAAATATTTCATGCTAAAATTCTTTCATTAATAACCACATAAATAAATAAATCCCTCATTTATATCCACATCAAATAAATATTTCCTTATCATACAAATCAATAATTAATTATTCACAAATAATATTACAGAATCACAATTATGACAACCAGACCGTTCCCAGGAAAGAGTGGGCTTTCCAATAAGGATTTCTCCTTACTGGCGCGCAATTAGGTGATCAAACCTCTCCTTAGACAGAACTTTCTAGACATTGTCAATAATGCTATCTAATAATATTATTCAAATAATATGAATTATTTATCTGATAATGGAAAATATTGTGCAGCAACAATTATTGAAACAACAATAATATAACATATCAACGCAGCAATTATTGAATCAATAAAATAAAATATTGAACAGTAATTACTGTAACAATTATTGAGTAGTGCATTCTTACGTACAAATCAATAATCCAACTATATTGTGCAATACCGTGTGCTACTGTGTAACTACGCGTATTACTGTATTTTAACCACCGGGTATTCCAATAGTATTAACGGTAACAACTACGCCGTTATTTATAAAAACTCAAACTTGTCGTTTTTTTCATCCGACAGTTATTCTGTTATGGGGCCCACAAATGACTGCGTCGTCGTACGGATATTCCCGACAAAAAGAATATTTTATAACCACTTGCTTATTTTGCAAAATTTACATATTTCACCCATAACCAAAGTATTATATCAAATTAACCCCTTATTATTCACAATAATATTTAGAAAAAATTTGATTTTATTCATTAATAAGCTGGGGTCTTACAACCTCCCCTCCTTATGAAATTTCGTCCTCGAAATTAACGTACGTACCTGATATTTCGAAAAGGTGAGGATACCTCGCTTTCATTTCTGATTCTAACTCCCAGGTCATTTCTTCAATAGCATGGTTTCTCCACAAAACCTTAACTTGTGGTATAACCTTTGTGCGTAGGATATGCTCTTTCCTATCCAAGATCTTAACAGGTACCTCCTCGTACGTTAAATCTTCAGCTATCTCGTCTGGTTCTAACTCAATAATGTGGTTTGGGTCTTTAACATATTTACGAAGCATAGATATGTAAAAAATATTATGAACACGAGACATGCTTGGAGGTAATGCGAGTCTATATGCCACATTTCCTATTCGCTCAAGAATCTCAAATGGACCAACAAATCTTGGATTGAGCTTTTCTCTCTTCCCAAATCTTGTAACTCCCTTCCATGGTGCAACACGTAACAATACATGATCCCCAATATTAAATTCCACGTCCTTTCGATGAAGATCCGCATAACTCTTTTGTCGATCCTGTGCCGTTTGTATACGTTATCGAATCGTTTGGATCTTCTCTGTAGTCATGCGTACCAACTCTGGTCCCAACAATGTTGCTTCACCCACCTCGTCCCAGCATACTGGAGAACGATATTTTCTTCCATACAACGCTTCGAATGGAGCCACACCTATGCTCGTCTGATAACTGTTGTTGTAGGAGAATTCCACCAATGGTAGGTACTTATCCCAACTCCCTTTGAGATCTAGGACACAAAGTCTTAATAGATCTTCAAGAGTTTGAATAGTCCTCTCTGATTGTCCGTCCGTTTGAGGATGGTATGCCGAACTGAATCGTAAATTCGTGCCCATAGCTTTCTGCAAGCTAACCCAAAATCATGAAGTGAAACTTGGGTCACGATCCGAAACTATGGATACTGGCATGTCATGCAATCTCACAATCTCGTTCACGTATATACTAGCAAGACATTCAAGGGAATAAGTCTCACGTATCGGCAAGAAATGAGCAGACTTGGTTAATCTATCAACAATAACCCAAATCGCATCTATGCCTTGAGAAACCTTGGGAAGACCTGTAACGAAATTCATGGTAATGTGTTCCCACTTCCATTTCGGGATCTCAAGTGGTTGCAATGGACCCTTTAGCACTTGATGCTCCGCCTTTACACGTTGACAAGTTAAACACCTCGAGATAAACTCCGCGATCTCACTTTTCATATTGCTCCACCAAAATGTATGTCGAAGATCGTGATACATTTTAGTACTCACAGGATGGATTGCAAACGGTGTGCTGTGTGCCTTCATCATTATTCTATGCTTCAAGTCAAAATCGTTAGGAACATAAAGTCTGGAGTTGACTCGAAGTATTCCTTCTTCATCGATTCTTGCTTCTGGAATAGCACCTTCTTGTACTTTCTTCTTCATACGCATCAGCTCTATGTCTGTAGCTTAAGCAGCTTTAACTTTATCGATTAAAGTCGGTTCTACTCGTATATTTGATATCATCATGTGGGTACTTGGAGCCTTCATCTCTATCTCCAACCTTTGCAAGTCATACAAAATGGGCCCTTGTGTTAACAACATTGCACTCGTACCCGCATATGATCTTCTACTCAAGGCGTCAGCTACTACGTTTGCTTTTCCAGGATGATATTGGATGGTATGATCGTAATCTTTCAACAGCTCGAGCCAACGTCGCTGCCGCATGTTAAGTTCCTTTTGGGTGAAGAAATATTTGAGGCTTTTATGATCTGTATAGATCTCCACTTTCTCCCCATACAGATAGTGTCTCCAGATCTTCAATGCGAAAACGACTGCTGCCAACTCCAAATCATGAGTAGGATAATTCCTCTCATATTCTTTGAGTTATCGCGAGGTATAGGCTATGACTTTCCCATATTGCATGAGAACACATCCTAACCCTTTGCCTGAAGCATCGCTGTAGATAACAAATCCATCCGAACCAGATGGTATTGTCAGAACAGGTGCCAAAATGAGTCTCCTCTTGAGTTCTTGGAAACTCTTCTCGTATTCCTCACTCCATACGAATTTTGTATCTTTCCAAGTCAGTTGAGTTAACGGAGTAGCGATTCGAGAAAATCCTTCCACAAATCTCCGATAATAACCAGCTAAGCCCAGAAAGCTACGTACTTCGGTTACCGACTTCGATTGCTCCCAACTTTGTATGACTTCAATCTTCGCCGGGTCGACAGATACTCCATGTTTTGACACCACGTGCCCAAGGAATGCTACTTCCTCAAGCCAGAACTCGCATTTCTTCAGTTTGACATATAGCTTATTTTCACGAAGCCTTTGTAATATCAGCTTCAAATGGCGCTCATGATCTTCACGGCTTTTGGAATAGATGAGGATGACATCAATAAAAATAACAACGAACTGATCCAAATATTCTTTGAATACACGGTTCATCATATCCATGAAGGCAGCAGGAGCATTAGTCAATCCAAAAGACATGACTAAGAATTCATAATGCCCGTACCGAGTTCTGAAGGCAGTCTTTGGAATATCCTTAGTTTTATTCTTCAGCTGATGATATCCAGATCGAAGATCGATCTTTGAAAAGAATTGTGCTTCTTGCAACTGGTCAAACATGTCATCAATGCGAGGTAGCGGATACCTATTCTTGATAGTGACATGATTCAATTCTCGATAGTCGATACAAAGTCGCATACTCCCGTCTTTCTTCTTTACGAATAACACAGGAGCACCCCAAGGAGATGTACTAGGACGAATAAAACCGATGTCCAACAACTCATGTAGTTGGACTTTTAACTCCTGCAGTTCAATAGGAGCCATTCGATATGGGATTTTGGAAATGGGCTTTGTACCGGGTTCAAGATCAATAAAGAATTCAACTTCACATTCTGGGGGTAGACCAGGAAGTTCTTCAGGAAATACATCGGGAAATTCTCTAACAATAGAAATATTATTCAAATCTGACTTGTCTTTGTTCAAATCCATAACATGGGCTAAGAAAGCTTGACATCCGTTTTTCAATAAACGAATAGCTTTGTGGCTTGATATGACAGTGACTGATTTTAGTGGTTTAGTAGTTTGAATTCGTATGACAGGTTGGTTAGGAATATGAAAACTAACAACCTTACGAAAATAATCAATTTTAGCATGATGAGTGGTTAACCAATCAATTCCTAAAATCACATCAAAAGCAAGTATCTTTAAAGAGATAAGATCAACAGGTAATGTGATAGTGCCAACTTGGATCATGCAAGATTTATAAACTGTAGATGTAACGAAGGTTTCACCTAACGGAGTTTCAACAGAAAAGTCAAAGTCCAATTTCTCCGGAGTCAAGGTTAAACGTTGAGCACAAGCAGGAGAGATAAAAGAGTGGGTAGAACTGGTATCTAGTAAGGTATAAACTTCGTAAGAGTTCAAGATTAGCTTACCCGTGATCACCTCGTTTGGGTTCCTCACATTTTGACCAGTCACAACAAACGCTCTTCTAGAAATCGCTGATTTCGACTTATTCGGGACAGCCCTTGGAGTCACCATCCCCGTTGAACTTGGTTTTACTACAGAACAATCCCGAGCTATGTGGCCTTCCTTTCCACAGTTGTAACATACCTTGGATTGTTGTGGACAGTTTGGGCTGATATGTCCCTCTTTTCCGCATTTGTAACATCTAACTGGCGGTCGTTCTCCTCCCCTAGAATTTGTTGTTGGTGCTGGTTCTGCTGCTGATGTCTTCCCGTCATTGTTGAATCTCCTCTTTCTGAAATTTCTACTTGACTCACCTCTTCTATTATCATGGCCACGATGACCACTCGAGTGGTTACCGCCTTTGTTCGTATTTTTCCCTCCTTGTTGGTTATCATCGCTCTGATGACTGTTGTCACTGGTATGACCCTGGTTGTGGTCCCTCGGTTGCACATACTCATTATCTCGCTCTAATAATTGAGCCTTGTTTACAACATCTGAATATAAAGAAAATTTATGAGAGATAAGATATTACCGAATCTCGGGTTTTAGACCTCTCAGAAACATCCTTGTCATTCGTTCCTCATTTTCGACCAAATGAGGTGCAAACCTGGATAACTCTGCAAACTTCGCCTCGTACTGGGACACCGTCATGTTGTTTTGTTCCAGTCTGATAAACTCTACCTCCTTCATATGACGAATACTTTCAGGAAAGTACTTGTCATTGAACAGTTTCTGAAATGTTTCCCAGGACATGTTGAGTGCGTCAGGCTGGGTACGCATCACAGACTCCCACTAGTAGTCTGCCTCACCGCGGAACACAAAGGTGGCGAACGGAACCTTCTGTTCCTCCGTGCATCCCAAGACATCGAATATCTTGGTAATTTGCTTGACCCACGTTTCCGCCATGATCGGATCCGGCTTTCCCTTAAATTTTGGTGGTCCCAACTCTTTGAACTGCTTGGCTGTGACAGACCGCGCGTTGCTATCACTTCCACCCGTATTTTGTACACGAGTCTCCCTTGTCTGATTTTGCATGAACTGCAAAAAGCTCCTAAACATTCCATCATTCATCGTTTGCTCGGTAGTGTTGTTTACAGGAGGAATATTGCCTTCCTGTTGCACGTTCTCCTGGTTTGTAACTAAAGGTTGTTCCACAGTCTCATACACTCCATTGTTAACGTTCTCAGCAGCCATTCTTAAATACTGCCATAAAATAAGGGTTAATTAAACAAATTAACATATCACATAATATCTCTATATTATGACTGACCAACAAATAAGCTTAGGTAGGACATACTAGCGAAGGATTTACTCATCTCTCCCCTCCTAGTTCTATTCCCCGATCTCCGCCAGAGATCATATCCCTAAGCTCTGATACCAACTGTGACGCCCCCAAAATAGGTATACAACACCCATCCTGAGTCGTCAAATACATGGTACAGAAAGCAAACTACAACTTCAATAATACAATTGTCGTGCAAAATACGACAACACATATTGTGAGTTTAAATACAAATATTATCTTCTAGACAATATCTACACTCAAATAAGTCCTCAATACAATTATTCAAACACTATTTTACAGAAATAGTGAGGACTGCTAAAATATCTTTCTAAAACCATCACTCCATACCCCGACTAGATCCTGCTATGTTCTCACCTCCTGAGAAGAAAAATGGAACAAAAAGAAAAAGGGTGAGCTCAACTAGTCCAGTAAAGAATATTATGAGTAAGATAATATACAACAAATTATCATTAGTCTTCAACAGGGAAAATCTGATAAAATATAATAGACAACAAGTTTTAGATCAACAACTGCAGCGGAAACAGCAAACCATTAGAAGAGTCAAGTAGAGAATGAGTTCTACTATCTTCTAAGATTTAAAAGTTCATCATCAATATTTTATCCCTGTAACAACAATCAATAATCATCTTTAATCAAATATTCATCTTTGCACTACAGGCCAAAGATATTCATTTGTATCACTAGTCGGTCATGTTCATCTCAACACCTATTCATCTTTGCACTACGGGCCAAAGATATTCATCAGTTAATCATTCATCTTTGCACTACGGGCCAAGATATTCAGTAATATCACCATTTAGGACTGAGGATGATGAAAAATCAAAACACGGATTAAATTTCAAGAATAAGGGTCACAACAGATAATTTAGAGGAAAGAAGAAAAAATGTTTTTTTTCTTTTGTGAACAGTACCTGTGAACAGTACCCGTGAATAGTACCAGTGAACAATACCAGTAATGACAAGTTCTAAATTTGATAAATAGTTCAGATCAATATTCCTATGAAATGATATTAGATGAAGCGAAATTTCTAATCATTTCAGGAATTATAGAATCAATACTTACCATAGTAAGTTCAAATTTAGGAATACGAGATGAAATAATATTGCTTACATAATATGGAGTATGAAAGAAAATAATTTTTCTCATGAGTATTGCAACAAAATAATATCCTTTACCTTGGTAGAAACTAGATTTGACTGGAATATCGGATATTATTCTGAGAAAATCTTGCAGAAAAACTTCGCTCAAAATATTCTTATACTCAAGAAAATACTCTCAATAATATAGAATAAGAATTTCTGAATTTAGAAATGGTATGTTAAGGAATGAGGGATTACCCCCTATTTATAGTGAAATCCTCGGATGAAAAATCAACATGTTGCTGCCTAACCTCATATATTTTCCATATGGGTGGGCCACCCTTTGAAAAATGTGTTGCAGGAAAGAAAAAAAACAAGCTAGCTTTGAATAAAACAAGGCATGAATGAATCATCTTTGAAAAAATAGGACAATACTCCTATAATACAATTGAGAATCAAGAATTTGCAGACAACGTTCATTTACACCAATCATTTCCACCAACCCATTCCACCAACCAATTCAATTACATCTTGATTACTTTCTTTCTAATTAACCACATGTATATATATATATATATATATATATATATATATATATATATATATATATAATATTATTATTATTATTATATAAACAACTATTATAATAATATATTTGAATAAATTATTTTTGGAAAAGAATAATTGTAGTTTCACAGAAAATATGCCAAACTTTCAACAAATATTTCATGCTAAAATTCTTTCATTAATAACCACATAAATAAATAAATCCCTCATTTATATCCACATCAAATAAATATTTCCTTATCATATAAATCAATAATTAATTATTCACAAATAATATTACAGAACCACAATTATGACAACCAGGCCGTTCTCAGGAAAGAGGGGGCTTTCCAATAAGGATTTCTCCTTACTGGCGCGCAATTAGGTGACCAAACCTCTCCTTAGACAGAACTTTCTAGACATTGCCAATAATACTATCTAATAATATTATTCAAATAATATAAATTATTGATCTGATAATGGAAAATACTGTGCAGCAATAATTATTGAAACAACAATAATATAACATATCAACGCAGCAATTATTGAATCAATAAAATAAAATATTGAACAGTAATTTCTGTAATAATTATTGAGTAGTGCATTCTTACGTACAAATCAATAATCCAACTATATTGTGCAATACCGTATGCTACTGTGCAACTACGCGTATTACTGTATTTTAACCACCGGGTATTCCAACAGTGTTAACGGTTACAACTACGCCGTTATTTATAAAAACTCAAACTTGTCGTTTTCTTCATCCGACAGTTATTATGTTATGGGGCCCACAAATGACTGCGCCGTCGTACGGATATTCCCGACAAAAAGAATATTTTATAATCACTTGCTTATTTTGTAAAATTTGCACATTTCACCCATAACCAAAGTATTATATCAAATTAACCCCTTATTATTCACAATAATATTTAGAGAAAATTTGATTTTATTCATTAATAAGCTGTGGTCTTACAACAGTCGTAAGGGGTATTATTTATTTCATATTCTGAAGAGATATTATTTTTCATATTCGTATGAATATTATTTTCGTTCAATATTCATAAAGAATGTTATCTTCGTTCAATATTCGTAGGAATATTATCTTCGTTAAATATTCGTTGGAATATTATTTTCATTCAACACTTGTAAGGGATGTTATTTTTGTTCAATATTCGCTTGAAATAATATTTTCTTCCATACTCTGTAGTATGTAAGTAATATTATTTCGTTTCAGATTTTGAATTCTATACTCATTTTGTTGAAGTTTTGGCTTCTATACTCCATGAAATTAGTAGAATATCATTGATATTTGCACTTCATCCAGTATTTTTTCATTAAAATATAATTCTTAGCATTCTTGATAAGTTTTAATTTTTTCATGTCGGGTTACTATTCATGAGTTAATATTCACGAAGTAATATTCACGGGATACTATTCACCCGGGATACTATTCATGATAAAAATTGATTCGTTTTCGGTCCAAATCATTTTTGATATAATATTATTCTTAAATTTTACTCCACAAAGCAGTATCATGTTGACAATTTAAACGTTATTGAATTCTAAATAAATTAAATTAGAAATCTTTAAAATTTATCCTTGAACTTGTTTTATTGAATTATGATGTCATTATCATCATCCTCATGCATATATTGTTATGAAAGTCATCTTTGACCGTAGTGCATAGATGGACTTGGTATGATTATGACCATGGATTATTTGGTATAATCATGACCGTAATATTACAAATGATGTGGTAAAAGTTCTCATTGGCCCGTAGTGCATTAATGGACAGTTTTTGGTATGATTATGGCCATGGATTCTCTTTGGCCAAGGGTGCAAGGGTGAATTATTTTATGGCATGATCATGACCGTTGATGAAAACACGATTATCTTTGGCCCGTAGTGCATGGATAATTCGTGGCCGTGATACTAGAGAATATCCTTGGCCCGTAGTGCATGGATGATTCGATGATGTGAATTATTTATTAAGCTGAGTCTCAGCGATAAAATTGATGATAAACTTTTTAAATCATAGAGGATAGTAGATATCATGTTCTACTTGACTCTTCTAATGGATTGCTTATTCCGCTGCAGTTGTTGATCTAAAACTTGTTATCTATTATATTCTATCAGTTGTTATACTGTTGAAGGCTAAGGATAATTTATTCTGCATTATCTTAGTCATAATATTTCTTACTAGGCTAGTTTAGCTCACCATTTGCTTTTATTGTTCTATTCAAGAAATGAGAATATAGCTGGACTAGTCGAGAAACGGAGTGACGGTCCAGATGTTTGCATTAGTAGTCATCACTATTCTGTAAAATAGTGTGATAATAAATGTATTGAGGACTTATTTTGAGTTTTAATACTGTCTAGAAGACAATATTTGTATTAAAACTCACAGCTCATGTTGTATATTTAAGTTTGTATTTGTATTCTATACCATGTATTTGGTGATTCAGAATGGGTGATGTATACCTATTTTGGGGGCGTCACACCTAATTTTAAGATTATTATTAATTTTTAAAAAGTTAATTTAAGATATTTTTAAATTTAAAAGTATTCAAATGTTTTATACTTTTTAGTTACCAAACAGCTTTTTAAGTTCACATGTTATTTCACTAAAATGATCTAATTTATTAAGATATACTAGCTATTCAGATCTTAATTGTTCAATTTTATCAAATACCACCTAAGTCACTAATTTTACGTTTGGATTGAGGGAATGGAATAAATAAATAAATGAAATAAAAATAGTTTATTTGATGATTATTTTGAAGGATAAATCATTCCAATGGAATGAAAATTTATTTTATCCCTTTGTTTTTTTATTGCATGTGGAGAAGGTGAAATAAAATTCATCCCAATTAATGAAATTGATATATGTTGTAATTTTATCATTATATGACAACATCTACCACCAACAACCAAATATACACTTAAAATACCTTAAAATTATTATATTGCGTTCTCAATTCCATTCATTCAATCTAAACCAACAACCAAATATACACTTAAACGCTTGTTTAATAAATTTGACAGAATGATATAATTTTATAATTTTAATTAGTTCAATCGGATAATTAAAATTTTTAAAAATTCAGTGGGTTATCCCATAAAAGGTGTCAAGTACAATGGAACAAACATTATTAGTTTTCTCGTTTAATATGTTTTCATTTTATTCATAATCTTTGTGGTAACCCAACTCTAGAAGTTTACTGATTGTCATTTGGTCCACTAGTATGACTCACTTCTATCGATATAGAGGTCCAGGGATCCATCGCTTCCTCACTTAAGACTCTTCTTCCTAAATTAGAATAAATTATTCAATATGTCTATTATCACATAAAATTACTCACATATTTTAATGATCTACGTGACTTGTTTATTTTAAATTATTATAGTAATCGACCAGGGCATTCAAAAAAAAAAAAAACTCCAGAAGCTTAAGCATGTATCATAATCAAGTGACCAAGTAGTCATGACCAGCCACTTCACTTTCTCATGTTCTCTTTATATATAGGTCAATAACGTTATTATCAACTTGTTGTGGATTTTAATATAAAAAAATTGATATTTTTATATGAAAATCGTCAATGTAAATTTTATAGCTATGATTTTTATTGTCGCTATATATCTATAGCGATATTTATCATGTAAAAACATTAAAAAATTATGTGAAAATAACAATTTCCTTAATAAAAATATTCAAAGTTAATATTTTTCCTTGTTTATTTTATTATGTTAGAGCACAATTGCCAGCTTTATAATTAGGATATATATTATATTGCAGATGGCGACAGCTAAGAATTTGACAAGTGTGGTGCAGTTAGAGAAATAACTTTGAAATGTAGAGCTTTTTAATAGAAAAGTTTAAATAATACTTTGGTTACACAATCAAAAATATAGTAAAGTACTTTTAGAAAAAGTTAAAGGCACAATTATATAAAAATGTATGATATGTGTGTTATATTTTTCTTCAATGATTTAAGGAAAATAAAATTCTAAATTATGTTTCACACAAGTTTCTTAGGCCAAAAAAATATATATGATAAATTCATAATATAAAATAATATTTTCACATGAAAACCGTAGCTATAGATCCTAAAGAAACGGTTTTTACCGTCGCTATATATATATAGTGATATTTTTTATGTGAAAATATCAAAAAATATTATGAAAATATCAATTTTTAAAAAAATTGTCTTTATTAAAAGTGTTCTTTAATCAAAATATCTATTCACCAATAGTAATTTTGAAAGATCACAAATGTAAAAAATATTTTAAAATTAAATTAAATATACTTTTTTAACACTGCACCACCTTATCAAACTCTTAATAATTTGATAGTTAATAGTCCCTCTCCTCCGCGGCATATTAAATTTTAAAATTAGTACAATTTATAAAAATTTAGAATAAAATAAATTTTTTAATTTATAATTTTTATTATATATTATACAATTATAATAATTGTATCAACTAAAATTAAATATATTCATATTAATTTAAATTTTAATATATCGTTATTTAATCTCAAAAATTAAATTATATATTTAATTTTAAAAAGAATATAGTATTCAAGATCTAAGATCATCATATCAGTTTGATTCTCATCATTATGTGAGTTTGAATGGGATATTCTATCTTATTTTAGAAGGCTATTATGGGATATTCTGTATTAGTGTGGAAGGCTGTTATGGGATATTCTATCTTATGTTGGAAGGCTATTATGGGATATTATATCTTATTGTGGAAGGCTTGTACTCGTAATATAATTATGTAATTTAATTGTACAAACACTCTTAAATCTCTTGTTCTTTCTCCACTCTTGGCAGTGGCGAAGCCACATACGAGGTTTTGAAGTCAATTGATTTCACAGGAAAAAAAATATATTCTATAATATAAGGTAAGTTTTAAAAATTTTAAGTATTATATATAAATTGATCACACTAAAATTTTATAAATTTTCTTTTATACGGTATCAAATTAAAAATTTATAACTTTGTCAATCAAATTTTAACCACATATGACTAATATCATCTTAATATATGTATATCTCTTTATAATATTTTAAACTAAATAATATTCTAATTTATATTATTTTTAAAAATAAATAATGAATTATTTATTTATGAACAGTTGTGATTAAAAAAAAATCTATTATAAGTCAATATTGTGACGCCCCCAAAATAGGTATACATCACATATTCTGAGTCGTCAAATACATGGTACAAAATACAAATAAAACTTAATTATACAACTGTCGTATAAAATACGACAAAACATAAGCTGTGAGTTTTAATACAACACTTTCTTCTAAACAGGATTTAAATTCAAAATAAATCCTCAATACATTTATTTTTACACTATTTCATAGAATAGTGAGGACTACTAATGCTATCCTCTGGACCGTCACTCCGTTTCCTGACTAGTCTCTGCTACGTTCTCATTTCCTGAAGAGAATAATGAAAGCAAATGGGGTGAGGTCAACTAGCCCAATAAGAAATATTATGACTAAGATAATGCAGAATAAATTATCGTTAGCCTTCAACAGTGTTAAACTGATAAAATATAACAAACATCAAGTTTAACTGCAACGGAACAAGCAATTCATTAAAAGAGTCAAGTAGAGAATAAAATCTACTATCTTTTATGATTTAAAAGGTTTTTTATCACTTTTATCGCTGGGACTCAGCTTAATAAATAATCCACATCATCGAATCACCCCTGCACTATGGTCAAAGATATTCTTTAGTATCACGACCACAATTATCCATGCACTACAGACCAAGAATATTTGTGTATTCATTAATGGTCATGATCATGCCAACAACTGTCCATCAATGCACTACGGGTCAATGAAAACTTTTACCACATCATTTGTAACATTACGGTCATGATTACACCGAATAATCCCTGGTTATAATCATACCAAGTCCATCTATGCACTACATGCCACAGATGACTTTCAACAAAATATAAACATGATGATGATAACAATGACATAAGAATTTAATAAAACAAGTTCAAGAATTAATTTATCAAAGAACCAACTATGTCCAAATTATCAACATGATACTGCTTTGTAGAGTAAAATTTAAGAATACTCAGAAGAATATTTCTATGAAAAGATGCTGGATGAAGCGCAAATATCAAAGATATTCCACTAATTTCATTGAGTATAAAAGTCAAAACTTTAACCAACTGAATATAATAAAGAATGGAATAACAAAAGAATTCACCAAGCATGCGATAGACCGCATAGACAGGTTATTCTAATAGAAAAATAAATAATGGAACCAGGTCATGCGTAAACGCACCAACAGGATATTCCGACAGAATATTAAATAATGGAACCAAGTCCAGCGTAAACGCACCAACATGATATTCCAACAGATAATAAAGACGGAACCAGGTCCGGCGTAAAACGCACAGACAGGATATTCCAACAGGATAATAAAGAATTGAATAACAGAAGAATTTCACCAAGTATATGGTAGCCCGCGTATACAGGTTATTCCAATAGAATAATAAATAATGGAATAACAGAAGTTCTCTTCATGAATACAAAAGAAATAATACCCCTTACCTTTGAAAAGAAGAGTACTAGATATAGGAGTAGTGAAGTAGCAGAATACTTTTTTTCTTTCTCTCTATAGTTTCTCTCTCTAGAGTTTCAGTGAATTCGTAAGAAATACTGAAGGAATGAGCTTCTATTTATAGAAGAATGGACTGAATAGTAACTAATTCATGAACGATCCAGATTGATTTACTTTTAAACGGACGGTCCATATTGATTTAATAAAATATTCTAATAAAACAAAATCTTTTAAATAAAAGATTTAATATATATATATATATATATATATATATATATATATATATATATATATATATTTATATATATAATAATAATAATAATAATAATTGTACCCCTCCCTGCCAATTTTCAAACATTGCATACACATATATAATTAATAGCTATAGTACTCCATCTTGTCTCCACCAAAATCCACTATCATATATATATATATATATATATATATATATATATATATATATATATATATATATATACATACATAAAATCATAATAATTGTACTCCCTCCACGTGAATACTGTGAAACTCCAGATTTTATGAATAAAGATTTAATTTTTTCGAAATATTTTTTAAATATTATGGTGTGAATTTGAGATAATGCTATAGTTGTGGGTAGCATTTATAAATTTTGTAAATTACGCAAGTTGTTGTATTATATTCGATTGGTCGGGAAATATTATTTTTGTCGGAGAATATTCGTACGACGGTACAATTATTGGTGGACCCCACATCGGAATTATTGTAAGACACCAAATTTTATGAAATAAAAGTACTCAATTTTTCTATTTAGTAAATGGTTAAATTGATAAAAAGTTAAAGTTAAGGGTGTTATATGAATATTTTTCAAAATAAGCAAGTGGTTATAAAATATTCTTTTTGTCGAGTAATATTCGTTTGGTCGTGGAATATTCTTTCTGTCGGGGAATATTTGTACGACGACGCAACTATTTGTGGGCCCATAACGGAAAGCGATTGGATGAAGAAAACAACAAAATTGAGTTTTTATAAATAACGGCGTAGTTATTACCGTTAACACTGTTGGAATATCTAGTGGTTAAAATACAGTAATACGCGTAGTTGCACAGTAGTACACGGTATTGCACAGTATTTTTTTTAATTATTAATTCTTACGTAAGAAGACACTACTCAATAATTGTTACAGTAGTTACTGTTCAATATTTTATTTTATTAATTCAATAATTGCTGCGTTGATATTTTATATTATTGTTGTTTCAATAATTGTTGATGCACAGTATTTTCTATTATCAGATCAATAATTTATATTATTTAAATAATATTATTAGATAGCATTAATGGCAATGTCTAGAAAGTTCTGTCTAAGAAGAGGTTTGGTCATCTAATTGCGCGCTAGTAAGGAGAAATCCTTATTGAAAAGCCCCCTCTTTCCTTGGAACGGCCTGGTTGTCATAAATATGATTCTGTAATATTATTTGTCAATAATTAATTATTGATTCGTATGATAAGGAAATATTTATTTTATGTGGATATAAATGAGGGAGATATTTTTGTGGTTAAAAATGAAGGAGTTAATGTTGAGGTTTTTACCAGTATTTTTGTCAGAAATGGAGGTATTAAAAATCAAGGTTTTTGAGATATTTTGCATGAGTTATAATTTTTAATCCGACCGTTGGATCGTGGTAATTTTTAGATATGTTATACATATATAAGTTGAGTATATGTCCACAAATTTTGAACCGTTAAAAATGAACGTATGATTTATTTTTAATTTTACGAGATGACTAATTCAGAAATTGTTGAATTTTCGGAGTTTATCATTTTGGTAGAAAATTCTAGAATTGGTGGGCCCCACTCTTGGTTGGTGAAGAAATGTGCTGAGATTTTTATTTAAATATGGTGGGTGAGAATAGTAGCAGGTAAAGCCATCAGGTTGCAGGTTAAGTCTGCTTCGGTGTGCTAACATTTTCCTATAAATAAAAGGCTAAGTTAGAATTAAAAATCACACCAGAAACATAAGCTTTCTCTCTTTCTCTCTCCATATTATGAAGCATATTTTGTGAGTATTTAGATACTTTGAAAGTTGTTATTCAGTGCAGGTTTCCTTCGACTTTGCATTCCAGTCAAAAATACTGCACTTTTGAGGTAAGGGATAATAAAGGATTTTAAGGGTTAATATATTTTTCAGTTCGTAATTCTTCTGACCTTCAGAAAATTCTAAAAAAATTTGAAATGATATTTTGATGAGTTTTATTGATTGTGTCCAAAAATGGTGATTTTTGGATCTATAGATTGAGAGTTATGAATTTTATGAGAAAAGACTATTTTAAAAGTAACCGCTTATAATTCCTTGTGGTTAACTCCAAAATTGATGAAATTTTTATTGGAAGTATATCTATATAACATCAGTATACTATGTGAATTTTGGAATTTTTGAATAAAAGTACAATTTATGATAAATGTCTAAATATTCGGCGATTTTGGCCATATAAAAAATAGTAAATGAATTTTAAAAATTCCGGGAAAAATATATATTCAATATAGGACTATATTCTACAAAATCTCAGAAAAGAAATATTTTTAGGACTGATTT
The DNA here is from genome assembly GCA_016801055.1 of Panax notoginseng. Taxonomy (NCBI): domain Eukaryota; kingdom Viridiplantae; phylum Streptophyta; class Magnoliopsida; order Apiales; family Araliaceae; genus Panax; species Panax notoginseng. The sequence goes on along the minus strand of CM029015.1, from coordinate 3,109,933 downwards.
GGTATTTTTTATGAAAATAGTCTAGTTATGAGTAAATGAATTAAATATGTTATGTGAAGTAATAAAATTAGAAAATATGATTTTATGGCTTGAGAATCATATATGAGTTATATGCAAATTTTGATGAGAGTTTTTGGTTATTGGTGATGAAATCTTATGAGGTTGGCATTTTAGGATGATTAAATGCATTATTTAGTAAGTATAAATAATTAAAATAAAATGTTTATAAGCTTAAGAAATATTATTCTTTCAATATCATTATACCGAAATATTGGTATATATTTTATTGTGAAATTTTTACCTTTTTGTGTCTAGTTTACTATTCATGAGTTACTATTCACGACAAAATTGGTTTCATTTTCTGACCAAATTATAGTTGGTTTATGAATATTACTCTTGAGATTAAATCTATATGTTGATTATATTGATTTTATTATCATATATAACATTTTTATAACCCTAATAATGATATTTCTCTTTGACTTGAGTGTAAAGATGGGTAGATTTCTGGTATGATCATGACTATGTGTTCTCTTTGGCCAGTAGTGCAAAGTTGAATTGTTGACTGGTATGATCATGACCATTGAATTTATAAGTGAATATCTTTAACTTAAGTGCAAATGTGAATTGATCAACATGGTTATAATTATTGTTTATATAAATTCTGAAATGATTATATATTTCTTTGAGATATTAATATATTTGGCCTGTAGTGCAAATATGAACTGTTGATGAATATATTTGGCCGTAGTGCAAATATGAACTGTTGAGGAATATCTTTGACCTGTAGTGCAAAGATGAATTGTTGATGAATATCTTTGGCCCGTAGTGCAAAGATGACATGTTGTTGAATAACTTTGGCCAGTAGTGCAAAGATGAACAGATGTTGAGATGAACATGACCAACTGGTGATACAAATGAATATCTTTGGCCGTAGTACAAAGATGAAGTTATTAGTATGATTATGAACAGGAAATGTGATTTGGTGTAACCATGATGTTTGATGTTTCAGGTAAAGATAGGTGATGAAAATTATCTTCGTCCTGGATGAGAAGAGGAATTTAGAACTACAGTTATGATTATGAGTTATTCATATGATTGTGGACCAGAATTGTTGATTGATGTTACAGGGATAAAATATTGTTGGTGGATTTTTAACATGGAGAAGATAATTGACTTTATAGTCTATTTGACTCTTCTAATGGATTGCTCGTTCCGCTGCAACTATGGTTGAAAATTTTTATCATCTACCATATGTTCTAAATATCTGATTTATTACTGTTGAAGGCTATTGATAATTTATTATTCTTTAGTCATGATATTCTTTACTGGGCTAGTTGTGCTCACCCTTTTGTTTCACAATTCCTTTCAGGTAATAAGAGTGTAGCTGGGTCGAGCGGGGGTAACAAGGAAATAGAACGGTGGTCATCATTTAGTAGTTATATTTGGTGAAGAAAATAGGGTGAGGCGAACCCAACGTTGGAAGGGTGTTTTGTCACTATCATACAAGATGTCTAATGACATACAACCTCGTGTCATCATAAGACAGGGTTGTGCACATCCACTTGCTGAGTATATCTACGAGCACTACCTATATAATCTTGGTGTTTGTTTGAAGTATAATTCTCAATTAGAGACAGTGGAGATAATGATAAGTCAAGAGAAGACTCACCATTGGAAAGATTATGATAGTAATCTTCTTATTTTTCTTTGGGGTCTATTGGCTCAACCAAGGATAATTCTGTGGCCATATGATATCTATCATAACCTAGAAGCATGGCCTCCCATGTACGAAGGTTTCCTTGAGCACTTCCCAAAGATAAAACAGTTTTTGACTGTACCTTTATGTAAGGTACCTTTGTAAGGTGCTGATACATGATGGTGTCCAATGTCACATTTGGTATATATTTGTATCCAAACTCACAGCATATGTGTTGTTGTATTTTGCACGACAATTGTTGTAATAAAGTTGTAGTTATTTTATGTACCATGTATTTGACGACTCAGAATGGGTTGGGTGGAATGGACCTAATTTGGGGTTGTCACAGGTGGTATCAGAGCTTAGGGATATGATCTCTGGCGGAGATCGGGGAATAGAACTAGGAGGGGGGAGATGAGTAAATCCTTCGCTAGTGTGTCCTACCTAAGCTTATTTGTTAGTCAGTCATAATATCAGAATATTATGTGATATGTTAATTTGTTAAATTAACCATTGTTTTGAAGCTGCATTCTAGAATGATATCTGAAATACAGGAGATGAGCAATGGAGAAATCATGATGACAGGAAAGATAGAATCTGAAATGAAAGCAAGATATTCTCAACTCTTTGAATTATCAGGTACGTAAATTTCGAGGACGAAATTTCATAAGGAGGGGAGATTGTAAGACCCCAAATTTTATGAAATAAAAGTATTCAATTTTTCTATTTAGTAAATGGTTAAATTGATAAAAAGTTAAAGTTAAGGGTGTTATATGAATATTTTTCAAAATAAGCAAATGGTTATAAAATATTCATTTTGTCGGCAAATATTCGTTTGGTCGTGAAATATTCTTTCTGTCGGAAAATATTCGTACGACGACGCAGCTATTTGTGGGCCCCATAATGGAAAGCGATTGGATGAAGAAAACGACAAAATTGAGTTTTTATAAATAACGACGTAGTTGTTACCGTTAACACTGTTGGAATACCTGGTGGTTAAAATACAGTAATACGCGTAGTTTCACAGTAGCACACGGTATTGCACAGTATTTTTTTCAATTAATAATTCTTACGTAAGAAGACACTACTCAATAATTGTTACAGTAGTTACTGTTCAATATTTTATTTTATTGATTCAATAATTGATGCGTTGATATTTTATATTATTGTTGTTTCAATAATTATTGCTGCACAGTATTTTTCATTATCAGATCAATAATTCATATTATTTAAATAATATTATTAGATAGCATTAATAGCAATGTCTAGAAAGTTCTGTCTAAGGAGAGGTTTGGTCATCTAATTGCGCGCTAGTAAGGAGAAATCCTTATTGAAAAGCCCCCTCTTTCCTTGGAACGACCTGTTTGTCATAAATGTGATTCTGTAATATTATTTGTCAATAATTAATTATTGATTCGTATGATAAGGAAATATTTATTTTATGTGGATATAAATGAGGGAGATATTTTTGTGGTTAAAAATGAAGGAGTTAATGTTGAGGTTTTTACCAGTATTTTTGTCAGAATGGAGGTATTGAAAATCAGGATTTTTGAGATATTTTGCAGCGGTAATAATTTTTAATCCGACCGTTGGATCGTGGTAATTTTTGGATATGTTATACATATATAAGTTGAGTATATGTCCACAAATTTTGAACCGTTAAAAATGAACGTATGATTTATTTTCAATTTTACGAGATGACTAGTTCAGAAATTGTTGAATTTTCGGAGTTTATCATTTTGGTAGAAAATTCTAGAATTGGTGGGCCCCATTCTTGGTTGGTGAAGAAATGTGCTGAGATTTTTATTTAAATATGGTGGGTGGGAATAGTAGCAGGTAAAGCCATCAGGTTGCAGGTTAAGTCTGCTTCGGCGTGCTAACATTTTCCTATAAATAAAGGGCTAAGTTAGAATTAAAAATCACACCAGAAACATAAGCTTTCTCTCTTTCTCTCTCCATATTATGAAGTATATTTTGTGAGTATTTAGATACTTTGAGAGTTGTTATTCAGTACAAGTTTCCTTCGACTTTGCATTCCAGTCAGAAATACTGCACTTTTGAGGTAAGGGATAGTAAAGGATTTTAAGGGTTAATATGTTTTTCAGTTCGTAATTCTTCTGACCTTCAGAAAATTCTAAAAAAATTTGAAATGATATTTTGATGAGTTTTATTGATTGTGTCCAAAAATGGTGATTTTTGGATCTATAGATTGAGAGTTATGAATTTTATGAGAAAAGACTATTTTAAAAGTAACCGCTTATAATTCCTTGTGGTTAACTCCAAAATTGATAAAATTTTTATTGGAAGTATATCTATATAACATCAGTATACTCTGTGAATTTTGGAATTTTTGGATAAAAGTACAATTTATGATAAATGTCTAAATATTCGGCAATTTTGGCCATATGAAAAATAGTAAATGAATTTTAAAAATTCCGGAAAAAATATATGTTCAATATAGGACTATATTCTGCAAAATCTCAGAAAAGAAATATTTTTGGGACTGATTTGATATTTTTCATGAAAATAGTTTAGTTATGAGTAAATAAATTAAATATGTTATGTGAAGTAAGAAAATTAGAAAATATGATTTTATGGCTTGAGAATCATATATGAGTTATATGCAAATTTTGATGAGGGTTTTTGGTTATTGGTGATAAAATCTTATGAGGTTGGCATTTTAGGATGATTAAATGCATTATTTAGTAAAGTATAAACAATTAAAATAAATTGTTTATAAGCTTAAGAAATATTATTCTTTCAATATCATTATACCGAAATGTTGGTATGTATTTTATTGTAGAATTTCTACCTTTTTATGTCGAGTTTACTATTCATGAGTTACTATTTATGAGTTACTATTCACGAGTTACTATTCACGAGTTACTATTCACGACAAAATTAGTTTTATTTTCTGACCAAATTATAGTTGGTTTATGAATATTACTCTTGAGATTAAATCTATATGTTGATTATATTGATTTTATTATCATATATAACATTTTTATAACCCTAATGATGATATTTCTCTTTGACTTGAGTGTAAAGATGGGTAGATTTCTGGTATGATCATGACTATGGGTTCTCTTTGGCCAGTAGTGCAAAGTTGAATTGTTGACTGGTATGATCATGACCATTGAATTTATAAGTGAATATCTTTAACTTAAGTGCAAATGTGAATTGATCAACATGGTTATAATTATTGTTTATATAAATTCTGAAATGATTATATATTTCTTTGAGATATTAATATATTTGGCCTGTAGTGCAAATATGAACTGTTGATGAATATATTTGGCCGTAGTGCAAATATGAACTGTTGAGGAATATCTTTGGCCTGTAGTGCAAAGATGAATTGTTGATGAATATCTTTGGCCCGTAGTGCAAAGATGACATGTTGTTGAATAACTTTGGCCAGTAGTGCAAAGATGAACAGATGTTGAGATGAACATGACCAACTGGTGATACAAATGAATATCTTTGGCCGTAGTACAAAGATGAAGTTATTAGTATGATTATGAACAGGAAATGTGATTTGGTGTAACCATGATGTTTGATGTTTCAGGTAAAGATAGGTGATGAAAATTATCTTCGTCCTGGATGAGAAGAGGAATTTAGAACTACAGTTATGATTATGAGTTATTCATATGATTGTGGACCAGAATTGTTGATTGATGTTACAGGGATAAAATATTGTTGGTGGATTTTTAACATGGAGAAGATAATTGACTTTATAGTCTATTTGACTCTTCTAATGGATTGCTCGTTCCGCTGCAACTATGGTTGAAAATTTTTATCATCTACCATATGTTCTAAATATCTGATTTATTACTGTTGAAGGCTATTGATAATTTATTATTCTTTAGTCATGATATTCTTTACTGGGCTAGTTGTGCTCACCCTTTTGTTTCACAATTCCTTTCAGGTAATAAGAGTGTAGCTGGGTCGAGCGGGGGTAACAAGGGAATAGAACGGTGGACATCATTTAGTAGTTATATTTGGTGAAGAAAATAGGGTGAGGCGAACCCAACGTTGGAAGGGTGTTTTGTCATTATCATACAAGATGTCTAATGACATACAACCTCGTGTCATCATAAGACAGGGTTGTGCACATCCACTTGCTGAGTATATCTACGAGCACTACCTATATAATCTTGGTGTTTGTTTGAAGTATAATTCTCAATTAGAGACAGTGGAGATAATGATAAGTCAAGAGAAGACTCACCATTGGAAAGATTATGATAGTAATCTTCTTATTTTTCTTTGGGGTCTATTGGCTCAACCAAGGATAATTCTGTGGCCATATGATATCTATCATAACCTAGAAGCATGGCCTCCCATGTACGAAGGTTTCCTTGAGCACTTCCCAAAGATTCTAGTTTCTAAAATAGTTTTTGACTGTACCTTTATGTAAGGTACCTTTGTGAGGTGCTGATACATGATGGTGTCCAATGTCACATTTGGTATATATTTGTATCCAAACTCACAACATATGTGTTGTTGTATTTTGCACGACAATTGTTGTAATAAAGTTGTAGTTATTTTCTGTACCATGTATTTGACGACTCAGAATGGGTTGGGTGGAATGAACCTATTTTGGGGTTGTCACAATTATTGTCTGATTGAGAAAACGACAAAAATATTTTATAAAAATAACGGCGGAAGTTTTACCGTTAATACTGTTGAACTACTCGGTAGCAAAAGTACAGTAAAACGTGTGGTTGCATAATAGCATACGGTATTGATTATTGAGGCTTACGTGATAAATCATTCAGTTTTGTTTTATTAGTATTATTAATGTAATAAAACAGAAAAGCTTTTTATATAAAACAGAATACTTTTATAAAGTTATTCATTTTATTAGGCTAATAGTAAAATCTTTCTATATAAAACAAAATACTTTTATAAAGTTATCTGTTTTATTAGACAATAATTAGAATATATTATATTTTATTATGCATAGTATTTGCATAGTGCCTACATTGTATTTGCATAGTGCCTATATAGTAAAATCTTTTATAAAGTTATTCGTTTTATTAGATTATAAATAGAATATATTATATTTTATTTAAAAGATTTTGCTTTAAATATGGACTGTCAGATTAAAGTGAATCAATCTAGACCGTTCATGAGTTAGTTACTATGCAGTCTATTTTTTTATAAATAGAAGCTCAATCCTTCATTATTTTTTACGAATTCACTGAAACTCTAGAGAGAGAAACTATAGAGAGAAAGAAGAAGAGTATTCTGCTACTTCACTACTCCGATATCAAGTTTCTTTTACGGTAAGGGATATTATTTGTTGTACTCGTAAGGAGTATTTTTTCTTTTGTATTCATGAAGAGAACTTCTATTATTCCATTCTTTATTATTTTACTGGAATAACCAGTATACGCGGACTACCCTATACTTGGTGACATTCTTCTATTATTCCGTCTTTATTATTATTCTGTTGGAATATTCTGTCTGTGCATTTTACGCTGGACCTGGTTCCGTCTTTACTATTATTCTGTTGGAATATCATGTATGTGCGTTTTATGTCGGACCTGGTTCCATTATTCATTATTCTGTCGGAATATCCTGTATGTGCATTTACGCCGGACCTGGTTCCATTATTTATTATTCTGTCGGAATATCCTGTCGGTGCGTTTACGAATGATCTGGTTCCATTATTTATTTTTCTGTTGGAATAACCTGTCTGTACGGTCTATCGCATGCATGGTGATTTCTTTTGTTATTCCATTCTTTATTATATTCAATTGGTTAAAGTTTTGACTTTTATACTCCATGAAATTAGTGGAATATCCTTGATATTGCGCTTCATCCAGTATCTTTTCATGAAAATATTCTTTCGAGCATTCTTGAATTTTACTCCACAAAGCAGTATCATGTTGACAATTTGGACGTTATTGGTTCTTGGATAAATTAATTCTTGAACTTGTTTTATTGAATTCTTATATCATTGTCATCATCCTCATGTTTATATTTGTTGAAAGTCATCTATGGCCTATAGTGCATAGATGGACTTGGTATGATTATGACCAGGGATTAATCGGTGTAATCATGACATTAATATTATAAATGATGTGAAAAAAGTTCTCATTGGCCCGTAGTGCATTGATGGACAGTTTTTGGTATGATTATGGCTATGGATTCTCTTTGGCCGTAGTGCAGAGATGAATTGTTTTATGGCATGATCAGGACCGTTGATGAAAATATGATTATCTTTAGCCGTAGTGTATGGATAATTCGTGGTTGTGATACTAAAGAATATCTTTGGCCGTAGTGCAGGGGTGATTCGATGATGTGGATTATTTATTAAGCTGAGTCCCAGCGATAAAAGTCATGAACAACCTTTTAAATCATAAAAATTAGTAGATTTTATTCTCTACTTGACTCTTTTAATGGATTGTTGGTTCCTCTGCAGTTAAACTTGATGTCTATTGTATTTTATCAGTTTAACATTGTTGAAGACTAATGATAATTTATTCTGCATTATCTTAGTCATAATATTTCTTACTGGGCTAGTTGAGCTCACCCTTTCTTTCACTGTTCTCTTCAGAAAATGAGAATATAGTTGGGACGAGTCGGGAAACGGAGTGACGGACCAGATGATAGCATTAGTAGTCCTCACTATTCTATATAATAGTGTGATGATAAATGTAATGAGGACTCCTTTTGAGTATGGATACTCTCTAGAAGACAATATTTGTATTCAAACTCACAGTTTATGTTTTGTTGTATTGTACACGACAGTTGTATTATTAAGTTGTATTTGAATTCTGTACCATGTATCTGGCGACTCAAGATGGGTGATGTATACCTAATTTTGGGGGCGTCACAAATACCAAATTCCCCCCCCACCCAAATTGACTAACACACACACACACACACACACATATATATATAATACTTATATATATATATATATATATATATATATATATATATATATATATATATATATATATATAAAACAAAACTGAGATAAATTTCCACCGACAGTTTTGAAAAATGGGTAAGTGGGAGTTTAAATTACAAGTCAAACTTACAACAAATATTTCATAAAAATCTCCTCAATATTTTTAACAACACTTATCATCATTATTATAATTCACAATATTAATCGACCAGGTTGTTCCCAAGAAAGAGGGGGCTTTCCAATAAGGATTTCTCCCTATTGGCGCGCAATTAGGTGACCAAACCTCTCCTTGACAGAACTTCTAGACATCGTTAAAATTATAAATAATAATATTAATAATTTTGTCGTCTCAATTATTGATTTAATAATATATAAAATATTGACAATAATTGAATCAAATAGCGTGAGATACTATGCAACAATTACTGTAGCAATAATTGAGCAAATCTGAGTGACTTCTCACGTAAGCATTAATAATCAATATCATGTGCTACTATGCAACCACGCGTATTATTGTACTTTTAACACCGGGTGTTTTAACAGTTAACGGTAAAACTTCCGCCGTTATTTTCATAAAGTATTTTTGTCGTTTTCTAAATCCGACAATAATTTCGTTGTGGGGTCCACCAATGATTGTGCCGTCGTACGAATATTCCCTGTTAAAACAAATATTCCCCGACCAATTGAATATTATACAACAACTTGCGTACTTTGCAAAATTTATAAATATTACCCACAACTATAACATTATATCAAATTCATTCCATAATATTTAAAAATGATATTTATGGAAAACTCATCTTTATTAAAAAAAAATTTGGGGTCTTACAACCTCCTCTTCTTATGAAATTTCGCCCTCGAAATTAGGGTACGTACCTGATATGTCGAAGAGGTAAGGATACCTTGATTTCATTTCAGATTCTAACTCCCAGGTCATTTCCTCAACATCGTGGTTCCTCCTCAAAACTTTGACTTGAGGTATAACCTTGGAGCGTAGAACATGTTCCTTCTTATCCAAGATTTTAACAGGAACCTCTTCATACGTTAAATCTTCCGCTATTTCGTCTAGTTCTAACTCAATAATGTGGTGCGGGTCTTTCACATATTTACGTAACATAGATATGTGAAAAAAGTTATGAACACGAGACATACTTAGCTGTAAAGCGAGTCTATAGGTCACAGTTCCTACTCGATCAAGGATTAAGAATGGGCCAATGAATCGAGGATTGAGCTTTTCTCTCTTTCCAAATCTCGTAACTCCTTTCCATGGAGAAACACGTAACAACACATGATCTCCTATATCGAATTCTACGTCCTTTCGATGAAGATCAGCATAACTCTTTTGTCGATCTTGTGAGGTTTTTATACGTTACCGGATCGTTTGAATCTTTTTCGTAGTCATACGTACCAACTCCGGTCCCAACAACGTTGCTTCACCCACCTCATCCCAGCATACTGGAGAACGACACTTTCTTCCATACAACGCTTCGAATGGAGTCATGCCAATACTTGCTTGATAGCTGTTGTTGTAGGAAAACTCCACCAATGGTAATAACTTGTCCCAAGTTTCCTTGAAATCAAGGACACAGAGTCTTAATAGATCTTCAAAAGTTTGAATAGTCCTCCGACTGTCCGTTCGTTTGAGGATGATATGCCAAACTAAACCGTAAATCCGTGCCCATAGCTTTTTGTAAACTAACCCAAAATCGTGAAGTGAATCTTGGGTCTTGATTAGAAACTATGGATACTGGCATACCATGCAATCTTACAATATCGTTTATGTACATACGAGCAAGATGTTCAAGTGTATAAATTTCTCGTATAGGTAGGAAATGAACAGACTTGGTCAATCTATCAACAATGACCGAAATTGCATCTATGCCTTGAGAAATCTTGGGAAGACCAGTAACGAAATCCATGGTAATGTGCTCCCACTTCCATTCTGGAATTTCAAGTGGTTGCAATGGACCTTTTGGTACTTGATGCTCCTCCTTGACTCATTGACAAGTTAGACACCTTGAGATAAACAGTGCTATTTCTCTCTTCATATTGCTCCACCAAAATATATGACGAAGATCACGATACATTTTGGTACTCCCAGGATGGATTGTAAACGGTGTGTTGTGCGCCTCCTTCGTGATTTTATTATTTAAATCAAGGTCGTTAGGAACACAAAGTCTGGAGTTGACTCGAAGTATTCCTTCTTCATCGATTCTTGCTTCTGGTATAGCACCTTCTTGCACTTTCTTCCTCATACGCATCAGCTCCAGATCTGTAACTTGAGCAGCTTTAACTTTATCAATTAAAGTCGGTTCTACTCGTATATTTGCCATCATCACATGGGTCCCTGGAGTCTTTAACTCTATCTCCATCCTTTGCAAGTCACACAAAATGGGCCTTTGCATTGACAATATCACACTCGTACCCGCATATGATCTTTTACTCAATGCGTCAGCTATCACGTTTACTTTTTCTGGATGGTATTGGATGGTATGAATATAATCTTTCAACAGTTCAAGCCAACGTCGTTGTCGCATGTTGAGTTCCTTTTGAGTGAAGAAATATTTGAGGCTTTTATGATCCGTAAAGATCTCCACTTTCTCCCCATACAAGTAATGCCTCCAAATTTTAAGTGCGAAGACAACAGCTGCCAACTCTAGATCATGAGTAGGATAATTCCTCTCATATTTTTTGAGTTATCGTGAGGCATAGGCTATGACTTTCCCATGTTGCATGAGAACACATCCCAACCCTTTGGCCGAAGCATCACTATAGAAGACAAATCCCCCCGAGCCAGATGGTATTGTCAGAACATGTGCTGAAATGAGTTTCCTCTTGAGTTCTTGAAAACACTTCTTACATTCTTTGCTCCAACCAAACTTTGTATCTTTCCGAGTCAGCTGAGTTAATGGAGTAGCGATTTGAGAAAATCCTTCCACCAATCTCCGATAATAACCAGCTAAGCCTAGAAAACTACGTACTTCGGTCATTGATTTGGGTTGCTCCCAGCTTTGAATAGCTTCAATCTTTGCCGGGTCAACAGATATTCCATGACTTGATACTACGTGCCCAAGGAATGCCACTTCGTAAAGCCAGAACTCACATTTCTTCAACTTGTCATAAAATTTATTTTCACGAAGCTTTGGAGTATTAGCCTCAAGTGTTGCTCATGATCTTCATGGTTTTTGGAATAAATAAGGATGTCATCAATAAAGACGACTACAAAGTGATCCAAATATTCCTTGAATACTTGGTTCATCATATCCATGAAGGCAGCATGAGCGTTAGTCAATCCAAAAGACATGACTAAGAATTCATAATGCCCGTACCGAGTTCTGAAGGCAGTCTTTGGAATATCCTTAGTTCTAACCTTCAGCTGATGATATCCAGAACGAAGATCGATCTTTGAAAAGAATTGTGCTTCTTGTAACTGGTCAAACAGGTCATCAATGCGAGGCAACGTGTACTTATTTTTGATGGTGACATGGTTCAACTCCCGATAATCAATACAAAGTCGCATACTTCCATCTTTCTTCTTCACGAATAGAACAGGAGCACCCCAAGGAGAAGTACTAGGTCGAATGAAACCGATATCTAACAATTCCTGCAATTGGGTCTTTAACTCCTGAAGTTCAATAGGAGCCATCCGATATGGGGCTTTGGAAATAGGTTTTGTACCGAGTTCAAGGTCAATACAAAATTTAATTTCAAACTCTGGGGGTAGGCCAGGAAGTTCTTCAGGGAATACGTCAGAAAATTCATTAACAATAGAAATATCATTCAAAACTGACGTATTTTTGTTTAGATCTGTGACATGAGCTAAGAAAGCTTGACATCCGTTTTTTAATAAATGAATAGCTTTATGGCTTGAGATGACAGTGATTGATTTTAATTGTTTGGTTGCTTGAATTCGCATAATAGGTTGATTAGGAATATGAAAGCTAACAACCTTACGAAAACAATCAATTTTAGCATGATGAGTAGTTAACCAATCAATCCCTAGAATCACATCAAATGCAAGTATTTTCAATGAAATAAGATCGACAGGTAATGTGAAGGTACCGATTTGAACCAAACAAGACTTATAAATAGTGGATGTAATGAAGGTTTCTCCCAATGGAGTTTCCACAGATAAGTCAAAGTCTAATTTCTCCGGAGTCAAATTTAATAGTTGAGCGCAAGTAGGAGAAATAAAAGAATGGGTAGAACCGGTATCAAATAAGGTATAAACTTCGCTAGAATTTATGATAAGCTTACCCGTGATGACCTCGTTCAGTTTCCTTGCTTTCTAGGAGGTCACAACAAACGCTCTCCCTTGAACTACTGGTTTTGACTTGTCTGGGACGGTATTTTGTGTCACCGTTCCAACTGGAATTTTCTTCGGTGCATGACAAAATCGGGCTAGGTGACCTTCTCTTCCATAATTATAACACGCTTTGGATGACATCGCGCAGTTTGGACTGATGTGTCTCTCCCCTTCGAATTTGAAGCATATGATAGGTGGTCGTTCTCCTTCCTTAACAACGGGTGCTGGTGCTGACGTCTTTCCATCATTGTTGAATCTCCTCTTCTTAAAATGTCCATTTTTATTGTTTTGGCCCTGATTACCACCGAAGTGGTTATTATTTCTGACATGTTGATTCCCTCCACGCTTGTTGTCACCGCTTCGATGACTGCTATCACTGGTATTTTCATTCTGCCGGCTGCTTTCTCTTGGTTGCATTGACTCGTTATCGCGCTCTAATAACTGAGCCCTATTTATAACATCTGAATACAAACACAGTTTATGAGAAATAAGATATTAATGTATCTCCAGTTTCAAACCTCTTAAAAACATCCGCGTCGTTCTTTACTCATTATCAACCAAGTGGGACGCAAACCTGGATAACTCAGCAAACTTAGCTTCGTACTGCGACACGGTCATATTATTCTGCTCCAACTTGATGAACTCTACCTCCTTCATGTGATGAATACTTTCGGGAAAGTACTTGTCATTGAACAGTTCTTGAAACTTTTTCCAAGACATCTTCAATGCGGCAAGTTGAGTACGCTTTACCGATTCCCACCAGAAATCTGCCTCTCCTCGCAACATAAAGGTGCCAAAGGGAACCTTTTGCTCCTCGGCCCATCCCAAGACATCAAATATCTTAGTGATCTGCTTGATCCACGTTTCCGCCTTAAGTGGTTTTGGCTCTCCAATAAACTCCGGTGGTCCCAGCTCCTTGAACTGCTTAGCGGTGACCGTCCGAGAGTTTCTAGTGTTTTTACCTATATTTTGGACAGGAGCCTCTCTCGTCTGATGTTGTATAAATTGTATAAAGCCTCTGAACATTCCATCATTCATCATTTGGTCAGTGTTGTTGTTTGCATGAGGATTATCGCCTTCCTGATGCACATTATTCTGATTATTGATATGTGGAACCTCAACGGTCTCCTGTGCTCCATTGTTATTCTCAACATTCTCGGATGTCATTTTCAGATACTGCCACAAAATAAAGGTTAATTGATATATAACATAATATCCCTATACTCTGACCGACCAATTAAATACCAAATAAACTTAGGTAGGTCATACTAGCGAAGGAATTCCCCGTCTCTCCCTTCCTAGTTCTAGTCTCACATCTTAGCCAGGGATCATATGCGATGCCCCCAAAATAGGTATACATCACCCATTCTGAGTCGCCAAATACATGGTACAGAAACAAATAAAACTTCATTAAAACACTTGTCGCGCAAAATACGACAACACAATACTGTGAGTTTAAATACAAATATTATCTTCTAGACAATATCCACACTCAAATAAGTCCTCATTACAATTATTGAAACACTATTTTATAAAATAGTGAGGACTGCTAACACCACTGACTAGAAACATCACTCCACACCCCGACTAGTTCCCACTATATTATCGTCTCTTGAGAAAAATGGAACAAAAAGGAAAAGGGTGAGCTCAACTAGCCCAGTAAAGAATATTATGACTAAGATAATATACAACAACCTATCATTAGTCTTCAACAGGGAAAAATCTGATAAAATATAATATACAACAAGTTTTAGATCAACAACTGCAGCGGAAACAACTAACCATTAGAAAAGTCAAGTAGAGAATGAGTTCTACTATCTTCTAAGATTTAAAAGTCCATCATCAATATTTTATCCCTGTAACAATAATCAATAACCATTTTTAATCAAATATTCATCTTTGCACTACAGGCCAAAGATATTCATTTATATCACCTGTTGGTCATGTTCATCTCAACACCTGTTCATCTTTGCACTACGGGCCAAAGATATTCATCAGTTAATCATTCATATTTGCACTACAGGCCAAAGATATTCAGTAATATCATCATTTAGGACTGAGGATGATGAAAAATATTTTAAAGAAAACGAACCCAGTTAGACAGAAGGACAAATATTAGGGATTCGTATTACAGTTTATCCAAGTGCAATAATACTCCATAACAACCAATTGTGAAGTAGAATTCAAAAATAAAGATCAAAATATGGATACAATCAAAGATAGTAACCATAATAGACATCTTGGACAAAAAGGAAAAAATTTATTTTTCGGTGAATAGTGCCGTATTCGTGAATAGTATCGTGTACGTGAATAGTGTCGTGTACGTGAATAGTAATTCCGATACAAAAAGTTCCAAATTTGATAAAAAGTTCAAACCAATATTTCGGCATAATGATATTGAAGAAAATAATATCATTTAAGAAGAAAATAACATCCCTTACCTCAAGATAACAGTACTTCTGTTCGGAAAATCGGTATAAGGCTGAAGGAAACTTGCACTGATAAATAAAAACTCACAAACTATCTAAATACTCACAAAATACGTTCGATAATATAGAGAGAGAAAGAGAAAACTTATGAATTCTGGTGTATTTTCAATTCTAACTTAGCCTTCTATTTATAGAAAAATGTTAGCACGCCGAAGCAGACTTGACCTGCAACCTGATGGCTTTACCTGCTACTATTCTCACCCACCACATTTAAATAAAAATTCCAACACATTTTTCACCAACCAAAAGTGGGGCCCACTCAATTCTAGAATTTTCCACTAAAATCATTTATAAACCTAATTTCTGAATCATTCACCTCTTAAAATTCATAACAAATTATACGTTCATTTTTAACGGTTCAAAATTTGTGGACATATACTCAACTTATATATGTATAACATATCCAAAAATCACAACGATCCAACGGTCAGATTAAAAATTATAACTCACGCAATATATCTCAAAAACAGTTATTTATTTTTTAATACCTCCATTCCGACAAAAACACCGCAACATTAATTCCTTCACATAAAATAAATATATCCATCAATTATATCCACATAAAATAAATATTTTCTTATCATATAAATCAATAATTAATTATTCACAAATAATATTACAGAATCACAATTATGACAACCAGGCCTTTCCCAGGAAAGAGGGGGCTTTCCAATAAGGATTTCTCCTTACTGGTGCAATTAGATGACCAAACCTCTCCTTAGACAGAACTTTATAGACATTGCCAATAATGTTATCTAATAATATTATTCAAATAATATGAATTATTGATCTGTTAATGGAAAATACTGTGCAGCAACAATTATTGAAACAACAATAATATAAAATATCAACGCAGCAATTATTGAATCAATAAAATAAAATATTGAACAGTAACTACTGTAACAATTATTGAGTAGTGCCTTCTTACGTAAGAATCAATAATTGGTGCAATACCGTGTGCTACTGTATTTTAATCACCGGGTATTCCAACAGTATTAACGGTAGCAACTACGCCGTTATTTATAAACAACTTATACTTCTCGTTTTCTTCATCCAATTGCTTTCCATTATGGGGCCCACACAAGGCTGCGCTGTCGTACGAATATTCCCCGACAGAAAGAATATTTCACGACCAAACGAATATTCCCCGACAACAAATGAATATTTTATAACCACTTGCTTATTTTGCAAAATTTGCACATTTTACCCCTAATTAACTACATTAATCAAATCAACCCTTACTATTTTAAAATAATAAATAGAGGAAATTTAATTTCATTTATTAATAAGTTGGGGTCTTACAACCTCCCCTCCTAATGAAATTTCGTCCTCGAAATTGACGTACGTACCTAGTATTTTGAAAAGGTGAGGATATCTCGCTTTTATTTCTGATTCCAACTCCCAGGTTATTTCTTCAATAGCATAGTTTCTCCACAAAACCTTAACTTTTGGTATAACCTTCGTGAGTAGAACATGCTCTTTCCTATCCAAGATCTTAACAGGTACCTCCTCGTACGTTAAATCTTCGGCTATCTCGTATGGTTCTAACTCAATTATGTGGTTCGGATCTTTTACATATTTACGAAGCACAGATACGTAAAAAATATTATGAACACGAGACATGCTTGGAGGTAATGCGAGTGGATATGCCACATTTTCTATTCGGTCAAGAATTTTAAATGGACCAACAAATCGTGGATTGAGCTTTTCTCTCTTCCCAAATCTTGTAACTCATTTCCATGGTGCAACACGTAACAATACATGATCCCCAATACTAAATTCTACATCCTTTCGATGAAGATCCGCATAACTCTTTTGTCGATCTTGTGCCGTTTGTATACGTTGTTGAATCGTTTGGATCTTCTCTGTAGTTATGCGTACCAATTCTAATCCCAACAATGTTGCTTCATCCACCTCATCCCAGCATACTAGAGAACGACACTTTCGTCCATACAAGGCTTCAAATGGAGCCATACCTATACTTGCCTGATAACTGTTGTTGTACGAGAATTCCATCAGTGGCAAGTACTTATCCCAACTTCCTTTAAAATCTAGAACACAGAGTCTTAATAGATCTTCAAGGGTTTGAATAGTCCTCTCTGATTGCCTGTCCGTTTGAGGATGGTATGCTGAATGGAATCGTAAATCTGTGCCCATAGCTTTCTGCAAGCTAACCCAAAATCGTGAAGTGAATCTTGGGTCACGATCCGAAACTATGGATACTGGCATGCCATGTAATCTCACAATCTCATTCACGTACATACTAGCAAGACGTTCAAGGGAATAAGTCTCACGTATAGGTAAGAAATGAGCATACTTGGTTAATCTATCAACAATGACCCAAATCGCATCTATGCCTTGAGAAACCTTGGAAAGACCTGTAAAGAAATCCATGGTAATGTGTTCCCACTTGTATTTTGGGATCTCAAGTGGTTGCAATGGACCCTTTGGTACTTGATGCTCCGCTTTTACACGTTGACAAGTTAAACATCTCGAGATAAACTCCGCGATCTCTCTTTTCATATTGCTCCACCAAAATGTATGTCGAAGATCGTGATACATTTTGGTACTCCCAGGATAGATTGCAAACGGTGTGTTGTGTGCCTCCATCATGATTCTATGCTTCAAGTCAGAATATTTAGGAACACAAAGTCTGGATTTGACTCGAAGTATTCCTTCTTCATCGATTCTTGCTTCTGGAATAGCACTTTCTTGCACTTTCTTCTTCATACGCATTAGCTCCATGTCCGTAGCTTGAGCAGCTTTAACTTTATCGATTAAAGTCGGTTCTACTCATATATTTGATATCATCATGTGGGTACTTGGAGCCTTCATCTCTATCTCCATCCTTTGCAAATCATACAAAATGGGTCTTTGTGTTAACAACATTGCACTCGTACCCGCATATGATCTTCTACTCAATGCGTCAACTACTACGTTCACTTTTCCAGGATGATATTGGATGGTATGATCGTAATCTTTCAACAACTCAAGCCAACGTCGTTGCTGCATGTTGAGTTCCTTTTGGGTGAAGAAATATTTGAGGCTTTTATGATCCATATAGATCTCCACTTTCTCCCCATACAGGGAGTGTCTCCAAATCATCAACGCGAAAACGACTGCTACCAACTCCAAATCATGAGTAGGATAATTTCTCTTATATTATTTGAGTTGTCGCGAGGCATAGGCTATGACTTTCCCATGTTGCATGAGAACACATCCTAACCCTTTGCCTGAAGCATCGTTGTAGATAACAAATCCATCCGAACTGGATGGTATTGTCAGAACAGGTGCCGAAATGTGTCTCCTCTTGAGTTCTTGAAAACTCTTCTCACAATCATCGCTACAACCGAATTTTGTATCCTTCCAAGTCAGCTGAGTTAACGGAGTAGCGATTCTAGAAAATCCTTCCACGAATCTCCTAAAATAACCAGCTAAGCCCAGAAAGCTACGTACTTCGGTCACCGACTTTAGTTGCTCCCAACTTTGTATAGCTTCAATCTTCGCCGAGTCGACAGATACTCCATGTTTTGACACCACGTGCCCAAGGAATGCTACTTCCTCAAGCCAGAACTCGTATTTTTTTAGTTTACCATATAGCTTATTTTCGCGAGGCCTTTGCAGTACCAGCTTCAAATGGTGCTCATGATCTTCACGGCTTTTGGAATAGATGAGGATGTCATCAATAAAGACAACAACGAACTGATCTAAATATTTTTTGAATACACGGTTCATCATATCCATGAAGGCAGCAGGAGCATTAGTCAATCCAAAAGACATGACTAAGAATTCATAATGTCCGTACCGAGTTCTGAAGGCAGTCTTTGGAATATCCTCAGTTTTAATCTTCAGCTGATGATATCCAGAACAAAGATCGATCTTTGAAAAGAATTGTGCTCCTTGCAACTGGTCGAACAGGTCATCAATACGAGGTAGCGGATACCTATTCTTGATGGTGACATGGTTCAATTCTCGATAGTCAATACAAAGTCGCATACTCCCGTCTTTCTTCTTTACGAATAAAACAGGAGCACCCCAAGGAGACGTACTAGGACGAATGAAACCGATGTCTAACAATTCCTGTAATTGGACTTTTAACTCCTGAAGTTCAATAGGAGCCATTCGATATGGGATTTTAGAAATGAGCTTTGTACCGGGTTCAAGGTCAATAAAGAATTCAACTTCACATTCTGGGGGTAGACCAGGAAGTTTTTCAGGAAATACGTCAGGAAATTCACTAACAACGGAAATATTATTCAAATCTGACGTGTTTTTGTTCAAGTCCAGAACATGGGCTAAGAAAGCTTGACATCCATTTTTCAATAAACGAATGACTTTATGGCTTGATATGACAGCGATTGATTTTAATGGTTTGTTTGCTTGAATTCGCATAACAGGTTGGTTAGGAATATGAAAACCAACAAGTTTACGAAAATAATCAATTTTGGCATGATGAGTAGTTAACCAATCAATTCTTAAAATCACATCAAAAGTAAGTATCTTTAAAGAGATAAGGTCAACAGGTAATGTGATTATGCCAACTTGGATTAAGCAAGATTTATAAACTGTAGATGTAATAAAAGTTTCTCCTAACGGAGTCTCCACAGATAGGTCAAAATCTAATTTCTCCGAAGTCAAGTTTAAACGTTGAGCACAAGTAGGAGAGATAAAAGAATGGGTAGAACCGGTATCTAGTAAAGTATAAACTTCACAGAAATTCAAGATTAGCTTACCCGTGATCACCTCGTTCGGGTTTCTCGCGTTTTGGCCAATCACGACAAACGCTCTTCCAGGAACCCCTGATTTCGACTTATCCGGGACAGCTTTTGGAGTCACCATCCCCGCTGAACTTGGTTTAGCTATAGAACACTCTCGAGCTATATGACTCTCCTTTCCACAGTTATAACATACCTTGGATTAGTGTGGGCAGTTTGGGATGATATGTCCCTCTTTCCCGTATTTGTAACAAACGACCGGTGTTCGTTCTTCTTCCCTAGAAACAGTTGATGTTTGTGATGACGTTTTCACGTTATCATTGTTGTACCTTCTCTTCTTAAAATCTCCTCCCGACTCGTTCTTTCTATTATCACGGCCACGATTTCCACCAGAGTGGTTACCGCTTTTGTCCAAATATTTTCCTTCCTGCTGGTTTTTATTGGTCCAATGACCGCTGCCACCGGTATTACCTTGGTTGTGTTCCCTCGGTTGAATATACTCATTACCTCGCTCTAATAATTGAGCCCTATTTACAACATCTTAATATAAAGAAAATTTATGAGAGATAAGATATTGTCGAATCTTGGGTTTTAAACCTCTTAGAAACATCCTTGTCATTCGTTCCTCATTCTTGACCAAATGAGGTACAAACCTGGATAACTCTGCAAACTTCGTCTCGTACTGGGACACCGTCATGTTATTTTGTTCCAGTCTAATAAACTCTACCTCCTTCATATGACGAATACTTTCAGGAAAGTACTTGTCATTAAACAGTTTTT
This sequence comes from Panax notoginseng, assembly GCA_016801055.1. Lineage (NCBI taxonomy): Eukaryota > Viridiplantae > Streptophyta > Magnoliopsida > Apiales > Araliaceae > Panax > Panax notoginseng. Next base: position 3,089,022 of record CM029015.1, on the reverse strand, counting down.
GAAATGTTTCCCATGACATGTTGAGTGCGTCAGGCTGGATACGCTTCAAAGACTCCCACCAGTAGTCTGCCTCACCGCGGAACATAAAAGTGGCGAATGGAACCTTCTGTTCCTCCGTGCATCCCAAGACATCGAATATCTTGGTAATTTGCTTAACCCACGTTTCCGCCTTGATCGGATCCGACTTTCCTTGAAAGTCTGGTGGTCCCAACTCTTTGAATTGCTTGGCTGTGACAAACCGCGCGTTGTTATCATTTCCACTCGTATTCTACACACGAGTCTCCCTCGTCTAATTTTGCATGAACTGCAAAAAGTTCCTAAACATTTCCTCATTCATCATTTGCTCGGTAACGTTGTTTACAGGAGGAATATTGCCTTCCTGTTGCACGTTCTCCAGGTTTGTGACTAAAGGTTGTTCCACAGTCTCATATACTCAATTGTTAACGTTCTCGGCTGCCATTCTCAAATACTGCCATAAAATAAGGGTTAATTAAATAAATTAACATATCACATAATATCCCTATATTATGACCAACCAACAAATAAGCTTAGGTAGGACACACTAGCGAAGGATTTACTCGTCTCTCCCCTCCTAGTTCTATTCTCCAATCTCCACCAGAGACCATATCTCTAAGCTCTAATACCAACTGTGACACCCCTAAAATACCCATTCTGAGTCGCCAAATACATGATACAGAAACAAATACAACTTCATTAAAACACTTGTCGCGCAAAATACGACAACACAATACTGTGAGTTTAAATACAAATATTATCTTCTAGACAATATCCACACTCAAATAAGTCCTCATTACAATTATTGAAACACTATTTTATAAAATAGTGCGGACTGCTAACACCACTGACTAAAAACATCACTCCACACCCTGACTAGTTCCCGCTATATTCTTACCTCCTGAGAAAAATGGAACAAAAAGGAAAAAGGTGAGCTCAACTAGCCCAGTAAAGAATATTATGACTAAGATAATATACAACAACTTATCATTAGTCTTCAACAGGGAAAAATCTGATAAAATATAATAGACAACAAGTTTTAGATCAACAACTGCAGCGGAAACAGCAAACCATTAGAAAAGTCGAGTAGAGAATGAGTTCTACTATCTTCTAAGATTTAAAAGTTCATCATCAATATTTTATCCCTGTAACAACAATCAATAACAATCTTTAATTAAATATTCATTTTTGCACTACAGGGCAAAGATATTCATTTGTATCACCAGTCGGTCATGTTCATCTCAACACCTGTTCATCTTTGCACTACGAACCAAAGATATTCATCAGTTAATCATTCATCTTTGCACTACAGACCAAAGATATTCAGTAATATCATCATTTAAGACTGAGAATGATGAAAAATATTTTAAAAAAAATGAACCCAGTGAGACAGAAGGACAAATATTAGGGATTCGTATTACAGTTTATCCAAGTGCAATAATACTCCATAACAACCAATTATGAAGTAGAATTTAAAAATAAAGATCAAAACATGGATACAATCAAAGATAGTAACCATAATAGACATCTTGGACAAAAAAATATTTTATTTTTGGATGAATAGTGTCGTATTCGTGAATAGTGCCGTATATGTGAATAGTATCGTATACGTGAATAGTAATCTCGACACAAAAAGTTCTAAATTTGATAAAAAGTTCAAACCAATATTTCGGCATAATGATATTGAAGAAAATAATATCATTTAAGAAGAAAATAACATCCCTTACCTCAAGATAACAGTACTTCTGTTCGGAATATCGGTATAAGGCTGAAGGAAACTTGCACTGATAAATAAAAACTCACAAAGTATCAAAATAGTCACAAAATACGCTCGATAATATAGAGAGAGAAAGAGAGAAAACTTATGAATTCTGGTGTGATTTTCAATTCTAACTTAGCCCTCTATTTATAGGAAAATATTAGCACGCCGAAGCAGACTTGACCTGCAACCTGATGGCTTTACTTGCTACTATTCTCACCCACCACATTTGAATAAAAATTCCAGCACATTTCTCACCAACCAAAAGTGGAGCCCACTCAATTCTAGAATTTTCCACCAAAATCATTTATAAACTTAATTTCCGAATCATTCACTTCTTAAAATTCATAACAAATTATACGTTCATTTTTAACGGTTCAAAATTTGTGGACATATACTCAACTTATATATGTATAACATATCCAAAAATTACAACGATCCAACGGTCAGATTAAAAATTATAACTCACGCAATATATCTCAAAAATAGTGATTTAATTTTTAATACCTCCATTCCGACAAAAACATCTCAACATTAATTCCTTCACATAAAATAAATATGTCCATCAATTATATCCATGTAAAATAAATATTTCCTTATCATATAAATCAATAATTAATTATTCACAAATAATATTACAGAATGACAATTATGACAACCAGGCCGTTCCCAAGAAAGAGGGGGCTTTCTAATAAGAATTTCTCCTTACTGGTGCGCAATTAGATGACCAAATGTGAGAGCCCAGATTTTATGAATAAATATTTAATTTTCTCGAAATAAATTTTTGAATATTATGGTGTGGATTTAATATAATATTATAGTTGTGGGTATTATTTATAAATTTTTCAAAGTAAGCAAGTTGTTATAAAATATTCGTTTGGTCGGGAAATATTCGTACGACGGCACAATCATTGGTGACCCCACAACAGAAGTATAGTCGTAGTTAGAAAACGACAAAATTATCTTTCTATAAAAATAACGGCTGAGGTGTTACCGTTAAAACTGTTGAACTACCCGGTAGTAAAAGTACAGTAATACGCATGGTTGCATAGTAGCACACGGTATTGATTATTGATGCTTACGTGAGAAGTCACTCAGCTATACTCAATTATTGCTACAGTAATTGCTGCATCATATCTCTTAAATTATTGTCATAGTATCATCTGTATAATATGTTATATTATTAAATCAATAATTGAGACGTTGTGGTAAGTTTGGTTATTTTTATGGGGGGCCATATGTCATCATCTAAGAGTCTCTTCGTCAATAGTAATTACCGTCGTCAATAGTAATTACCGTCGTCAATAGTATTTACCTTGGTCAATAGTATTTACCTTGGTCAATAGTAATTACCTTCGTCAATAGTATTTACCTTGGCCAATAGTATTTACCTTGGTCAATAGTAATTACTTTCGTCAATAGTAGTTGTCCCTTCAATATTTCCAAGAGTCATTTGACCCTTCGATAAGACCAAGAGTCATTTGACCATTCGTTAAGACCAAGAGCCACCCTCAGTTTTTCTATAAATAGAGGCCTAGGGTTTCATTATTTTTCACGAATTCATTCAAGCTATAGAGAGAGAAAGTATAGAGAGAATAAGAGAGAGAGAGAATAAAAGTATTCTGCTACTTCACTTTTCTAATATCCAGTTCTTTTAAGGTAGAGAATATTATTTTTTTTATATTCATGAAGAGAACTTCTGTTATTCCATTCTTTATTATTCTGTTGGAATAACCAGTATACGCGGTTTACCCTATACTTGGTGATATTCTTCTATTATTCTGTTGGAATATCCTGTTTGTGTGTTTTACACCGGACCTGGTTCCGTCTTTATTATTATTCTGTCGGAATATCCTGTCTGTGTGTTTTACACCGGACCTGGTTCCATTATTAATTATACTGTTCTTTATTATTCTGTCGAAATATCATGTCTGTGCGTTTACGCCGGACCTGGTTCCATTATTTATTATTCTGTCGGAATATCCTGTCTGTGCGTTTACGCCGGACCTGGTTCCATTATTTATTATTCTGTTGGAATAACCTGTTTGTGCGGTCTATCGCATGCATGGTGATTTCTTTTGTTATTCCATTCTTTATTATACTCAGTTGATTAAAACTTTGACTTCTATACTCCATAAAATTAGTGGAATATCTTTGATATTTGCGCTTCATCTAGTATCTATTCATGAAAATATTCTCCTAATCAGTCTTGAAGTTTACTCCACCAAGCAGTATCATGTTGACAATTTGGACGTTATTAATTCCTGGATAAACTAATTCTTGAACTTGTTTTATTGAATTCTTATATCATTGTCATCATCCTCATGTTCATAAAATGTTGAAAGTCATCTGTGGCCTGTAGTGCATAGATGGACTTGGTATGATTATGACCAGGGATTATTCGGTGTAATCATGACCGTAATGTTACAAATGATGTGGTAAAAGTCCTCATTGGCTCGTAGTGCATTGATGGACAGTTGTTGGCATGATCATGACCATTAATGAAGACACAAATATCCTTGGCCGTAGTGCAGGGGTGATTCGATGATGTGGATTATTTTATTAAGCTGAGTTCTAGCGATCACAGTGTTGAAAAACCTTTTAAATCATAAAAGATAGTAGAGTTTATTTTCTACTTGACTCTTTTAATGGATTGCTTGTTCCGCTGCAGTTAAACTTGATGTCTATTATATTTTATCAATTTAACATTGTTGAAGACTAATGATAATTTATTCTGCATTATCTTAGTCATAATATTTCTTACTGGACTAGTTGAGCTCTGTGACGCCCCCAAAATTAGGTATACATCACCCATCTTAGGTCGTCAGATACATTGTACAAAATACAAATACAACTTACTAATACAACTGTCGTGTACAATACGACAAAACATAAACTGTGAGTTTGAATACAAATATTATCTTCTAGAAAGTATTCATACTCAAAAGGAGTCCTCATTACATTTATTAACACACCATTACATAGAATAGTGAGGACTACTAACTAATACTATCATTCGGACCATCACTCCGTACCCCGACTTGCCCCAGCTACGTTCTCATTTTCTGAAGAGAACAGTGAAAGAAAGGGTGAGCTCAACTAGCCCAGTAAGAAATATTATGACTAAGATAATGCAGAATAAATTATCATTAGCCTTCAACAATGTTAAACTGATAAAATATAATAGACATCAAGTTTAACTGCAGCGGAACAAATAATCCATTAAAAGAGTCAAGTAGAAAATAAACTCTACTATCTTTTATGATTTAAAAGATTTTCCAATACTGTGATCGCTGAGACTCAGCTTAATAAAATAATTCACATCATCGAATCACCCCTGCACTACGGCCAAGGATATTCGTATATTCATTAATGGTCATGATCATGCCAACAATTGTCCATCAACGCACTACGGGCCAATGAGGACTTTTACCACATTATTTGTAACATTACGGTCATGATTATATCGAATAATCCCTGGTCATAATCATACCAAGTCCATCTATGCACTACAGGCCACAGATGACTTTCAACATTTTATAAACATGAGGATGATGACAATGATATAAGAATTCAATAAAACAAGTTCAAGAATTAATTTATCCAAGAATTAACAACGTCCAAATTGTCAACATGATATTGCTTTGTGGAGTAAAATTCAAGAATACTTAGAAGAATATTTTCATAAAAAGATACTGGATGAACCGCAATTATCAAGGATATTTCACAAATTTCATGGAGTATAGAAGTCAAAACTTAACCAACTGAGTACAATAAAGAATGGAATAACAAAAAAAATCACCATGCATGCGATAGACCGCACAGACAGGTTATTCCAATAGAATAATAAATAATGGAACCAGGTCCGGCGTAAACGCACAGACAGGATATTCCGACAGAATAATAAATAATGGAACCAGGTCCGGTGTAAAATACACAGACATGATGTTCCAACAGAATAATAATAAAAACGGAACCAGGTCCGGTGTAAAACACACAGACAGGATGTTCTAACAGAATAATAGAAGAATGTCACCAAGTATAGGGTAGACCGCGTATACAGGTTATTCCAACAGAATAATAAGAAATGGAATAACAACAGTTCTCTTCATGAATAAGAAAGAATAACACCCCTTACTGTTTTAAAGACGAGCAGAAATAAGGAAGTAGTTAAGTAGCAGAATACTCTTCTTCTCTCTCTCTATAGTTTCTCTCTATAGTTTCTCTCTCTAGAGTTCAGTGAATTCGTAAGAAATAATGAAGGAATGAGCTGCTATTTATAGAAAAATAGAATGCATAGTAACTAATCCATGAACGGTCCAGATTGATTACTTTAATCCGACGGTCCATATTTAAAGAAAAATCTTTTAAATAAAATATAATATATTCTATTTATAGAATAACTTTAATAAAGTATTCTGTTTTATATAAAAAGATGTTTCTGTTTTATTACGTTAATAATACGAATAAAACAAAACGTCATTATCGCTAAATAATTCATATTATTAACTGACAATAATTGAATCAAACTGAGTAACTTCTCACATAAGCATTAATAATCAATACCGTGTGCTACTATGAAACCACACGTATTACTGTACTTTTACTACCGAGTAGTTCAACAGTAACAATGGTAAAACTTCCGCCGTTATTTTTAATAAAATATTTTTGTCGTTTTCTCAATCCGACAATAATTCCGTTGTGGGGTCCACCAATGATTGTGTCGTTGTACGAATATTCCCTGTTAAAACGAATATTCCCCGACCAATCGAATATTATATAACAACTTGCGTACTTTACAAAATTTATAAATATTACCCACAACTATAACATTATATCAAATTAACTCCACAATATTCAAAAATGATATTTATAGAAAATTCATCTTTATTTATAAAAGTTGGGGTCTTACAACCTCCCCTTCAGAATGATTCAACTCCCGATAATCAATACAAAGTCGCATACTCCCATATTTCTTCTTTACGAACAGAACAGGAGCACCCCAAGGAGAAGTACTAGGACGAATAAAACCAATGTCTAACAATTCCTGCAGTTGGGTCTTTAACTCCTGAAGTTCAATAGGAGCCATTCGATATGGGGCTTTGGAAATGGGTTTTGTATCAGGTTCAAGGTCGATACAAAATTTAATTTCATGCTCTGGGGGTAGGCCAGGAAGTTCTTCGGGAAATACGTCAGGAAATTTATTAACAACAGAAATATCATTCAAAGCTGACGTATTTTTGTTTAGATCTGTGACATGAGCTAAGAAAGCTTGACATCCGTTTTTTAATAAACGAATAGCTTTATGGCTTGAGATGACAGCGATTGATTTTAATGGTTTGGTTGCTTGAATTCGCATAATAGGTCGATTAGGAATATGAAAGCTAACAACCTTACGAAAACAATCAATTTTTGCATGATAAGTAGTTAACCAATCAATACCTAGAATCACGTCAAATGCAAGTATTTTTAATGAAATAAGATCGACAGGTAATGTGTGGGTACCAACTTGAACCAAATAAGACTTATAAACCGTGGATGTAATGAAGGTTTCTCCCAATTGAGTTTCAACAGCTAAGTCAAAGTCTAATTTCTCTGGAATCAAATTTAATCGATGAGCGCAAGTAGGAGAAATAAAAGAATGGGTAGAACCGGTATCAAATAAAGTATAGACTTCGTTAGAGTTTATGATAAGCTTACCCGTGATGACCTCATTCGGGTTCCTTGCGTTCTGGGAGTTCACAACAAACGCTCTCCCTTGCACAACCAGTTTTGACTTTTCTGGGACGGCCTTTGGTGCCTCCATCCTAGCTGAATTTGTCTTCGGTAAACGACAAAATCGGGCTAAATGACCTTCTCTTCCACAATTATAACATGCTTTGGACGGCATCGCGAAGTTTGGACTGATGTGCCCCTCCCCTCCGCATTTGAAACATATGATAGGTGGTCGTTCTCCTTCCTTAACGACAGGTGCTGGTGCTGACGTCTTTCCATCATTGTTGAATCTCCTCTTCTTGAAATACCCATTCTTATTGTTTTGGCCCTGATTACCACCGAAGTGGTTACCATTTCTGGCCTGTTGATTCCCTCCACGCTTGTTGTCACCGCTTCGATGACTGCTCTCACTGGTATTATCATTTTGTCGGCTGCTCTCTTTTGGTTGCGTTGTCTCGTTATCGCGCTCCACCAACTGAGCCCTATTTACAACATCTGAATACAAACACAATTTATGAGAAACAAGATGTTGACGTATCTCCGGCTTCAAACCTCTTAAAAACATCCGCGTCATTCTTTCTTCATTATCCACCAGGTGGGACGCAAACCGGGATAACTCCGTAAATTTTGCCTCGTACTGCGACACGGTCATATTATTCTGCTCCAATTTGATGAACTCCACCTCCTTCATGTGACGAATACTCTCGGGAAAGTATTTTTCGTTAAACAGCTCTTGGAACTTCTCCCAAGACATCTTCAGTGCGGCAGGTTGAGTACGTTTTATCGATTCCCACCAGTAATCTGCCTCTCCTCGCAACATAAAGGCGGCAAAGGGAACCTTTTGCTCCTCGGAGCAACCCATGACATCAAATATCTTGGTGATCTGCTTTATCCATGTTTCAGCTACAAGTGGTTTGGGTTCTCCCTTAAACTCCGGTGGTCCCAGCTCCTTAAACTGTTTAGCGGTGACCGTCAGAGAGTTTCCAGTATTTTCACCTACGTTGTGGACAGGAGCCGCTTTCACCCGTTGTTGCATGAATTGCATAAAACCTCTGAACATTCCATCATTCATCATCTGGTCAGTGTTGTTGTTTGCATGAGGATTGTCACCTTCCTGATGAACATTATCCTGATTATTGATATGTGGTGAATCAATAGTCGCCTGTGCTCCATTGCTATTCTCAACATTCTCAGATGTCATTTTCAGATACTGCCACAAAATAAAAGTTAATTGATATGTCATATATTATCCTTATATTATGACCGACCAATTAAATATCATGCAAATAAACTTAGGTAGGTCATACTAGCGAAGAAATTCCCCGTCTCTCCCCTCCTAGTTCTATTCTCACATCCTAGCCAGGGATCATATCCCTAAGCTCTGATACCAACTGTGACGCCCCCAAAATTAGGTATACATCACCCATCTTAGGTCGTCAGATACATAGTACAAAATACAAATATAACTTACTAATACAACTGTCGTGTACAATACGACAAAACATAAACTGTGAGTTTGAATACAAATATTATCTTCTAGAAAGTATTCATACTCAAAAGGAGTCCTCATTACATTTATTAACACACCATTACATAGAATAGTGAGGACTACTAACTAATACTATCATTCGGACCATCACTCCGTTCCCCGACTTGCCCCAGCTACGTTCTCATTTCCTGAAGAGAACAGTGAAAGAAAGGGTGAGCTCAACTAGCCCAGTAAGAAATATTATGACTAAGATAATGCAGAATAAATTATCATTAGCCTTCAACAATGTTAAACTAATAAAATATAATAGACATCAAGTTTAACTGCAGCGGAACAAGCAATCCATTAAAAGAGTCAAGTAGAAAATAAACTCTACTATCTTTTATGATTTAAAAGATTTTCCAACACTGTGATCACCGAGACTCAGCTTAATAAAATAATTCACATCATCGAATCACCCCTGCACTACGGCCAAGGATATTCGTATATTCATTAATGGTCATGATCATGCCAACAACTGTCCATCAACGCACTACGGGCTAATGAGGACTTTTACTACATTATTTGTAACATTACGGTCATTATTATACCGAATAATCCCTGGTCATAATCATACCAAGTCCATCTATGCACTACAGGCCACAGATGACTTTCAACATTTTATAAACATGAGGATGACGACAATGATATAAGAATTCAATAAAATAAGTTCAAGAATTAATTTATCCAAGAATTAACAACGTCCAAATTATCAACATGATATTGCTTTGTGGAGTAAAATTCAAGAATACTTAGATGAAAATTTTCATGAAAAGATACTGGATGAACCGCAATTATCAAGGATATTCCACAAATTTTATGGAGTATAGAAGTCAAAACTTAACCAACTGAGTACAATAAAGAATGGAATAACAAAAAAAATTACCATACATGCGATAGACCGCACAGACAGGTTATTCCAACAGAATAATAAATAATGGAACCAGGTCCGGTGTAAAACACACAGACATGATGTTCTAACAGAATAATAATAAAAACGGAACCAGGTCCGGTGTAAAACACACAGACAGGATGTTCCAACAGAATAATAGAAGAATGTCACCAAGTATAGGGTAGACCGCGTATACAGGTTATTCCAACAGAATAATAAGAAATGGAATAACAACAGTTCTCTTCATGAATAAGAAAGAATAACACCACTTACCGTTTTAAAGACGAGCTGAAATAAGGAAGTAGTTAAGTAGCAGAATACTCTTCTTCTCTCTCTCTATAGTTTCTCTCTATAGTTTCTCTCTCTAGAGTTCAGTGAATTCGTAAGAAATAATGAAGGAATGAGCTGCTATTTATAGAAAAATAGAATGCATAGTAACTAATCCATGAACGGTCCAGATTGATTACTTTAATCTGACGGTCCATATTTAAAGAAAAATCTTTTAAATAAAATATAATATATTCTATTTATAGAATAACTTTAATAAAGTATTCTGTTTTATATAAAAAGATGTTTCTGTTTTATTACGTTAATAATACGAATAAAACAAAACGTCATTATCGCTAAATAATTCATATTATTAACTGACAATAATTGAATCAAACTGAGTGACTTCTCACATAAGCATTAATAATCAATACCGTGTGCTACTATGAAACCACACGTATTACTGTACTTTTACTACCGAGTAGTTCAACAGTAACAATGGTAAAACTTCCGCCGTTATTTTTAATAAAATATTTTTGTCGTTTTCTCAATCCGACAATAATTCCGTTGTGGGGTCCACCAATGATTGTGTCGTTGTACGAATATTTCCTGTTAAAACGAATATTCCCCGACCAATCGAATATTATATAACAACTTGCGTACTTTACAAAATTTATATATATTACCCACAACTATAACATTATATCAAATTAACTCCACAATATTCAAAAATGATATTTATAGAAAATTCATCTTTATTTATAAAAGTTGGGGTCTTACAAGCTCACCCTTTCTTTCACTGTTCTCTTCAGGAAATGAGAACGTAGCTGGGGCAAGTCGGGGAACGGAGTGATGGTTCGAGTGATAGTATTAGTTAGTAATCCTCACTATTCTATGTAATAGTGTGTTAATAAATGTAATGAGGACTCCTTTTGAGTATGAATACTCTCTAGAAGATAATATTTGTATTCAAACTCACAGTTTATGTTTTGTCGTATTGTACACGACAGTTGTATTAGTAAGTTGTATTTGTATTTTGTATCATGTATCATGTAAGTGGCGACCCAAGATGGGTGATGTATACCTGATTTTGGGGGCGTCACAGTTGGTATCAGAGCTTAGAGATATGATCCCTGGCTAAGATGTGAGAGTAGAACTAGGAGGGGAGAGACGGGAAATTCCTTCGCTAGTATGACCTACCTAAGTTTATTTGCATGGTATTTAATTGGTCGGTCATGATATAAGGATAATATATGACATATCAATTAACTTTTATTTTGTGGCAGTATTTGAAAATGGCATCTGAGAATGTTGAGAATAGCAATGGAGCACAGGCGACTGTTGATTCACCACATATCAATAATCAGGATAATGTGCATCAGAAAGGTGACAATCCTAATGCAAACAACAACACTGACCAGATGATGAATGATGGAATGTTCAAAAACTTTATGCAGTTCATGCAACAGCAGGCGAGAGCGGCTCCTGTCCAAAATATAGGTGGAAACACTGAAAACTCTTGGACGGTCACCGCTAAACAGTTCAAGGAGCTGGGACCACCAGAGTTTAAGGGAGAGCCAAAACCACTTATAGCGGAAACATAGATAAAACAGATTACCAAGATATTTGATGTCTTGGGATGCTCCGAGGAGCAAAAGGTTCCCTTTGCCGCCTTTATGTTGCGAGGAGAGGCAGATTACTGGTGGGAATCGATTAAGCGTACTCAATATGCCGCACTGAAGATGTCTTGGGAGAAGTTCCAAGAGCTGTTCAATGACAAATACTTTCCTGAAAGTGTTCGTCACATGAAGGAGGTGGAGTTCATCAAATTGGAGCAGAATAATATGACCGTGTCGCAGTATGAGGCTAAATTTGCTGAGTTATCCCGGTTTGCGTCCCACTTGGTGGATAATGAAGAGCGAATGACGCGAATATTTTTGCGAGGTTTGAAACCTGAGATACGTCAACATCTTATTTCGCATAAACTGTGTTTGTATTCAGATGTTGTTAATAGGGCTCAGTTAGTGGAGCGCGATAACGAGTCAACGCAACCAAAAGAGAGCAGTCAGCAAAATGATAATACCAGTGAGAGCAGTCATCGAAGCGGTGACAATAAGCGTGGAGGGAATCAACATGCCAGAAATGGTAACCACTTCGGTGATAATCAGGACCAAAACAATAAGAATGGTCATTTCAAGAAGAGGAGATTCAACAATAATGGAAAGACGTCAGCACCAGCACCCGTTGTTAAGGAAGGAGAATGACCACCTATCATATGTTTCAAATGCGGAGGGGAGGGGCATATCAGTCCAAACTGCGCGATGCCGTCTAAAGCATGTTATAATTGTGGAAGAGAAGGTCATTTAGCTCGATTTTGTCGTTTACCAAAAACAAGTTCAGCCAAGATGGAGACACCAAAGGCCGTCCCAGAAAAGCCAAAGCCAGTAGTTTAAGAGAAAGCATTTTTTTCGTGACGAGGAACCTGAATAAAATTATCACGGGTATGTTAGTCATAAACTCTTGCGAAGTCTATACCGTGTTAGATACCGGTTCTACTCACTCTTTTATTTCACCTAGTTGTGTTCAATGTTTGAAGTTAACTCCGGAGAACTTAGACTTTGATATGTCTGTTTAAACTCAGTTGAGAGAAATCTTCGTTACCTCCACTATTTATAAATCTTGTTCAAATCAACACTTTCACGTTACCTGTCGATCTTATCTCTTTGAAAATACTTGCATTTGATGTGATTTTAGAAATCGATTGGTTAACTACTCATCATGCTTCTTGTAAGGTGGTTAACTTTCATATTCCTAACCAACCTGTTATGCGAATTCAAGTAACCAAACCACTAAAGTCAATCATTGTCATATCAAGCCATAAGTAAAGAGCCCTGAGCCTTTATCTTGTGACTTTCTTGTGTGGAATGCACCGAAGCCAGACTTTCTGAAGGCAACGTTGTGAATAACGGTGACAAGTTATTAGGTATCAATGTGACGTGCAATCCAAGTCTTGGATGAGGGTCACAGTTTTGAACGATATTTCTATTGTTAATAAAATTCTTGACGTATTCTTGAAGACTTCTTAGCCTACCCCAGAGCGTAAAATCGAATTTTGTATTGACCCCAGTACAAAACCCATTTCTTAAACCCTCAAATATTTCTTCAACTAAAACGAACGTAACATGCGCCAAAGACGTTGGCTCGAGCTGTTGAAGATTACGACCGTACCATTCAATATCATTGTGGAAGAACGAACGTGGTAACTGACGTGTTGAGTAGAAGATCGTATGTGTTTACGAGGGCGATGTTGTTAAAACAAAGACTCATTTCGTATAACTTACAAATGACGAAGATAGAGTTAAAGACTCGAGGGACCCATATCAAGATAACGAATATACGAGTAAAATCGACTTTAATCGATAACGTTAAAGCCGTTCAAGCTACACACCCGGAGCTGATGAATGTAAGAAGGTTCAAGAGGGCGTTATTCTAGAAGCAAGAATTGACAAATGGAGGAAATCTCAACCCTCGATGTAATTGACCCATTTAAAATCCTCGATCGAGTAGGAACTGTGGCTTATAGACTCGTTTTACCGCCAAGCATGTCGTGTGTTCATAACGTTTTTTTTCACGTATCAATGTTACGTAAATATGTGGACAGCCCGAACAACATTATTAATTTAGAACCGGACGAGATAGCGGATGATTTAATGTTTGAGGAGATACGTGTTAAAATCTTGAATAAGAAGGATCATATTCGACGCTCAAAGGTTATACCTCAAGAGTTAGAATTTGAAGTGAAGTCAATGTATCCTCACCTGTTCGGCATACCAGGTATGTACGTAAATTTCGAGGACGAAATTCCATAAGGAGGGGAGATTGTGAGACCCCAAATTTTATGAATAAATATTTAATTTTCTCGAAATAATTTTTTGAATATTATGGTGTGGATTTGATATAATATTATAGTTGTGGGTATTATTTATAAATTTTGCAAAGTAAGCAAGTTGTTATAAAATATTCGTTTGGTCGGAGAATATTCGTACGACGGCACAATCATTGGTGGACCCCACAACAGAAGTATAGTCGTAGTTAGAAAACGACAAAATTATCTTTCTATAAAAATAACGGCTGAGGTGTTACCGTTAAAACCGTTAAAACTGTTGAACTATCCGGTAGTAAAAGTACAGTAATACGCGTGGTTGCATAGTAGCACACGGTATTGATTATTGATGCTTACGTGAGAAGTCACTCAGCTATACTCAATTATTGCTACAGTAATTGCTGCATCATATCTCTTAAATTATTATCATAGTATCATCTGTATAATATGTTATATTATTAAATCAATAATTGAGATGTTGTGGTAAGTTTGGTTATTTTTATGGGGGGCCATATGTCATCATCTAAGAGTCTCTTTGTCAATAGTAATTACCGTCGTCAATAGTAATTACCGTCGTCAATAGTATTTACCTTGGTCAATAGTATTTACCTTGGTCAATAGTAATTACCTTCGTCAATAGTATTTACCTTGGCCAATAGTATTTACCTTGGTCAATAGTAATTACTTTCGTCAATAGTAGTTGTCCCTTCAATATTACCAAGAGTCATTTGACCCTTCGTTAAGACCAAGAGTCATTTGACCATTCGTTAAGACCAAGAGCCACCCTCAGTTTTTCTATAAATAGAGGCCTAGGGCTTCATTATTTTTCACGAATTCATTCAAGCTATAGAGAGAGAAAGTATAGAGAGAATAAGAGAGAGAGAGAATAAAAGTATTCTGCTACTTCACTTTTTCAATATCCAGTTCTTTTAAGGTAGAGAATATTATTTCTTTTCATGAAGAGAACTTTTGTTATTCCATTCTTTATTATTCTGTTGGAATAACCAGTATACGCGGTCTACCCTATACTTGGTGATATTCTTCTATTATTCTGTTGGAATATTCTGTCTGTGTGTTTTACACCGGACCTGGTTTCGTCTTGATTATTATTCTGTCGGAATATCCTGTCTGTGTGTTTTACACCGGACCTGGTTCCATTATTTATTATACTGTTCTTTATTATTCTGTCAAAATATCCTGTCTGTGCGTTTACGCCGGACCTGGTTCCATTATTTATTATTCTGCCGGAATATCCTGTTTGTGCGTTTACGCCGGACCTGGTTCTATTATTTATTATTCTGTTGGAATAACCTGTCTGTGCGGTTTATCGCATGCATGGTGATTTCTTTTGTTATTCCATTCTTTATTATACTCAGTTGATTAAAACTTTGACTTCTATACTCCATAAAATTAGTGGAATATCCTTGATATTTGCGCTTCATCTAGTATCTATTCATGAAAATATTCTCCTGATCAGTCTTGAAGTTTACTCCACAAAGCAGTATCATGTTGACAATTTGGACGTTAATAATTCCTGGATAAACTAATTCTTGAACTTGTTTTATTGAATTCTTATATCATTGTCATCATCCTCATGTTCATAAAATGTTGAAAGTCAAATGTGGCCTGTAGTGCATAGATGGACTTGGTATGATTATGACCAGGGATTATTTGGTGTAATCATGACCGTAATGTTACAAATGATGTGGTAAAAGTCCTCATTGGCCCGTAGTGCATTGATGGACAGTTGTTGGCATGATCATGACCATTAATGAAGACACAAATATCCTTGGCCGTAGTGCAGGGGTGATTCGATGATGTGGATTATTTTATTAAGCTGAGTTCTAGCGATCACAGTGTTGAAAAACTTTTTAAATCATAAAAGATAGTAGAGTTTATTTTCTACTTGACTCTTTTAATGGATTGTTTGTTCCGCTGCAGTTAAACTTGATGTCTATTATATTTTATCAGTTTAACATTGTTGAAGACTAATGATAATTTATTCTGCATTATCTTAGTCATAATATTTCTTACTGGGCTAGTTGAGCTCGCCCTTTCTTTCACTGTTCTCTTCAGGAAATGAGAACGTAGCTGGGGCAAGTCGGGGAACGGAGTGATGGTTCGAGTGATAGTATTAGTTAGTAGTCCTCACTATTCTATGTAATAGTGTGTTAATAAATGTAATGAGGACTCCTTTTGAGTATGAATACTCTCTAGAAGATAATATTTGTATTCAAACTCACAGTTTATGTTTTGTCGTATTGTACACGACAGTTGTATTAGTAAGTTGTATTTGTATTTTGTATCATGTATCATGTAAGTGGCGACCCAAGATGTGTGATGTATACCTGATTTTGGGGGCGTCACACCAAACCTCTCCTTAGACAGAACTTTCTAGACATTGCCAATAATGCTATCTAATAATATTATTCAAATAATATGAATTATTGATCTGTTAATGGAAAATACTGTGCAACAACAATTATTGAAACAACAATAATATAAAATATTAACGCGGCAATTATTGAATCAATAAAATAAAATATTAAACAGTAACTACTGTAACAATTATTGTGTAGTGCCTTCTTACGTAAGAATCAATAATTGGTGCAATACCGTGTGCTACTGCATTTTAACCACCGGGTATTCCAACAGTATTAACGGTAACAACTACGCCGTTATTTATAAACAACTTATACTTGTCGTCTTATATCATATCCTAAGCTTTGATACCAACTGTGATGCCCCCAAAATAGGTATACATCACATATTCTGAGTTGTCAAATACATGGTACAAAAGACAAATAAAACTTAATTATACAACTGTCGTATAAAATACGACAAAACATAAGCTGTGAGTTTTAATACAACACTTTCTTCTAAACAAGATTCAAACTCAAAATAAGTCCTCAATACATTTATTTTTACACTATTTCATAAAATAGTGAGGACTACTAATGCTATTCTCTGGACCGTCACTCCGTTCCCCGACTAGTCCCTGCTACGTTCTCATTTTTTGAAGAGAACAATGAAAGCAAAAGGGGTGAGCTCAACTAGCCCAGTAAGAAATATTATGACTAAGATAATGCAGAATAAATTACCGTTAGCCTTCAACAGTGTTAAACTGATAAAATATAACAAACATCAAGTTTAACTGCAGCGGAACAAGCAATCCATTAAAAGAGTCAAGGAGAGAATACAATCTATTATCTTTTATGATTTAAAAGATTTTTCATCACTTTTATCGCTGGGACTCGGCTTAATAAATAATTCATATCATCAAATCACCCCTGCATTACGGTCAAGGATATTCTTTAGTATCACGACCACAATTATCTATGTACTACAGGCCAAGAATATTTGTGTATTCATTAATGGTCATGATCATACCAACAACTGTCCATCAATGCACTACGGGTCAATGAGGACTTTTACCACATTATTTGTAACATTATGGTCATGATTACACCGAATAATCCCTGGTTATAATCATACCAAGTCCATCTATGCACTACATGCCACAGATGACTTTTAACAAAATATAAACATGAGGATGATGACAATGACATAAGAATTCAATAAAACAAGTTCAAAAATTAATTTATCCAAGAACCAACTACGTCCAAATTGTCAACATAATACTGCTTTGTAGAGTAAAATTTAAGAATGCTCAGAAGAATATTTTCATGAAAAGATACTGGATGAAGCGAAATATCAAAGATATTCCACTAATTTCATGGAGTATAAAAGCCAAAACTTTAACCAACTGAATATAATAAAGAATGAAATAACAAAAGAATTCACCAAGTATGCGATAGACCGCACAGACAGGTTATTCTAACAGAAAAATAAATAATGGAACCAGGTCATGCATAAACGCACCGACAGGATATTCCGACAGAATATTAAATAATGGAACCAGGTCCGGCGTAAACGCACCAACAGGATATTCCAACAGAATAATAAAGACGGAACCAGGTCCGGCGTAAAACGTACAGACATGATATTCCAACAGAATAATAAAGAATAGAATAACAGAAAATTTTCACCAAGTATATATGGTAGCCCGCGTATACAGGTTATTCCAACAGAATAATAAATAATGGAATAACTGAAGATCTCTTCATGAATACCAAAAAAATAATACCCCTTACCTTTGAAAGAAGAGTACTGAATATAGGAGTAGTGAAGTAGCTGAATACTTTTCTTCTTTCT